>CM046876.1:96700833-97336350 GCA_025667525.1 Glebionis coronaria | reverse complement strand
CTCGCGATTTAACTTCGTCCACTTCCCGGTCAACATATTTTTGTTTCGAGGTTTAAAACCCTCATCCTTAAGCCGATCATTATACATATCCATAATTAGGTACCAAAACGAATCGAATGGTTGATCGGTTCCGACCTTCGGGTCTTCGGATACATCAAACCAACACTCGGCCAAAACTTCTTCCTCACGTTGGCTCCAAAAAGAATGGTCCGAATTCGGAGGTGGTTGTGTAGCCGCGGGTTTGTTCTTCGGGTTTTTTAGAAACACTTTTCTTTCTCGGACCTTTCTTCGGTTGTGCCGCGACTTGTTCTTCGGGTTCTTCGGGTTCATTGTTTTGTTCGGGTTCTTGAGGTTCTTGTGAAGAGTGTTGAGAAAAGGTTTGGAAATTTTGTTGTTGTGATTGTTGGAAGATTTGTGATTGTTGAGATTGTTGGAACCACATATTAAATTGCTCGGGTGTATAATTAAGAAACAGGTTTTGTTGTTGTGGGAAGGTAGTGAACGGATTTGGGAGTTAATTATAGTTGGCGAATGTTCTTGAAGTGCTAGATGTTGCGGATGAGGGAGTATTCGGGTTAGACGAAAAAGACGAACTCGGTAGTTGAGTAGTAGGAATTTAATTTCCAGGATCGGAAAAGTAATTGTTTAACCATTGATTCGGGTATTGGTTTGGATTAGGATTTTGACTCATGGTGGATAGAAAAAATACAGAAATTAGATGTAAAGAAGCATAGAAGAAGGTGTGATGTTTGGGTAAAATGAGGGGGGATTTATAGGTAAAAAAGATGAAAAATGGGGTTTTTTCCCCTTCGAACGGTGAAAAACGGGCAAAAAAAATAGCCGTTACCCCCAACGGTTATTTTTTCAAATTTTAAAAAAAAATAAAAAAAAAACCCAAAACGCCACACCATGGCGCGAGCCACGGTGTATTTGGCTGGGCCATGGGCTCGCGCCGTCGCCCATGGCATCGGCTGGTTGTAGCCAGCCCAAACAAGACGACGCCACCCAGAGTACGGTTGGCGCCGCCGTGGCCTCGCGCCGTCGTGGCCAGCCGAGCGGCCAGCCACCGTACCCAGTCCTCTTACGGCCAATACAAATGTACAAATGATACATAAGAAACCCAATCCTATAAATTAAGAATTTGAAGACTTATGCAACCGTGGGAACAGGATTGTCATCTTGCTTGGGATGATGGTTTCAAAACGCACACATCTCCTTTATAGAAAAATTACGAAGTAGAAGTTGAAGAGGGGTTGCGTGAGAAGCAATTGAGAAAACCTGACAAAAGGGATGTCATGTTTGTGTTTTCATTAAGGTGGATATGTGCATATTTATAAGGATAAATACACACTGATTATAATATAACTCGGTGCTGCGTTGTCAACTTTATGAATATATTAGCAATACCGACGTTAATATCTGACTGTTTCTTGCAATTAAAGTTATATTTACTTGTAATTTGTTTATAGCAAACACACCCACACCCTCAGGTAGGGGTGTCATTTTTCCGACTCGACCCGAACCTGACCCGATCCTATTCGGGTCAGGTTAGTTAGGTTGAAATTTCAATTCGGGTTAGTCGGGTTGACTCGACTAACCCGAATTCAAAATCACGTATTATATTTATGTCTAATTCGGGTTCGGGTCAACTCGACTAACCCGAATTCGAATATTTTTTATTTTTTTTATTTTTAAAATTTAAATTTAATGTAAATTGTATTAAAAAAGAAAAAAAAATGTTTTTTTTAATAATTTATTCGAATTCGGGATGACCTGAACGCGATTAGACCCGACCCGAATAGACCCGAACCGGATTAACTCGAGTTCAAATCGGGTCGGGTTTGGGTATTTTATTTTAGCCTTGACCCGACTTCTACCCGACCCGAATAACCCGAACCCGACCAACCCGACCCGATTCCCACCCCTATCACACTCCCACACCAAAAAACACCCCGTCACGTCAGCTTTTTCACTTTCACATCCACAAAAGAAAATCATCACACCATTTCCACACATCACACCAATTTTCCACTATTTTCATAAACTACCTTCAACAATTAATTTATTCAAATTCTAATTTACTTTATTCATTCCAATTAAAAACATTACAACATAAATAAAAACATAACATACCAAATAAAAAAAATTACAAATGACATCAAAAAAATACTAATCCTTCATTTCTTTGTCTCCATCTTCGTTTTGTAGCCGTCGTGCCCAAAGGTGTTCCATAAGATGTCGTTGCAGTGAAAGATGTGAATTTTTATCCCGTAACTCTTTTGATTTGGTACGGTTCGTGTCATGCCTATCTATCCATCAACGTTGCATTCTTGTCGATGGATTAACAAAAATATCATTAGAATCATCCATACGAAATTCATCTTCATGTTCTTGACCAATCGCCATCTTTTGATCTTCTAAAATCATGTTATGCAATATGATGCAACTATACATGATTCTACTGATGGTGGTTACTCTCTATGATCGATCCGGTTGACGTAATATTCCCCAACGACCTTGAAGAACACCAAAAGCACGTTCGACGTCCTTTTGTGCTCCTTCTTGTTTTCTTTTAAAATGTATGTTTTGGGTTGATGATTTCTTTACTTGTTTTGTACATATTTCTATCTTTTTAGTTTCCTTAAAGTTTAATATTTAATAAAGGCCAAGGTGGGTTAATTATGATGAGAAATGTAATATGTGCTTTGAAATTAATGAATTGCATGAGGGCATTGCAATAGTCAAGTGTAGAGGATTTAATAAGTGTGAAAACACTTATCCTTTTACCACTTATTTCCAAAAATAACAAGACCAAAACGTGTATTTTATGTCGTAAAAGTCGGAATTATGTGTGGTTTGTGTTTTTATTGTGTTTCAGGATAAAAATATATTAAAAGGAAGAAAACACGGGCTATCACGGGCTTTTATCGAAGAAAACGAGAAAAGACGAAGTCAAAAGATCAAGAGTGTAAAAAGAACGGAAGTCCAAGGCCTATTTTGAAGATTTATCGAAGAAAAAGTCTAAAGACGGAAATTTAATGAAGTCGAAGAACTCAAGTCTAATAGAAGAAGGAAGTTATAAGACAAGTTCAATTTATATCGACAAATCCCGAGACGACGTCGAGAAAGACAAAAAATTTAAATCGAGTCGAGAAGAAAGAAACAAGGAAGCAACACATGCACCTCCCCACCTCCTATATATACCCTCCTAATGTGCCATTAGGAGGGTGTTACTTAGTTAATTTAGCTAGTTCATTTTTTCTTTCTTTAGTGTTCTTTTAGAGAGAGAAAGTGTTTAACTTTCTCTCACAAGAACTTCATCTTTTATCTTTCTTGTTTTAATCAAACCTTTACTTTCCATGTTTAATCTTGTCTTAATCTTTATCTTTTTAATCTTTCTTGTTGGTTACGATCTTGTGTTTATCATCTTTTTCATCTTAGTTTTCTATTCGTCACATAAAGTTTGTTACTTTAGTTGTTTCTTGATTTATGTGTGAAGGATTTATAAGTTTTATCATTTATCTAGCTTATTGGTAGCTTATTGGTGTTTTTGGTGTGCTTATTATCCCTAAAAAGTTGCTAAAAAGTGCCAAAATTCGTCACTTATCCGAAATCCTAGTTTTTAGGAGATCCTGATTCAATTTCGCAATTCTTCCATAATTGTGAAATTGTTCTTCTTCCAAAGTTGCGAAATCGTACCTTGTGAATTGCGAAATATTTCTTCTTTGGTTATTGCGGATTTGAACATTTCTGAGCATTGCGAATTTGATCTTTTATACATTGCGGAATCTTTGCTTCCGCAATTATTGCGGAATCTTCTTCATTTTGAATTGCGAAATCCTTCAATTATTGGCATTGCGAAATCATATTGTTTGTTAGTTGCGAAATCTTCCTCTTTTATACATTGCGGAATTAATTCCGCAATTTAATTGCGAGTTTGTTGATTGTTTGCTATTGCGGAATTTTAGCATTTCAGTATTGCGAAATCTTTGAATATAATTGCGAAATTAATTGTTTTTTTTTAAATTTAATTTTTAAACTTATTTTTCCCGGCAGTTTCTTTGAGTTTCGTTTTTATTTATTTCGTTTTATTTTTCGTAAACTTTATTTTAAGTTGTCTTTTCTTAGTTTCTTTTTAAAAGGGTTTTATTTTATAGTCTTCATTTCTTTACGTTTAAACTTAGCGTCATTTAATTTTTAAGTCATTTAATTTTAGTTTAAATTTTTACGATTTTATTTTTATTTTATTTTTACCCTTTACGCAACGTCATTTTCATTCATTGTAGTTTAAAATAGATAACCACCTTTCTTATTTTTCCACCAAGAACAACTGAGTCGCACTTTTAACTAGTAATCAATTCGAAAAGACTGGAATTACGAACTTTTAACTAGTAATCAATTCAAAAAACTAAGTCGCACTTTTAAAAATAACGGATACTTACAAAGCTCGTCAAAGTAATCGGCCCTTAAATGAACTTTGACATTCTCACGATCACGTTCAATAACATTTCGGGTGAGTCGGGGTTTGTTTTCTTGTTCTTGCAAGTAATTATGATAATTATACACGGTAACCAACATATCAATGTCAGATTCTTCATCAATGTCAAACGCGGAAGGTCGGTACATCATTATTTTTGTGTGTGTGTATATTTGATGGAGGAGCATAGCATAAGAATAAACTTCTTATTTAGTTTTATTTTGTGACGTCTTTTATTTAGTTTTCTTATTTTCTGATATCTTTTATTTAATGTTTTTATTTTGTGTTTTCTGGGAAGAATATTGTTTTCTTTTTCCCTAAGTTTAGTTTTCCTATAAAATTAGGACTTTGCTTCATTGTAAGGATATTATGAAGTTATAAATAAAAAAATACAGACTTTTAGTCTTTTATTAATCAACTTAAATTCGGGTTAGGGTTTATTGTTCGGTTTCATCCAAATAATCAGGTATTCGTTGAATCAACGATTGTTTGAGTTTACCTGATTATCAGTATTCTTTTTGAATCAACGATAGTTGGAAGGATTGTGTCTGGCATTCTTTAGAATCAACAGATTCAATTATCTATCCTTGTTTTTCGCTACATCAGTTGGTATTAGAGCTAAAGTTCCTGATTAAGATGCCTCTAAGAAAATTTAAGAATGTTCATGATATGTATCAACAAGAATTAGAGCAACGTATTATGGCAAAAATGGACGAGCGAATGGATCAATTCTTTGATCAATTGACTAACCGGATGAATCACTTGATGAACCGGCATGGTGATCGTAACGGTCGGGGTACTGAAGATGGTGAGTCAGAAAACCCATTTGCTAGTCCCGAAGATGACGATGCGATGATGATGTCGCTTGTGGTTATTATGAAGCAACCCCGGTTTATGATGAAGAACCCGAGGAAGTGGAGTATTCTTTTGTTGAAAATTATCAGAATTTTCAAGAGGAAGAATATGATGTGCCATCTCTAGATGTTGTGTTGAGTGTAGAGGAAGAATCAATGCCAGTTTACGATACCAATCGTGAAGATATCATTGAGGATGAAGAACTATTTTTTGGGGAAGGAAGATTTGGTGGAGAAGAAGACAACGTCGAATACGTTTTCATTGTGGCTAGTGATCTTGGTTCTTCAATGATCCAAACTACATTAAGTGTTGATTATTCAAAACTCATTGTTTTAATCCTCATGGGTTAACTTGGTTGCAAAAAGATAAATGGATGAATGTTAGTATCTTGATTGAAAAAAATATATATCAGAAAGCCGCTCCTATGGTCAGTAAGTTTGGTTTTAAGACGATCAAGATGCGAGGTAGATTTATTATAAATAAAGGGAATTTGATGCAAGGGATACAAATTTGGATTCTACGAGTACAAGGGACAACTGAGACAAACTCGAGGACGAGTTTTTTGAAGTGAGAGAGAATGATGGAGGAGCATAGCATAAGAATAAACTTCTTATTTAGTTTTATTTTGTGACATCTTTTATTTAGTTTTCTTATTTTGTGGTATCTTTTATTTAATGTTTTTATTTTGTGTTTTCTGGGAAGAATATTGTTTTCTTTTTCCCTAAGTTTAGTTTTCCTATAAAATTAGGACTTTGGTTCATTGTAAGGATATTATGAAGTTATGAATAAAAAATACAGAATTTTAGTCTTTTATTAATCAACTTAAATCCGGGTTATGGTTTATTGTTCGATTTCATCCAAATAATCGTGTATTCGTTGAATCAACGATTGTTGGAGTTTACATGATTATCGGTATTCTTTTTTAATCAACGATAGTTGGAAGGATTGTGTCTGGCATTCTTTGGAGTCAACAGATTCAATTATTTATATTTATTTATCTTGTTTTTTCGCTACATCAGTAATGATGAAGGATCATAGTATAAGAATAAACTTCTTATTTAGTTTTATTTTGTGACATCTTTTATTTAGTTTTCTTATTCTGTGGTATCTTGTATTTAATGTTTTTATTTTGTGTTTTCTGGGAAGAATATTGTTTTCTTTTTCCCTAAGTTTAGTTTTCCTATAAAATTAGGACTTTGGTTCATTGTAAGGATATTATGAAGTTATGAATTAAAAATACAGACTTTTAGTCTTTTATTAATCAAATTAAATCTGGGTTAGGGTTTATTGTTCGATTTCATCCAAATAATCAGGTATTCGTTGAATCAACGATTGTTGGAGTTTACCTGATTATCGGTATTCTTTTTGAATCAACGATAGTTGGAAGGATTATGTATGGCATTCTTTGGAATCAAAAGATTCAATTATCTATATTTATTTATCTTGTTTTTTTGCTACATCAGTTGGTATCAGAGCCAGGTTCCTGTTTAAGATGTTAGAATATATGTTTTTTGAGGTTGATGGTTCATCTTCTGATGAATGGGAAGATTATGATGCGACTAGTGATAATTATGATAGACCTCCCATATTTGATGAATATGAAGAATAATCGATGCTAGTTTATGATACAAATATTGAAGATATCATTGAGGAAGAAAAAGGATTTATCGGGAAAGAAGGATTGTGTCTGGCATTTTTTTGGAATCAACAGATTCAATTATCTACCCTTGTTTTTCGCTACATTAATATTTGATTTTTGTGAGATGTTAAAAAAATGAGGTTTGTATATATATAGAGGGGTTTTAAAAAAAAAAAAATATATATATATATATATATATATATATATATATATATATATATATATATATATATATATATATATATATATATATATATATATATGTATAATAATAATAAAACGGTCATATACCCGTTGGAACAATTTTAATTTTCTTTTTTTGAAATATGAAGGTTTGTATATAATAATAAAACGGTCATAAAACCGTTGGGGGTAGCATTTGCCAAAAACAAAAAATGAAGGTTTGTATTTAAAGTTCCAGCAAGGGGTAAAAGGAATTTTTTTTAAACATGTTTCCACGGGCGTGGCTCTGCCAACGTCGTGAACCACGCAGCTTCCGACGGTGTGGTCACGCCGACTGACACAGGGAACCCGTGAGCCACACCGTGATCATTCCGAGCGCTCTAACAAAGACTTAAGTGAAAAGAGGATGATGAGAAAATAAATAGCAAATTTCATGAACCTTCATATTTTTAGATTCTCATCTTGTCACTCCTTACCACACTACTACAAAAAGTACTTCTGAGACCCGTTCTCAAGGAAATCAAGACCGGTTATTGGTATGGTCTATAAGTGGGGGGCTCTCCATGTGCAATGAAATAGAGACCGGGTATTGAACCGGTCTCGATCACCTTTTTGAGACCGGTTTACTAATTAAAACATGTCTCTAAAACAAAATGGAGACAGGTTATCGTCTTAAAAACACGTCTGAAAAATGGAGACAGGTTATGTTTTTGTATCTGTGTAATGATATGATAAAGCACCAATGAATCTAAGATTTGAATCAAAAATAGCATCTTCAATTAAATAGATATAATATAAAAGGATAATACACTAATAATTTTGTATTCATCATGTTAACACACATAAATCATAACATTAAGAAAACTTACTCATGTTGTGCATCAATAAGAGTGACAATGGTGTAGTATTCGAACTTCAAATTTACTTTAGAAAACATATGCATGTGGTGCTATCAATTATGAGTGGGAAGTGGTCCACTTTGTATAAGCTGCAGCAAAATCAACTGCGGCAAGCGTAACGATGGCGGTAAATAATAGGATTGCTATCCCCTCAAGAATATCCGTAGGAAGATAAGGTGCTTAAAGAGAAGCTGTAAAGTTCAACTTTTGGTTCTGAAACATTAGATCAACTTGGGTTTACTATATGTACTAAACTACAGAAAATGAACCAGAATCAATTACAATATGGACCTTACCTACGATCCTGCTCAAGTTTGGTCAGCTTTATTCTGCAACTTTTATAGCTATTTTGGTTGTTGTACATAAGACTATAAACCACAAGTTTTGAATAATCTCATTAGTCCAAAAAATTAGATATAAAAAAGTAACTAAACTCATACCCCATCATCAAACATAAAAGATCGAAAAGCTCTTGATCATGTTTATTTAGCCCAATCACAATCAATGAAGGAGCACTTAGTCACAACTTGTCGTGATAAACTTTTATTACGAAATCCAATATTGTTAGGAGATATCCTACCTCTCAATGGCAATGTCTCTGATTTGTAGTTTCAAGTGAACCTAACTTTTTCCCAACAACCATAAAATGGTTATCACATTTGTTGAAACAAAGTCGAGATATAAGATTAGCTTCTTAAATCCAATGTATTCCATCTAATCCTCATCAACTAAAAAGGACAACAAAATAACACCAAGATCGTATAACAATACATACTTTCCATCTTTTTGATCCTAAACAAAGCAAAAACAAGTTAAAATAACCAATTTGATCCAACTTACTGAGTTGTGATCTAATAAATCAACTGAAATACAATACAAGTGTTATTTGTGAAGTCTAAAAAATCAGTTAGAACTTTTATCAAACACTTGGTCGACAATAACTTTTGACACTGATTCTCTTGAAACATTCATTAAACACCTGGCGGGCAACTCAGATTATCCCAAACATTAACTTCTAAAACGGACTAATTAGAGTTTCAAAAAGAAAACATATAAAAACAAGTAGCCATTTATTTTACAATACAAACTTTATTTACAGAAAAATAGAACTCACATAAACTCTTAACTGGGGAGGTTTTTAAAACCATCAGTACATTTATTTTCAGGCAGTGTGTGGTCGAAGAAGAAGAAGAAGAAGCAGTTGTGTGTGTGTGTGGAGAAGAAAGGGTGTTTTGGGATGAAGATAAAGAAAGGGATAAGTATAAGTTTAAAATTTTCATGAAATAAAGAGAGGGAAAGTAAATTGTGTTCAAACTTTTCATGAAAAGTATACTGTGTTCAAAATTTTGGTGAAATCAAAACCTATTCACTCATAAAAACAGGTCTGAAACAATTATATGATACAGACCGGGCTCTAAGAAAAGACAGGTCTCGATATTTCTGAAGATGGACCGGGCATAGCCAAAATAACCGGTCTTCTTTTTATTTTTCCTTCTAAACCGGGTTTCAACTTTTAAACGGGTCTCAATAATATATTCAGACCGTGTTTCTTTAAAAAGGGTCTCCATATGGGGGTCTTCATATCCAAATGTGTAGTAGTGCCAGTTACCACATTGTGCAAAGACGAATAAAGATTACTGAAAATTACAAATTCAATAGTTTATTTCCATGGTGTGAGTCGGTCATCACCAAGATGGTCTTGTTCGTCCTTCAAACGAGCCAGGCGACATGAATGGTTACATTGTTGGAATGTCCAAGCCTTCTTATAATGAATACGAGATAGAAGTAACTGAAGGGTTGGCTTTGGATGTTGATCTTCTTGATCGTGTTTTTAAATTGCCTATCACAACTGTCAAGAGTATTCCCCATGGATGTCGTCTCGCTTTCTCTCAGGCGTTAAAAACAGTTCTTTACCAAGTGGTCGCCCGACCCGATTCTGTTGGTGCGTGGGTCAAGTTGTTACTTCTTCCACGATGTACGCTGCAGGTATGTAGGCCCTAGACTGGATAAGAGCGTAGGTCCGACAATAGAAAATCTTTGCAACAATGTTCTATCTTGAAGTCACTAGCTACATGGGGGAAAGATGATGGTATCGCAACGTTAGTTCAAAACATGTTGGATGTTGCTAGCTCGGGATCCTTTGGTGAGGGTCGAGGTGATTTGATGGAGGATAGAACAACGGGCAATACCAACATCAGACAATGTCTTCGCAAGGTTGCGGATGGGCACTTTACAGCTGCAGTAAAAGTGCTATCCTCTTCTGGTGTAGCTCCATACTCGGGTGATACTATTAAAGCCTTGGAGGCTAAGCATCCTTACAAGCCACCCCCATCCATGTCGAGCAACACTTTTTATGAGTCTCCTCTTGTAGCAGAGATTGATTGTGTCTTTGGTTGCATTAAATCCTTTCCTAAAGGTACTTCATGCGGGAGAGATGGTTTGAGGGCACAACATATATTAGATGCTCTGTGTGGAGAGGGTTCTGCTACTGCCACAGATCTCTTAATGGCCATCACATCGGTCGTTAATTTATGGCTGGTAGGGAGGTATCCGTCAGTTTTGGCAGAGTTTGTTGCATCTGCTCCTCTTACGCCTCTACTAAAACCTGATAACGGGATTCGACCTATTGCAGTGGGCACTATATGGTGACGTTTGGTTTCCAAGGTTGCTATGAAAGGTGTGGGTAAGGAAATGTCCAAGTACCTTGGTGATTTCCAGTTTGGAGTCAGAGTGTCGGGTGGTGCTGAGGCTGTTTTACATAGTGCCAATAGGGTGTTGACGGAATACCATAATGATGGGTCTCTTTCAATGCTCACTGTGGACTTCTCAAATGCATTTAACCTTGTGGATAGATCGACACTACTTCATGAAGTTAGGGTGAGGTGTCCTTCTATTTCTTTGTGGGTAAATTTATTATATGGTCAAGCAGCGAGGTTGTATATAGGAGACACGTATATTTGGTCTGCCACGGGAGTGCAGCAAGGCGACCCATTGGACCTCTTCTTTTTGCTCTTGTCTTGCACCCGCTTGTACATAAGATCAGAGACAGTTGCAAGCCTATTCTTCATGCTTGGTATCTTGATAATGGAACCATTATTGGAGATTTAGAAGAGGTATCCAAGGTGCTAGACATTATAAAGCCGACTGGTCTAGGTTTTGGGTCTTGAACTTAACATCAAGAAAACAGAGATTTTTGGCCCTCTTGTAATGGTACGAAGCTTCGGGAGGGTTTATTTCCAGTTGATATTCGTAGGCCGTCTTTGGGTGTGAAGCTTCTTGGGGGAGCTGTTAGTAGAGATGCAGATTTTATTAGTGGATTTTCTATGAAGATAGCCGTAAATGCTGTTGACTTGATGGGTCTTCTTCCATAACTTCATGACCCGCAAAGTGAGCTCCTTTTGCTTCGTTCATGTATGGGTATTGCTAAACTTTATTTTGGTTTAAGGACATGTCAACCTATACACATGAAGGAGGCGGCTTTGTTTTTTGACAAAGGGTTGCGTGGTTCAATCGAAAATATAGTGGTTTGTGGAGGACATTTTTTTGGTGACTTGCAGTGGAGACTTGCTTCTTTACCCATTCGTCTTGGTGGGTTGGGCTTGTACTCAGCAAAAGTGGTCTCCTCCTATGCTTTTGTGGTCTCGAGGGCCCAATCTTGGGTGCTACAAGACCACATCTTACGTGACAGTGGTATATGTGGTATGGACGATGATTATGTTTCTGCTTTGGCTTGTCTTCGTGATAAGATTCCAAGCTTTGATTTTAGCGTTTTCGCTAATAAGGACACCGCCCCATCTAAACCCAAGAAACATTGGCGAGTGCCCTTTTTAGTGAGATGGTCAACGATATGGAAACCCACTTTGACATGACGGTTAGACAGAAAGCAGTTTTCGAGTGTCTGCGCGCATCACATGCTCAAGATTTCCTACAAGCTATCCCCATAGACGAGCTCGGTCAACATATGTCGCCGATGAAATACTGCACTATCCTTAAGTATCGCCTTATGATTCCATTATTTTCGGTTGATGCTATATGCGCTATTTGTCGCAAGGCATGTTTGGATTCTTTTGGGGAACATGCGGTTCAATGTAAAGAACTTCCGGGCTTCAAGTATCGACATGATTTTGTTAGGGACGTTATTTACGACATATGTAGGCGTGCTGGGATCTCCGCCAAAAAAGAGGCACCTGTGAATTTCTTGACCGACCCGTCAGATGAAAGATCCACACTGAGACCCGTTGATGTTTTGGTTTTTGGATAGGTTGGAAGTAAACATGCGTGCGTTGATTTGACAAGGGTTTCTCCTCTCGTGGGGCTAGGCAGTCGAGATTTTACAGCGGGTCAGACTGCTATAAAAGCCGCCTCGTGCAAAATGACTAAACACGAGAAAGCATGTGTTGAAAATCAACACGTGTTTATTCCTTTCGCGTTTGATACATTTGGTTTCCTTGCACCTGAGGCGGTGGAGCTACTTACGAGAATACAACGTGTTATGAATAGTAATGTTTTGACTCATAAATCCACAAACGTTGTATTTAATAGACTTGGTTTTGCAATACAAAAAGGGCTAGCGGTGAGCTTGTTGCCCGTTTGCCTTCTCCTAATATATAAATTATAATTATTAATAAAAAAAGAGAACAGTATAGTTAACCTTTTGGATAGTTTTATGTGGGACTGGGCCATTCGATGGGCACAGCAATGACTGTAATGTAAAACTTAAAAAAGTATTTGCTATATGTAGTCATGAATGCTTCGAAGATCTCGAATTAAAAGATATTTCTCCGAGAATAAGGTAGCTCTCACAGTGCTTCGTCATATCACGTTGTAACCTTTGTAATCGAGGACTTCTTCTATTGAAACTTTAGGTTCGCCGGGTAGTCGTTTCTTTAGCCTTGAATAATGCCCTGTATTAGACCAACTTCTTTATAAGTTGTAACTGTTTTGATGTTTGTTTCCTTCTCTTGCTTGTTTTTAATATAAGTGGCATTGAATAACAAGCTTTTACATAGCTGTGAGGAACATGAACACTTACACAAAGGTAAGATGATCTTACTTCATGGAGATCTTAGAAAGTAAACGAAACAAAAACAGTACGAAGTCTTTATGAACTACTCAGTATATAATGATTTCCATATGTTAACAGAAGTCGCAACACTACAACAAAACAAGTGTTTAGGGTCGCCCTTTTTCTAGGGTCGACTTAGTCGTCCCTAGATTAAGGGGGGACCCACCACTTTATCAACAAATTCTTGGTCAAAAGGGCTGTGGGGAAAAGTGGGGACCACAAAACCTAGGGACGACTTAGTCGTCCCTAGGTTAAATAAACTTATTTTTCCCTTTTTAAATCTTTTTTATATATTTAAAATTAATATAAATATTATTTATTTAAAAAGTTTAAAATGAAAGTGGGGACCAGAAAACCTAGGGACGACTTAGTCGTCCCTAGGTTAAATAAACTTATTTTTTCCGTTTTAAATCTTTTTTATATATTTAAAATTAATATAAATATTTTTATTTAAAAAGTTTAAAATGAAAGTGGGGACCAGAAAACCTAGGGACGACTTAGTCGTCCCTAGGTTAAATAAACTTATTTTTTTATCTTTTTTATTTATTTAAAATTATTTAAAATTAATATAAATATTATTTAAAAAAACGTTTAAAAAACGTATAAATATAAATAATTTTAAAATTAAATTATTTAAAATTACTTTATACATATTTAAAAAAATATATATATTTAGTTAAAAATAACTTTATACCTATTTAAAAAAAAACTTTATATATATTTTAAAAAAATTTATATATTTAGAAAAAAAATTATACATATTTAAAAATAACTTTATACATATTAAAAAAACTTTATACATATTTAAAAAAAATTTATACATATTTAGAAAAAAAAATATACATATTTAAAAAGAACTTTATACATATTTAAAAAAAAACTTTATACATATTTAAAAAAAACTTTATACATATTTAAAAAAAACTTTATACATATTTAAAAAAAACTTTATATTTATTTAAAAAAAACTTTATACATATTTAAAAAAACTTTATATTTATTTAAAAAAAACTTTAGATATATATTTAACACTTAAACACGCGCTTAATTAAAAATATATATTACAACGATAATAGATTCATAAATAAGAAAAAAAACATCACAAACTAGTTAAAACTAAACGTACAGATTAACACATAATAATAAAATACAAATTAACACATTAAAATAACAAATAGATTACTACTCAAAGCTAAGATTTTCCATATCATTTAAAAGCTCATGAAGTATTGCAGCCGATTGACATGCGTGGTCTTCAGGATGCCTTTCCATTTCTAGTCTTGTCTCTAGCATCTTTATCTTTAGATCTTTGATCTTGCAATTAGAGCACTCAGTTGGTGCAGATTGAGAAGGACCTGTATAAGAACTTGGATGTGAACCTTGAGGTGTTGAAGATCCAGGGAAAGATCTTATACGGAGTTCGAGATCAAAATCATCCTTCCATTTAAAATATTTACATCCATAATCATTTGTTTTTGGCTGTTACAAAGTAAACAAATAACATGACATGTCATTTTAATAATCACACGTATTACATAACTAAAATATTTGATTGTTTACCTTCGAAAGAGGACACGCATAGTAAAGTTTACCAAAGCTATGAGGTTGATGTGACTGTCTCAACACAATATATCCCTTTCTACATGTACACTTATAAGCTTCAAGCGGATCCATATTATGCAAAATCGGGTGGTGGTGGTGGTGAGTTTGGTATGAGAGGATAAGAGTTTGTGAGGATAAGAGCTACCATAAATAAAGATAAAAATTTAGGGTCGACACATTTAGGGACGACTTAGTCGACCCTAGCTTTCCCGCCAACATTTTCCCGCCAGCATTTACCGCCAACATTTCCCGCCAATATTTGGAATCACTGGTTGAACCTATAACGTATAACCGTAACATATGGACTCGTCGGTTGAACCTATAACGTATAACCGTAACATATGGACTCATCGGTTGAACCTATAACGTATAACCCTAACATATGGACTCGTCGGTTGAACCTATAACGTATAACCCTAACATATGGACTCACCGGTTGAACCTATAACGTATAACCGTAACATATGGACTCGTCGGTTGAACCTATAACGTATAACCGTAACATATGGACTCATCGGTTGAACCTATAACGTATAACCCTAACATATGGACTCGTCGGTTGAACCTATAACGTATAACCCTAACATATGGACTCACCGGTTGAACCTATAACGTATAACCGTAACATATGGACTCATCGGTTGAACCTATAACGTATAACCCTAACATATGGACTCGTCGGTTGAACCTATAACGTATAACCCTAACATATGGACTCGTCGGTTGAACCTATAACGTATAACCCTAACATATGGACTCGTCGGTTGAACCTATAACGTATAACCGTAACATATGGACTCGTCGGTTGAACCTATAACGTATAACCGTAACATATGGACTCATCGGTTGAACCTATAACGTATAACCCTAACATATGGACTCGTCGGTTGAACCTATAACGTATAACCCTAACATATGGACTCACCGGTTGAACCTATAACGTATAACCGTAACATATGGACTCATCGGTTGAACCTATAACGTATAACCCTAACATATGGACTCGTCGGTTGAACCTATAACGTATAACCATAACATATGGACTCACCGGTTGAACCTATAACGTATAACCGTAACATATGGACTCGTCGGTTGAACCTATAACGTATAAACGTAACATATGGACTCATCGGTTGAACCTATAACGTATAACCCTAACATATGGACTCGTCGGTTGAACCTATAACGTATAACCCTAACATATGGACTCACCGGTTGAACCTATAACGTATAACCGTAACATATGGACTCATCGGTTGAACCTATAACGTATAACCCTAACATATGGACTCGTCGGTTGAACCTATAACGTATAACCCTAACATATGGACTCGTCGGTTGAACCTATAACGTATAACCCTAACATATGGACTCGTCGGTTGAACCTATAACGTATAACCGTAACATATGGACTCGTCGGTTGAACCTATAACGTATAACCGTAACATATGGACTCATCGGTTGAACCTATAACGTATAACCCTAACATATGGACTCGTCGGTTGAACCTATAACCCTAACATATGGACTCACCGGTTGAACCTATAACGTATAACCGTAACATATGGACTCATCGGTTGAACCTATAACGTATAACCCTAACATATGGACTCGTCGGTTGAACCTATAACGTATAACCCTAACATATGGACTCACCGGTTGAACCTATAACGTATAACCGTAACATATGGACTCGTCGGTTGAACCTATAACGTATAACCGTAACATATGGACTCATCGGTTGAACCTATAACGTATAACCCTAACATATGGACTCGTCGGTTGAACCTATAACGTATAACCCTAACATATGGACTCACCGGTTGAACCTATAACGTATAACCGTAACATATGGACTCATCGGTTGAACCTATAACGTATAACCCTAACATATGGACTCGTCGGTTGAACCTATAACGTATAACCCTAACATATGGACTCACCGGTTGAACCTATAACGTATAACCGTAACATATGGACTCCTCTGTTGAACCTATAACGTATAACCCTAACATATGGACTCACCGGTTGAACCTATAACGTATAACCGTAACATATGGACTCATCGGTTGAACCTATAACGTATAACCGTAACATATGGACTCGTCGGTTGAACCTATAACGTATAACCCTAACATATGGACTCGTCGGTTGAACCTATAACGTATAACCGTAACATATGGACTCATCGGTTGAACCTATAACGTATAACCCTAACATATGGACTCGTCGGTTGAACCTATAACGTATAACCGTAACATATGGACTCATCGGTTGAACCTATAACGTATAACCCTAACATATGGACTCGTCGGTTGAACCTATAACGTATAACCGTAACATATGGACTCGTCGGTTGAACCTATAACGTATAACCCTAACATATGGACTCGTCGGTTGAACCTATAACGTATAACCATAACATATGGACTCGTCGGTTGAACCTATAACGTATAACCGTAACATATAGACTCGTCGGTTGAACCTATAACGTATAACCCTAACATATGGACTCGTCGGTTGAACCTATAACGTATAACCCTAACATATGGACTCGTCGGTTGAACCTATAACGTATAACCGTAACATATGGACTCGTCGGTTGAACCTATAACGTATAACCCTAACATATGGACTCGTCGGTTGAACCTATAACGTATAACCGTAACATATGGACTCCTCGGTTGAACCTATAACGTATAACCGTAACATATGGACTCGTCGGTTGAACCTATAACGTATAACCCTAACATATGGACTCGTCGGTTGAACCTATAACGTATAACCGTAACATATGGACTCATCGGTTGAACCTATAACGTATAACCCTAACATATGGACTCGTCGGTTGAACCTATAACGTATAACCGTAACACCTAGGTAAAATGTATAAAATGTATTTTAAATGTATAAAAACACCTAGGTAAAATGTATTTTAATTTATATTACTAATTTTATTAAATGTATAAAAACACCATGTATAAAATGTATTTTAAATGTATAAAAACACCTAGGTAAAATGTATTTTAATTTATATTACTAATTTTATTAAATGTATAAAAACACCTAGGTAAAATGTATTTTAAATGTATAAAAACACCTAGGGACGACTAAGTCGTCCCTAAGTTACAAAGAAAGTCGTCCCTAAATATCCCTCCAACACTTAGCAAATTTTTGGGAAAATTGAAATTTTTTGGTGAAAATTTGAATAACCCGCTTAGGGTTTAGGTTTCCCGGTTTACACCTAGGGACGACTTAGTCGTCCCTAGGTTACATAGGGTCGTCCCTAAGTTAATATAATAAACGAAAAAAAAATAATTTATAACTAACCTAGGGACGACTAAGTCGTCCCTAGGTTACAAAGCAAAAGTCGTCCCTAAGGGGCATTTACAAAAACTTATACCTTATCTATCTTCCTTCATCTCTCATTCACAAAAAAAAAAAAACCGGGACAAGCTAGCTTCATCCGTCTTCATCTCCACCACCACTTTGTTACCACCATCTTCATCTCCACCACCACTTCATCCGTCTCATCCCACCATCCAACCATCACTTCACCGCCACATTTGTTACCTCCACCGCCACCACTTCACCTCCACCGCCACCACTTCACCTCCACCGCACACTTGCACACGAGCACGAATTGTTTTAACTCGGGATAAGTATTGAAGGTAATTGTTTAATTGATTTATATTTGTTTAATTTTATTAAATGTTAATTGTTTGTTTAATTTTAAATTTTGTTTAATGTATAAAGGTAATTGTTAGGGTTTAATTTTAATAAATGTTAATTGTTTGTTTAATTTTAAATTTTGTTTAATGTAGCCACTGCACCACCACCAATACGCGGCAGCACCACCAATCCGTCGCGGCCACAGTAGCCACTGCACCACCACCAATCCGCGGCAGCACCACCAATCCATATAAAGGTAATTTGTTTTTTTTTTCTAATTTTTGTATAATGTTTAATTTTTCTATAATTTTTAATTTTGTGATAATGTATAATGTTTTTTTATGGTAGCACCACCACCACCACCGTTGCGGCAGTCGGCAGCAACACCACCACCACATCAGCAGTAGTAGCCATCACCACCACCGCCACGACAGTAGCAGCAGCAGTAGCCACCACCACTAGAGGTGGGTGTTTGTTTTGGCTTATATAGGGATTTTGGCTTAATATAATTTCAGCTTAATATGAAATAGGCACGAGTTTATGATTTCGGATTATATTTAAGTTTATGTTTTCGGATTATATTTAGGGCTTAACTGATTTAGGCTTAATAGATTTCAGCTTATATAGGCATAAGTTTAATTTTTTTTTTATATGTTTGTCGTAGCCGAGACCCGAGTCACAGCCGAGTTAGCGGGGAACCGAGCCGAGAACTGAGACCCGTGTCACAGCCGAAAAAAGGTAATGTTTTTTTTTTTAAAATTGTTGTGGTGTTGTTTGTTTCAAATTAGAAATTTTTTTGGAAACCAACTAATTTATGTTTTCTTTATTTTATGTTTGTGTTTGGTTAGCACCAGGACAGTCGGGACAACTTCCTCATCCGGACCTCTTTTTCTATCTTTATATCTTTGCTTATTCCAGTCGTGACCGAGGTGTGTAATTAATATTATGCATATGTTTATTATATTATATATATATGATATATGATTGTTAGTCTTTGTAGTAAATAATTTTAGGAATATTTTAGGATTTTATCGATTAATTTCGGAAAATTCCCGTCCGAAGTTAATCAACCTATAGAAAACCCGTCCGAAATTAATTTATTAGGAATTAATTTCGGAAAGTCCCCTGTTTGGGACTGCTTTTTGATGTTTCGTCTCATTTAGGATATGAATGCGTATAACTGGTTTATTATTTGAGATGATTTCGACAGTGTTTCTCCTTTACTCCTACGAATATGTCTTTAAACACATATTTGGGGAGTAGAGGGGAAATGCTGCCGAAATTTACTCAAATAGTAAACCGGTTATACGCATTCATATATGGGACGAAACATTCAAAAGGTGGGTTAGGATTGCCTTCCATAGTTGCACTAGGAAGATAAAAAAGAGTTCATATTCATTTTGTTAGTATGACATTTTACGTATAAAAAAAATAATTTATCTGAGTATGTTTATTTGCAACGCAGTTATGACAATTGATAAGAGTTGGACCACTGTAAACAATCGTAATTCCAATGAGTTTTTAGATGGTCTTTTTGGATTCATCCAGGATTGTGAGAAATTTTTGCACCCCATCTCACAAAAGCTCCGTTGCCCATGTAGTCATTGTTGTAACCGTGAAAAGTTGGTTACCCTCGGCCAACTTGAGGCACACATATCCAGATTCGGGTTTGACAAACATTACACCACTTGGATATATCACGGTGAACCAATTCTTCCGTTACCTCCACTATTACCACATTCACCTGATCGAATTCACATGGATGCGTTCTTCGAAGATATTTCTGCAAATAATATTCCAAATCCACCATCTGAAACTCCACCCTCTCAAACTCCACCAACTCAAACAACCGGTCCTCAACCAACCCAAACATCGGGTCCTAGTAATGAGTTTGAAGAGTTACTCGCTAGGTCTGCCCAAAAGTTGTACCCGGGTTATGATATGACCACATTGGAATTTACATCAGAGATTTCGCACATCAAGGTTTTACACAAAATAACTGATGTCGGGTTTAACAAAATTCTAGCTCTTCTCCAAAAGGCATGTTCCCCTAGTAAAGGATACAATTTCCCGTCTTCATACTATGAAATAAAAAAGACATACAAAAAGATCGGGTTAGGATACGAATCGATCCATGCTTGTATAAATGATTGTTTTTTATATTGGGGATCACCGGAAAACAAGGAGAGGCAAACTTGTCCAATCTGTAACGCGAGCAGATGGAAAAACACAAAGAAGAAAAAGGGGACGCAATTAGTTGCCAACAAGGTGGTGCGTTACTTTCCGATAACACCTAGACTACAACGTATGTTCAACACAAAAGACATAGCAAAGTGGATGACTTGGCATGCGACCGGACAGTCTAAGGAAGACGGTAAAATGAATCACCCCTGTGACGGCAAAGCATGGAAATATTTTGACATGATGAAACCTGAGTTCTCTTGTGACCCTAGAAACGTTCGATTAGGGTTGGCTGCTGATGGTTTTAATCCTTATGGCATGATGAGCCAAACTTACAGCATGTGGCCGGTTATATTGACAACATACAACACACCACCGTGGATGTGTTTGAAAGAAACTTCTTTAATGTTGACGATGTTAATTCCCGGCCCTAAATCAGCTGCAAAGGACATTGATGTTTACTTGCAGCCTCTAATTAAAGAACTCAAAGATTTATGGGAGGGAGTCTGGACGAAAGACGCTGCTACGGGTACTCATTTCAAAATGAAAGCGGCGGTTTTATGGACCATCAATGATTTTCCAGCTCGAGGTAGTTTGTCTGGGTGGACTGGGAAAGGGTACCTCGCATGCCCTACTTGTAATGTTGACACTCCATCGATGCGTATCAACAGCAAAATCGTTTATGTTGGTTACAGAAGATGGTTAAGAACAAATCATCCTGATCGGAAAAAATCCAAGGAATTCTACGGTTTTCCCGAAAATAAGCCTAAACCAAGAAAGTTTTCAGAACTTGATATTCAATTGCAGATTAGTAAAGTCTTTAAACGTAAACCGGGGAAACATAAACCAATTCTCAAAGAGAACCGCCCCAAAAATCGAGATGTTGAATTGAACTGGAGTAAGCGTTCTATCTTTTGGGATCTTGAGTATTGGCCCTTTCTTCTACTAAAACACTGTTACGATGTCATGCACATCGAAAAGAATTTCCTTGAGGCTTTACTGAATACCCTGTTACAGAACGACAAATCCAAAGACACGCCAAAGGCAAGGCTAGACTTAGAAAAAATGGGAGTTCGAAAGGAGTTGTGGTTAGTTAAAAAAGATAACGGGAAGTTCGATAAGCCTCATCCAAAGTTCTCTTTCACTCCAGAAAAAAGAAGACTTTTTTGTAAATTCATTAAAGGAGTCAGACTACCTGATGGCTTTGGATCCAACTTCAAGAAAAAAGTGACCGCTGATGATGACAATATAACGAACTTGAAATCTCATGACTGTCATATAATGATGCATCGGTTACTTCCTTATGGAGTGCAACAATACCTGCCCAAAGACGTTGCAAAACCTATAATCGACATTTGCTTATTCTTTAAGCAACTTTGTGCTCGAAGTTTGACTGTGCAGGACATGAAAGAAGCTAAAAACAAATTGATCATTATGATGGTTAATTTAGAGCAAATCTTTCCTCCTGCTTTTTTCGACATAATGACTCATTTGGTTATACATCTACCCGATGAGGCTATTCTAGGTTCCGTTACTCGCGGCAGGTGGATGTATCGATTTGAAAGATACATGAAAAAGCTAAAGAATTATGTACGAAATAAAGCAAAGCCTGAAGGTTCTATTGCTGAGGGTTATGTTGCAGAAGAGGCATTAACTTTTTGTTCGCGTTACCTTAAGGATGTCGAGACGAGATTTAACCGCCTTGGCAGAAATGAAGACGATTTTCCTGGACAACCAGATAAATTTGAGGTGTTCCGGACCGTATGCACACCGACGGATGGAATCAAACCAACTCGTATGACTAATGACGACATGCAGGCAGTTACGTGGTTTATACTTAACAACAGTCCTGAAGTCGAAGCCGACATCTCAGCTTACAGCGAGTATGTTTCTTCCTATTTTTTATAATTTTGAAAATTATTCTTTCTCGATGACTTCTGCTAATATCATGAACCTTTGCAGCGAGGTGCCTGATAATGTGGAAACGAGTTTTCCTGCGTGGTTTAATAACATGGTAAATACATTAGATATATTACCTTGGAGTTATTCCTCATCTAATAAACCTTTTTGTATCTCATTTTTGTAGACTCGTGAAAAAAAAGTGAGTGTGGGCTGTAGTGACGAGTTATTCTCTTTGGCATGTGGACCTATTAGTTCATGTACATACCCCTCTTGCATAGTGAACGGTGTGAAGTTTGTGGTACGTGAACGAGATATACTTCGTACCACTCAATGCAGCGGAGTTTCAACACCCGGGGTTGATGGAGAGATGTATTATGGTCAACTCGAAGAAATTCTGGAGCTCACTTATATCGGCAACCGCAAGGTTTTGTTGTTTCGATGTAAATGGTTTGACACAATTAACCCTACCAATTGCACCAAACGCAACAGACGTTCTTACACTGAGCAAGGCATACATCATATTTTGACCGATAGGCTATTTCACCAAAATAACCCATACATTTTCCCGACACAAGCAACACAAGTATTCTACCTTGAAGACCTTGCTAGACGACCGCTTCATTGGAAGGTCGTCGAACAGGTTTATCATCGAGATGTGGTAGAGTCCGATGAAGATGTTATACATGGTAGCAGTTCATCAGATGTTACACTGTCTGTTGCTTTGCCTAATTTGGGTATTACGGATTTGAGTGTAAATACTCAACCAACGGAAGTGGACGCCCCACCGGTTGATGATGATATTATTAATATTGAAGATGATGAAGTAGTTGCACACGTCATTGGTGATGTTGATGATGATGATTTAGTGTCGGATGATGATGAAGTGAACCATAATAATGATGTTCAAGAAGTTTTATCTAGCGATGATTCTGAAGATGATGACAATTGATATTAAGTTGTATTTTGAATGAAACAGTTGTTATATGCTTTAATGTGTAATTTTTTATTTGTAAACGATTGTTATATGCTTAAGTTGTTGTTTGAATGAAACAATTGTTATACGTTTAAATGATGATGAGTTGTTTTTATTTGTTTAAATGTGTAATTTTGTATTTTAATGAAAACGTTTTTATATGTTAAAATGTGTATATTGATATGAATTTGTGTATTAGTATTAATTGGTTAATTAAATTGTGTAATTTTGTTTTTTTATGAAAATGTTTTTATATGTTAAAATGTGTATATTGATAAAATGTGTATACTGATATGAACTTGTTATTTTACAGATGGCATGTGTAGCTCCTAGGTCACACGGTGGGGATGCTGGTGGTAGTCCACCCAGACGGCCCACACGTCCTGTACCGGCCGAGTGTCAGCGTAAGAAATCATTATATTTTTTTATAACACTGATATTTATTATTTATGTCACTTGAATTTTTACGAGTAAATAACATATCTTTTGTAGGTTCAAATCAACGCTTTGTGACCAACCTAGATAAATTAAGGAAGGCGTACAGAAATAATAACGAAAAACCTTTGACAATTGGCTTTGAATTTAAAGATCTGCAAACCTTCCATTTTCTGGGCAATTATGCATCATTGTTGACTCATCTTTTGGGGGAATTAATCCGGTCACTTCCCCTGAACTGCGAATGGGACGAAATTCCAGAGTCTGATAAAGCTCATATTTATCCTACAATTGAGGTGAAAATTGTTTATTTTACTTATATTGTTATTGTTATCGACATTTAGATATGTGTGTTATGTTTAATTTGTTTGTTTATTTAAATTCATATGTTTTTATGCAGACATATTTCGACCTCGAGCCATGGTACAATGATCGTACTCAGGTGGTGTGTGGCAATGGTGTGTATGAGGTGTGTACTCGGGTTAGGCTTGCGTTGGAATATCAGCTGAGGTTGCTGTATAGAAAATACAAGAACAGGATCAAGAAACATTATTATTCGAAATATGAGACGCCCGCACTGGCACAAGAACATGTACCGCCTGAGAGTGTGTGGGACGGTAGAACCGAAGGTGATTGGGGTGAATTGGTTCAGTGGTGGTCAGACCCAAAGAGGGTGGCAAGAAGTGAGGTTAATACTGTTAATCGTTCCAAAAACACGGTACCGACCACTCAAGGCAAAAAACCATTCGCCCGAGGAAGGAATGAATACGTAAGACTCTTTATAATTTTTGTGATTTATTTAAAAGCGTTTATATTGTTTATTTATTATAGCTCGTTACTAATTTATTTGAGATTTTACAGAAAGTCAGGGAAGGGGTTTACGAGGACCTGGTTGAAACATGGAGGAAGGGGCACTCAAGTGGTGGCACGTTTAAAAGTAAAGAAAACGAGGAAAGATATGTAAGTAATATATAACTCTTTACATGCCTTAGTAACTAATTTCATTTCTTTTAAATCGTTTTTTTTTTCCCAGGAAAAGATGAAAGCCCTCAGG
Source organism: Glebionis coronaria (assembly GCA_025667525.1). Lineage (NCBI taxonomy): Eukaryota > Viridiplantae > Streptophyta > Magnoliopsida > Asterales > Asteraceae > Glebionis > Glebionis coronaria. The sequence goes on along the minus strand of CM046876.1, from coordinate 97,311,413 downwards.
GACCAAGTGAGAGCCGGTATAGTCCCGCACATGTCTGATAAAGAAATAGTGGCTCAAATCATGCCAAGTCAAAATAAGCAAAATGTGTCGGGACAAGGCAGAAAGTTACCGGGTGGTGCCAATAACACAACTCGCAGGTTATATATCCTCAATAAAACAAAATGTAAATCAATTGTTCATATTTATGTCTTGTTGTATATAATGAAACATTGTTGTTGTAACTTATCGCAGGCGGGGTGCTCCACGTCGACCAGATGTTCCCTCTCGTAGTGAATTTCAAGAATTGATAGAACGAAATGAGCGAGAGATGGAGCTGCTGAGGAGAGACAATTAGGCGGCGCAGCAACGGGCTTACTTGGCAGCGTTAAAGGCAGATGCGGCGCAACAATATAGTCAGACGTCGTACGAGCATATGGCGCAATATCAGAGTCAATTGGGTGAGTTTTTCCAGAACTACAACTCAAATACTGATCACCCAATTAGACCTCCTACTTTTGTACCCCCGCCCCGACCCTTTGTTATGCCCACCCTAGCTCCTGATTGGGCTCATTTAGTCCAACCCCCCTATCCTTGGGCACAACCAGTGCAACCTCCTTCCATCGACGCATACCGACCATCTTTGCCCGACAATCTCCAACCACTCCAACCTCCCTATACCGGCACTTATCCTATTACTCCCGTCACCAACAATAACACATTTAACTATTGTTATCGTCCCACCACACACTCGGCTTATGAGATCGGCTCTACTTCACAATCCATACCCGGAGGTTCTCGTGTAATCTCAAATCCCCATGAGCACGATTACCGGTCCGTTGACGAGTTGGGTCGAGATAGGAATGTACAAAAAAGTGGTGACGACTTATCAGGCGATGACGAGGTGAATGACGAGGGGAGTGACGAGGAGGGTGACGATAGGGAAGGTGACTTTTCACCTAACGAGGATGCGGAGTAGAGGTTGTGGTAGTATTTTTCTTATTATGCATGTTTAATAAAGTTTGAGACTTGTAGCGTTTGAAACATTTGATTTAGGATTGAATAAGTGTATTTGATGAATATTGTATCGTGACGTTGGATAATTTATCGTAATATGGTATTGTAACGTTTATTGATTTGTTATTATTCTGTATTTGTCGAATTCTGCCATTTTGAATTGTGGATTTTGTCCGGAAAAAGTTCCGGAAAAAATCTGGAAACTGCAAAATAGCCCAGTTTTTTTTTTACACCCCAGGTACACCTAGGGACGACTTAGTCGTCCCTAGGATATTACCAGAAAATAAAAAAAAAACATATTTATTACCCTAGGGACGACTTAGTCGTCCCTAGGATTAAAAATGCCCAGGTGTCAATACCTGGGGACGACTTAGTCGTGCCTAGGTATTGAATACCTGGGCATTTTTAAACCTAGGGACGACTAAGTCGTCCCTAGGGTAATAAATTTATTTTTTTTTTATTTTCTAAAAATGTTTTTTTTAATATTTATAAAAAAGATTTTATTAAAAATAATAAAAAAAAGAATTTTTAAGAAAATTTTGAAAAAACATTTTATTTATTTATAACCTAGGGACGACTTTGTCGACCCTAGGTTACAAAGAAGGTCGTCCCTAGGATTAGTCAATTTTTTCAACGTAGTGGGTTGCGGGACCCACTAAGTCGTCCCTAGGGTACAAAGAGGGGTTCGTCCCTAGGATCCTAGAGACGAATTTTTAGGCACAACCTCCTAGGGTCGACTTAGTCGTCCCTAGGAGTTTAGGGTCGAAAAAGTGCTTCCCGACGAATAAGTCGTCCCTAGGGTTCACAATTGTTGTAGTGCAACCAATTATTCAGATTAAGGCGGCGACTCGAAATATTATCAGAAAGCTCTAGTATACATTTTGTATGTTGTGTCCAGGGATGGACTCATGATTGTCAAGAATCGTATTTTTTTTGCGCTTTGTGATTTTGCACAAACAATTTAAACATTGATAAGTTGCCTCATATTGATGGGAGCTGCATAGTCTTGTGTTCCATCGTATAAGATGTCAACAAACAAGCTTGCAACCACTTCTGTAAAATGTAAAAGATCCCAAAAAACATGGTTTTTCCTGTTGGGACAGTAATTGGATGTTGGAATACATGGCACGTCCGCGTTTAGGTTCCCAAGTCCACAACAAGCGCTTTTTATTTCCGTAAATCCTAAAACCAAACATAAATCGTAAGCTCAAATCATCGTACTGTAACAAAAGGTTAGATATGTTACTTAATGAACACATAAAGTCTTAAATAAATAATACCAAAAGTTTGAGCATTCTGAAAGAGGTTCATCGTGGCACCATACTGGTCAAAATATACATAATTCATGCCGAATAATTCAGACTTCAAATCTTGTAGGATAATCTTTAGCCCTTCGTTATACCTAGCCGACCAGTAATTTGTTTCAGCAATGCATTCACCCGTGCTATTAGTTTTTCTTTGAGCTGGAAAACAACCCATCGCCCCAACTCCTGACACCACCATTTTTCGTGCAGCCAATCCATACAACATCTATACAATTCACATGCAAATTTTTTAAAAATCATTCAAAGATTCAAATTATTTAATTAACTTGCTTACTACTACAAAATTTTGGTACCTTGAGCAAACCTTTAAAGTTGGACAGCATAAGATCAACATACTGTTGTGGCGTGTACTGTTTAGAGACAGCGGAACCAGCGGTAAAATATGCAGTTATATCGTTGTTTCCCATAAAGATTGTGAATATGGATCGTGATAAGTGCATTTGGGCACCGGATTGTCCGAGTTGTTGGATAAGTTTGTCACGGACCATAGAAAAGTATTCCACTTGTTGTGCTAATGAAATATATTGTACCTATTATTACAAAACAAAACACAAATTAAACATATACAGTTAGTTTGAAAACAGTCTATTAGTGTCAAGTGGAAACTTTTGCGTCAGATGACGCATTGGAACTACTTGCTAGTCGGGGTCTTCACAGAGAAATAGTATTTATCCGCTAGGACTTTTATTTACCGGCCATTGGTGAACAAGAAACTTACAATGTTTACACCGGTTCCATTAAGTATGCCAGATCCACCAGATGCAAAGCTGACTCCGGTGATTGGTGGTGTCCTGCCCATCAACGACAGATATGGAGGAGGTGTTGGTAATCCCACCTTTATTGCTGCACAAATAAAAACACAATAGGCTGTAATAAATTTCAAATTTACAGCAAAAGAACATAAAAAGACAAATGTAATTCTCATGAGAATGCAAAAAATGCACTAAAAAACATTAAGCAATTCATCTTGTTTGTTAAATAAATTGTATTCAGAACCAACTTTTCAAATTTTTCTTAACAATTAAATATATCACAAACGGTAAATCGTCAAGTGAAAAAAAATACACCAATACAACGAGAATTAAATCATTTTTCTATCGAGGCCACATGTATATACTTTCGACCATATTTTTTTTCCTGAGAAAATCATATATGATTCGTATCACGAATCATAAATGATTTTGGAAAATCATACTTCTATAAACTTATTTAAACATGTTTTGGATATGTATGCTCATTTTGTTAGCTAGTAAACATACCGATGTAGTCAGCAATATTCTTGCTATTAGAGAATCGTCCAGTAGGTATCCTGTTAGGATAGTCGATGCCATTGTGCGGAAAATTAGCCCTGGCAAGTGATAGTGGCAAGTAATTATTGTTTCCAACGTCCACAATCGAGGACCCCATCACGTAAACTGCTGGGACAGCAGCTGCATGACTTATTCCTAGCGTAGCAAACACCAAAACAATCACCAAGAATGTTATCCCATTAAAGTTGATGGAAGTAACAAATGCCATTGTGAGCTTTTGTGTTTGTTGGTTGGAAAGTGAGGCTTTGATTATAAAGGTTTCAAAAAAGCCACTAGTATTGGTCATGGGATTCACAGTATAAATTATAAAATTTCACATTAAATTCTTGGTATTGAATTATTCCTAAAATCTTATATTGAACACAAGTCATATCTTTCATTTTTTTTGTTAGAATGTCAAAGTCTCTTTGCCTTTTTATGGCAGTATGTTTTTTCAAAACAACTAGTAAGACTTTTTTTTATACATACGTAAGTCTTTTTTCAGATTTTTTTTGATACATCATTATTTCGTAACAACTATATTCTATAAGCCGCAATATTTTATACATACGTATCAAGGTTGTTACAATTAGCTGGATGAAGACATGATCACTTATTTCCCGATATAGAAAACATCAAAGAATATAGTAGACCTTTTTGTGTGGTTTGTAGTTGATATATCTATATTATCTTTGCATCTACAACTTGCAGAAATAACAAGAACTTAATAAACAAGCAATAGAATGAAAACAACAATAAACAAATATAGCGCCATAATTTATACACCAAAAATCAAAGAAATAAAAGAATTCAGCGTTAAAATGTATTATAAGCGGAGACTATCATTATTGACATGTATTATAAGCGTATAGCATAACCCGTAACTTGCAATTATATGCTGATCATTAGAGTGATTATGTGAGGCTACTCGGGTTTGTAATCACGACTTAGAATGGAATATTCACGGGAAAAGTATACAAAGTAGTGGAAAAGAACCTAGTTTCATACATTTGGCATGCTTATACTTAAGCTTATTATAGTGCTTATAAACCGTGGTTTTAGTCGTTAGCCGGTTTTGTGCTTAAGCACTTATGGGGTCGACTACTCAGTCTCGCAGTTTCCCCATGTTTGCTTCATATAATTATACTACGCATGGGATCACGACTACTACAAAAAAGATTCAATGAAGATGAATATTTCACATGGAGGAGTGTGCATCTTTTTGTTGGGTGTTCTTCTGTAGTGCGACCCAGCGGCTTATGTGCGACCCATGTTTGCTTCATTTAATTATACTACGCATGGGATCACGATTACTGCAAAAAAGCTCCAATGAAGATGAATATTTCACATGGAGGAGTGTGCATCTTTATGTTGGGTGTTCTTCTGTCGCGCGACCCGGCGGCTTATGTGCGCCTTGTGGCCCACGCTTCCAACTGAGGTCTTCTCGCCCACTGCCAGGAAGATTCTATCCCAACGACCCCCTCGCAAGACCTGTGTAGTTTTTTATTTTTTTATTGCCTTTCCTTATTTCAATTTCAGGAAATCCACTGAGAACTCGATTTGAAGCTTTCATTCCGAGTTAGAACCTAGTTTTGTAACAAAACATAATAATCAATATGTACCTTGGATATCATGAATTATACTTCCACAAAGGAAAATGAACCTGACTTTTCATAAGATCTTAATTCTTACTAAGCAAATCAAACAAACGAGCATCCCAAAGACATTTTGATTCGACAAGTTGTTTCACATTCATTGGTGTAGATTTGAAGCTGTGTACTATTACTCAACAGTAGGTGAAGGAAATATATTAAGAAAAAGGATACAACTTTATACATAAATAAGATGGCTATATATAGCCTTCTACTCATTCAAACTAGTTACCTAATTAATCTTAAACATAAAACTTATTAAACTAAACTTAGCCATGCACCATGCACTGCTGCATAGATGAACCTGAACTGATAACCGATTAAACCCAACAATCACCCCTTTAATCGGTTATTCATGACTCCTCGGTCATGAACATCTTCTTTGGAAACATCTTGTTTCCCGACTTTTCCTGAAGCCATCTCCTTAAATGCAACTTTCAGGTCCAAAACGTATTCAACACCCCATGTGTTGATCAGTCTCTCCATCCATCCGCAAAACGAACCGAATCGAAGCCGCCTGCTTTGATGTCTTCCCGTTCCACGAGCTTTGCTCCTGATGCGTCTTCCTTGCTCTTGCCTCCTTTTGCATATTCATTGCAGCCCTTGCTATCTTTCTTGCTGCATTTTCTTGCTTTCGTTCTTTCTTTTGATCACCTCGTCTGATCATCTTTCTTACTTTGAATCTTTGTTGATTTGATTCAATAATTCTTTCTTGGGTCTTCGGTCTACGTTCTCTTCGGTCTACTCTTACTAGCGACGGTCCTTTCGGTCTTCGGTCTTCAATCTCACGCCGGAGCTTTCTCGGTCTTATCTACGGCGTCGGTCTTTTTCGGTCTTTTCTTTCTCGGGCAACACGCGGTCACGGTCTCGGTCTTGGTTGCCTCCTTCGGTCTCGGTCTTCTAATTCAACAGTCCTTCGGTCTTTTGCTGTTGAAACTTCGGTCTAGATAACCCGCCGGTCACGGTTATCTCTTTCGGTCTTCGGTCTATTTTTCTCAGGTGAGCTTTCGGTCTATTGCCACCTGTGTCAGTCTAGGTGTTGCCCGGTCTTTTGCAGCTCCTCGGTCTTCTCGGTCTTTACTTTCTTCGGTCTAGGTGCCGCCGTGCCGCCGGTCTTTTGCGATTTGTCGGCCCTCTCGGTCCTATGCAAGTCACATGAACTTGCTACTCTTTTTCTTATTTCCCTGCCCAGCACAAGGCACTCCTACTGTTTTCAAACAGCCACCCGCTGTCCGAACCTTCTCAACACCTGCCCTCCACCACCGACACACCCACCGATGGCGGAGGCTTCCCCGGTACGAGCCTAGCGCTTTGATACCAAATGTAGATTTGAAGCTGTGTACTATTACTCAACAGTAGGTGAAGGAAATATATTAAGAAAAAGGATACAACTTTATACATAAATAAGATGGCTATATATAGCCTTACAATAAAGACGTGTGTATAACTAGTCTACCTTCAAACTAGGAAACACTAACTTTCTGCCTAAAGAACAGCAACTCACCAACGTGCAAATGTATTGCACAATACCCGGTCATAACTTCTACTCATTCAAACTAGTTACCTAATTAATCTTAAACATAAAACTTATTAAACTAAACTTAGCCATGCACCATGCACTGCTGCATAGATGAACCTGAACTAATAACCGATTAAACCCAACAATTGGAACCGCATACTTTTTTATCCATTGTATAAGAGGTCTGCAAATATGCTTGCAACCACGTCCGTAGTATGTATAAGATCCCAAAACGTATGGTTTTTTCTATTCGTGCAATAACTCGATGTTGGAACGCATGGCACGTCCGCGTTTAGCTTACCGAGTCCGCCACAAGCTTCTGTTATATCCGTCAACCCTATAAGGAAACATACATCATAAGCTCAAACAATCATACTTTTAAGCGGATAACAACCTAAAGGTTCAACTAATGTACCTTAATCATTTAGGGATTGTAGAACCGTTATTATAATATATATGCCAACATATCGTTGGTTCCAAAAGCAAATAGGAATATTGATTTTGTTAGGTGCTTTTGAACACTCGATTGTCCAAGTTGTTGGATTAATATTTCACCGACAAAGAGAAGTAGATTATTTGTTGTGCTAATGGAATAACTTGTCTCTACAACAACAAATATAAACAAATCTGTTAGTTAATCAATCATTTTACAAAGATTCATCATAGCTAAGTTGAGTCTTTTTCTCAAATAATTCAGATTAACATATGTTAGTTAATGAACACTTGAAGCCTTGAATAAATAATATATACCATAAGTTTCAGCATTCTGAAAGAGGTTGATCATGGCACCATACATATCAAAATATATCAAATCTTGTAGCATACTCTTTAGCCCTTCGTTATTCCTATCCGACCAGTAATTTGTTTCAACAATGCATTCACCCGTGCTATTCGTCTTTCTTTGAGCTGGAAACAACCCATCGCCACAACTCCTAACACCACCATTTTTCATGCACAGGTTCTTCCTCTTCATGTTAATTTCTTAATTTTCATTGCTTGGTGTTTTGGGCGCTCTTGTTCGTTTTGAGTGTAGGTTTGGGTCGTTGCTTCATGTTTACTCACATAGCTCATGTATTAGAGAGCTTTGCTTTCGTCTCAGACTTGTATCGAATGTAGTTGAGTGTAAGGTTGTTGTTGTTGAAATATTTGTCTAAACCTAGAAACATTGTTTGTGTTTTTATGTTTCAGGGACTAAAGTTGTTGTTGGTGTTAAGCTGAGGGACTTAAGTGCATAAGTGTAGAACTCTGGAGGACTGGATATGTCAACCTTGGAAAGCTGTTGAAGTGGGAGTATATAAGCTTGTCTTCAGCTTATTTTTATTCATTCATGTTATTGTTATTCTTTCAACGATTTCACATAGTTTGTTAATATGGTTCTTGGTGATTGAGATCCTTTTGATCTTTGTTTTTAATCTTGTTTTGTAAAACTATTGTCACGTTATATAATAGATCTTCATATGTTCTAAAGAGTGGGAGATTTGGTTTTTAATATAGTTGAATTGAGATTCAAACCTGTTGTTTTATAAATTCTTACATTGTATCAGACACAAGTTTCATCGCCTTGCTCTTGATATTCTGATTTTTCAAATTAGGGTTTTCTAAAATAATTGGGTTTTTTTAAATTAGAGGTTTTGATTAACTGGTGTTAATCGATATTTTTGTGATTTTTTGGGGTTCTTGATCGATTGAGGTTCGATTGGAGTAACTGACGGTCGATTCGTGCTATTCGTACTCTGGGTGTGGTGATTTGGTGATTTGACCTAATTTGTTGGTGAAATTAGTGTTGATCCTAAACTTAGATCGATTAGCTTTGTATTATCAAGATTGAATCAAGTATAATACGTGGAGAAACTTTGTATAAGCAATAGTCTAAGTATTATGCGGAATTAACACTTAGAACAAAGAACAAAATCAAAACAAAGTATGTATACCAAACTTTCACATCAATTGATGATAATAACTGTGTACAATGAAAGTGTGGAAAACGTATGTTAATATCAAACCCTAAGACCTCCTTTTATAACATAAGGAGTCTTGAAGAATAATCTACCTATCAACTATTTTAGGAAAAGATAAATATAGAGAATACAATATTTGATCATATATTTCCTAACATACAAAACGTGTTGACTAATTTTCTGACAGTGGCTGGGATTTCCTTTGTCAGCGCCTTGATTTATCTTGTCAGCGTCCAAAACCCCTTTGTCAGCGATTGAGTGAGCAACTATTTTTATTCCCAACAATCCTCCCCTAAACTTGATGCTTATACTAATAACAAGTTTCTGAATAAAACCAAAATACAAAGAGGATTCATACAAATAAAACCTACTGGAGCTGAGAATATATAAATCTCATAAATTTCATGATGACGTCACTTGTGTAATCAACTTCAAGTTTGGTAGTGATCAACTTCTTCAACAAATCTTGTAACCGTAGATACTTCACATCTATTAACAAGTATTCTGCAAATTTTGTAGTACAAAGATGGAACACACTAGCAGCCGAATACAAGTGCCACTTCAAACCACTCAAGTCATCCAGATCCAACCAGATTAGATCAGCAACATCATGGGCAAACATTCTACTAAATGTTGTCCAGATTTTTATTCCATTCAAGGAGGAAGGAGCTTCTGCCTCATACTTGTCCTTCAGCAAACTCCAAAGAGTTTCTATATCCTCTTTATCCAGGTTGGCAAACAAAGAAATGAATGAAGTAAAAGTATGTACCTTGCCACCAACCCTGGTGATCACTTAAAAACCAATAGAATCCTCCTCATACTTGATGATTGGATTCTTGAAATCAAGAGGCACAACAACAGTTAAATATGATGCCTCCAAATAAGAAAGCACCATGTTCTTCTTCAACACTACCTCATGTGGATTCAACTGATCAAGATTTGGAAAATTAAGCTTGAACCCTTCTTCATTGGTTTTGGCATAATAGAAGCCTTCTGAATCTTCATTGCTTCTTCAATTTCTTCATGTCTTTCCATAGAAAGCATCCTAAACGTACTCTCCTCACAAACACGTTCCCAAATGGAAAATGCAAAGTACTCCCATTGTTCAAAAGAAAGCTTCTTCAATTTGGCATAATTCCATCCTGTTTGATGGCACCTAAGAAGCATGTAATAAAGATCGCTTTTGTCTCTTCTTCTCTCAGAAAGTACCTTGTTTGCCGTATGCTTCAAAATGATCTTGTAGTCACTTTGAACTCACAACAGAATCTCCAAACCCTAAATCTTCTCTGTGAGTGTCATGTCTGGATTTTCTATAACCTTCTCTTCCCATTTGAAGTACATGGTAACCACAACAGGCATATCAAAATCAACCTGCATCTTTAATTGATTGAGCCTTTCCTTAGCCAGCTTATCTTCACCATACTCTAATTTCTCTAACTCCATAAACTTACTCATCTCAGCAGTTAAACTTTGTGAACTTCTATCATCATCATTACCAATATCATCACTTTCAAAATCTGATGAAACAATATGAGCTTCAATAGATCCTTTCCCAAGCCCTTTCTTCTCTTGCTCATGAATATCTTGAGTAAGCATATCATCAACTTGTTGATGGGCTGCATCCTTGGGAACATCTTCTTCTACCAAAACTGCTTTACCTTTATCGAAAGGATCAATAACAGGAAAATTAGTAGTTACCTGAGTGGAGGGATCCTTAATCATGAAAGGTGGTTGGGATACACCAAACAAAAATGTAGTCCTGTCAGCGGCTGAAATAGGCGTGTCAGCGTGCAAAGTACTCTTTTCAGCGACTGTTAATCCACTTTGCTTGTAACATCATCTCAGTGAAATACTGCTTCATAGGAGTGACCAAAAGAGTAGTAGCTTGTTCCTTCATCCCTGTCAGTGCCTCAGCTACCTCCTTTGTCACATACGAACCTTCATGGGACCCCTTATCACTTACATAAAATGGTTCAGTAGGTGCTTCATCCTCTTTGTAAGAATCATCTTCAGAGGACAACACCATAGACTTCCTTTTTCTAGAACCAACAACTTCCAAAAGAACTATTTGTAGGTCTAAATTTTCTTAGGATTGTGCATGTGTTGTATTGATCTAATGAGAGAGGGAGAGAAGAAGAACTTAGAGAGAGAAAGATAGAGAGAGAAAAGAGAGAAAGGAAGAAAGAAAGATGAAATGTATTGAATGAAATGTGAGAGACAACTAATGACCAACCCCTCCTAACATGCTAGGAGGGGGTATATATAGCTCACCCTACATGTGGGCTATATGGGCTATATGTTTACATATTGGATCACGAGCCCAATACTAGAATATATCGTTGGAGTGACCGATCCTTTCTAAATACGTAACAAAGTATTTCTAACAATATCCCCCTAAGGGAGGTCACTCCAAGTTACAATGTCCGAAATAGTCTATAGCTCGTGATCTATGCTAACAATGATGTGACCGATACTTTCTTTGGAAAAACGTATTTCCAACAATCTCCCCCTTAGGAGGTCACACCATTTTACAAAATCTTAAACCTAGCATACTATGCTTGAGTCTTTGATCTTGTTCTTGTGAATATGCTGATGAGATCTTTGACTTTAGTCTTGAGCATGTTTCCTTGCATTGACCTTGTGCATTCATCACTTGTGAAATTTGCCTCCTCGTGACTTCATGTTCCACATACTTATACCTTTATAAATTCTTGAAAGCTTAAGAGTTTAATACAGCGGAATACTTGACTTTTAGGCTTTCTTGAATTTGTTGAAGTATTAAGTGCAGAAAGCATAAGCATGTGTTGACGACTTCTTCTGGATTGTACACCGCAATGCCACCTTCTTGTTACGCTGCATAAGACAATTAGCAACAAAACATATACACGGATGAAATGGCCTTGAACATTTCATTCTATTTCGGTAGCATTTTACCTTCGGTCGGTGAAGACCGTTGGACGATATTAAATATCGTACTTGTGGCAGGTAGTTTCAGTTAAGAACCTCCTTTACAAGATTTCGCGGGTAAACCCGTTCTCTTTATAGGACCGTCCAAAGCTGAATGCGAACATAAAGAGTGAATCATTTGGATAATAATATCCGCATGATTTGAAGCTGTCAATTCATGTTCCTGGAACAAGTTAAATTCAATTAAGAATCGCACCATCGTTGCTTTCCAGTTGTCACGAGCTTGATTCGTATAGAATCTTGCAAGTTACCTACCAAGTGCTGTTTGAGGTTAACACTATAAGGATTTCCACTCATCACTGTGAACACTAAGGTATCACTCTGAGTGTTCTGGCAAGATCACTAAGATATTGCGTAGAGGCCTGGAACGTGTTTAAGTTCAGTTAAGAATTAAACCATTGTTGCTTTCCATTTATCACAAGCTTGATTCATAAAGAATCGCACAAGTCACCTACCATGAGCTTTTTGGTATTCGCTCAAGAAGGATTTCCATCTTCATTGTAATTACTTTCGTATTACTCGGATGTTAAGGCAAGATCATGAAGATTTTGCGTAGGACTCTTAAGATCTTTCTTACTTTTCATAGTGTGTGAAGAAGAAAGGAATTACGAAAGTGTGTCCTAATGAGATATTTGATGATCTCAAATGGCTTTAGACTCGATCATGGATTTTGGATTTTAGTGATCAGAGGCTGGAGAAGAGTGCCACCATTTCAATACCAATTTATTCGGAGTGAATAAATCAATGGATAATGCGTTGTCTCCGTGTGATTAAAACAAATATATTTTGAGAGATATCTGAGTTAGCTGGGATGGGTTGTACATTGCATCACTGGGTCCATGATGTCTTATCTTCAATATCAAGCATCATTAAAAATGATCTCAATAGCATATGTATTGACCCAGTTTCTGCCTAAGTTGTAAGGAGGGCTTCTTTCTTTAGACCCTTTATCTTTACAATTCTTTTTCATTCTTCAACCCCTTCAATGCATACCAATACTTCATTACTAGCACCTTGTTGTGATTGTTCCAGTGCTAACTTAAGTACTTGGTCAGCATTCAGCTACATTCATAATCTTTCTCCATCTTTCCTAAGGACTACTATTTCTAGCTATGGAATGTCCTTGGGAAGATTCCTCCGGTTTTGAAAGAATCATTGGACTTAACCTATCCTACCATCCTATTGTCATTACAATCTTCATCGTCGTGAAATAAATGGGTTGTGGGTAAGTATAAATAACCATGAATTCCATTTTAGATATAGCAAATCCATTTTGCTCCCCCTTAACATATGCCACGATATTCAAAAACATTTTGCACATGTCGGGATGAGCCAGCACATTAAGTAAACCATTATTGATCTCAATATTAAATCAAATTTTCTACCCCATATTAAAAATATTAACCCAATCGATGTTTTTTAATATCAATTGATTTAATGAGATTTTAAGAAAATTTGGGAAGAAAAATGCAAATCCAATTATCTTCATGATTTACACAAGCTCCCCCTCAAATTAATGAGGGTGTACTTGAAACGTGAATGAAATACCTTTTAAACACAAGTGTAAGGTATTTAGCACGTGCAAAGATCATATAGGATAATGTATTCACAAGATTAGCAATTTACGAGGTTGGACCTGAATGATTGAGAACATCATATGAAAGAATCACATGGTTCTTGTTCACGAATGTTGGTCGCCTCGTCACGTCTGAAGTTATCTCTTGACTCCATGTGTACGATTGATATCGTTGTCTTGACACCAATATGTGAAATTGGCACCTTCGGTGTCAAAGATTCTGAATGTTGGACAATTGCTCCCCCTCAAATGTAGACCCGTGTTATATTGAAAGAGCTGTAGTCGCCGTTTGAGTATTCGCATCGTCGAGTATGTAGATATCAATTGTAAATTTCTATGATTGGTGGAGATGATAACTTCATAAAAACAAGATTTCTCTTGTTTTAACAAATAAATCCACTGAAGCGTACATAAATTCGTGTTAGATTGTGTTATTCCGTAAACACAATCCCTTACATGGTTATAAACTAAACCATGCCCGAGAAAATTAATTCCCGTTGTTGAGTCAAAGCTTTCTGGTGAAATGCTTGACTTGAATATGAAAAAGTGGGTTACTATCTGAAATAATAGCAAGCCATTTTGAGCATGTTTTAAAATATTTGAACTTCTGCTAGAACTTTATTTACAACCCAGTGTCATTATTGAACAACATTTTTAGTATCGTAAATATTATCGATTCCAGAAGACATGCTCTTTTTATCAAAACATTTTTGAACACACAATTTTGAAAGATTTAGAAAAACCTTTTGAGAAATTCTCGAAAAAATGTGTTCATTGTTTTGAAAACCAATTACTTGAGCTTAAGATGTTGAATATCTTACAAAACGAGCTTATGTCCGAGAAGTTGTAAACTTTCCGTTGTGAGGATAAGTTTATCATCGGCGATAAACCTTCATTTTAACTGAAGAACGAGTCCTAAGTTGACATTTACTTAGAAGTCGTTTTCATGAGCTTGAAAAACTTTTGAATGTATTAACGTGCTCATGACCGAGAAATATGAATTTCCCGTTATGAGGAAAAGTTCTCTTATTTAAAAGATACACTTTCCTTACTGATCTTAAAACTTGGAATGTTTTAATACAAGCTCATGACCGAGAAAAATGAATTTCCCGTTACGAGGATAACTTATCATTAACGATAAGCTTTCCTAAAATTAAAGTCCGAGTTACATTCTGATATTAAACTGTAAGTCATTGTGCATGAGCTTAAAAACTTAGAATGTTTTTAATATTAGCTCATGCCCGAGAAAAAATAATTTCTCGTTGTAAGGATAAGTTTATCATCGGCGATAAACTTTCCTTTCTTTGAATTCCAGGGCATAACCTGAAATGTGAGTATACGCCATTTACACGAGCTTAAAACTTTTGAATAGTTTTAATGTAAGCCCGTGTCCGAGAAAATTTAATTTCTCGTTAATGAGGATAAGTTTATCATCGGCGATAAACTTTCCTTTCTTTGAAGCGCGGGTTACAATCTGTCATGTGACTGCAACCCATTCAGCATGAGCTTAAAAACTTCGAATGTTTTTAATGTGAGCTCATGCCCGAGAAATATTAATTTCTCGTTATGAGGATAAGTTTATCATCGACGATAGACTTTCCTTTATTTGAAGATCGGGTCACCGTCTGACATTTAACGATGAGCCATATACACGAGCTTAAAACCTTTGAATAGTTTTAATTTTAACTCGTGTCCGAGAAAATTTAATTTCTCGTTTTGAGGGTAAGTTATCATTGACAAGATAAACTTCCCTTTATTTGAAGTCCGGTTCAGTGTCTGACATTTAACAAAGAACCATTTACACAAGCTTAAAACTTTTGAATAGTTTTAATTTTAGCTCGTGTCCGAGAAAATTTAATTTCTCGTTTTGAGGGTAAGTTATCGTTGACGAGATAAACTTCCCTTTCTCTGAAGTTTGGGTCACGGACTGTGATTTGACTGTGAGCCATGTACACGAGCTTAATACCTTTTTAATAGTTTTAAATGTAAGCTCGTGTCTGAGAAAAATTAATTTCTCGTTTTTGAGGATAAGTTTATCATCGGCGATAAACTTTCCTTTATTTGATGAACGGTTCACAGACTGTGATTTGTCTATAAGCCTTTTACAACTTAACTGCGAGTCCCCTCAGAAACTTGTTTCTTAGATATCAGCTTCCTCAGCAACCAAACTCTGAGAGTGTCCTTTGTTTTATGGTATACAACGATTAGACCGCTGTGTTCTTTTTGAACGTGGACTTTGGTACCTGCATACTCATTAGGATTTTGTATGCTTTTATGTGGGTTAGTGATATCTATCTTAGAACCATGCGGGGATTCACAGTTTTCTTTTCTTGTGCTAGAGGTGACCTAAGGAGATGATTCACTTGTCTTAGTTGGCAAACGTTTCCTTCTATAGAAAACCTTAAGTTCAGGCTTAAGTGATGTATCATCCTTTTCAATTTCCTCCCTAGTAGTCTTAGTAGAGTCGAAGACTATCCTAGTTAAAGGGCACTCGTTTCCTACAAGAGTGAAAGTTCTACCAGTAGGGCGCCACATTTTACCAATGGGTTTGATTTTAGCTACCCATTGGGATTTAAGTCTAGCACGGGAGTTTACCTCATTAAGTAATTTCTTGACACAAGAATAATGATGGGTTTAAAGACACATTTCCTACATGTTTTACAAGTAGCATATTTAATGTCCGAGTAAGATCTAGAATCCCTAGAAGATTGATTTATGCTCCTAGGATATGACATGCTACGGTTAGCAGTGTTGGATAATCTAGAAGGCATCTGACTAGGTTTGAAAATTCTATCTCTCACTTGTGTCTTTTTCTTAGCATCCCTTAGATCAAAATTATGGCGAACGACATTTGAACTAGTTCGAGACGTGTCTTTGGACAATGTCCGGGGAGACTAGAGGCAATCATGTGATTAGGTCTTGCAAAAGCTGTTTTAGTCACATTGGGCCTAGATGGTGGAGTGACTGGTCTAGAAATATGAACAATATCAACTTGGGAGGCAAACCGCGGTCTCGAGGATTGTGGTCGCTCGGATCTAAATGCAGTTGGTTGTCTAACGGACTGATTTGAAGGAGGTTTCCCCAAGATTTTTGGTTTTTCAAGCTTAGTGTCCACACTAGATCCTTTAGTTTTTCTCAACTCGTTTTTCAGAGCAGCTATAGCAAAAACCTTTTCCTGAACCTGAGCCTTTAAAGTCTTATTCTCTTTGTGCAATTTATCTTGGGATGCCAATTTAGATTCTAGCAACTTAATTTGTTTCAAAAGATTATCCTTTTCATGTTTAGAATCTAGAACTTTTTGATCCAATTTTCGTTCAAGAACAACGTTTGACTTTTAAAGTTTTTCAAAATATGTTTCAAATTTGTTCGTTTTCTTCGAAAGTTCAAGTTTGGCATCCTCAAGAATTTTTGATTGCTGGGCTACGATCGTTTCGAGCTCTTTAATCCTAGAATCAGAATCAGTTAACGAAGCAGTCATAAAGCATTTATCATGATGTACTATAGCATTCTGAACAATCTCTCCCCCATTATGACGCACATCGGATGAATCTAAAGTGGTAAAACTATCACCCTTTTCCATCCCATGTTTGTCATAATTAGTTCTAAATGCTCAACATGCGGTATTTCATCAGCATAGACATCATATACAACATTACATTGTACCATATGTGTAGGCTCTTCGTCATACACGGGTATGGTGCATCATAAGAGATGTCTGTAACATTCCCTGACGTGTTGCTGATGTCATGCTTAACTGTTGATTCCATGTCCTTGCAATCTTTAGCAGCCTCTAATGCGTCAATCGTATGACGATTTTCCTCTTGCATCATAGATTCTTGGACTCCATTATCATACGCTTGCTGAAGTCGAGATCTTTCATAAATGGAAGACGAGACCGATGTCATGAGTTTCAATAGTGTACCATGGAAATCTTGAAGCTCGGTATGTGTGTCTCGAAGAAATGACTGGCAAATCACTGAACTTTCAGACTCGATAATATTGAAATGGAGGAAAGGCGTGAGTTGTGTCACGAGAGCCTTATATGCAAGTGCCGATGTAGAGTGATTAAATTCTTCATTGTGGAGGTTTTCTGCTAGTTGGTTCAAGTTGAAGAACATCAAATTCTGTGAATATATGACGACCGTGACCAAAGAGTGTCACAAATTCGCTCCCTCCTTAAAGCCATGAAAAATTCATTAGATGATACTGAAGCATTCAAAATGAAGTGATGCCACTGTCTCTAGCTTTGTCTTGCATTGGATGCAAGTCTCTCTCTTGAAACTTCGAATTCAACGAATCCATTAAAGTTTGATAAAGATAAGGAGTAATGATCTAAGAAAAATCCTTGTTTGGTGATATAAACGGTGCTTAAACTCTTCTGATTTTTTCTGAAACGTTAATCGATAACAAATACCTGGCTAAAATAAAATGTTCATTTCCGCCAAATAATAATATTTCGTTTCAATATTTATTATCCACTCACCAACACATAATCCAAATTAGCCGTCCACCTTTATTACAAAACTTAGATAGCTCAAAACGTGTCAACTCAATATGTTAATTCCAAAGACTAAAAAACGTGTAGCCGGCTTGTTTATCCAATGATTATAGAGCAAAAAAAATGTCAACCAGTCCAAAAAGTAATCCAACAGTACGTTGCAATAAAAGAGACATGGTCTTTTTCAATCAATAAAAACTACAAAGTTATTTCTCAATAGAATAACTAAAATAATTTATCAACAATAAAACATGGGCTTTTTGAAAAAAATAAATAAATAATAATAATAATAATAAACCAACAGACATGGGCTGATTGTGGTTTTGTTCTCAATACGTGGCTATCCAACGTTTCGTCTAATGAACGAAAAATTATATATAAAAAAGAAAACCACGTTTTGTCTATTGCCCTATCTGCTTTCTCGTTTCCTCCGCCCCACTCTTTTCTCCTAGCTTCACACAACCACTCACTTTCTCCAAAACTGCTTACCCCCAATCTATCTATCCCAGCCGCTTTAATCTTCACTTCATCTCCTCAGCCTCCGAATATTTCTAAACCACCAAAACACAACTCCAAACTTCATCTCTATCTCTTTCCATCTCAATCAATCCGCCTCTAACTAATCCCACAAATACATGAGTCACGAAACCCATTTAATTTGATCTTTACCTGAACCACCTCACCATTATAATCAATCCATCTCAATCATAGCAACAGGTTCATATTGATTTGAATCAAGTGGCTTCAAGATCTTAATAAAAGATCTCGGGTAGTTTTTTATTTTTCAGTTTTATTTTTGGTTTCGAGTCAGTGATCGAGGATGGTTTTATATGAGACTTAGATATTTTTGTCTTTTGATTTTGGTGTGTTGGAGTCGTGAATGGGTGTTGTGTTTGTGGTTATGAAACTTTAATGTTTAGGTTGAGAGTCACATCTAGGTCGAGTCTTATATGAGTGGTATCGAGTCTAAGATGTTTGAGGAGTTCGAGGATGTTCGAGGGTGTAATAGGAGTCGAGTTAGTTCGGTTTTTGTTCAGAGGTTTTGATGTTTAAGTGTTGGTTAGAGGCGAGTTGTGTTCAGTTTTGGTCGAGACTGATGGTCTTGACTTGGTTAGTGAAGACCAACAGTTGAGTCTAGGTGTTGCGTCTAGGCGAGAGTCAAGTTTTGGTTAATTTTTGAGTCAAGAGTTGCGTCTGTGGTGTCTGAGTGTTGTTCGGAATATGGAATCCAAACATAAAACAGAATATGGATTCCGGAAAAAAAACTTAGATGTATTATGTATTCCGAATAAAAAAACGGATACGGATTCCAAATAACAAAGTGGATACGAATTTCGAATAAGAAACTGGAAATGAAAGATATTCATAATAACAAAGTGGATATGGAATACGAATAAGAAACTTGAAATGAAAGGTATTCCGAATAACAAAGTGGAAAAGTATTCAGAATAAGAAAAGAGATATTTTTTCCGAATAAGAACTGGAAGGAAAAGTATTCCGAATAAAAAAAGAGATATTTTTTCCAAATAAGAAACTGGAAAGAAAAGTATTCCGAATAAGAAAAGAGATATTTTTTCCGAATAAGAAACATGTATTCCGAATAAAGAAGTAGAAAAATATTCCGAATAAGAAACTATAAGACAAAATTTTGGAGGGAATAAGAATAAGTCGGAATAATAGTTGATATGTATTCCGAATAAGAAAGTAGAAATGTATTCCGAATAAGAAACTACAAGACAAACTTTTGGAGGGAAAAAGAATAAGTCAGAATGTGTAAAACTGAATAAGTCGGAATGTGTAAAACCCTTTTATTCCGACTTATACCAATAAATTTCGAACACTTGTAACTTTTACCCAAAAATCAATCTAAAAATTCCAATTTTTTCTTGTTTTTACCAAAACAAATACCCAAATCACTACCACAACTATGATGATGATTTTTAGGAAGATTAAACCACAAAAAACACAAAAAAAATGATCGAATGATTTTAGGTTAAAACTCACAAATCAATGATGAACAAACATATGAACAACCCAATCATCCATGGCTCTTGATACCAATTGTAGGTCCATGTTTTCTTATGATTGTGTAAGTGTTGTATTGATCTAATGAGAGAGGGAGAGAAGAAGTACATATAGAGAGAAAGGAGAGAAAGGAAGAAAGAAAGATGAAATGTATTGAATGAAATGTGAGACACAACTAATGAACAACCCCTCCTAACATGCTAGGAGGGGGTATATATAGTCCACCCTACATGTGGGCTATATGGGCTATATGTTTACATATTGGATCACGAGCCCAATACTAGAATATATCGTCAGAGTGACCGATCCTTTCTAAATACGTAAAAACGTATTTCCAACAATCTCCCCCTAAGGGAGGTCTAATGTCGGTATTTTTGTGCAATTATCGTTCGTTTCCTCGACTCACTCGAATTGATATCGGATATAACGTGGATTAATTGTTCTTGGTAAATTAAACTTTTTTTTGGTATTTAAAAACTAAAAACTATTTAATTAAAAACTATTTAATTAACTATTTGAACTATTTTAAATATAAATCTAATTTAATTAACTAAAACCTTTCTATTTAAATTCTAAAACTAATTTTAAACTATTTAAAAAACTATTTTGGAATTAAACAAAATTTAAAAACTAAGTTTATATAAAAACTAATGTATAAAAACAATTTAAAATTCTAAAAGTAATAAAAATATTTATTTTGTTTCATTTTTTTTTTAAACTGTATAAAAGAAAACTATTAAAAACTTTTAATTAAAATTAATAAAACCAAAACTTGTATTTAAACTTAATTAATCAAAACTGGCAGCTATATCTGAAACATACTATATTAATTACTCAATCTATAATTAAACACAAAAGAGGGTCTAGATCGAATGGTTAAGTCGTATTGTTGTTAAGCTAAGGGTCTAGGGTTCGCGTCTTGGCAAGGACGTTTTTGCTATATATATATATTTTTGAAATATTTGACTACTCAGACCAATTGGATCCGAGGTTTATGCAGCAATATCAGCAAACATACAAAGCCCAAACAAGCAAATAAGCACATATAAACTCAGACAGAAAATAAGCAAATCCAATTCAGAAAATAAGCAAAGCCAGGTTAAAAACTAAATCCAATAAGCAATAGAAAACTAAAAGCAGATAAACTAAAATAAGAAGATTAAAGTAAAACTGAAATATAAGCAAACAGACTTACAACTTAAAATAAGCACATCATCTTAAACTAACTAAAGAAACTAAATAAGCAAATGAAAATAAGCAAATAGACTATAAAACTAGGATAAACAAACTAAATAAGCCAAATGCCAAGCAGACTTGAGACTGAATAAGCCAAATACCAACTAATCAGCAAGAACTTATCGAATCAAATAAGCAAACTAAACTCGAAACCCAAAGCAAACAAGCAGATTATATTGTACCAAAAGTAAATCAGATTAAAACTATTATCCAAAATATCAGTTTAAGCAGATCTAAACATCAATCATTTCAAACATACAAAATCTTAAAAACAGATAAATCAAAATATCCAAACAAATTTAAACAGTAAAACCAATTAAACAAATAACAAATCAAATCAGGCAAACTAATAAACTAAAACTTGTAAAATAAAAGGGACCGAGAACCCGATGACGAAATCCGTTGAGAAGAAGGAAGGCGCTGAACCCCCTTTATGAACCGAATTAGAACCTCCTTAACCAAACATCATCACTATCATCGAAACACATCAATTCCACAACTTCTTCGATTCAGATTTTAAGAAATTTCCCAGTAGGGGAAATTAATAAACCACTTTTTATTTTCAATATTTATTAATATAAAACAGATTAAAGATTAAACTACAATTAAATTAAAATAATTAAAGAGACAAAATTAAACCGAAAATAAATTTTATTAATAACTAAAATTTGATTACAATACTTTTAAAGAGAAAAAATACAATTAACCTAATATCTATTTTGCATAAAAATAAAATTAAAAATAAAAATATGGCACAACCTAACATTACAGATTGAGGGGTTTTTATAGGAAAACCCTAAAAACTCTCTTGGTGAACTTGGTGAGCAAGGAAAAAGATCTCAGTCGCTCTTTTCTTCTTTTCTTCCTTCTCTTTCTTCTCTTCTTGATCAAACGGTTGTGGATGGCTTCTTGGTCACACGGATTGCCAGCATGGCGAGAGGGTGTGTTTGTTGTGTTAGTTGGTGGCTGAGGTGGAAAACACTAATTGGAGGATTGGGGGATATTGGCTGTCACAGCCAATTAAATCAGGGGAAAGGGCCACGTAGATCAAGGACCACATCATGTTATTCCCCGATTAAGATGGGGATTTAATTCCCCATCGTGTGAATTACACGAGTGAAATAAAACCCCCAAAAGTTTTGGTGTAATTTTTGTTGAATTGGTGAATTAGGGTTTGGGTAAAAAAGTAGACTGGTTTTTTTTCGGTGAGGAGGAGAGAGAGATGAAAACTTAGTTTGTATCAAAACAAATGTGGTGGGGGTGGGTAGCTGGGTAAAGTAAATGTGTGTGTGGTTGGGAGTTTGACCAAAAGTTATGAAATGTTTATAACTTTCTTTAACCGGTTGTAAATAAAAATAACCCTAATGGGTAAATAAAGCC
Source organism: Glebionis coronaria (assembly GCA_025667525.1). Lineage (NCBI taxonomy): Eukaryota > Viridiplantae > Streptophyta > Magnoliopsida > Asterales > Asteraceae > Glebionis > Glebionis coronaria. The sequence goes on along the minus strand of CM046876.1, from coordinate 97,288,995 downwards.
CATTCATCACACTTTTAAGTTACTTTCCAAAAGGACTTGGGCTTTTGGCCTATTTATTTCTCCATCCGTCTCTATTATTATTATTGATTTTGGGGTTATGATGGGCTTTTATTCCAAAACTAGTAAACTTGAACTCCTTAATGGGCTTTTGGGCCCAATTCCCAAATGTGGGACCCACAAGGCTCAAATACTTCATAAATGATTGAATCCGCCAAAATCGATCTTGAAATTGGCTTTGTTGATCTTTTCTTCATTTTCGTGTCGAATTTGCCGGTTTTTGTGATCTTTGGCACACTTTTGGTTCTTTGACTTTGTCTTTGTCTCTTTCTTGGACTTTTCTTCAACATTTGACCGTGAAATCCCGTGTTTTCTTTCCTTTTGATCTTTTGTACCTATTTCAAACAAAAACACAAAACCACGCGTAATTCCGACTTCTACGACATTAAACACATGATTAGGTCTTGTTTTTCCTTGATTTTAGTGGCAAAAGGATAAGTGTTTACACACTTATTAAATCCCCTACACTTGACCATTACAATGACCCCATGCAATGCATAGTTTTAAAGCATAAAGTTATATTTTTCTCATAATTAATCTATCTCGGCCTTTATTAAGATATACTATTACAACTATGATGAAAAGATGAAAACTTTAAAGGAAACAAAAGTTATAACAATTTATTAACATGGAAATTATTTGATGGAAGAAACTCGTAAAGAAATCTAAGACTTAGATTAGGGCTTTGGTGTCATGAATATTAATCACCCTCATGTTTCACGTTCCCCATACTAAGCTTAAAAACGAGATCATTATTTACCATAAGTCCTCAAGTTAAAACCACTTATATAAGACAATTGTGTAATAATCTTTCTCTAATTCCTAAGTTGTATCTCTAGCTTTTAAGGATTGTCATTCACCTGTAGGCTCATTTGACTTATTTGATAACTATTAGTCCAAAAATGAAGGCAAAACGGTGCAAACCCGATACTCAAAACCTAACCTCGTCCTCAAAACGTTGTCACTAAAGTAAGCCCACATCAAGGATGATTTAACACGATTTGGGGAATAAATTCCCGGACCCAAAATTTGGCCAATAGTACTACTTATTAATTATTCCTCCAAAGTCATGTTGACTTTATGTGGAGTTTAGAAAGTTTACATAATATACCCTTAGGCTCTTTAAGATGTAAAAATGCTCCTCATCTATTGTCCACACCCTAAGGCTCCTTGAACGATAAACAACGGAATTGATTTTTGATCAATTTTTATTCAACACTTACCATGCCATACACCCTAAGGCTCTAATGACAAGGTTCAAGCTACATGCCCCACACCCTAAGGCTCCTTGAGGTCATGTTTTAATCTTATTCTTTCTTTATTTATGATATATATAGTAGGCCAAATTCCGCGGTCCCATGGTCTGAATACCTCCTACTTAGGGGTTATGAGCCACCTTAGTCGGAAGTCCACAACGCTGGCATCCTCAATGTGTTCATGCTTTAATTCCAAGGAGATAAAGGATTTGGCTAAGAGCTAAGATATCGAATCAACACCACAAAAATCCTCATTTATTAAGCAATTAAATATACAAGCGGGAAGAAAGAGCCACAAAAACTCATATAAGCAAGAATTAACCCTTAAACTTATTATCAACTCTATCATCTCTCGCTCTCCTCAATTTAAAATCTCAAAGAATGAGACTCGTGGATGCTTAGCCTAATAAACCAATTAAGGTCCATATGGTTAAGGATACTAGCTAGAGTAAACTCGGATAAGTAAACTCAGGTTGAGTCAAAATATCCACGACGGGCCTAATATATCAAAGATATCTAAACTTATTAAAACCATTTTATTCATTTATTTATTTATTTTTTACTTTATTCTTGAAATGGAAAATATAAATATGATGCGATGACAAAAGGAAAGAAAATAAATGGAAATACTACTAGGCCAAAATAGATCAAAAAATTGAAAAACGTTGAAAATTTTTAATTTTCCGGTTAAATAGGGTCAAATTCATGGAAAAGCCCACTAAAATTGGATAGAAGTCCCCCTTACACTTAATATAAACATTTTCCTCAATGTTTAAGCATGTGGGAGAATAAACTCCCCTACACTTAGGACATTGAGTACGTTGTTTAAATCGAGCTAAGGAAGAGACAACTAAAGTGATTAAATTTATTCGTCTTATTTATATACATGTATGCATCACAATAGTTTTGATAAAATCGGGTACACGGGAACACGGGATCACGGGTAGCGTCAAAAACACCAAAAGTGGAGCGTTAAAGCACATGTCCCTGCACAACATCACAACACACAAACAACCTACTTGGCTCTCCCCTACACTTATTGGTGGAAATGGGTGAAGGCGAAAAAGGGTGAAAAGGATGGAAAAGGTAAAAATCTAACCTAGTTAAACGATGCTTGATTTATTTATCACGAGTCTCTAGCTCGACTTGATTTCCTGAATTATATCAAGGGAAATGTGGAGAGGGATGGAATCATCTCGTGAGAGATGTCCTCTCCAAAGTACAACTTAACCCGTTGGCCATTCACCTTAAAGTTGGGACCATTTGGTTGGGATAACTCAATGGTGCCACAAGGGAAGATTTGGGCCACGGTGAATGGACCGGACCAACGGCTCTTAAGTTTACCCGAAAAGAGTTTCAACCGAGTTAAAAAGTAAAAGTTGATAACCAACGTGGAACTCTCGGTTCTTAATCTTGGAATCATGAATTAGCTTAGTCTTCTCCTTGTAGATTAATGAATTTTCGTAAGCCTCATTCCTAAGTTCATTGAGTTCATTTAGTTGGATTTTCCTATGATCACCGGCTTTGTTTATGTCAAAATTAGCCCACTTCAAGGCCCAATAAGCCTTATGCTCCAACTCAATGGGGAGGTGGCACGCCTTTCCGTACACAAGGCGATAAGGAGTACAACCTATAGGTGTCTTATAAGCGGTACGGAAAGCCCACAAAGTATCATCTAATTTATCGGCCCATGAGGCACGATGCTCTCCCACGGTTGGCTCTAAGATTCGCTTAAGAACACGGTTGGAAACCTCGGCTTGACCATTAGTTTGTGGATGATACGCGGTGGAAAGTCGGTGATTGACACCATACTTAGCCATGACTCGTGCAAATTGATCATTGCAAAAATGAGTCCCGCGATCACTAATAATAGCACGAGGCACAACCAATTGAGCAAACAATTGTTTCAAAAAGTTAACAACCACCCTCACATCGTTAGTAGGTAAAGCTTTTGCTTCAACCCATTTTGATACGTAGTCAACGGCTACGAGGATTTACTTGTTCCCTTTGGATGATGGAAATGGCCCAATAAAGTCGATGCCCCATACGTCAAAGATTTCACATTCTTGGATGAAATTTTGAGGCATCTCATCTTTAGGTGTGATCTTGCCTTGTCTTTGACAAGCATCACGATGCTTAACCATTTCATGAGCATCATGATAAATGGTGGGCCAATAGAATCCGGAGTCAAAAACGTTTTTAGCTGTGTAGTTAGGACCAAAGTGACCACCGGTGGGTCCTTTGTGGCAAGCTTCAAGGATTTGTAAAGCCGCCGGCCCATCAACACATCTACGAATGATTAAGTCCGCACATTTCTTGAAAAGATAAGGGTCGTCCCAATAGTACGTTTTTACGTCCTTGAAGAATTTTTTCTTTTGTTGAGACGTTAACCCTTCGATAAGAACACCACCCGCCAAATAGTTTGCAATGTACGCAAACCATGGGGTATCATCAAGATTGGAAATAATAGACATTAAGGTCTCAAGGGGAAAAGATTCATTAATCTCTTGATTTGGAAGTTCCCCTTGATAAGGATCCTCAAGTCTACTAAGATGATCCGCGACTAGGTTTTCCGCTCCCTTTTTATCATGAATTTCGATTTTAAATTCTTGTAGGAGCAAAACCCAACGAAGGAGTCTCGGTTTAGCATCTTGCTTGGTCAACAAGTATTTCAAGGCGGAATGGTCGGTGTAAACGATGGTGGTGGAAAGCACAAGATAGGGGCGGAATTTCTCAAAAGCATACACTACAGCTAAAAGCTCTTTTTCGGTAGTGGTATAATGCAACTGAGCCCCCGTCATTTTCTTACTAGCATAATGAATGGGTTGGAAATGTTTGTTCACTCGTTGACCTAAAACCGCTCCTACCGCGAAATCACTAGCATCACACATGAGCTCGAAAGGTAACTCCCAATTTGGAGAGACTAAGACCGGTGCCTTAGTTAATTTACCTTTAAGAAGTTCGAAAGAGTCGAGACATTCTTGAGAGAAGATGAAAGGAGCATCCTTTTCTAAGAGATGAGTCATTGGACGAGCTATTTTAGAGAAATCTTGGATGAAACATCGATAAAATCCCGCATGGCCTAAAAAACTTCTAACTTCTTTGACGGTGGTAGGTGGAGGTAACTTAGCAATGACGTCAACTTTAGCACGGTCGACTTCGATACCGGCTTTGGAAATTTTATGACCGAGGACGATGCCTTCTTTTACCATGAAATGGCATTTTTCCCAATTAAGAACGAGACGAGTGTCTTCACACTGTTTAAGCATATTTTCTAAATTAGCAAGGCAAGAAGAGAAAGAATCACCATAGACCGAGAAATCGTCCATAAAGACTTCCATAGTTTCTTCAACCATGTCATGAAATATTGCCATCATACACCTTTGGAAAGTCCTAGGAGCATTGCATAAGCCGAAAGGCATTCGTTTGTAAGCAAATGTTCGATAAGGACAAGTGAATGTGGTTTTCTCTTGGTCTTTTGGATCGATAGGGATTTGAAAATATCCGGAAAAACCATCTAAGAAGCAATAGAAATCATTACCCGCTAAACGCTCGAGCATTTGATCCATGAAAGGAAGAGGAAAATGATCCTTACGAGTGGCATCATTGAGCTTACGATAGTCGATGCAAACTCGCCAACCCGTTACGAGTCGAGTAGGAATCAACTCGTTGTTTTCATTGGGAACAACGATGATTTCGCCTTTTTTAGGCACACAATGGACGGGACTAACCCATGGCGAATCTGAGATAGGGTAAATCATTCCGGTATCTAGAAGTTTGATAACTTCTTTCTTAATAACTTCATGAATTTTTGGATTAACCCTTCTTTGATTTTGGTTTGCGGGTTTAAAGTCATCTTCCATTAGAATGAATTTTATGAGTGCAAAAATTAGGATCAATTCCGCGGATGTCGGAGATTTTCCAAGCAATTGCTTTCTTATGATTCTTAAGCACATCGATAAGTCGAGATTTTTCATCTTCTTTTAAGTCCTTAGCAATAATGATGGGTAAGTTATTATCATCTTCTAAGAAAACGTACTCTAAATGAGACGGTAAATCCATAAGCTCTAAATCCGGTGGATTGTCGATGGAAGGCTTAGTCAAATTTGGATCATCGTTTGTAACTTCCTTAGGAGTAGGTGGAGAAATATGGTCCTCATTGAGAAGTCTCTCAATGGTACGAATTTATTCTTCCCAATCGGTGGGAGAATCGTTATATTTTAAATCCATATCCCCTAAACTTGCTTCAAATTCTTGTAAAAGAAAGTCACTTTCTCCAAATGGAGTCAATGAAGGAGCAATAGAAGCTATGGTCTCAACATGAGGTAAATGAGAAATCCCACTCTTACAAGCCTCGTGAAAATGTTCTTCAAATGCTTCGTCGAGCACATCGGTGTAATTCACGGATTCGTGCTCATCGGGAAGTTTGGAAAGTTTACCCATGTTAAAGACGATTTTATCATCCCCGCCCCTCATGATAAGTTCACCCGCGGCTACATCAATCAATGTACGCCCGGTTCTCAAGAAGGGTCGTCCCACAATTAAGGGAACACGGGGGTCCATCTCATAGTCGACTACGACGAAATCGGCGGGAAAAGTGAATTTGTCGAATCCTACGAAAACATCCTCGGCTATCCCCACCGGATAAGCAATCGTACGGTTAGCTAATTCCAAGGTCATACGAGTCGGGACTAGCTCGGGTAAGGATAATTGTTTCCACACGGACAATGGCATAAGATTGATACTCGCTCTGAGATCCGACAAGGCCATACAATTCTCAACACCCGGAAAATTGCAAGGAATAAGGAATCGACCGGGATCTCCTAACTTAACCGGTAATTTTCTCAAAAGAACCGCGGAAAAATTCTCATTCAATTAGGTATTGGCAATATCGAGCAACTTTTCCTTATCACTTAAAAGGTTCTTAAACATATTAGCATACTTAGGCATGTGAGCGAGCGCCTCGGCAAAGGTGATATTAAATTCAATTGTTTGAACATTTTTAGGAAGTTCGAAACTTGAATATCATCCTTATTCTTCAATTTCTCTTTCCGCAACCTTGAGGGATAAGGTATATTGGGTTGAGATGAAGGCTTTGGAGTAGATTGCTCACTCACATCCTTGGGTGGAGGAGGAGTAGAAATGGAAGGTGAAGGAATCGGTTTGGGAACCAAAGGTGTGGTATAAGATTTAGGTATCGGTGGAACATAAGGTGTAGACGAAGGCATAACGGGGGGTATGTCACAAGTAGAAGGTGAAGGAGGGTGGGTAGAAGAAGAAGGAATCTCGAGTCCTTGGTTAGGTGGGTAATAAGAAGGTTCTACGGTGGTCTTACCCGCTCCTAGTAGTGATGGCATTAACATTAGCTCTAGGATTGGTCATGGTGTTCGAAGGGAGGGCACCTTGGGGACGAAGGGTTTGATTCATTGTCAATAATTTCTTATCGGTCGATTCTTGCATCTCTCTCATAATTCGCTCATGGTCGGTTAATTTTTGTAGAACCAAGTCCATTTGAGGATTATGCATGTTCATTTGATTATACCCTTGATTAGGAAAACCTTGATTAGGAAAACCTTGGTTTTGATATTGATTATAACCTTGATTAAATCCTTGATTTTGAAAACTTTGGTTATTAAATCTTTGATTTTGATTATAAAACCCTTGGTTTTGCCCTTGAAAATTCCTTTGATTTTGATTAAAACCCCGTTGATTAGAATTTCCTTGAAAATTACCCCGTTGAGGACCTTGGTTCCTATTTTGGGCGGGTGGGGGTGGTCTTTGTGGAGCTACAAAACCCGGGGGAGCCAAATAGTTATTAGACTTATAAGACAAATGGTTAACATTAACATTTGGTTTAAAATGAACCCGCTCATTTTCATTGTTGTTATAAGCATAAACTTCTTGTTGATTATTGTAAACCTTGTCACAATTAAAATATGAATGTGGTCCACCACAAGTCTCACACGTTTCACAAGTTTCTTTCAAGGCATTGACTTGCACATTGATGGCTTTGGTTTGTAGAGCAATTGATTCAACAAGCAAAGTAAGCTTATCAATTCTCTTGTCGCTCTCACTAGAACTAGCACTTGCCATAGTAGCCCTAACACTCTTGGTTTGTACTTTAGCCTTGTTTTCAATTATGACCCAAGCCTCGTTCATGGATTTCACAAGAATATTTCCCCCCGCGGCACTATTAAGTGACTCTTGGTCATTAAGAGTTAAACCATTGCAAAACATATTAATTTGATGCACTTTAGTGAAACCATGTTGTGGACATTTTCTTAAAAGCTCCTTAAAACGATCCCAAGACTCACTAAACGTTTCCCCATATTGTTGTTCAAATGTAATAATGTCATTCCTTAAAGAGGTGGTCCGTGATGGTGGGAAAAAGTAATTAATGAACTTGGTCTCTAAATCAATCCATGTAGTGATACTTTGGGGTGGTTCCTTATCAAGCCAAATATGGGCTTGTCCCTCGAGGGAAAAAGGAAAGAGTTGTAAACGAATGGCCTCTTGTGGCACCCCATTGTATTTGACGGTGTTAGCTAATTGTATGAAACGTTTGATATGAGCGTGTGGGTCATCATTAGTACGGCCTAAAAATGGTGTAGCGGAAACCATTTGAATAAAACCCGTTTTTAGTTCAAAATTGTTCGCTCCAATATCCGACACCACAATCACATCATCATTTCCTTCAACGTGAGATTTTAGAATCTCAAGCATTGGTCGATTATCCGTTGCCATCGTGTTGTTCAAAGCTCGATTCTCAGGATCGGCTTGATTGAGGGTCTTTTTGTTTTTCTTCTTCTTATTTTTGGAAGAATTAGAAGTATTTGGTACACCAATCGGTATGTATGTACGCGCGCGAGTGCGCATACAATTAAAACATTAGGAATGAGGTAGGAAACCTCGGTCGACTTTGAGAGGAAAGGGATTATCCCTCTCGAGGTGCAATACTAAAAAGATACAAAAATATATACTTAATACTACTTGAGTTGGCAAACCAATAATCGGTCGTCCCTCTCAATATACGCACAAGCAAGCGGGGAAACGAGGTGACACAAAGCACATAAAAACCTTTTTCCTTAGACGGCCTTTTATAGCGCGTCGCCTTATACCCACCTTATAGTTTGTATAAATCGAGTTCAAACTTCTTACTAGTATTTATCTATTTTGCCTTGATTTATTCGTCTAGGATTCGAATACAATAGTTAGGTGATGAAATCCCAACTAAGGTCTTATTTGTAAATAGGTAAATTAATTTTTCTACGTAATATAGTATAGTAAAAGAAAAATCTTTTTGTATTTTTTTAAGAAAAATATATATTCACAATAAAAAGCGAAAGAAATAAGAAAAAATAACAATAATACGTAATATTTTTTGTGTAATACTTTAGGAAAAGTATTACTTTTGGATTTTTTAATTTTTTTGGTGCAAATCTTAGGAAAGAGTTTGCTTTTGTGATTTTTTTATTTTTTTTGTATTTTTAAGTTTTTGATTTTTTTATGTTTTTGATTTTTTAACAAGAAAAGTAACATTCAAAATGAACGGATCCCAAAATCCAAACGTCTCACGAAAATCGTCAATCGTAACGAGAGAAGCGGCAGCGGCGCCATTTTAATGTCGGTATGTTTGTGCAATTATCGTTCGTTTCCTCGACTCACTCGAATTGATATCGGATATAACGTGGATTAATTGTTCTTGGTAAATTAAACTTTTTTTTGGTATTTAAAAACTAAAAACTATTTAATTAAAAACTAATTAATTAACTATCTGAACTATTTTAAATATAAATCTAATTTATTTTAACTAAAACCTTTCTATTTAAATTCTAAAACTAATTTTAAACTATTTAAAAAACTATTTTGGAATTAAAAAAAAAACTAAGTTTATATAAAGCCTAATGTATAAAAACAATTTTAAAATTCTAAAAGTAATAAAAATATTTATTATTTTTTTTAAACTGTATAAAAGAAAACTATTAAAAACTTTTAATTAAAATTAATAAAACCAAAACTTGTATTTAAACTTAATTAATCAAAACTGGCAGCTATATCTGAAACATACTATATTAATTACTCAATCTATAATTAAACACAAAAGAGGGACTAGACCGAATGGTTAAGTCGTATTGCTGTTAAGCTAAGGGTCCAGGGTTCGAGTCTTGGCAAGGACGTTTTTGCTATATATATATATATATATATATATATATTTTGACATATTTGACTACTCAGACCAATTGGATCTGAGGTTTATGCAGCAATATCAGCAAACATACAAAGCCCAAACAAGCAAATAAGCACATATAAACTCAGACAAAAAATAAGCAAATCCAATTCAGAAAATAAGCAAAGCCAGATTAAAAACTAAATGCAATAAGCAATAGAAAACTAAAAGCAGATAAACTAAAATAAGCAGATTAAAGTAAAACTGAAATATAAGCAAACAGACTTAAAACATAAAATAAGCACATCAACATAAACTAACTAAACAAACTAAATAAGCAAATGAAAATAAGCAAATAGACTATAAAACTAGGATAAACAAACTAAATAAGCCAAATACCAAGCAGACTTGAGACTGAATAAGCCAAATACCAACTAATCAGCAAGAACTTATCGAATCAAATAAGCAAACTAAACTCGAAACCTAAAGCAAACAAGCAGATTATATTGTACCAAAAGTAAATCAGATTAAAACTATTATCCAAAATATCAGTTTAAGCAGATCTAAACATCAAATCATTTCAAACATACAAAATCTTAAAAACAGATAAATCAAAATATCCAAACAAATTTAAACAGTAAAAACAATTAAACAAATAACAAATCAAATCAGGCAAACTAATAAACTAAAACTTGTAAAATAAAAGGGATCGAGAACCTGATGACGAAATCCGTTGAGAAGAAGGAAGGCGCTGAATCCCCTTTATGAACCGAATTAGAACCTCCTTAACCAAACATCATCACTATCATCGAAACACATCAACTCCACAACTTCTTCGATTCAGATTTTAAGAAATTTCCCAGTAGGGGAAATTAATAAACCACTTTTTATTTTCAATATTTATTAATATAAAACAGATTAAAGATTAAACTGCAATTAAATTAAAATAATTAAAGAGACAAAATTAAAACGAAAATAAATTTTATTAATAACTGAAATTGGATTACAATACTTTTAAAGAGAAAATATGCAATTAACCTAATATCTATTTTGCATAAAAATAAAATTAAAAATAAAAATATGGCACACCCTAACATTACAAATTGAGGGGTTTTTATAGGAAAACCCTAAAAACTCTCTTGGTGAACTTGGTGAGGAAGGAAAAAGATCTCAGCCGCTCTTTTCTTCTTTTCTTCCTTCTCTTTCTTCTCTTCTTGATCAAACGGTTGTGGATGGCTTCTTGGTCACACGGATTGCCAGCATGGCGAGAGGGTGTGTTTGTTGTGTTAGTTGGTGGCTGAGTTGGCAAACACTGATTGGAGGATTGGGGCATATTGGCTGTCACAGCCAATTAAATCAGGGGAAAGGGCCACGTAGATCAAGGACCACATATTGTTCTTCCCCGATTAAGATGGGGATTTAATTCCCCATCGTGTAAATTTCACGAGTGAAATAAAACCCCCAAAAGTTTTGGTGTAATTTTTGTTGAATTGGTGAATTAGGGTTTGGGTAAAAAAAGTAGACTAGTTATTGTTTTGGGTGAGGAGGAGAGAGAGATGAAAACTTAGTTTGTTTCGAAACAAATGTGGTGGGGATTGGTAACTGGGTAAAGTAAATGTGTGTGTGGTTGGGAGTTTGACCAAAACTTATGAAATGTTTATAACTTTCTTTAACCAGTTGTGAATAAAATAACCCTAATGGGTAAATAAAGCCCATTCATCACACTTTTAAGTTACTTTCCAAAAGGAATTGGGCATTTGGCCCGTTTATTTCTCCATCTGTCTCTATTATTATTATTGATTTTGGGCTTATGATGGGCTTTTATTCCAAAACTAGTAAACTTGAACTCCTTAATGGGCTTTTGGGCCCGATTCCCAAATGTGGGACTCACAAGGCCCAAATACTTCATAAATGATTAAATCCGCTAAAATCGATCTTGAAATTGGCTTTGTTGATCTTTTCTTCATTCTCGTGTCGAATTTGCTGGTTTTCGTGATCTTTGGCACAATTTTGGTTCTTTGACTTTGTCTTCGTCTCTTTCTTGGACTTTTCTTCAACATTTGACCGTGAAATCCCATGTTTTCTTTCCTTTTGATCTTTTGTACCTATTTCACACAAAAACACAAAACCACGCGTAATTCTGACTTTTACGATATTAAACACATGATTAGGTCTTGTTTTTCCTTGATTTTAGTGGCAAAAGGATAAGTGTTTACACACTTATTAAGGTCACTCCAAGTTACAATGTCCTAAATATTCTATAGCTCGTGATCTATGCTAACAATGATGTTACCGAGACTTTCTTTGGAAAAACGTATTTCCATCACTATTCTCTCCCTCAATTGATTGAGTTCAAGGCCTTGATCTGTGACTTTCTGTACAAGTACTACATTAGACTTTTTAAGCCAATGCAGATAGCCGTCAATTCCAAATTGGTAAGTGGTTGCATACTGCCCTTCTCCAGATGTGGGATTTGTATCCCAAAGATGGATTCATCAAGTATGGTTCTCTCAGCTGTATGGCTAGGACCACTAGAGAAGAAGACTCCAGCAGTCTTTTGGCGTTTCTCCATTCTATAATCATCAGGTTCAGAAGATGAAGTGGAAGGATGTGTATGATGAGGGGTGAGGTGACAGCGGGTGAAATGGGCGTGTCAGGGGCTGAAACGCGAGTGTCAACGGCTGATGGGTGGGGGTCAATATGGAGTTTTTCATCATGGTGGGGTGAAGGTCGTGGTTGTTCTTGGTTAGGTTCAGGGTGAGGTGGTGGGTTTTGGGCTGCTTGAATAACAGCAAGCATGAGAGGTGTCAAAGGTAAGGGTCTGAAAGGTCGAGTATTCATGGACAGAAAAATCTTTACTTTTATAGTAGGGATCTTATAAAAATTGTCATGATCCCTACGACAATAACCTTGGTGATCAAAAACCATTTGTAAAAATCTAGGGTAAGCAAGAGTCATCTTTCTACCCTTGTTTCTCAACATGCCCTCAAAAATCATATGAGAAAAAAAATATTTTTGCCCAAGTTGCCAAATAAACAAGAATACAACCAAAAGAATGATTGATTTCATTGAAAGATTTACACTTAGGACTAATACTTTGTAAAATTACATGTATCAAGAACTTCCAGGCTGGGGGATATTGTTGTTTTGAATATTTATTAATTTTGCCCTTAGGGGGAAACTCATATACCAAGCCTCTTCTTCTAACTGATCAAGAGGAAGGGTAGTCACACCATCAGCATCATCAAGCTGTAAATCTTGACGAATGAGTGCTTCGGTGACCACCCATTTTGTCCCATGAACAGCCAGATAATGTAATCACTCCATCAACTGTTTCAGAACTAGCAGTGTTCCAAAACTGTTTGATATGTGTGATAGGAATGAGTGGAGCATGAGTCAAAGCATACCTTATGTTGGAAGCCAAGAAATACTCAATCATCCTTGTGTACCAAGGATGGTTTCTATCATCAACCTCAAGATAGACAATCATATTGTGTTGATCCCTAAATCCCAAAGTAGCACCGGCAGGTTTAAACAAAGGAGCCATGAAAACTATTTGTGAAAGGTTAGTGTGAAAGAAAATGAATGATAATGTTTATGGAAAAAATAGGAGACAAATATAGACAAGTTACCCTGTGTGAAAAGAAATGAACCGATTATATAGGAAAAAACTAGGCAACAAGTAATGATTAAAATCTTTAAAAATAATAACTTATCTCTTTGCATTTACGACCCAAAATATCGCAAAGGTAACAACTAGGTGGGGCCCAGTGTTCCTCAACGGATAAAATATATGTGTCAACGGGTAACGGCTATATTTGTTAGCGTGTAAATTTGCCATGTCAGCGTTTGAAAATGTGCTTGTCAACGTCTAAACCACTTATGTATCAACGACTAAAAATAAAAAGTAATAAAATATAGAGACCTTAACAAAGAGGTTTACCCTAATGAAGATAACTCTTTCTCTGAAAATGACTGACATTTGGCAAGCACTGTCCAATCATGCACACTTGCATAAACAAGATAGACATAATTATCCTCAAGTGTCCCTTTCTAACAAAAATCCTTAAGAGTGAAGAAATATCATATAAACTCTTTGTAACTCCCAAGTAAGCCCATTTTTATTTACACCAAGTCTCCCAATCGACCAATCCCAATACTAGGACAAAAAGTCGTGGCAACATGCATAGTATATCAACTTTGCATGCTACAGTGACTCAAGATTTAGAAATTCTAACAATTCTTAAAAAGAAAATCCTTCATAATTCCTAACTCTTACTCACCAGTGGACACAATCTAGAATTATGATAAAAGCACTCTAAAAGTACCCAAAGACCTAAAGGTTTCCTAAACCTCCCCTTAAACTTACGCAAGTTGCAAAAGAAATATATATGACAAATTTTTATTTCAAGATAGGGATGTAAACATGCCAACCATCATAAATAAAGATTCTTCATATCTCTGAACTCCATAAGCAACTCTGTATCCTATTGTATAATGCTCAACCTGCCTGCATGATTAGATGAAAAACCACAAAAATTAACATAGGCTATCACCGGCTAATATCCACGTGTCAGCGTTAGAAAATATAGTGGAAAATCTAACACATTTACATGGAATAATAACAATGCATATCATGTACAGACTATACATGAAGCTCAAAAACACATATTTTATGGATTGATCATTAATCATTCCAATACCTGTTACCAAGTATTGGAATCTCCCAACATCAAAAGGTTTAGTTAAAAGATTAGCCACATTATTTTTTATGTCGACTCTATTTGGATATATTAAACCTTCTTCAAAACAACCCCTAATAAAATGATGTCTAATTTCAATGTTTTTAGTTTTAGAATGATGTATAGGATTTTTAATAATTCAAAGTGTACTGTTATTATCCACAAATATCTTAGTATGCATGAAGTTGTACCCATAATCCAAAAGCTGATTTTGAATCCATAGCACTTGCCACAACATGCAACAGCTGCTACATACTCAGCCTCGGTTGTTGAATTAGCTACCACAGTCTGCGTCTTGCATTGCCAAGATATTAACCTGGTCCCCAAGAACTGACATCCACCAGTTGTAGATTTTCTATCATTATTATCACCTCCATAATCACTATCTAAATAGCAAATAAGCTTTAAAGGAGACTCCCTATGATACCACAATCCCAATGTGGGAAGCATCTAAGGTACCTAAAAATACTTTTAACAACACGAAGGTGACATTCCTTGGGAGTCACTTGATGAAGTGCACATGCACATACTACAAACATGATATCAGGCCTTGAAGCTGTAAAATACATCAATGACCCAATCATTGATCTATAATGCCTGACATCTACCTCTTTACCATATCCAATCTTTTCCCATGGATGTTCCCTGTCCATGGGTTTGCTAGCCCATTTTTCATGTGGTGAAAACCCAAATTTCTTCAAAATCTCAGCCACATACTTATCTTGAGAGATGAAGATACTATATTCTTTCTGCTGAAATTATAGATCAAGAAAGAAGGTCATCTCTCCCATAACACTCATCTAAAACTTATCTGTCATAAGTTTGGAGATATCATCAATCATTCTTTGGTTAGATGAACCAAAAATGATATCATCTATAACACCCCCAAATTTCGGTCATAACAGCGGAAGGGTCATTGGGTGTTACTATCATGGTTCAATCTCATAATCATAGATACGACTCAAAACAAGTCGTTTTAATAAACGTCCATTCATTTATAATAAATTATTGTACAATTTCATTCACGGTCCCAGATAACTTCAAGTTTACAAAACCTAGTAAATGGTAAAAATTATTTGAATGGATATAATTTATAAAAGCGGGCCAAAACATTTCAATAAGCAAGCTTCACGAAACCGCCTTCCTCGAGTGCCTTCTAAATGGACCTGAGATAAAACATGTTAAAAAGTCAGCAAAATTTGCCGAGTGAATCTATAGAGTTTAAATTAAATAAAGAGAACACAAGTATTCAAAATAACCTTCCATGGTTAATAATTTATCAGAGACAATTATGTTGTACGGACATAATTATCATGTCATTACATAAGTCTCGTGAAATTGAACGTTAACATATATTATTTAAGCCCAATACACCTAGCCAAGTGCGTATATTTCTCTTATACAATGCATCCGATGTTTCATTACTAGTGCATCACAACACCACGCAAGATCTAGTCGCGACCGGACTGGGCGTCACCCCGATAGATCTATCCATAGCATTAGCGTTATCTCGATTAAAAATTCACGATTCATGGGTCTTTTAAGGCTAAACAAACTTATGTAATAACTTCCATCTAAACATACAATTAAATTCTTTGTGTTCAATTTTAAAAACAATCACGAGTTTACGACAACTTATAGTTGTGCATTTCAATTTCAATAATTACTTTTCAAGTAAAGAGGGTTTCCACAACTTCTCGTTGCACCCATTAATAGGGTTTCCACAACTTCTCGTTGTACCCCTTTATTTTAATAAAACAAGCATGTTATCCCCCTCGCGGGTTTTAAAATCATTCAAAACAATTATAAAAGCGAGGCTATAGACTCACCTTAGCCAATAGTGGTAATGAGACGATCACCGACGATTAGTGATGCCCGTTTAAACACGAAAACCGCAACCTACCAAATAAGGCGCGTTCGTTAAAAATCGAATTAAGTATAAATCATACTTAAATAATATAAAAATCAAAATTATAAAACCAAGACAATCCCGAAAAATTTAATAATACAAGTGTTATTACTATACCCTTTTATTCAACACTATTCTTTTAAACACTTGCACTCACGATAAAGACCCGTCTTAAGACGCCAAGTCAACGCAAGTCAAATTATCATTTTACTTCCCTCGGACCAGTAGCTAAGTCATTTACATAATGACTTAACACTTGAATAAATCACCATGTCCAATGGCGAATACTCAACTCACGCCACATAATTATTGAACTACGTGTCCAAAATACCAATCAGCATGTATACTCCAAATGTACACACCAATCTACCCTCTCTAGACTTGTCCGATTTCGACGAAACTTGGTCACAAACTCACACATAATATGAAGAAGACCCAGTTCAAGTTTCATTTAAAAATATTACTTCTAAGACCTTCTGTCCGACACATCTTCGTGTTATAAAAACCGGACAGATTTACGCCTTTGACTCGTAAAACCATTTTGACGTATCTAAACAACTCCATTTATAAAACCGACACTCGGGTTTGAAAATAGACTCATGACCTGAGGTTTATACTTTAACATCAGTCCTTGAACATTTTTAAAACACATTCTATAGTCCCCGAGATTCGATCCAAATATCGACAACAATTTTCGGATTGTGCCGATACCCGTCTCCCGGTACACAAATACTAAAAGTAGCATAACTTTTCGCTCGTAATGAGTTAGAAGCTCATTCAAGCGGCAAAATGAGCGTCTTGAAGATTACTACAACAATATCACATAATCTAAGCCTATCTCAGAACTTAAACCCACGAAATAATCAGTTATAATCTGCTGTCCCAAAAATACATTTTAGAAATCATGTCAAATCAATATTTTGACCCATTTTAACAATTTACATACTCCTATTATCACCCTAATATTATCATAACACATTTCACTAACTCCTAACACCCTCAAATTCAATCTAACAAAAATCAAATATATAAAAACCTTGCATGCAACAACAACCCCAATCAAATATAATAATAATAACATGACTACACAACATAAACTAGATCAAACATACAAGATTCATCAAGAAAATGATTTTAGAAAAATGTTCATGCATGTGTGTAAAATTTATACCAATATGATCCTCCTTGAATTTGTGGAATGGGTCTTGAATTAGATTAGGATGAATCAAGTTAGAAATCAAAAAATTTGGGGTGTTCTTGTTGTTGGATCTCCCGGCCAGAAGAAAGAAGAGGAGAGAGTTTGTGTGTTTTTATTTTTTTTAAAATGAGTTAGTGGAAGGTTTGGTAAAATATTTTGTTTATATAGTAGGTAGTGGAGGGACTAATTTTGCCAATTAGGTATAGTTTTGGACAAAAAAGTAATTAAATAGTTTAAAGGGTAGAAAATGTAAATATTTAATTTTGAAAATATTTACGGGACTTGGGTTTCGTAAAAATACTTTCTAAAAGTTAAAATGCTTCTTAAAAATAATAATATCACTTCGACACGACTTAAAACGTAATTAAATCGAAAACGTCGAAAATATTAAATATCGAGACAATCGATAATAAAACATAATTATTTGGGCATCCGTCGGTATCGCGATCATTAGTAGTTCTCGTCATTCGTTAAAACGTAAACCACGAGAAATAAAATTTAAATATAATAAATACAATAAAATCATTCATATGTTAATTTGAGAATATAATATCGATACTTAATGTATTTCTTGTCAGTTTTCATCGAAACGATATTCTTACGTTAAGTTTCAAGCCATAACCTTCTCGGTTAATCAAAGATTTAAAAATTCTCATTAAAGTAAACTTATAATATATAATAGTCGAGATTAAAATAACGACCTGAAATTGACGGATTGTCACATTATCCCCACCAAATTGGGATCTTCGTCCCGAAGATCAACTTGCGTTCTTCCTCGATCGCTCGTTGAAATCAAAGGGTTAAACGTATTTTTGGTCCTCGTCTTGAGTTCCATCGGATTTGACAACAAGAATACGACTTTGCTTCGGTTGCCTAACTTCCTTATCGATAATATCAACAAGTACTTTGATGAAATGCAACTTACTGTCGATTCATACTTCATCAAGAGAGATAATAAGATCTTCGTCAGGAAGGAATTTCTTTAGGTTCAACACATGAAAAGTATTGTGAATTCCTTGTAGTTCTCGAGGTAATTTAAGTTTTTCATGCCACCGGACCTACACTCGATATCATCTCAAATGGTCTAAACTAACGGGGACTTAACTTCCCACGTTTTCCAGAATATATAACACCTTTTTCATGGTGATAACTTGGCATAACTTTTCCACCTACCTCGAATTTCAAAGGTTTTCGCTTCACATTATCATAAGTTCTATGTCTACTACGAGTGGTTCACAAACGATCCTTAATTAGCACGATCGATTTATTTATCGAAATAAAATGAGCAGAGTCAATCAATCCACATTGACATAAATCGAGTCATATACAGACTGAGTTTTCAAGAGCTTAACAATGAATCCATTGTAATTTTCTCCAACTTTACGATTGATAACGAATAACATAATCTTAATCACATAAAAGGCTTATTTACCTCTTTTATTCCAGAATACATTGTAGGCTCTTACTATCGGTGGATACCGTACCTTAGTGCCATACAATTAATGTCTCAATAGACGAAGAGTAAAATCACCGCACCCAATTACAAGTCATGGGTTGTGCAGTTTCCTCATTCTTCCTAGGTTTCCTACAAGCATACACAAATCAAACAGCTCTAAATCCTATAGGATATGTATCACGATCAACAACAAAAACTTTAGTTCTTTCAGGTAACGATAAGTTCGGCGTGCTGCAGAGTTTTCTTTTCATGGTTTGAAAAACTTTCTCTTCATCAATGCCGCACACATACGGTTCATTCTCTGAGTTAGCTTAGTTTTTGGTTTTGATATCAAAGAGAATCCTTCAATAAACATTCAATAATAACCAGCCAAACCTAGAATTTGTCGTACTTCAGTTGGAATAGTTGGAACATTCAAATTTTCGATGGTTTCGATTTTCGCAGAATCAACATGTATGCCACGTCTATCAATCACATGTCAGAGAAATTGTACAGAACCAAGCCAAAAATCACACTTTAAAATTTCTGGGTACATCTTTTCGTTCTTTAACAAGTTCAAGATAATCCCTAAGTGTTCGACATGTTCTTCCTTGCTCTTCGAGCAAATTAGAATATTATCAATGAAAACATTACGAATTTATCAAGATACGGCTTACACCTATTGTTCATTAAGTCAATGAGTACAGCAGGTGCACTGGTCAAACCAGAAGGCATAACCCTAAACTCATAATGATCATCACAAGTTCTAAACGCCGTAATAGGAATATCTTCCTCGCGTATGGGAAGTTGACGATAAGCAAAACAAAGATCAATCTAGGAGAAAACACCAGAATCTTGGAGAAAACACGAGAGTTTTGATGTTGATCAAATAGATCATCAATTCTTAGAAGCGGGTAACGATTCTTAATCGTTAGACTATGCAGCTCTCGGCAATCGATACACAGACTAAACGAATCATCTTTCTTCTTAGCGAATAGAATAGGAGTTCTACAAACTGACAAGCTCGATCGACTAAAACCTCTATCAGATAGTTCTTAAAACTGCACAAATAATTACATCAAATCAGATGGCGCTAATAAAAATGGCTCATGTGCCACAGTTTCAGCACCAGAGATTAGATCATTTAGGATTTCTATTTGCCTTGGCGGCGGAAGCCTTGGCAATTCTTCTAGAAACACTTTGGGATAGTCATGAATGACTAGAACATTTTATACTGACTTTTCTTACGATTCCTTGTACGATACCTAAGCCATGAATAATCCACAACCTTTTTCAATATACTTACGAGCTCTAATGCACGAAAAGAATTTTCAATTTGGAATTATTTTTCCCTTCAGTAACCTCGTCAGCCTTGCCTTGGATTATGTGTCCCATGAGCTAATCAGCCATGCAGACAACTTCACAAATAGCAATTGGCTTAGAAGAAGTCGCATAACCGCATTTATTCTTGGTCAGCCGTGAATACACTTCTTGACCTTGACGGTTCGGGTTCCACAATTCTTGGACATAAAGAGTCAACTTATGGAAACACTTGATATATCTACCAATGTTAGTTCCCTTCAGTTTTCAGATTGTACAACACTTGCTCCATACTTTGGAAGTACTTCAAGGACAAGCTCCTTAGTTAACTGTTTCCTCACCTTAGTCCATGGTGTCCCATAAGTAACGATACCTATGGAAGAAAGTCTGCCATTCTACCAAATTAATGCACGACCTTGGAGAGTAGCGATTTCAAACTACACCTTATCCTCCTGATTAGGGTCACTGATTCGAAAGACTGACGCCAGCTTTCAATAACTGACACAAACCTCCATCATCTTTAGTCCCCCTTAAAAGTCTACGGTTTGCAATTAACGAATGAAGTGTAGTTATAGCCTCTAATTTCAGGCACATTTGTTCCATACGCACCACGAACATTATCGGCTCCAGCTTCAGCTCCACCGGTTCCAGTTCCACCAGTTTTAGCTTCAGCTCCAGTTCCAGATCCATCATTCATGTTGGCCATGAATTCAACTAAAGATACAGCAACTTATTCACTAATAACTTGGCACATTCGTGCTTCAGTCATAGCTTTCATTGACTGCATGAGTCTTGTGTAACACAAATCAAATCATAATGAGTATTCATTCAATGATTGCGTTATACCACATGAATTTAAAGAGAAAAGCAAGGAAAGATAATAATAGAACGATGTAGGATTAGGAATCAAAAGATAGTCATTCCATTGATCACAAACTAGTACAAGTCGTATTGTCAAACATTATAGATAATCATCGTCTAATTGCATACAACATAAAAGACTAGTCCTACTAACTGTTGTCACAATTTAGTTAGGGATTAATGAAAGATACTACAACTGATAAACTAATCTACTAAGAGTTACTAGGTATTTCACATGGCTAAGAAAGCTCCTCGGTCCCACAAGAAGAAGATTTCTTCAATGTCTTTCAGAGACGCTTGATATCCTCCTCAATTGGTGGTTTCGGAACAATCTCAATACAACCATTTCACGATCAAAGAATTAGGGGAACAAAATCAAAGAATGAATCGAGCAAACGAATTATTGGTCAATAAGAGTTTAATAACGCAGATGCTATATGCTTAAGCCCATACCTTTATGAATCATTATTCCATGGATTGATCAAGTCCTTACAAATAAGATTTAGAAATTTGTAGTTCATCAATTTATAATTTCCTTGTTCAAATAAATGGTCAATT
Source organism: Glebionis coronaria (assembly GCA_025667525.1). Lineage (NCBI taxonomy): Eukaryota > Viridiplantae > Streptophyta > Magnoliopsida > Asterales > Asteraceae > Glebionis > Glebionis coronaria. Next base: position 97,267,492 of record CM046876.1, on the reverse strand, counting down.
TATTTCAACGATTATAAATCACTTTATTCAAGCATCGCCAGCTCAACGCGAAAGATCAAGATCGAAACAAATGAGAAACTGATTTAACACAAAATGATCAGTGATATGATATGGAATCCTGGTTGGCATGTGAATACCATACAAATCAATCTCAATTCCTAACAATCAATAGTACCATCTCGGACAAACTTGTTTTTATCAAAACAGTATAATGTCGAAGATTAATGAAAAGGCAAATTAAATTTGCTAAAAGAAATGAGCGAATCGATAAATCAAGAATAAGAACCAAGGAAATCAAAATCCTTGTAACCAAAAGAATATCAGCAAGAACATTAACCGTTTCGTTGGGATCATGTATATCCACAACTTAGTTAATCTCGAGAATAACAGGATTCATTTCAGGAATAGCTTCAGCGCTAGAATTAAAATGACTAGAGAGGCTTCGTGACAATCGACGTCATATAAATATCTCGTATAAATAATCGATAAAGATTACAACATATATATAATCCCATATATATATAAATACTTTCATTCTCGTCCATTGGCAACTCGGAGGTTTCGCTTGCAACAATTATAGTTAAAAGATTTCAAAAATTCATTTTTGGAAAATCTTTTCGTTCTCTATAACTTGATCTCTGATGCCAATCTGTAACACACCCAAATTTCGGTCATAACAACGGAAGGGTCATTGGGTGTTATTATCATGGTTCAATCTCATAATCATAGAAAACGGCTCAAAACAAGTCGTTTTAATAAACGTCCATTCAATTATAATAAATGATTATACAATTTCATTCACGGTCCCAGATAACTTCAAGTTTACAAAACCTAGTAAATGGTAAAAATTATTTGAATGGATATAATTTATAAAAGCGGGCCAAAACATTTCAATAAGCAAGTGTTGGAAATACGTTTTTCCAAGGAAAGTCTCGGTTACATCATTATTAACATAGATCACGAGCTATAGACTATTTAGGACATTGTAACTTGGAGTGACCTCCCTTTGGGGGAGATTGTTGGAAATACGTTTTTACGTATTTAGAAAGGATCGGTCACTCTAATGGTATTGGGCTCGTGATCCAATATAGTCCATATAGCCCACATGTAGGGTGGGCTATATAAACCCCCTCTTAGCATGTTAGGAGGGGTTGCTTACTTTGTAATTCACACATTTCATTTACTTTCTCTTTCTACTCCTTCCTTCTCTCCTTTCTCTCTCTAGTTCATCTTCCTCCTTTCCATCCATTTCAATAGGTAAATCATAGATGGCTGAATCCTAAGAAACTATGGACCTACAATTGGTATCAAGAGCCATGGTTAAATCTTAGGATTTGCTTTTTTTTTATCTATTGATTTACTTGTCAAATTTTTTTCCATCATCTGTTTTTTTATCAATTTTTTTTGTGTAAGGTGTTATTTTATATAAACTTTTGTCATCAAGTTATTTTTGTCCAAATCAGTCTACTATATCTGTATCTGCTTCATCACCTTTATCTAAGTTCTATCAACATATCAGTTTTCATCAACGTTCAGTTACATCTTTTCCGGATAAGCAGTTTTATTAGTTTTTACTATGTTTCCGGATAAGCATCCTCTTTTGAATTCCGGATAAGTAGTCTAAGGCGTTTTCCGGATAAGAAGTCGAACCCCCTTTCCGGATAAGCATTAGAAGAGGTTTTTCCGGATAAGCGTTAGAAGAAGTTTTCAGGATAAGCGTTGGAAGAGGTTTTTCCGGATAAGCATAGAAGAGATTTTTCCGGATAAGCAAAAGGAAACTTATTCCGGATAACCAAAAGGAAACTTATTCCGGATAAGCAAAAGGAAACTTATTTTGGATAAGCAAAAGGAAACTTATTCTGGATAAGCTTTAGAACACCCATATTCCGGATAAGCTAAGACTCAAACAGATTCAAACACAACGGGAAACAGGACTCACACACTCGACCAACACCACTCTCTCGCCCACACCCTTAACTCTCACTCGACTCGAACACTACTTGGACAACATCTCACAGACTCGACTCCACAACAAACGCACACACACTCAACTAACCCTCGACACCCACAACTCAAACCTCTCATCTAATATCAATTCGACTATCAAACCAACCCCTACCCAAACACCCTCGACATAGAGACCCTCACCCAAGACTCGAAAAACCAACACCCTCGTTTACAACACTCGACACATTTTGAAAAACCCAAACGTACACAACCCAAACCTCACGTCACTCGACTCACTACAAACAAAGACAGACACTCGGACCCATGACAACAACACAAAGATCTCCGTCATAATAAAAACATCCTCGATCAAAACGAAAATCGAAAAACAAAACCTACCCGAGATCCTTTAAGATCTTGAAGCCTTCTTCTACCAGAATATAACTTGTATTAATTCAGAAAGATTGGTTGGAGATTATTGTTTAGGTCTAGGTTTGTAACTGATTGATCAGTTTCTAATTTGGTTTATGTGAGTCGAGGACATGGGTTGTATTATTGTGATTATCAACTGAGATTTACGGAGGAAACAAGAAATTATTGAGTTTGAGGATGAGATAAGAGAGAGTCGGCTGGGTGTTGTGAGATTAGATGAGGGTTTGCCATTGAGGGGAAATAAAGTGACGGAGGTTGCAAGAATACATTGGCTCGAACCCTTCTTACATCCACACAATGTTGACTGCGGCAAGCCAGTCATCACCTTCGTTGAATTAAATTCAAGCTTCCACGAGTCATCATCAAGAGTAGACTGCGCAAGTTTTCTAGTCATCTCATTGAGATAATACTCTTCATCACTTTCATTCTCAGTGGACCCCACCACAGACTCAATCGGTGAACTAAACCAGACCCTCCAAACACACCGAATTTGGATAGTTGTTGTTGTTTCACACACTTCAACTCCACGTCATCATCATCTTCATCATTCAAGAAGGCATTCGTTAAGGATACTAATTATATATCATACGTAGTATATTAGACGTGGGTGGGTGTTTATTTGATGGTGGCTGAGAATTGGATAAGCAGAGAGAGAGACGGAGGAGTATTGTTTGGTTAGCAAAGGAGAGAGAGAGTCTGTTAAGGTGAGATATATAAATAAAAGGGACGGAGTTATCTATGTGATTAGGAGTTATTATAAATAATGAAGGGGAAGCTAACGTGGGCTTGATCTGTCACGTTTTCTGTTCCTCTATGATCCACGTAGCATTTTCTTGGTATATTTTGCGACGAAAGTGTTGCAAAGTTATTCACGTGTATACATTCACTCTTTGGGCCTATTAAATTTTAGATCTAGGAGTTATTCACGAGTTGGGTTATTTAGGAAGGGTTTTTCTTTTGGCAATTCATTGGTCCTATTAAACTTAATCTTTCAATATTCACTCCTTAGGTCGAGTATACGGATGCAATTACAAATTTGCGTTTACAAAGTTTGATGTGGGCTTATGTCATGAGAATTTAACTCATATCTATCCGAAATTTGTATCCCATTTGTAACCAAATCGTATAAACATATCGGGACGCGTTAAAGTTAAACGGGTTGATGGGCCGAGCACTATATTAACCGAAGATATTTACGTGGTAGTGGGTTGCAAGGATATAAATTTGGTTAATTTATTAATATCGGGTTTATTTTATCAACATTTGAGCCGATAAAATTTATTGAGTCGAGCGAAAGATATTTTTCCAATCAAAGATCCAAGAATTTGTCATCGAACTTTCAATGGATTCTTTGAATTCGACTTTTCAAGAGGGAAAATTGCATTTATTGCAAGACGATACAAGAAGCAGCCCCAAGAGAATAGAATCAGGAGGAAAACATGAACCAAGTAACATGTGAGGTACAGATAATATTCTTCATATGTTGTCTGAAATGAATGCGCTAATTAACAATCCTACTAATAGTTTTACGACTGCTTCTTTAACCAATTCTGTGTCTAGGACTGAAGAGCTTGAAACCATTTTAGCTCAGCAATCCAAAGAGCTTGAGGATGCCAAAATTGAATTTTCAAAGAAAACGGAGAAATTTGAAACTTATTTTGAAGAACTTGAAAAGTCAAACGTTGTTCTTGAACGAAAATTGGATCAAACTGTTCTAGATTCTAAAGCTGAAAAGGATAATCTTTTTAAACAAATTAAGTTGCTTGAATCTAAGTTGGCATCCCAAGATGAATTGCTCAAAGAGAATGAGACATTAAAAGCTCAAGTACAGGAAAAGGTCTTTGCTATAGCTGCGTTGAAAAACGAATTGAGGAAAACTAGAGGACCTAGTGTGGACACTAAGCTTGAAAAAACATCAATCTTGGGGAAACCGCCTACAAATAAGTTCGTCAGACAACCGACTGTCAGACAACCTACTGCATTTAGATCCGAGCGACCACAATCCTCGAGACCGCAGTTTGCCTCCCAAGTTGATTTGGTTCATTTTCCTAGACCAGTCACTCCACCATCTAGGCCTAGTGTGACTAAAACTGCTTTTGCAAGACCTAATCACATGATTGCGTCTAGTTTCCCTAGACATAGTCCAAAGAACACGTCTCAAACTAGTTCAAATGACGTTCGCCATACATTTGATCTAAGGGAAGCTAAGCAAAAGACACAAGTAAGAGATAGGAATTTCAAACCTATTCAGATGCCTTCTAGTATACCCAACACTGCTAACCGTAGCATGTCACATCCTAGGAGCATCAATCAATCATCTAGGAAATCTAGATCTTACTCGGACATTAAATATGCTACTTGTAAAACATGTAGGAAATCTGTCTTTAAAGCCAATCATGATTCTTCTATCAAAAAACTACTTAATGAGGTAAAGTCCCGTGCTAGACTAAAATCCCAGTGGGTAGCTAAAATCAAACCCGTTGGTAAAATGTGGCGCCCCACTGGTAGAACTTTCACTCTTGTAGGAAACGAGTGCCCTTTAACTAGGATAGTCTTCGATTCTACCAAGACTACCAGGGAGGAAACTGAAAAGAAGGATACATCACTTAAGCCTGAACTTAAGGTTTTCTATAAAAGGAAACGTTTACCAGCTAAGACAAGTGAATCATCTCCTCAGGTCACCTCTAGCACAAGAAAAGAAAACTGTGAACCCCCACTTGCTTCTAAGATAGATATCGCTAACCCATATCAAAGCATGCAAATTCCAAATGAGAATGCAGGTACCAAAGAGGATGTTCCAAAAGAACGAAGCGGTCCAATCATTGTATACCATTCAATTAAGGACACTCTCAGAGTTTGGTTACTGAAGACGCTGATATCTAAGAAACAAGTGTCTCAGGGGATTTGCAGTTAAGCTTACAGTGTACAAGGACTTACAGTTACATCACAGACTGTAACTTGTTCATAAAAGAAAGGAAAGTTTATCGCCGATGATAAACTTATCTTTACAACGAGAAATTAATTTTTCTCGGGCATGAGCTTATATCAAAAACATTCCAAGTTTTTAATCTCATGCACTATGGCTCCTCGCTAAATGACAGACGATGACCCGGACTTCAGAGACAGGGAAGTTTACCTACGCAAAGATAACTTACCCTCAAAACGAGAAATTAAGTTTTCTCAGACACGAGCTTATCCTAAAACCATTCAAAGGTTTTAAGCTCGTGTAAAAGGCTCATCATTAAATATCAGATGATGACCTGATCCTCAAATAAAGGAAAGTTTATCACTGATGATAAACTTATCCTCATTAACGAGAAGTTCAATTTTTCTCGGACACGAGCTTACTTTAAAACTATTCAACGGTTTTAAGCTCGTGTAAAATGGCTCACATTCAAAATCACAGTCGGTGACCCGAACTTCAGAGAAAGGGAAGTTTATCTACGCAACGATAACTTACCCTCAAAACGAGAAATTAATTTTTCTCGGACATGAGCTTTCATTAAAACTATTCAACGGTTTTAAGCTCGTGTATATGGCTCCTCACTAAATGACAGACGATGGCCCGGACTTCAGAGACAGGGAAGTTTATCTACGCAACGATAACTTACCCTCTTAACTAGAAATTATGTTTTCTCGGACACGAGCTTATCCTAAAACCATTCAAAGGTTTTGAGCTCGTGTATATGGTTCATTGTTAAATGTCAGATGATGACCCGTTCTTCAAATAAAGGAAAGTTTATCGCCGATGATAAACTTATCCTCACAACGAGAAATTAATTTTTCTCGGGCATGAGCTTATATTAAAAACATTCGAAGTTTTTATGCTCATGCACAATGGTGTATAATTATATTTCAGATTATGCCCCGGTCTTCATATTTAGGAAAGCTTATCTTTAAAGATAGCTTATCCTTGTAACGAGAAATTAATTTTTCTCGGTCATGAGCTTGTCTTAAAACATTTCAAGTTTTAAGCTCATAAAGTAAAGTGTATCTTTTAAATAAGAGAACTTTTCTTCTTAACGAGAAATTCATCTTTCTCGGTCATGAGCTTTATGTTAAAACATTCAAAGTTTTTCAAGCTCATGAAAACGACTTCTAAGTACATGTCAACTTAGGACTCGTTATTCAGCTAATAGGAAAGGTTATCGCCGATGATAAACTTATCCTTACAACGGGAAGCTTACAACTTCTCGGACTTGAGCTCGTTTTGTAAGATATTCAACATCTTAAGCTCAAGTAATTGGTTTTCAAAACAATGAACACAATTTTTTCGAGAATTTCTCAAAAGGTTTTTCTAAATCTTTCAAAATTGTGTGTTCAAAAATGTTTTGATAAAAAGATCATGTCTTCTAGAATCGATAATATTTACGATACTAGAAATGTCATTCAATAATGACACAGGGTTGTAAATAAAGTTCGAGTAGAAGTTCAAATGTTTTAAAACATGCTCAAAATGGTTTGCTATTATTTTAGATAGTAACCCGCTTTTCATATTCAAGTCAAGCATTTCACCGGAAAGCTTTGACTCAACAACGTTTATAACCATGCAAGGGATTGTTTTTACGTCATAACACAATCTAACACGAATATATGTACGTGTCAGTGCATTTATTTGTTAAAACAAAAGAAATCTTGTTTTTATGAAGTTATCATCTCCACCAACCGTAGCAATTTACAATTGATATCTACATACTCGACGATGCGACTACTCAAATGGTGACTACAACTCTTTCAATAGAACACGGGTCAACAATTGAGGGGGAGCAATTGTCCAGCATTCAGAATCCTTGATGCCGAGAGTGCCAAGTTCACATATTGGTGTCAAGACATCGATATCAATCATACACATGGAGTCAAGAGATAACTTCAGACGTGACGAGGTGACCAACATTCGTGAACAAGAACCATGTAAATCTTTCATATGATGTTCTCCATCATTTAGGTCCAACCTCGTAAATTACTAATCTTGTGAATACATTATCATATATGATCTTTGCACGTGATAAATACCTTACACTTGTGTTTAAAAGGTATTGAATTTACCTTTCAAGTACACCCTCATTAATTTGAGGGGGAGCTTGTGTAATTCATGTAGATAATTGGATTGGCATTTTTCTTCCCAAATTTACTTAAAATGCTATTAAATCAATTGATATTAAAAACATTGATTCGGTTAATATTTTTAATATGGGGGAGAAAATGTTATTTAATATGGGAAATGCTTAATCACAAATGGTTTGACTTAACGTGCTAGCTCATCCCGGCATGTGCGAAATGTTTTCGGATATCGTGGCATATGTTAAGGGGGAGCAAAATGGATTTGCACTTCAAAATGGATTTCATGGTGACATACACTTACCCAAAACATCTCTATTCACGACGGTGAAGATTGTGGTGACATAAGGATGGTAGGATAGGTTAAAGTCCATGATTTCTCTAGAACCGGAGGAATCTTCCCAAGGACATTCCATAGCTAGAAATAGTAGTCCTTAGGAAAGATGGAGAAAGATTATGAACGTAGCTGAATGCCGACCAAGTACTTAAGTTAGCACTGGAACAATCACAACAAGGTGCTAGTGATGACGTATTGGTAAGCATTGAAGGGGTTGAAGAATGAAAAAGAATTGTAAAGATAAAGGGTGTAAAGAAAGAAGCCCTCCTTACAACCTTAGGCAGAAACCGGGTCAATTCATATGCTATTGAGATCATTTTTAATGATTCTTGATATTGAAGACAGACATCATGGACCTAGTGATGCAAGGCACAACCCATCCCAGCTAACTCAGATATCTCTTAAAAGATATTTGTTTTAATCACACGAAGACAACACATTATCTATTGATTTATTCACTCCGAATAAATTGGTATTGAAATGGTGGCACTCCTCTCCAGCCTCTGATCACTAAAAATCCAAAATGCACGATTGAGTCTAGAGCCATTTGATATCATCAAATATCTCATTAGGACACACTTTCATATTTCCTTGCTTCTTCACACACCGTGAAATGTAAGAAAGATCTTAAGAGTCCTACACAAAATCTTCATGATCTTGCCTGAACATCCGAGTAATACGAAAGTATTTACAATGAAGATGGAAATCCTTCTTGAGCGAATATCAAAAAGCTCATGGTAGGTGACTTGTGCGATTCTTTATGAATCAAACTTGTGATAACTGGAAAGTAACAGTGGTTTAATTCTTAAATGAATTTAAACACGTTCCAGGCCTCTACGCAATATCTTAGTGATCTTGCCAGAACATTCAGAGTAATACTATTAAGTATTTATAGTGACGAATGGAAATCCTTCTAGTGTTAACCTCAAACAGCACTTGGTAGGTAACTTGCAAGATTCTATACGAATCAAACTCGTGACAACTGGAAAGCAACGATGGTGTGGTTCTTAATTGAATTTCACTTGTTCCAAGAACATGAATTGACGGCTTCAAATCATCCGGATATTATTATCCAAATGATTCACTCTTTATGTTCGCAGTCAGCTTTGGACGGTCGAATAAAGAGAACGGTTTTACCCGCGAAATCTTGTCAAGGAGGTTCTTAATTGAAACTACATGTCACAAGTACGATATTTTTAATATCGTCCAACGGTATTCACCGACCGGAGGTAAAATGCTACCGAATTAGAATGAAATGTTCAAGGCCATTTCATCCGTGTATATGTTTTGTTGCTAACTGTCTTATGCAGCGTAACAAGAAGGTGGCATTGCGGTGTTCAATCCAGAAGAAGTCGTCAACACATGCTTAGGCTTTCTGTACTTAATACTTAAACAAATTCAAGAAAGTCTAAAAGTCATGTCTTCCGCTGTATCAAACTCTAAAGCTTTCTAGAACTTATAAAAGTATAAGTATGTGGAACATGAAGTCACGAAGAGGCAAATATCACAAGTGATGAATGCACAAGGTCAAGGCAAGAGAACATGCTCAAGACTAAAGTCAAAGATCTCATCAGCATATTCAGAAGAACAAGATCGAAGACTCAAGCATAGTATGCTAGGTTTAAGATTTTGTAAAATGGTGTGACCTCCCTTTGGGGGAGATTGTTGGAATTACATTTTTCCAAGGAAAGTCTCGGTCACATCATTATTAGCATAGATCACGAGCTATAGACTATTTAGGACATTGTAACTTGGAGTGACCTCCCTTTGGGGGAGATTGTTGGAAATACGTTTTTACGTATTTAGAAAGGATCGGTCACTCCATTGATATTGGGCTCGTGATCCAATATAGTCCATATAGCCCACATGTAGGGTGGGCTATATAAACCCCCTCCTAGCATGTTAGGAGGGGTTGCTTACTTTGTAATTCACACATTTCATTTACTTTCTCTCTCTACTCCTTCCTTCTCTCCTTTCTCTCTCTAGTTCATCTTCCTCCTTTCCATCCATTTCAATAGGTAAATCATAGATGGCTAAATCCTAAGAAACTATGGACCTACAGCAAGCTTCACGAAACCGCCTTCCTCGAGTGCCTTCTAAATGGACCTGAGATAAAACATGTTAAAAAGTCAGCAAAATTTACCGAGTGAATCTATAGAGTTTAAATTTAAATAAAGAGAACACAAGTATTCAAAATAACCTTCCATGGTTAATAGTTTATCAGAGACAATTATGTTGTACGGACATAATTATCGTGTCATTACATAAGTCTCGTGACATTAAACGTTAACATATATTATTTCAGCCCAACACACCTAGCCAAGTGCGTATATTTCTCTTATACAATGCATCCGATGTTTCATTACTAGTGCATCACAACACCACGCGAGAGCTAGTCGCGACCGGACTGGGCGTCACCCCGATAGATCTATCCATAGCATTAGCGTTATCTCGATTAACAATTCACGATTCATGGGTCTTTTAAGGCTAAATAAACTTATGTAATAACTTCCATCTAAACATAAAATTAAGTTCTTTGTGTTCAATTTTAAAAACAATCATGAGTTTACGACAACTTATAGTTGTGCATTTCAATTTCAATAATTACTTTTCAAGTAAAGAGGGTTTCCACAACTTCTCGTTGCACCCATTAATAGGGTTTCCACAACTTCTCGTTGTACCCCTTTATTTTAATAAAACAAGCATGTTATCCCCCTCGCGGATTTTAAAATCATTCAAAACAATTATAAAAGCGAGGCTATAGACTCACCTTCGCCAATAGTGGTAATGAGACAATCGCCGACGATTAGTGATGCCCGTTTAAACACGAAAACCGCAACCTACCAAATAAGACGCGTTCGTTAAAAATCGAATTAAGTATAAATCATACTTAAATAATATAAAAATCAAAATTACAAAACCAAGACAATCCCGAAAAATTTAATAATACAAGTGTTATTATTATACCCTTTTATTCAACACTATTCTTTTAAACACTTGCACTCACGATAATGACCCGTCTTAAGACGCCAAGTCAACGCAAGTCAAATTATCATTTTACTTCCCTCGGACCAGTAGCTAAGTCATTTAGATAATGACTTAACACTTGAATAAATCACCATGTCCAATGGCGAATACTCAACTCACGCCACATAATTATTGAACTACGTGTCCAAAATACCAATCAGCATGTATACTCCAAATGTACACACCAATCTACCCTGTCTAGACTTGTCCGATTTCGACGAAACTTGGTCACAAACTCACACATAATATGAAGAAGACCCCGTTCAAGTTTCATTCAAAAATATTACTTCTAAGACCTTCTGCCTGACACACCTTCGTGTTATAAAAACCGGACAGATTTACGCCTTTGACTCGTAAAACCATTTTGACGTATCTAAACAACTCCATTTATAAAACCGACACTCGGGTTTGAAAATAGACTCATGACCTGAGGTTTAGACTTTAACATCAGTCCTTGACCATTTTTAAAACTCATTCTATAGTCCCCGAGATTCGATCCAAATATCGACAACAATTTTCGGATTGTGCCGATACCCGTCTCCCGGTACACAAATACTAAAAGTAGCATAACTTTTCGCTCGTAATGAGTTAGAAGCTCATTCAAGCGGCAAAACGAGCGTCTTGAAGATTACTACAAACATATCACATAATCTAAGCCTATCTCAGAACTTAAACCCACGAAATATTCTGTTATAAGCTGCTGTCCCAAAAATACATTTTAGAAATCATGTCAAATCAACATTTTGACCCATTTTAACAATTTACATACTCCTATTATCACCCTAATATTATCATAACACATTTCACTAACTCCTAACACCCTCAATTTCAATCTAACAAAAATCAATATATAAAAACCTTGCATGCAACAACAACCCCACTCAAATATAATAATAATAACATGACTACACAACATAAACTAGATCAAACATACAAGATTCATCAAGAAAATGATTTTAGAAAAATGTTCATGCATGTGTGTAAAATTTATACCAATATGATCCTCCTTGAATTTGTGGAATGGGTCTTGAATTAGATTAGGATGAATCAAGTTAGAAATCAAAAAATTTGGGGTGTTCTTGTTGTTGGATATCACGGCCAAAAGAAAGAAGAGGAGAGAGTTTGTGTGTTTTTATTTTTTTTTAAAATGAGTTAGTGGAAGGTTTGGTAAAATATTTTGTTTATATAGTAGGTAGTGGAGGGACCAATTTTGCCAATTAGGTATACTTTTGGACAAAAAATTAATTAAATAGTTTAAAGGGTAGAAAATGTAAATATTTAATTTTGAAAATATTTACGGGACTTGGGTTTCGTAAAAATACTTTCTAAAAGTTAAAACGCTTCTTAAAAATAATAATATCACTTCGACACGACTTAAAACGTAATTAAATCGAAAACGTCGAAAATATTAAATATCGAGACAATCGATAATAAAACATAATTATTTGGTCATCCGTCGGTATCGCGATCATTAGTAGTTCTCGTCATTCGTTAAAACGTAAAACACGAGAAAAAAAAAATTAAATATAATAAATACAATAATATCATTCATATGTTAATTTGAGAATATAATATCGATACTTAATGTATTTCTTGTCAGTTTTCATCGAAACGGCATTCTTACGTTAAGTTTCAAGCCATAACCTTCTCGGTTAATCAAAGATTTAAAAATTATCATTAAAGTAAACATATAATATATAATAGTCGAGATTAAAATAACGACCTGAAATTGACGGATTGTCACATAATCAACATAAACCTGTACAAGAAGAAAATCCTTCCCTTCTTGTCTAGTATATAAATTATGGTCTATGGTACTCCTCTTAAAGCCATTATCCACCAAGTAGGTAGAAACTGTGCCATTCCAAGCTCTAGGGGCCTGATGATGGTCATACATTGCCTTCTTCATTGTATATACTTTATCTGGATGCTCAGAATCTTCAAACCTAGGAGGTTGCATGACATAGAATTCTTCTTTGATTGTGCCATACAAAAATGCACTCTTCACGTCCATTTAAAAGACTTTGAAACCCATGCAGGAAGCATAGGCTAGGAAAATCCTTATTGCCTCAATTCTAGCAACAGGTGCAAAAACCTCTTCATAATCAATACCCTCTTCCTGAGTATACCTTGAGCAACCAATCTTGACTTGTTTCTGATAACAATGCCTCTCTCATCCTCTTGTTTCTTAGAACTCATCTTGTCCCAATAGGCCTGACATACCTTGGACAATCTACAAGCTCCCAAACATCTTGAATAGCAAACCGATGAAGCTCATCCTGCATTGCTTCAACCCATCTTTCTTCTTTAAGACCATCAAAAATCTTCTTTGGCTCTAGTTGAGAGAGGAAGTAGGCAAACAAACATTCTTGAACAAAATGAGTATCTTCCTTCTTTTGTATATTATCAATGAATCCACCTGGAGTCTTCTTAGCCCTCCTTGTTTGCACAGGAGTCTGAATATCACCAATTATTTGGGTGGGAGGATGATCTTTTGCCACCTTTGTAATAATTCCTCCCCTGAATAACGTAACATCATGAACAGTGGATTCCATATTACCAATATCATCTTTACTGCTACTCCCATGCCCACTAGAACTAGGAGAGATGTTGTCAGCGGCTGGAACTTGGCCACTAATATCTTCATTGGGTATGGGATCTTCAACATGTTCAAAAATAGTTATGTTGGAGGAGGAGAATAAATGGCCAAACAGACTGTCAGTGGCTGAATCCCAAGTACCAGCGTCTGGTTTGGCTTTGTCAGCGGATGAAGATGCATGCATTGATTCATCAGCTGGTGTCTCCTGTTGCTTTTCTTCCTCCTCTTTGGCAGCAACAGATGCTTGCATAAACTCTGTACTCCACATAGGTATGGTGATATAATCAAACATAGGAGTGGATTCAACTGCATATGATCCTTCTTCCTTATCAACATGTATACCTGCATTGTTAACAATCTTTAACACCCCCAAATTACATTGCGCGACGGAAATACACATCTGGGGGCAAAACTCAAACATCATTACACAACACACTTTTAACAATCTCAAAATGAGACATTTCAAATATAAAAGAAAGTAATTTAACCATTTGTCTAAAACCGTCGATCCCAATTCAAAACAGGAGTTTAACAAGCAGAGTAGCGTTTCGGTCCCCTAAAGATCTCAACCAACCCACAAACATTTTTACTATAGTACATGACCATTCATAATTATTTTTATGACAAACAGAGAAATAAATAGTTTTAGACTCAACTACCACAAAAGCAACCCGCAATCCTTCTCCAGCAAGCTCCGCCATCTATCAACTTCAATCACCTGAAATACATGCTTAAAATCATCAACTCAACGGTTGAGCAAATCTATAGGTTTATCAAATCATCATTTGAAAACAAGAGAAAAATCAATCATAATCATTTAATAGAATTGTCGTCACAATCTGTTGATCAAGCATTTCATCTTATAGCATAAGCTATACAATTGTGTTTGAGCTCATGACACCGACCCGTTATGACTAATCATCCGCCAAAAGGCCGGCATGATAAAAGTGTAACCATTGCCCCTCTTAAGGTAATCGTTGTAAAATTTACCTTGTCTCTTATTCAAGTTATCCGTCCGAGCAGCGCACTCAGCGTACTAACTCTCGTCTCGGATAGGGGTGTCAACCCCGATAGTACTATCAATTGTTTAAGCGGCTATTTCCAACCCACACAAGGGCAAGACAATAGTTAACGGTTCATGAAATTAGGGCCTTCTACAACTAGGTACTCAACACAATTCAGGAAACATTCGGATCCAAAGGCAACATACGGGTCCAAAAAATTATTCATGACTTGTGTATCCCCCTCGCGGGTTTTAAAATCATTCAAAACAAATTGTACAAAAGCGAGGCTATAGACTCACCTTGAGTAATAGAAGTAGCAAGACGATCTTCGACGATAGTTGATGCCCGATAAACACGAAAACCGCAACCTATCAAATAAGGCGCGTTCATTAATAATAACCTCGAGTAAAATCCATACTTAATAATATCAAACTCAAAATAATAAAATCACAACAAACCCAAAAGAAAAAAATTATAAGTGTCCTATTACTTCCTTCTACATGTTTACTTTATTAGACAATACACTTGATAAAATCTGTCGGTACATACCAAATGTACAAGCCCATTTACCCCACTTAAACACATCAAAAATTCATGATACTACTCAATAAACTCACTTACTATCCATAGAAAGTCCTCCCAAAAGCCCATCAAAAGTTTTACTTTTAAAGTTCCCTGCCCGACACATCCTTGAACTACAAAAACTGGATAGTTTTACGTTATCGACTCATATAACCATTTTGACCATTCTAAACAATCCCGTTTACAAATTCGACATATGAGTTTGAAAATAGACTCACAACCCTAAGTTTAGAACCTAACATCAGACCTTGTCAATTTTTACAACTCATTCTATAGTCCCCGTGATTTGATCCAAATATCGACCACAACTTCGGATTGTGTCGATAGTCGCCTCCCGGTACACGAATAACCAAATCATTATAACTTTTCGCTCGTTTGTAGCTAGAAGCTCTACTTTATATCAAATCGAAGCTAACAAAATTCTCTACAACCCTATCCAATTAGTTTAACCATTTTCAAACAGTAAAATACCAAAAACAGCCTTGAACTCACTGATGTAAAACATCTATCTAAAAGTCACACTAAATTAAACTTTTGATCAATTCCAACCATTTTTCTCATCATCCTATACCCCTGATATCAACATATCTTAACCCTATCACTTGTATCAATCATAAAAATAAAAACCTAAAAATCAAAATCAACCAACTAACAAAATTTTGGCATGATCATCTCTTGGTCATCACCAACAACAAATGCATGATTATAAACTTGACCTACCAACCTTAGAAAAATAAAACTTTATGCATCTTGAAGATTTTAGTACCAAAAGAATCCCCTTGAAAATCTAAGGATGGGTCATTATTTCTTTTAGCTTAGATCAAGCTAAAAATTGAAAGAAAAATGGATTTAGGGTGGTGTTAAGTTGACGGTTTAAAAACAAAGAGGAGGAGGGTGAGAAAAATTTTCTTCTCAGTTGAACTATGTGAAAATTAGGTGAGATTTTTGTTTATATATGATGGTCCAAGGGCCTCTTTTGGCAGTTTGTGATAGTTTTGGTCCAAAATGCAATAAAATAGTTTAAAGGGTAGAAAATGTATATTGTCAATTTTAAAAATATTTACGAGACTCGGGTTTCGTAAATATACTTCTCAAAAATTAAAACTCACTCAAAATATAATAGTACTATACTCCCGGTACGACTTACTACGCAATTAAAAATAAAAACATCAAAAATATAAACATCGAAACAACAAATAATAAAACATAAAATTTCGGGCATCCGTCGATATCGTCATCACTAATAATCCTCGATATTAATAAAAAGTTATAAATAAAACTTCCAACATCAGTTTTAAATTAAACCACCAATCGTGATATCATTAAAGCTCATCAAAAATTTCAAAAATGTTTGTAAAATAATATTAAATAATGACCTCGGGTTCGGGTTATCACATCCTATCCTCCTAAAAGAGAGCGACGTCCCGGCGTTCAGCCCCTCTTATACTCAAATTCTATACTTCTAGAACAAAAGAGAACTCTTTTCCTTAAAGAAATTGTGACAATCCGTCAATTTATGGTTAATAATTTATTCTCGAATATTATTTAAAACCATTATTTTAATGTTACAATATGAACTCACTTATTTTTGGGAAGAAATTTGGATTTACGTCTTGAAGTAGCGTCGACTACGTCTAAACCGGAGGATTCTATGTTACGTGCTTACGTTTACATACACCGTCCTTGGTGACAGTCCGACATTTCAGAAAATAAATTTATCCGTGAATATTATTTTGGAGTTTTAAATTTGTGTTGATTCCTAAACTCACAAATTTACGAGAAGAGATTAGGACCTACGATTTTAATTTGACGTCCTTTACGACTAAACCGGAAACCTTAGGATTACGTATTTACGTTTTCGAACTCCGTTTTTGATGAGACAATTTTTATTGGATTCGTTTTGTGACGTTGATTCATAATTTATAAAAACATTTTCGTAAAACGACCCGAGGGCACGTAAATCGAGGAAACTAGAATCGAGGAATACCCGTAAATTAGTGGGATGAGACAAGTATACACTTGTCCCACCCCACTATATGGGAAGGCTACACAAGTGACACCACACTTGTGATGTGTCAAGCTTGTAGCAACAAGCTTACACTTGTTGCTTGAGGCTTACAAAGTAAGCTACATTTCCCACTAACCTAACAAAACCACCTCAAACTTCCCATTAGCTTCTATTCTTACATGCAAAAACCACACAACACTCCTCCCTCTCTCTAAAATTCGTCCCATCCTCACCATCCACCCTATTTTGATCAATTTTAACCACAAACATTTGTTATAATTAACATATGTTAATCTCCATTCAAAAAGATGAAGATTGGTGCAAGTTTTAACATCCAAAAAGGAGTTTTCAAGTGAAGTAGGGGCTGATTTTCCATGAGAAGCTTATGAAGATTTGGTGATCTTAAAGTGGTGTTGGTTTATCACAAGTCTTGCCATCAAATCCAAGCCTTGTTCATCAAAACTCATCTTTTCATCACTAATGGTGGTATAAAGATTGTCCTCCTCATCTTCTTGTTATTTTGATTATGTAATTATGTATTTTATTTCCTATTGTATATGTATATGATGATTATATGATGATAAAAATGTTATGTGGGGATTTGTTGTTGATAAACATGATTAAAAAGGTGAAAAACCATAAAGAACAAGGCTAAAATCTTGCTTAAAAATGATGGCTGTATAAAACAGTAAAGAAACATGTCATGAACTGATAAAATGATGAAGTATAACTAATATACAGTAAGCTATGGGTCTTGTACACATGTGAGAGTTGGCCATGCAATGGAATCATTGTAATGAGTGAGATATGATCAAAACAAGTTTAAGGTACAAATCTGAGTTCACTGTTTTGGACGATTTTTAGAAAATAATTAGAAGATGA
This sequence comes from Glebionis coronaria, assembly GCA_025667525.1. Lineage (NCBI taxonomy): Eukaryota > Viridiplantae > Streptophyta > Magnoliopsida > Asterales > Asteraceae > Glebionis > Glebionis coronaria. The sequence goes on along the minus strand of CM046876.1, from coordinate 97,249,616 downwards.
TTCAACAGTAGCTATAGAAGAGTTAAATGGAGCACATATCATGTAGTTTATGTGATAAAAATATGAGCTTCTATCTCCATATAGAACTCTAGATATGGCAGTTTTGGTGAAAGTGAAGATAAAAATCAGATTTTGGAAATTAAAGTATAATACTATTATATAAGCACTCAAAATTTAATAGTATAAAATATATATTAAAACCCACTAACTTATATAATACATTTATATAAATATTTACAATGGTAAATAAGTGGACATTTTATAAAAATGGTAACTTGTTAAGTTTTATAAGTTATAAAACTATAAACATGATTTTTACGACTTTTTCGGCTAATACCGTAAAATTAACGTTTTTGTTAAATAAAACTTAGATGGTTGGACCCGTCTAATGTAAACTTTATAAAACTTATATACTGATATATAAACATGTATAACAAGTAAAAACCGATAAGACCCGAACTATAGGACATACGGACGTTAACGGACTAAATTAACGTTATTGGACTAATAATACAACAAAGATGGACTAAAACACTAATAAACTTATTATTGGGCTTAACCCATTTAGGCCCAACTTGTAAAGTGTAGATACTGATAATATAAGTATAACATGGACTGATACAAGTTAAAGAACTTATAATAAGTTTATTGGACTTAAAACGCGTAAATAGGTAAAACTAGTAAACTAGTAAAAAGATACCAATACGTAAACACTAAAACGAGTTAATGAGAATATGTAAACCCACTTGATCATCATATATAAATAATCATCATATGTATACATAATTGTTATTTTTATAAAGTCATTGGACAAAACTCTAAGACGAGTATTATTTGTCTAGGTTTCCATGATTGAAGCGCGCACCGTACGTCCGAATTGCCGATAACCCGCCTTCCCACATCAACGTGAGTTCATAGCCTCGCACTCTTTTAAATGTTTTTATGGAATGTTTTATAAACCCGCGAGGGAGATAACATGTTAGCTTTTATAAAATAGGACACCATTTGTCCCGATTGTTTGTTTATTGATTTGGACCCGAATGATTGTATGACCCGAATGTATGACCCGATAAATGATTAAAGGACCCGATAGATGAAATTAAATGGATTATTAAAGTTAGGTTATGTCACTAAAAGTCCCATTAGCATGAATTGTGAACTACCGAGATTTGGTAGACGCTTGTGCATATAATAGTACTATTTGGGGACGATCACCCCAGTTCGCGCCTTGACGGTTGATCCCCGTCGTGCCACATTGATTGGTAAGCGAATTTATGTATGAGAAGATTTCCATAGCGTGACCTTTGTGACGACACGCTACTTTAGATGGGCAAATTGAATATCGGGTTAGCTATCCGTTGTTGGTTTAGTAAGGTAACAATGTCATGCGGCTTATAATAATCCAAAACTAAGGAAATACTACTAGACGCTCCGAATTACGATGTATTTCCTGACTAGCAATACAGGGTCATACTATTGATATTATGTTTGTGTTTTGGTTTGCATAACCATATTCATATAACGGTTTTTATTTTTATACAACGTCATAAGACGTATTGTATGATGTTTTTACGACATTGGCTCGTATAATGATTTTTAAGGTAAATGCCTATATTATGATTTTGATGAAGATTTGTATAAAATGACTTTGGCTATTTTATGGCCTATTAAAATGATTTGTACAAAATGATTTTCAGTAATAATTTTATACTGATATTATATTGATGGATTTTATTAAACTCTATGAATTCACTCGGCATTATCGCTGACCTTTTCTTTTAACATGTTTTATCTCAGGTACTTGAAGGTAATTCTCGGGAAGACGACAAGAATTCATGGCCCGCACTTAAACAATATTTTTCCATTCAAATACTTTGTAAAACTTTGTATGAAATAATATGACTTGGGACCTATGTAACTTTGATATTTATGAATGGAAATGCTTTATTAATAAACGACGCGATTTTTATGCGTTGTCTATGATGTGAGTAATGTGCTAATCCGTAACACCAACTAGTCTTCCGACTGTATTGAGTTGTATAAATTTGGGGGTGTTACAGTTTGGTACCAGAGCTCTCGTTATAGAGAACGAAAGATTTTTAAAACCAAGGTTTTGAATAAAACATTTCAAAATCTTTTAACTATAAACATTTTTCACAAAATGTCTAAAAATCTTTTGACTATAACGGTGCCGAAGAATTCCCGAGTTACCGACAAGGCCAGACTGAGAAGTGTTATTTTAATATATATATAACTCGGATTATATATATGATGTAATTTGATTACATGATTGTTTGATGATTATTTTGATATTTATACGAGATATTTATACGACGTAAATTGTCACAAGGAACCTTAAATCCCCTAGTAAATTAATCGAAGCTATTCTCGTAGGAATTCTAGCTATCCTAGATCTAAACCAAGTTGTGGATATTTATGATCCCAACAAAATGGTTGATATTCGTAGAAATGTTGATATTAGTTGATTGTGATATTAAAGAAGAATTGGCGAGATTAAATCAGATATCGATGTCATGACGATCTTTCCTTATAGAGTGGAGTTTGACAAAACGTTACCACCTAGAAAGATGTCATCTGACTCGTTGTCATCCAATTCTTAAATTGAAATCGAAAGGGTGAATGTTGCACTTGAGGCTGTCATTGGAACCATTACCCAAAAGCCTCATGCCACTAGTACCTTTCAGAGAAATCTAATTGAATGATCGAGTCATCTCATACTAGTGACTCATTTGATAATTGTTGTTGTAAGAGCTATAGGATTGGAAATTAAGCGTTGTTGATATCGAGCTTTTATCGCCCTTTCAAGATGTAAGAATAAGATTGAAAGTATTGGAGAATGAGGTAGGATGTTACATTGAGTTTAAATTGGTTAAATCTTGAATAAAGTAAAATTTAACTTGTATGGAATAAGAAATTGTTAAGAGGAAGTTGTTAAGTTCTGTGATTGAACTATAAGGTTTTAAATGTTTGTTAGTTTGTGTTAAGGGTTGTTCCTAGGCCATTGTCCACTAATGAGGATGCCCAGTGTCCAAGAAATAAATTGAAGAAATCTTCTTCTGAATTGGGACCAATGGATCTTCCGGGACATATGGAACACCTAAAGACTCTGGTAGATTAGTATTCATTGTGGTATCTTTTAAAAATAATCCCTAACTTAAATGAGACATCAGTTGGTAGGATGAGTTCCGAGAATTGTATGACATAGTGACACGTAATGTGTTACGATACAATTTGACCTGTTTGTGATTAATGAAAAGACTACCTTTGATTGCTAAATTCTACATGTATCGATGTTATCTATCCTTTATTGCTTCATCCTAATGTTTGCATTAGTGATGCAACTATTGAACAAGTACTCATCTTGAATTGAGTTACTTTGTGGATTATTCTCTTTGTATTCCTGAGTGTCATCGAGGTCATGAACCTCATGATTAATTGGCTAAGCTCATTTCCTATCATACTGTAGTTAGTTCTTGGTGAACAAGCTTTCATCACTCTTTTGCAAGATCACTCATTGTTTTTATAAGAAAAAACGGTATCCTTTGAGAAAAATTAAATTTTCATCACTATAAGGATTATTCATAGTGAGATTTATAAGTGATTGTTATCGAAATGAAGTTGTTTATAAAACACCTTGGAAAACTTAATTGTTTTCATAACAAGGAAAATCTTTGTGAATTTATTTTGATTCTTATTTAAGAATTAAGCATGAAAATGTTTTTGATGATAAAATTTTGACGAACTGAGTATTGCATCGTTAATCTTGAAATTGTATATAGTTGCGCGCCTACATACAATTTGGAATGGACCATGCAAGGCTGATTAGTAGTCACCATAAAACTAATGAATAAACACTACATTTTCTTTGAAGATTGTGAAAGATTAAAATTTATGAGATCTTCAAGAAGTGAAAAATAAGGACATATTGTTAGGGACACCTACATATGTCCCTGTATCATCTATTCTTCTGAGTCGAATGTACTCATCTGTGGAAATTGTCTTATTTGACAATTGACAATTCTTTCTTGTCTAATTATTCCGTAGTGAGATTCTTAGGAAAAGTATCTGATTACCGAGTGTTGATACCCGACTGGATGTATTGACGTTCTTATCATTTCTTATGATTTGATTTCATTTGAATGACCTGGGTAACGATCCGAGGAGCTTTCGAATGCGTACTCAAATTATGAAAACATGGGATATATTCATATTCGTTAAATGTTTTCGTCTGTATCTGATTTGAAATTCTCTCGCATAGATCATGCATTGACCTTACTCTTTTAAGGTTAGTTATGTCTCCATATATCCTTGAATTTGTGAAGGATTATGAGTTATTATTAGTCTTTTGAGAAGCTCACATCTTATCGACGGCAATGAAACTGGAAAGTTGATAGTGCCAGTAGAATGGATTGATTGATTATGACATGACGACATTGTCTTAATTGATGGAACTCGAGTAGAATTCCCCTAAATGATAAGATGTTGATTATCAAAAGTGATCTAAATGATTCTTGATGGATGACCATATCCTGTATTTAGACTTAACATTATACCGTGAATGATTGTGAATTAGTCATAGATATTATAATCTAGAAAGAACTTAAAATAAATGTATTAAAAGATGATAATGTTATCTAAAACTTTAGGAAGTATTTGTTGATGAAATACCTAGACTTTTTCCATTAAGGCAAGATTGAATTTGGTATTGATTTTATTCCCGGTGCTGCACCTGTGGCTTGTGCACTGTATGTCAGCACCATCTGAATTAAAGGAATTACCGTACAACTGAGAGAGTTGTCGGAGAAAGATTTTATTATACCAAGCCTGTCATCATGAAGAGCTATGGTGTTATCATTCCTTATATTTATAGATTATTGTGACTGAGTAAATTGACAATCGAAAGCGATATCCATAACTCGAAATGGAAGATTTGTTCGATCATTTACAAGGTTTTTGATCCATGGCATAGTTATCATCAACTTCGCATCTGTGGAAAAGATTATGTATTCCAATCACTACATCCAGAACTTGTAATGAACATTATGAGTTTCACGTGATGTCGTTTGGATTGACTAATACACATGTAGTATTCATAAATTTGGTGAATCACATGTGTAGGCTGTAATTTGATAAATTCATGCTCGTGATCATTAAGGACTATATGTTTGTTTATAAGAATAAGAATGAGTTAATAATTATTTATAGACTGCCCTGAATTGGCCGAACAGTGAAAACCTGAACCTTAAATAATTGATATGTGATTAAAGACTTAAACCCTTACATTATTTGACTATGTGATTAATAGATAATGGAATATAAATTGACTCTTCAAAATTTAGAAGTCATTTAAGACCTTGAGTTATACTAAAAAGAAAAGTGCAAATATATTTTGACAAATGTTTTAACAAAAGGATTTTTAAGGGATTATTACCTTATACACAAACCATTTAACTAAACTTCTGTTTAGGGGTAAATGTTTGTGTATACCTCAAGATAACCTAAAAGGGATTGAGGAAACCATTGAAACCATGACTTGAAAATTGAAACGATAATTTACGCTTTTCAAACTAAGAAAATTTTGACCACAGTATAACTAAAGATTTTTCGAACATTTACAAATCCTATTAATTATTTTCGATAAATCAACAAAAATCGTGTTAATTTAATTCAAATTTATTTTGAACATTTTATATAATTGGTCGAACTAAGAAGTTTAAAACTTTTACGTTTACGCTTCATAAAAGTTAACTAATAATTATTTAATTAATCATAATAATTATCGACGCTTTAGACGACGGATTGAGTAAAACAGATAAAGATGATAGTTGAGAAGAAACTAAAACTCAGAAAATGTGAAGAAATAATTTTTGAATAAATATGGACATGATAATTATATCATCGAGAAAAATGAATATAAATACTTACACATTATGTAGAAAATATAAAGAACCAATTAGGATGTGTTCCTTAATAATGAAGGTGCAAAATAAATTGCTGAACGATATAAAAATAAACAATGTTTGTAAAAAGGATAATATAAATAGTGAAAGGTTTCACGGCTAGTGTGAACCATTAGAGTTGAGAAGCCGATAGCGTTAAATGTTTTAAAGACCACTTGTGATTGTCTAAATATGGATATTTTGAGATATAGTTATGTTGGAATTTGTAAGTATAAGTATTCTATGTATGTCATTTTTGACTAAAAGTATCTTTGTCTGAAGGAGTTGTACTAATGGCAATTATGAAGGCAGACATCGCCTCATACATTAGTAAACGTCTAGCTATTGCAAAGGTCATCATCTGAATTTGATTCGATTTGGGTCATCGTCGACAGACTGACCAAATCTGCTAATATCATTCCCGTTAATGATAAATGCAAAAGAGTTATGTAAACATAGTGTGCCTGTATCGAACATCTTTATCAAGATCCTCGCTTCGCATCGAATTTCTAGAGATTTGCTCAGAAATCATTGAGAACGAACCTTGATGAGAGTACTATGTACCACCCCAATCGAAGGGACGAGGTAAAGTAACGATACAAAGTAATATAAGTGTTGTTTTATGTTTGAATGATTGACCTTTGGTAATAGACCGTATAATCATTTTCCTTTGAAAAGATTATCATTGATAACCATCGTGTTAGGATTAAGATCGAATCTTGTTAGGATCTAAATATTAGAGCATCTGTAAGCAGGAGTTGAGATGAAGACACCCAACATACACCCATTGTGAGTTGGACATGTCTTTTAGGTTTAAGGTTTCCTATGATGGCGAACCTAACCTTACAAAATACCCGACCCGCGAGATCTGAAATGATTGTTGAAATTAAGATCTGATTATCGACTGCCGATAGTGGGCAGGAGGTTATGTGAATATGAAATGTAGATCTTGAAGTGCCAGATGGGTAGCGAAGTTATGCCAAAATTTTTAACCTTGGAAAAATGAATTCATGATCTGACAAATCATGGGATATAAGTCTCCGTTGTATGGGACCATTGAGGTGATGTAAAAGATTTGGTTTGAAAGGCATATAAGCTGGATCTACCCAAGGACTTCAAGAGATGCGTGAATTATGTTTCGTATATCGAACTTGATGGAATATCTATCAAGTGAAAATCTGACTATTCCTTAATGAAGCTTAGATCGGCAAAAAGTTGCATTCATCAAAAACCCGTGAACATCATGGATAGAGAAAGTAAGTCAACATTAAGCCTGATCTTATTCCCGTAGTTATGTTTGATAGAACTCGCGTATTGTAATGAATTGCACTTGTGAGAAAAGACCGAATGTGGAGGAAATACCCACATGGCTTTAACTCTATAAGAAGCGAGTAGTAAGGTAAGATGATCTTTGAGGACAAAGATCCTGTTTAGGGGTAAATGCTGTGACAATCCGTCAATTTATGGTTAATATTTTATTCTCGAATATTATTTAAAAACATTATATTAATGTTACAATATGAACTCACTTATTTTTGGGAAGAAATTTGGATTTACGTCTTGAAGTAGCGTCGACTACGTCTAAACCGGAGGATTCTACGTTACGTGCTTACGTTTACATACACCGTCCTTGGTGACAGTCCGACATTTCAGAAAATAAATTTATCCGTGAATATTATTTTGGAGTTTTAAATTTGTGTTGATTCATAAACTCACAAATTTACGAGAAGAGATTAGGACCTACGATTTTAATTTGACGTCCTTTACGACTAAACCGGAAACCCTAGGATTACGTATTTACGTTTTCGAACTCCGTTTTTGATGAGACAATTTTTATTGGATTCGTTTTGTGACGTTGATTCATAATTTATAAAAAAACATTTTTCGTAAAACGACCGGAGGGCACGTAAATCGAGGAAACTAGAATCGAGGAATACCCGTAAATTAGTGGGATGAGACAAGTATACACTTGTCCCACCCCACTATATGGGAAGGCTACACAAGTGACACCACACTTGTGATGTGTCAAGCTTGTAGCAACAAGCTTACACTTGTTGCTTAAGGCTTACAAAGTAAGCTACATTTCCCACTAACCTAACAAAACCACCTCAAACTTCCCATTAGCTTCTATTCTTACATGCAAAAACCACACAACACTCCTCCCTCTCTCTGAAATTCGTCCCATCCTCACCATCCACCCTATTTTGATCAATTTTAACCACAAACCTTTGTTATAATTAACATATGTTAATCTCCATTCAAAAAGATGAAGATTGGTGCAAGTTTTAACATCCAAAAAGGAGTTTTCAAGTGAAGTAGGGGCTGATTTTCCATGAGAAGCTTATGAATATTTGGTGATCTTAAAGTGGTGTTGGTTTATCACAAGTCTTGCCATCAAATCCAAGCCTTGTTCATCAAAACTCATCTTTTCATCACTAATGGTGGTATAAAGATTGTCCTCCTCATCTTCTTGTTATTTTGATTATGTAATCTTGTATTTTATTTCCTATTGTATATGTATATGATGATTATATGATGATAAAAATGTTATGTGGGGATTTTTTGTTGATAAACATGATTAAAAAGGTGAAAAATTATAAAGAACAAGGCTAAAATCTTGCTTAAAAATGATGGCTGTATAAAACAGTAAAGAAACATGTCATGAACTGATAAAATGATGAATTAGAACTAATATACAGTAAGCTATGGGTCTTGTACACATGTGAGAGTTGGCCATGCAATGGAATCATTGTAATGAGTGAGATATGATCAAAACAAGTTTAAGGTACAAATCTGAGTTCACTGTTTTGGACGATTTTTAGAAAATACTTAGAAGATGATTCAAAAGTAGCTATAGAAGAGTTACATGGAGCACATATCATTTAGTTTATGTGATAAAAATTTGAGCTTCTATCTCCATATAAAACTCTAGATATGGCAGTTTTGGTGAAATTGAAGATAAAAATCAGATTTTGGAAATTAAAGTATAATACTATTATATAAGCACTCAAAATTTAATAGTATAAAATATATATTAAAACCCACTAACTTATATAATACATTTATATAAATATTTACAATGGTAAATAAGTGGACATTTTATAAAAATGGTAACTTGTTAAGTTTTATAAGTTATAAAACTATAAACATGATTTTTACGATTTTTTCGACTAATACCGTAAAATTAACGTTTTTGTTAAATAAAACTTAGATGGTTGGACCCGTCTAATGTAGACTTTATAAAACTTATATACTGATATATAAACATGTAAACAAGTAAAAACCTATAAGACCCGAACTATAGGACATACGGACGTTAACGGACTAAATTAACGTTATTGGACTAATAATACCACAAAAATGGACTAAAACACTTATAAACTTATTATTGGGCTTAACCCATTTAGGCCCAACTTGTAAAGTGTAGATACTGATAATATAAGTATAACATGGATTGATACAAGTTAAAGAACTTATAATAAGTTTATTGGACTTAAAACCCGTAAATAGGTAAAACTAGTAAACTAGTAAAAAGATACCAATACGTAAACACTAAAACGAGTTAATGAGAATATGTAAACCCACTTGATCATCATATATAAATAATCATCATATGTATACATAATTGTTATTTTTATAAAGTCATTGGACAAAAGTCTAAGACGAGTATTATTTGTCTAGGTTTCCGTGATTGAAGCGCGCACCGTACGTCCGAATTGCCGATAACCCGCCTTCCCACATCAACGTGAGTTCATAGCCTCACACTCTTTTAAATGTTTTTATGAAATGTTTTATAAACCCGCGAGGGAGATAACATGTTAGCTTTTATAAAATAGGACACCATTTGTCCCGATTGTTTGTTTATTGATTTGGACCCGAATGATTGTATGACCCGATAAATGATTAAAGGACCCGATAGATGAAATTAAATGGATTATTAAAGTTAGGTTATGTCACTAAAAGTCCCATTAGCATGAATTGTGAACTACCAGGATTTGGTAGACGCTTGTGCATATAATAGTACTATTTGGGGACGATCACCCCAGTTCGCGCCTTGACGGTTGATCCCCGTCATGCCACATTGATTGGTAAGCGAATTTATGTATGAGAAGATTTCCATAGCGTGACCTTTGTGACGACACGCTACTTTAGATGGGCAAATTGAGTATCGGGTTAGCTACCCGTTGTTGGTTTAGTAAGGTAACAATGTCATGCGGCTTATAATAATCCAAAACTAACGAAATACTACTAGACGCTCCGAATTACGATGTATTGCCTGACTAGCAATACAGGGTCATACTATTGATATTATGTTTGTGTTTTGGTTTGCATAACCATATTCATATAACGGTTTTTATTTTTATACAACGTCATAAGACGTATTGTATGATGTTTTTACGACATTGGCTCGTATAATGATTTTTAAGGTAAATGCCTATATTATGATTTTGATGAAGATTTGTATAAAATGACTTTGGCTATTTTATGGCCTATTAAAATGATTTGTACAAAATGATTTTCAGTAATAATTTTATACTGATATTATATTGACGGATTTTATTAAACTCTATGAATTCACTCGGCGTTATCGCTGACCTTTTATTTTAACATGTTTTATCTCAGGTACTTGAAGGTAATTCTCGGGAAGACGACAAGAATTCATGGCCCGCACTTTGTATGAAATAATATGACTTGGGACCTATGTAACTTTGATATTTATGAATGGAAATGCTTTATTAATAAACGACGCGATTTTTATGCGTTGTCTATGATGTGAGTAATGTGCTAACCCGTAACACCAACTAGTCTTCCGCTGTATTGAGTTGTATAAATTTGGGGGTGTTACAGAAATCCTCATGCTTCCTTCGCAAATTCGGGTCCACTCCTAGTTTTCTTGTATCGCCACAATATAAATCTTACTATACTTCAACCTTTTAAGAACTCTATATAGTTCTTTCTATGAAATGCAACTTATCTTCAAGTTGAATTCTTTCCTTGTTTCTCAAAACAAGTTTCACCCTTCATAACGACGCCTTAAGCATAATCATGTTTCTAATTTCAAATTCCATCGATTTCCTTCGATTGCCAACCTAACTCTTCTGACGAATCCTCGTAGCTATCAAACAATCCTTAATCTTTACAATCGCATCAGTAATCACCAACATCATTCCTAGTTCAGTTAATTAATTCTTCCTACATTACTTTAATACGGAGAAAACCTAACTTACGTTCATAACTCACGGTATTTAATCTTCAAAATTTGAAGTTCTTTATGGACCTTCAAACAGTACAACCTCATTACTAGCATGGTAACTATTCTTGTATAAGAATTCCAACGATTTCCTAAGTCAATCACACGCACACAAGTATATCGTCCAATGTTCAAATCTTCCTTTCACTCTGTCTATCAGTCTCTGTATAACCGGAGTACTCAATTCAACTTTCACTTTTATCCAACCCATAATATATCGGATACTTGACTTGTGAGATTCCTTCATCACTAAGTCTCATACTCTCAACTCAGGTATGTTAGGAGTGCTCAATATACCATATCTCACTTGACTTTACAACAAAATCCTTTTCATAAGTTTGACAAAATGTTGAAACCACTTACCTTGACATCCTTCCCTATCAGACCACTAACTTAAAATTTCAATATCCTTTCTATCAAGTCCACACATCTTGTCATCACCAAAACTCAAACCTTAGAAGCTTTCCCCCTCCCTTTTTTTATTTTTTTCCTTCCTAATTAGTGCATCGGCTACCACATTCGCTTTTCCCGGATGGTAGCGAATCTTGTAGTCATAATCACTCACAGTCATAACCACCAACATACTCAAGTACTCGAAATTTTATAACTGGTGATCCTCTACTCATCTCCTTTGCCGTCCAAATAAACTGAATATGAGACAACTCTTATGATCCTTGATTACTACACACTTGATTTCATACAGGTACCATTCTTACGATCTCAAAGCAAACACCACAACTACATAACCCTTATGAAACACATCACAATAGACTATATATTCTTTTGATCTTTCTAACTATGACAACATCAGTGCAAAACACAACCTATCCTTCAGTGTTCAGAAAATAGCTTCCTCATCTGATAGGAATCAGATCTCGAAACTTACAAATTTAGATGTACAAGTGGGACTCACACATCCAATTCTTCTTAGTCAGCTTAATCAATGGTTTAACAATCAGTGAAAACCTTTCGATAAACCTCCGATAATATATAGCTTAGACCAAAGAATTAACAGATTTTTGTCGGCGTCGTTGATACCGACCAATCCTTAATTGTTTCAATCTTGGCAAGACCTTCACGAATACCTTTGTTGTCAACCACATGCCCTAGAAAATGCACTACTTACAACCAACACTCACACTTAAAGAACTTTGCATACAACTTTTCTTCCTTCAACCATCCTAAAGTTATCCTCATTTACTATTTATGCTCTTTCTTTCCTCTTGGAATAAAACAGAATTTCGCCAATAGATAAAATGACTAACTCATACTAATACAACTTACACACATGATTCACCAAGTCCATGAATACGGAAGACACATTTTTCAATCCAAAAAGACATAACTTAAAACCTAAAATACCCACATCAAGTAAAAGAGTTATAGAAATATCTTCTACCCTAACTCTCAGTTAATAATAACCAGACCTCTAAGCGATCTTTGAGTACACACTGGATCCTTACAATTGATCATATAACGTTAATCTTCGGCAGTGGATACCGATTCTTGGCAGTTAATTTGCTAAGCTCACGATAGTCGGTTCACATTTGAAACAATCCATCCTTCCTGATAAACAACACAGGCGATCACTATTACAATGAAACTTAACCTAATACATTCCTTATTCATCAATTCCCGCGATTGATCAAGTAACTCTTTCCACTCTATCGGTAGCAAATGATAAGGCGTACGAATACTACTTAATGAAATGCAAAAGCACTACACAATGAAACGCAGGAGCACTACACCTATCGCTTACAACACTCAATCGACACGAACATCACTTCATGAGACGGCAGTAAACTCGGCAAAACTTTAGAAAGACTTCAGAATACTCTCGAATCATTAACACATTTCCCAACTTCTTCTCAATTATACTATCACTAGCTACCTGAGCTAAAGATACATCACATCCCTCTTCCACCTACTTCCTTATTTTCCAACAAGACACACTTCTCAACCAAAAAAGTTCACTCATCATCTTTCACAGTCAACACTCAGCTTCTCAGCATAATCTAAACAGCCAGCTATCAATTTATAGTAGGGATTGGTTCAATGTCAACCATAAGCACCACGTACAACTAACCAGTTCATATCAGTAATCTACATCTAAAAATTCAAACTTTTTGATTATCAAATCGATATTAAACACCTACTTCCCTAAATTCAAGGAACACTCTCTTAGTATAGAACTAACACTAATAACCCTTCCATCGGTTAACTTCACGTCGTAGTTAATCGTTAATCTTACTAATTCTGCATTGATAAAACGACTAAATCTTTATGTTTCTATAGTTTCTATCTAATCTAAAATCAAACAACATACTAACATAAAGAACATCAATAAGAACAAACCATTTGCAACGTTCAGACCTTAAGGTTTGTCAGAATCACCCAAAACGTAAGCTGGAGCGACAGTATTCCCATCTCGTCGATTTCCTCTCCTTGGACAATTTCCTTGCTTGTGACCTTTCTTACCACATCGAAAACATATAACAACTCCAGGGGTACTAATCCCAGTAACTAATCCTCTTGTCCTACACTTAGCAGCTTTATGACCAGGTTGTCCCAACTCTTGTCGCAAATGTGGACAATTACCTACATGGTATAAAGTACAGCAAACACACTTGGGATTTATCTTGTTATTTCTAGACACAGTAGCAGCAGAATTCCCTCATTCCTTTCATAGATTAAATATTGGTTTTGGTTCTTTCTTTGGTTATTGTTATTACGGTAGTCCTCACGATTCTAACCTTGATTATGGCTGGACTGAGCAGATTCCCACTTTCTCTTATTGCTTTCAGCAAAGCTATCTTTCTTATCTTGCACTTTCACGTCCATTAAAGCATGCGCCATCTGAACAGCCTCATCGAAAGATTTTGGTCTTGAAGAAGTAGTCTCACCCTTGATGTTACTAGACAATCCTTTAATATACTGCTTCATCTTCTTACGGTCATTCGGAAAAGCATCAGTACATAACAAACACAACTCAGAAAACCTCCTAGTAAAAGCAGTAATATTATCATTTCTTAACACTAAGTGTCTTAATTCGTCTTCCAACTGTCCTAGTTCCTCCTCGGGACAAAACTTAGCAGTCAATAATCCTTTAACCATGGTCCATGTTGGCTCCTCATTGACCTGCTTTTGAATGCCCTGCACATAAAGAAAACAAATTAGTTTTCTTTGGGAACCCAAGCCTTTGCAGACTTGGATTCATGTGGTTGTTCAACAAGAACTGGCTTATTCCTTGTAACAACCCCATGTTCATCCCTTTGTGCCCTAAACAACCAGTTTGTACCAATAGGTTTAGAAATGACCTTTTCAATATATTTAAATCTGTTACAAGTCATAGAGAAACCATTAAAATTAGGGTTTGATCTTATTTAGGTCTCCATGTTAAACTGGATGAAGCTTTAGACTCGTGTCCCTTAGGTTTCAAATACCTATCATTACTTGGTCTAACATAAGGTCCGACAATGGCTAATTTTGGCATTTTCATACCAAATTTAGATCTGTCAGCAGCTGGTCTAGCCCTGTCAACGGATGGAATGTTCCTGTCAGCGGGTGAATTAGGGTTTGCTACAGGAATATACTATCTGTTGGACCAAGTGTTGGTCTTTTGAAAGGGCCTTTTTCCATGGGTATTAGTTCCGCTAGAGAAGTAAGGAGCTGGTCTAGAGGTCTGTGAGCTTGAATGAACATAAGGTCTAGGGTTGACCATGGTTGACTTATTGTCAACGGGTAAATTATGGTCGCTGACACAATTATAAGCCACATGTGAGAAGCTCCTACATGTGTAACAAGCCTTTTTAGATGCAAACTTAGGCTTAGACTGATAGAACCCCGTCCCATTAACACTTACTTGGCTTTGAGGTGACCTAGGTTTTCTATACATTTCAGCATACTTAACACTAGGTTTACTTTTGGGTGAACCAAGATTAACAGTTTTACCAGTGGCGGGGTTGGTCACGACAATGGGTTTAAGCTCAACTGGGTTATCACTTAGAAGGCCACCCATAACAAAGAGAAAAGATTTGGCTTCTTTCCATTGTTCAAGGTCAGTTGCTTTCTTATTATATTCCTCAACTAGACTAAGCACACGTGGTGGAGGAATGAATTCCTTCTCTTGTAATTCAGGTATGCGTGTCCAAGAGATATCATTTTTGAGGACACCATAAAGGTTTCCAGCACGTGGTGGGACAGTAGCATACTCTTTCATCCCAATCCCAGACATGTCCCCATGCTCTCTTTTCTCACTCACACATTTTTATACGGTTTGGCTAGCTTTTTCAAACTTTTTAATTTTTAACCCTACATTTTCTTTAGACTTTATAGCTTCATCTAACTTAAGTTGAAAATCTGCCCTAGCCTTCATTAAAGACTCCCTAGCCTCATTACTAACTTTTAAATCTCTAGTCAAGATATTAATTTGATCTTTAAGGTCAAATTCCATTTTCTTAAACTCCTCAACCATCCCATCAGATTGAGCAAGACCCCTTTTATAGTTTGCTAGCCTTATTTCTACATCAAAAAACATCTGATTTATACTTTAAAACTTCTTTGCTAGGTTTTTCAGTATTTAACCTACAACCCTTAGTACAAAAAGCATCATCATATACCTCATTATTTGATGAAGAGGAAGAATGGGCCATAAGAGCATATTGCACATGATATTCTTGCTTGTTAGCTATCAAGGCTTGATTTTGTTCCACTTCATTTTCCATAAAGCTCCAGTCGCATCCAAGTCCATCAACTCCTTGCATGGCAACCATAGCCTTTGATCTAGTATCTTCAACCTTGATGATATGACTTGAGCTCTTTCTAGCATCAGTTCTACGTGGAGATCTACATTCCCTCATAAAGTTTCCTATCCTATGACAATTATAGCATTCAACCTTGGATTTGTCAAATCTAGCAGTTTCCTTTCCATTAAATGTCATTCTCCTTCCAAGCCCTTGTTCCACCTATTGGCCCTTATATTGGAAAGGGTCATACTCCACTTGATATCCATCTCTTCAAGATCAGCATCACTGATTTTCTCAAGATCCTCATAAGTAACTAGAGAACCATTAGGCAATGCAGGAATGTAGCCACACAGAATAATCAAGCCTATACCAGCTGGTTTGAGATTTGGAGAACCAACATTTTAGTTGTCAGCGGCTGAAGTTGAGCCGCTGACATATGTTTAGCCAATGACTGGATGTACATTCAAGCCGTTGACATGTGAGACATTGTCAGCAGGTTGTGAGTCATTGTGAGAGATGAATGCCATACTTCCAGATGTAGACTTGCTCCCTTGTTTGAGCATAGCTTCAGGTTCCATGGTCCTTAGTTGATTATAAATATCATCAAAGGAAGCATTCTTTTAAGCCTTGGTGGCAATGATAGATTTTGCATGAATCTCCTATACATCACCCAGACCTCTAAGAAAGTTAGCTGTAATATCTTGCTCCTCAAGATCTGTTCCCATGAAAGCTAGCTTGCTAGTAATGTCTTGAAGGCGACTTCTTACTTCACTTAGCTTTTCATTAGGATGAGCTTTAAAAACAGTATATTCAATCATTAACTGCTTCTTCCTTTGTTTGACAGTTTCCTCATTACCACCATAGATAGTTTCAAGAGCTGCCCATAGTTCCTTAGCAGATTCATACCTTCTGAATTTATGTTGCTGCTTAGGACCTAGAGCAAGTTTGAGAGTACTCAAAGCTTTCATATCATTCCTTCTTTCTGCTATCTTAGCAGCTGACACAACTCTTCCATCTTCAGGTATTGGAAGTAGATCATTACCAGTTTGTCCATCTGTTCTTCTTGATTCTATAGTAGTATTAATCTTTAGCTCCTTTTTGAATTGATTACCATATTCAATGACTTCCCAAAGAACATAGTTATTAATGTACGAGATTTTACTAGTTTGAAAGTTCGTTCTCGGTATCTAATCGAATTGATTTCCGGTTAATTGTGTGAGATTAGTTGTTCTTGGTGAAAATAAGATTTTTGATTTTGGTGAAATAAATGTGCAAGACTTAAAAATAAATGACGAGTAATTAAAACTACAACTAATTGAAACGTAAACGGTGCAATATTTAAGATGTTAAAAGTAAATGACGTGAAATTAAATGACGTAAAATTAAAACTTAGCGAAAAGTAAATTGACAATTAAATAAAAATGCAAAGCGGAATTAAAATAGACTAAAAATAAAACGAGAACAGTTGACACTTAAACAAAATATTAAAACAAGACAGAGCACCCAATCGGAATACATCCGATCGGAATCCATAAAGATCCGATCGGAATGTACCCATCGGAAAGGTGCCAGATCGGAATGTTGAAAGGAACGCCATCGGAATATACTAGAGTTGAGCTAATCGGAATGTAAATAAAGCAAGTAATCGGAATATTATGAAATGAGCTACAATCGGAATAAGTAAAAGCATGATCGGAATAACTTGCAAATGGTCAAATCGGAATGTCAAAAACAGTCTTGATCGGAATATGAGGCTGAAGGTTACAATCGGAATAAAGAGAAACAAGTTCAATAGGAATGAGCAAAACTTAAACCCAATCGGAATAGCTAAACCCTTTTCCGATTTGCCAATCGGAAAAAGGGTGCCCGGTCGGAATAACAGATCGGAAAGGGGTTTTAATACCCTTTCCGATTTAAAAGGAATCCGAGAAAAGAAAAGGTAATAAGCTATTAAAATGAGCTTATTCCCAAAACTAAAACAAACCAATACTAATCGGATCAAATAAGCACTGATCTAAACTCATTCAACCACAAATTAAGCAACTTTTTGGATCAAACAATAAAAACATAAACTTTTTAAGCACGAACACATAAATGAACAACACGGATCATAAGTAACTTGCACCAAAAGTAAACAAGAATCAAGAAAGGAAGATGAAAGATTAAGACAAGAAAAGTAAAGATTAAAGAACAAATAATGAAAACTTACTTGAAAATTAAATTGATTAAAAGTGCATAATAATTAATTAAAGTGCGAGAAATCAAATGACAAGAAATGAAAATGGTGGAAGAGTGGTTTGTCAAGCCACCAACAACTTGAAAAATGAAGACTAATGGCCTATTTATAGTGGTGATTAGGGAGGGGCTTAGGAAGCTTCCTCCCTCTTTCCTCTTTTCCTTAATTGCGTCATTAGGTCCCTCCTTTCTTTAATCTTCTTAAATCTTGGACTTAAATGATTTTGTCTTCGGGATTTCTTTGAACTCGTCTTGTATTTTCTTCATAAATAAGACTCGAGTTCTTCGGCTCTTTAGTGAACTTTCGTCCTTTGACTTTTTCTTCGATAAATCTTTAGAATTGGTCTTTGGACTTCCGTTCTTTTTCCACTCTTGATCTTTCGACTTCATCTTTCGTCTTTTTCTTCGATAAAAGCCCGTGAATGCCGTGTTTTCTACACTTTTCACCTTTTCGTCCTAAATTACAACAAAAACACAAACCACGCATAATTCCGACATAAATGACATAAAATACATGTTTTGGCTCGGTTATTATTGTAATTAAGTGGTAAAAAGGATGGGTGTTTTCACACCTATCAAATCCCCTACACTTAACCATTGCAATGTCCTCATGCAATGCATTAGTTACAAAGCAAGATTACATTTTCCATCATAATCAATCCACGTTGGCCTTTATTAAAGAGATAGAAAATTATAAACATTCAAAGTAAAGAAATCAAAAACATACCTTGGGTTTTGGAAATGTCGTGAATGATCATCATCCTCAAGTTTTCACTTTCTCCATACCAAGCTTAAAAACGAGATCATTGTTATTATAAGTTAGCAAACTAACACGAACTCATGTGGGCCAATTACTTACTTAGACTCCCTTATTCCTAGGTGTATCTCTTATATTTTATTGTTGTCTTGAATGATCACGAGGATTCATTTTTGACTTATTTCGATAGTTATTTAGTCCGAAAATAAAGTGCATGATTTAATCAATAGTTAGTTAAAGGACCAAATCTTTTAAAACTGCTTCTCGGGACCTCATAAAGTTCATATCTTGGCATAACTTGCTTCACGATTAGAGACCTTTCTCGGACCGATATTTGGCAGCGACTTCATACTTTGAATCTTCGAGAGACGTTCTTGAAATTATGGTCTTCTCTTCATAATAGGAATTTTTTCACTTGAAGTTTTGAGAGATTCTTCATCTTTGGACCACGACTTCTTCATTTTTCTCCAATCTTTATTTTGGACTTTGATATACAACGATCCGCCTCCTTTTAGGACTTGGATCTATTTATCCTCATACCTTTTTAGGGTCTTTTCGGATAGACTTCTCCATGACTTTTGGGGAGTTCTTGCTTTTCGTCGTGTGTCTCGATCCTTCATATTGATTTTCGATAAATGATTCTTCACATCACTTTTGGATATTTAGCCACAAAATGTAGCCCTCATGCCTTGTTAGGGCCTTTTCGGACTCGCCAATCTTTGCATCCCGCTTCAATAAGTTATGCCTTGGCTATGAACTCTAATCCGTACCGAGCAACTTTTAAACGATCTGGGGCTAGAAGCTAAGTAACCTTTTAAATCGTACAACCTTATTTATTAGCAGATGAATTTATTAACAAGCGGAGGGAGAATAGGCTCATAATTAACTCACATAAATTCACGAAAGAATACCAAACTTATAATTGACTCTATCATCTCTCGTTCTCCACAGTTTAAAATCTCAAGGAATGAGACTCGTGGATGCTTAGCCTATTAAATCAAAGTTTTGGGTTTTCGAGTCGCCTATAGGATCTTGCAAATTCTTAGACTTTTTCAAGTTTAGAAATCGCATTTTAAAGTTCCCTTGATAAACGAATCTCTAGGATCAATAATAGGAACTTGCGAAAAGTTCTTGTTCTTAACCCGTGAGAGTTAAGACTTTCGCGTTTTATAGCTCCCTATATAAAAGCCTAGCAAAACTTGACTTAAACACGTTAAGGATACTAGCTAGAGTAAACTTAGGTAAGTAAACTCGGGTTGAGTCAAAATATTCACAACGTTTGAAAATTAAAACCACTTTATTGAAATTTATTCTAATAAGGAAAGAAAATAGTGATAACAAAGGAAAATACAACTATACAACTAGGCCAAAATAGATTAAAATTTTTGAAAAATGTCGAAAAAATCGATTTTCCGGTTAAAATGAGGACAAATACAAGGAAAAGACCACTTAACTTCGATAGAAGTCCCCCTACACTTAATATAAACATTGTCCTCAATGTTTAAGCATGTGGGAGTCAACTCCCCTACACTTAGGACATTGTGCACTTTGGTTAAATCTTGCTAAGGAAAAGACAACTAAAGGGATTCCTATTTCAATATTGGAAAATATAAAATAGTGAATCGAAAAGAGTTTAGGATAGAACCGGGAAGAAGGGAACACGGAGTCACGGTTCGTCAAAAGTCATCAAGAGTGTGTCTTTAAAGCTCTAATCCCTGCACATGATAAGAAAGAAAGCAAGAAACACCACGGGGCTCCCCCTACACTTATGGTAAAGATAGATAGATAATTGGGTTGCCTCCCAAAAAGCGCTTGTTTTTGTTGACCGAGTCACGAGCCTGACTCGTCCCCGAATTAAATAGTCCATGGGGAAGCCTCGAATGCAATACCGGGATCAAAGACCTTGTCCTCGTTCCCGGTTGACATCAACAAAGGAGAGGCGGGGGGATAAGTATTGAATGGGAGAAAGGTCCTGTCAACATACGAGAAGTATGTGAATTCAAGATCCACGGGAGGTGGGGTGGGTAAAGTAAGCACATTTTCCTCCTCCAAAGACAATGGATGCTGAGCAAACGGCAAAGCCGTAATGGTATCAATCATAGCATAGTCAATGTCACCTCCCGGGTCAAAGCACTCATCCTCCGAGATAGTCTCTAAAGGGGAGGATGAAAGGTGCTCGGGAGGGGGACTTGGGACAATATCTTCCTGCAGCAAATTATCAAAAATAATGTCCCCCTCCGTGTCAGAATCATTAATACCTGGAGGGATGGAGTGGATATCGATTTCTTCCAGCAATGGGTCATTATCTTCAACGGGAGGAATAGATGGAGGTAAAGACTTGGACAGAGGCGGAGAAGTCAACGCTTCGATTTGAGCAATAAGAAGGTACACTTTCCGTAATCTATCGCGAAGAAGCACGTCTTCCACCTCATCCACAAGATCATGTTCATCGATGAACTTCTCGTAAACCGGAGAAAATAAATCGTCATCGCCCGCATCTCCCGGTGGAGATTGAGAAATTTCAAAGGTGAAATTCTCATAGCTTGGAGAAAAATCGTCATCACTAAGATCGACCTCTTCCGTAAGAGCAACGTCGTCCTCAGGCTCCATAGCAGGTAAGTCACAAACCTCATCATCCAATACTTTGTCGAGACCAACATCACTAAGCTCATTCAACGAATCTAGATCCTTAGATGCAGTAGGAACATCGACAGTAGGAGCAGCAACTTCAGAAGATTGGTTGAAAGTGTAGACATAATCGTCGTCATCATCATCATAATAGATGGGACGAGTCCAGTTAGGAGTGACGTAGTCGGCTAACTCTTCCTTAATAACCTCCACATCTTTAAGAAGCTCATGCAGCAACTTTTGTTGTTCATCGCCCCGAGTATGTTCAATTTCACCAATTCTATCCCACGCTTTAATTAAACATTTTGGTGTAGAAAAGAAGGGAAAACGACTAAATTGGCTCAAAAAGGTGTCGGTGGTTTTCAAGGTTTCGTCCACATCAAGCAACGGTTGCCTTTCCTGATGCAAGTCAGCTCGGAGTTGAGCTAGACTTTCTAGAATGCCATTTAAAGATGTGAGTTGTTGATCAAGACTAGTTTGCTCATTGGATTGATGGTTGAGGGTGTGATGTGGGGGCTCACGGTTATAGACACTAGGATGAAAGCACGGTACCTTCTCAAAGATTTGCGACGGATCACAAGAAGAAGCATCGTGAGGGCCCCCACAAATATAGCACCATGGGTATGGAGAGAAACTGGGTGCCTCTTGTTGATAGCTATTGTAATTGTCATAATTGTACCTCGGTTCTAGCCCGTGTATATACGGGTATTGAACCGGGCACGAAACATGCCAATGAGAATCGCTTCCACAATAGATGCACGGGGGAACAGGAGGTAGGTTCAAAAAGCTCGAATTAGTCGAGTTGCACAAAGGATAAAATCCGTATTGTGTGTAGTCGATATCGTTTCCGCACCGCTCACATGTACACCATTGGCAAGAGTGGTTCCCAGATAATTGCTTCCCACACCGGACGCAATGAATATAAAAATCCATAAAGAAAGATAGATAAGCAAGAAGAATATTTTTGGTGCAAAACTTTGAAAAAGAAATGATTTTTATGATTTTTCAAATGTTTTTGGATTTTTGAAAATATTTGGACACGAAAAATAACGTTCACAAGTGAACGGGTCCCAAAAGCCAACGCTTCTCTCACAAAAAACTTTCGATCCTCACAAAAAGAGCAGGCAGCGGCGCCATTTTAATTGTGGTGAGATTAGTTGTTCTTGGTGAAAATAATATTTTTGATTTTGGTGAAATAAATGTGCAAGACTTAAAAATAAATGACGAGTAATTAAAACTACAACTAATTGAAACGTAAACGATGCAATATTTAAGATGTTAAAAGTAAATGACGTGAAATTAAATGACGTAAAATTAAAACTTAGCGAAAAGTAAATTGACAATTAAATAAAAATGCAAAGCGGAATTAAATAGACTAAAAATAAAACGAGAACAGTTCACACTTAAACAAAATATTAAAACAAGACAGAGCACCCAATCGGAATACACCCGATCGGAATCCATAAGGATCCGATCGGAATGTACCCATCGGAAAGGTGCCAGATCGGAATGTTGAAAGGAACGCCATCGGAATATACTAGAGTTGAGCTAATCGGAATGTAAATAAAGCAAGTAATCGGAATATTATGAAATGAGCTACAATCGGAATAAGTAAAAGCATGATCGGAATAACTTGCAAATGGTCAAATCGGAATGTCAAAAACAGTCTTGATCGGAATATGAGGCTGAAGGTTACAATCGGAATAAAGAGAAACAAGTTCAACCGGAATGAGCAAAACTTAAACCCAATCGGAATAGCTAAACCCTTTTCCGATTTGCCAATCGGAAAAAGGGTGCCCGATCGGAATAACAGATCGGAAAGGGGTTTTAATACCCTTTCCGATTTAAAAGGAATCCGAGAAAAGAAAAGGTAATAAGCTATTGAAATGAGCTTATTCCCAAAACTAAAACAAACCAATACTAATCGGATCAAATAAGTACTGATCTAAACTCATTCAACCACAAATTAAGCAACTTTTTGGATCAAACAATAAAAACATAAACTTTTTAAGCACGAACACATAAATGAACAACACGGATCATAAGTAATTTGCACCAAAAGTAAACAAGAATCAAGAAAGGAAGATGAAAGATTAAGACAAGAAAAGTAAAGATTAAAGAACAAATAATGAAAACTTACTTGAAAATTAAATTGATTAAAAGTGCATAACAATTAATTAAAGTGCGAGAAATAAAATGACAAGAAATGAAAATGGTGGAAGAGTGGTTTGTCAAGCCACCAACAACTTGAAAAATGAAGACTAATGGCCTATTTATAGTGGTGATTAGGGAGGGGCTTAGGAAGCTTCCTCCCTCTTTCCTCTTTTCCTTAATTGCGTCATTAGGTCCCTCCTTTCTTTAATCTTCTTAAATCTTGGACTTAAATGATTTTTTCTTCGGGATTTCTTTGAACTCGTCTTGTATTTTCTTCATAAATAAGACTCGAGTTCTTCGGCTCTTTAGTGAACTTTCGTCCTTTGACTTTTTCTTCGATAAATCTTTAGAATTGGTCTTTGGACTTCCGTTCTTTTTCCACTCTTGATCTTTCGACTTCATCTTTCGTCTTTTTCTTCGATAAAAGCCCGTGAATGCCGTGTTTTCTCCACTTTTCACCTTTTCGTCCTAAATTACAACAAAAACACAAACCACGCATAATTCCGACATAAATGACATAAAATACATGTTTTGGCTCGGTTATTATTGTAATTAAGTGGTAAAAAGGATGGGTGTTTTCACACCTATCAGTTATCAACATGAAGATATTGCTCAAAGTTGAACTTCCAAAGTTCAAAGTTATCAGGATCAAGTATAGGAATTTTGAGATTGTGATTTGATGAGTGTGAAGTTTCAGTTAGGACAGACATGATGTTTTAGGGTTTGCAACGATTTAGGTTTTTTGGCGATTTAGGCTTTTTGGCGATTTAGGGTATTTGTTCTTAATGATCAAAAGTTCCTCAACAAGCTCTGATACCACTTGTTGATCCCAAACCTAGATCGATTAGCTTTGTATTATCGAAATTAAATCAAGTATAATACGTGGGGAAACTTTGTATAATCAGTAGTCTAAGTATTATGCGGAATTAACACTTAGAACAAAAAACAAAAGCAAAAAAAAGTATGTATACCAAACTTTCACATTGATGATAATAACTACGTACAATGAAAGGGTGGAAAACGTATGTTAATATCAAACCCTAAGACCTCCTTTTATAACATAAGGAGTCTTGAACAATAATCTACCTATCAACTATTTTAGGAAAAGATAAATATAGAGAATACAATATTTGATCATATCTTTCCTAACATAGAAAACGTGTTGACTAAGTATTTGACAGTGGCTGGAATTTCCTTTGTCAACGCCTTGATTTATCTTGTCAACATCCAATCTGTCAGCGCCACTTTTGTTCTTGTCAGCGTCCAAAACCCCTTTGTCAGCGGTTGAGTTGCTCAGCTATTTTTATTCCCAACAATTAGGGTTTGGTTATGGGTTCTTTATTACTCTTTGACTAAGTGAATCAAAGGGTGATTAAGATCGTCTTCCGCTGAATCTATTGCTCTGTAACACCTCTTTTACTTTTTTTGTCTCTTTGTGTGATTACTTGGTTATTGCTTTACTTGTTATTTTTAGTTTCTTGTTTTTTTTTCTTGTTTTCTTTTTATATAACTGGACCCTTGTATCAATCTTGCCCTTGGCCTACCAGCTTGACTGGTTTGGAATCCTAGGAACTTCGTTGGCTAGTATAAGTTCAATTTCCTTGTTTTTCATTGGTTTTTGTTTCTTTTCTTAGTTTTTCATCATGTTTGTTTATGGTATGTATGATGAGGAATATGTGCATAATATTGATGGTTATAGTAGTGATGCTAGTGAAGGTGTTACTAAAATTAGTAGTAGTTTGGATATTAGTAATCCTTTGCATCTTCATCCCAATAACTCATATCCATTAACTGTTGTTTCTATTAAACTTAAGGGTCCTGAGAATTATCAAGTCTGGTCTTGTGTTATGTTACTTACTCTTGAGGGTAAGAATAAGATTGGTTTTTTTGATGGCTTTTGTAAAAGATCCAATGTTTATGAAGTTCTGGGTAGGCAATGTGATAGAGTTAATGCAATTGTGTTGGGGTTGATTTTGAATTCTATAACTAAAGAGTTGTTTTTGGGTTAAATTTTTCTAAAAGAGCTAAACATGTTTGGGAAGAACTTAAAGAAACCTATGACAAAGTGGATTGTTCTGTTACTTTTAATGTTCATCATAGAATCAACTCTTTGTGTCAAAATGGTTCTAGTATGGCTGATTACTATCATAAACTTAATGCTCTTTGGAAAAAATTTGATGCCTTGGTACAATTGCCTAGATGAACTTGTCATGCTGCTGAGGATTTTAAAAAAACATAATAAACTTATGATACTTAAGCAATTCTTGATGGGTCTTTATGATTCTTACATACAACTTAGAAGTAGTGTTCTTTCTATAGATCCTTTGCGTGATGTTGGAAGTGCTTATGCTATTATTTCTAGTGAGGAGTCTCATAGAGTTATGTCTAATTCTTGGTCTTTCTAGAGAGCTCAGTCATCTGTGTTCAATTCTAATGTTAATAAAGGCATTGTTCAGAGGCCTTAAGCCTATACTAATTTTGCTAGATCTTCTAATTTGAATAGACCTAGTAATGGTAATAAGAGGTCCAATGGGGACCTACTTTGGTTTATGAAAATTATGGATTCAGTGGTCATACCATTGATAGGTGTTTTAAACTGATTGATTATCCTTCTGATTTTGGAAAAAACAATAATACTGGTTTTTCCAACAATATTCAAACATCTCATAATTTTAACAGAAAATTGTTAATAATAACACTGACGACTCTAGTTCTACCTCTTTTTTATGGCATGTATTCTTTTGAATCAAAGTTCTGTGTTTAGCAAGAATTTTTATAGATTTTTTTGGTATTTTCACTAAAGGATTAGATAAAGCTCAACTTGACAAGCTTTTTAGTCAATTGGGTTTGTTTGATTGTTTCCAGGTCTAGATCAAGGAGGGGTGTTGAAATATTTGTCTAAACTTGGAAAGAAGTGTGTTGTTTGTGTTTTGTTGTTTTAGGACTAAAGCTGTTGTTGGTGTTACGCTGAGGTACTTAAGTGCACAAGTGTAGAACTCTGGAGGACTGGATGTGTAAATCTTGGAAAGCTGTTGAAGTGGGAGTATATAAGCTGGGCTTCAGCTTATTTTTATTCATTCATCTTATTGTTATTCTCTCAACGATTTCATATAGTTTGTTAATCTGGTTCTTGGTGATTGAGATCATCTTGATCTTTGTTTTGTAATCTTGTTTTGTAAAACTATTATCAAGTTAGATAATAGATTTTCATCTGTTTTAAACAGTGGGAGATTTGGTTTTTTATATAGTTGAATTGAGATTCAAAACTTGTTGTTTTATAAGTTCTTAAATTTGTCATCGGGGTTAGTCTGGTTTTTTTCATGGGGTATGTCCCGTGGAGTTTCTTCTCTTTCATTTTTTAATAATAAAAGATGCCTTTCCAAAAAAAACCAATTTTTCGTGCACCCAATCCATACAACATCTATACAATTCACATGCAAATTTCCAAAAAATCATTAGAAGATTTAAACTCTTTAGTGTATATTTTTTACTACAAAATTTTGGCACCTTGAGCAACCCTTTAAAGTTGGACAACATAAGATCAACATAGTGTTGTGGTTTGTACTGTTTAGAGACAGCGGAATCATCGGTAAAAAAATATGCAGATATCGTTGTTTCCCATAAAGATTGTGAATATGGATCGTGATAAGTGCATTTAGACCCCGTTGCTAGATCTAGTATTTACCAAACTCAATTCAAATCCAAAAATTTAAGATAAAGAGGCTAGAGATAGCAACGGGGTCGGGTATGTGAGGAATGGTTGATATCATCCCATTCCCAATGCTTAATATCTATCCCCATCCTCATCGGGGTTTACAAGCTACATGCCATCTCATCCCCAGCGGAGAACGGAATCCCCAATAAAGAATCAGGGATGTGTTCCCGTTACACAATTAACATTTTAAACATGTTTTAAACGACGCAAGCATTAGAAATATTCCAATACGGTAATACCATGCGATAATACCAAACTCATGCGATCGTTCTAATAACAACATAATATATAAGAGTTCATCCGTGAAAGTTAGTTTTAAAGGGAATATTAGTCATCGATTAATAGTATTTCAAATATCTAATAAATATATAAATGTATGTGTAGAATATAGATATTCGGAGCGGGTTCGGGGATGATTTTGGGGACCCGAGGATATTACCATCCCCGCTTTTTATTATCGGGAACCTCATCTTCATACCCGGTCAACTCGAAGAATCCTCGATCAAATCGGAGCCGGGTCAAACAAACTCAACTCCAAACCAAAAATTAAGATAAGAATGTTAAATTTAAAAAATTGAATCATATTTTATTAAGTTAATCACATAAGTACATTTTGTAACAAATTTTTGTAAAAATTTATTAAAATAATTTTATTTTTAATTTAAATTATTTATTATTTTTTTTTTTAAACTTTTGTAATATTTAATTCAATATACATTTCGATATATTTTTGTTAAATTAGTTTTTTTCAATAAATTTATTAAAATTTTATTTAACTTTTTTACTAATTTAACTTTAATTTGAATATAAACTTAGTAGTACATAAAAATGTAATGTTTATTCGTAAAAAAAACCTCTTAAGTACCGTCGCTGGATTATGCGGATATCTTTATTCAAAACAAGAAGACGCCAGAAATTACAAACCATTGATACACCAACACTGTAGCATTGTCCGATCAAAGCCCTAAACACACTAGATTGAACTTAGAACCACCATAAACAAAATACAGTTTTGAGATTATATTGGGCTTCGTGATTTCGCACCAACGATTTGAACATTGATAAGTTGCCTCATATTGATGGGAGCCGCATAGTCTTGAGTTCCATCGTATAAGATGTCGACAAACTTGCTTGCAGCCACTTCCGTAAAATGGAGCATATCCCAAAAAACATGGTTAGTCCTGTTCGGACAATAATTCACATCTGGAAAACATGGCTCGTCCGCGTTTAGGTTCCCACGTCCGCAACAAGCGGCTTTTATTTCCGTAAATCCTAAAACCAAACATACATCGTAAGCTCAAATCATCCTACTCTATTGTAACAAAAGGTTAGATATGTTAGTTAATGAACACTTAATGTCGTAAATAAATAAATAATACCATAAGTCTGAGCATTCTGAAAGAGGTTCATCGTGGCAGCATACAGGTCAAAACATACATAATTCATGTCTAATAATTCAGACTTCAAATCTTTTAGCATAATCTTTAGCCGTGCGTTATACTTAGCCGACATATAGTTTATTTCAGTATTGCATTCACCCGTGCTACTCGTCTTTCTTTGAGCTGGAAAACAACCCATCGCCCCAACTCCTGACACCACCATTTTTCGTGCACCCAATCCATACAACATCTATACAATTCACATGCAAAGCAAAAATCATTCAAAGATTCAAATTATTTAATGTAAGTTGTTTACTACTGTACTAAATTTTGGTACCTTGAGCAACCCTTTAAAGTTGGACAAGATAAGATCAACATACTGTTCTGGTGTGTACTGTTTAGAGACATCGGAATCAGCGGAAAAATATGCAGATATATCGTTGTTTCCCATAAAGATTGTTAATATGGATCGTGATAAGTGCTTCTCGGCACCCGATTGTCCGAGTTGTCGGATAAGATTGTCACGGACCATAGAAAAGTATTCTACTTGTTGTGCTAATGAAAGATATTGTACCTATTATTACAAAACAAAACACAAATTAAACTTATACAGTTAGTTTGAGAACAGTCTATTAGTGTCAAGTGGAAATTTTTGCGTCAGATGACGCGTTGGAACTACTTGCTAGTCGGGGTCTTCACAGAGAAATAGTATATATCCCCAAGGACTTTTATTTACCGGCCATTGGTGACCCAGAAACTTACAACGTGTGCACCGGTTCCATTAAGTATGCCAGATGCAGCAGATGCAAAGCTGACTCCGGTGATTGGCGGTCCGACCATCGGCGACAGATATGGTGGAGATGTTGGTAACCCCACCTTTATTGCTGCACAAGTTAAAACACAATATAATACGCTGTAATAAATTTCAAATATACAACAAAAGAACCTAAATTGACAAATGTAATTCTCATGAGAATGCAAAAAATGCACTAAAAAACATTAAGCAATTCATCTGTGTTTTATTCTAAATCTAACTTGTTATTTTGTTAGTTGTATAGCTCAGCTCGTATAAACTTATTTAAACAAGTTTTGGCTACGTATGCTCATTTTGCTGCTAGTAAACATACCAATGTAGTCAGCAATATTCTTCCCATTAGACCATCGTCCAGTAGGTATCCTGTTAGGATAGTCGATGCCATTGTGCGGATAATTAGCCTTGGCAATTGTAAGTGGCAAGTAATTATTGTTTCCAACGTCCACAATCGAGGACCCCATCACGTAAACCGCTGGGACAGCAGCTGCATGACTTATTCTTAACGTAGCAAACACTAAAACAAACACCAATGTTATCCCACTAAAGTTGATGGAAGTAGCAAATGCCATTGTAAGCTTTGGTTTTTTTGTTGGTTGAAACGTGAGGCTTTGATGGGGTTTATAAAGGTTTCAAAAGCCATGTGGTCATGTGATTCATGTACATATATAAAAAATTTCGCATTAAAAGTCTTGGTATAGAATTATAGTTAAAAAACTTTTGGGCTATATGGATTTGTACCCCACCTAACACAGGGTTTATAACCCCACCTAACACGGGGTCTATGAAATAGTGAAGCCGAGAAATGATGTTTTAATGTGCTACAACGACGCCGTTAACAGTAACGTGGTATATAGTCCGCGTTTCACGGCAGAGAGTGCAAGAACCCTGCGAGCTTCCCATTTAGCGACTGCACGACAAATGAGGTTTTGAGTGTTTTAAAAAAAAGGGAGCGACTTCTCCACGGACTCAGGAATCTATTCAACCCTGCGAGGTTCCCATTTAGCGACTGCACTTCCTTTTTCGTCTTTAGGCTTTGGAGCTGAATAACCGCGTTTGTCTTTTCCGGGCAGGGTTTGATGCCATTAGGGTCAATCATGTACCCTAGGAACATGCCTTCTGTTACCCCAAAAGTGCATTTCTTTGGGTTCAACTTCATGTTTATTCTCGTAAGTGTTGAGAATGTTTCCTCTATATCCCGGATAAGTTCACTCTCTGTGTGACTTTTTATTACCAAATTATCGACATACACATCCAAATTTCGCCCTATTTGACCTTCGAACGCTTTATCAACCAACCGCTGGTACGTCGCCCTTGCGTTCTTATGTCCAAATGGCATTTTTGTGTAGCAATACACACCCTGGCTGGAATGGGATGCTATTTTTTCTTCATCTTGCTCTGCCATTTATATCTGGTGGTATCCCTTGTATGCGTCCAGGAAGCATTTAAAGGGATATCCACACAGCGATTCTACTTTCCAATCTATCTCTGAGAGTGGATAGCAATCTTGGGGACAAGGCTTATTAAGGTCCGTGAAGTGAACACACATGCGCCAGCTGCCATCATGTTTTTTATCCATCACTGGGTTAGCGAGCCAATCATGGTAGTAAACTTCCCTCATGATTCATGCGTCTACTAGCTTCTTCACTTCCTCAAGTATCGCCTTGTTACGTTATGGGGCATGTCCTCTTTTCTTTTGCCTAACTGGGGGGTATCCTTCACGGATTTGAAGCTTTTGTTCAGCTATTGACCTTGGTACCCCCGTCATGTCTTTAGGTTCCCATGCGAAGACGTCTAAGTTGTCCTTTAAGAGGCGGTGCATGTCAGCCTTTCCTTCATCAGACAATGCCCCCCCCCCTCCCCGATCGTTATCACTTTTAGGCGGCGAGTCTATCCTGGGTTCCATTTTAACCCGAGGGGGTTCCGTGATTGTGTTTCACTCTGGGAGTGCTATTGTTGTGTTGAAGATCGTTACGATTCCTCCCTACACTGGGAACTTTATCATACTATGAGCCGTAGAAGGTATTGCTCGCATTGCTAGTATGGCAAGCCGCCTAATAATTTCGTGATACTGCGATGGCGACCGTATGATTAAGAAGTTCATGGAGACTTTTGTTGAATGTTCATCATTTCCCACTTTTACTACTAGCTTTAGTTGGCCCAAAGGCCACACCACTTCCCCATTGAATCCAGTGAGCGGGGAGGTTGCAGGCACCATTTGACTCCTTACTTATGCGCTAAGTTTTAGGAAACAGTGTTCATACATTATTTCTGTTGACGAGCCTCCATCAACATACATACGATGTATACTGTGTTCACCAATGTTTATTTCTATCACTAACGGGCCTTCTACCACATTCCTCGCGCTGAGGGGAGGGAAGGAGATGTCTTTTACTCTCGAGAATTTTTTGATCACCTTTTGTTTTGTCCTTCGCTGCCATGCTTCTACCATGTAAACATGTGCGTTAGCGGTTTTTGGTTTCTCGTCCTCCGCGGTTCCTTTTGACAAGGTGTTTTAGCTTCCGTTCTTTTACCATATTCTCGATATGTTTTTGCAGCTGAATACATTCGTTCGTAGCGTGCCCCTTCTCATCATGATATTCACAATATCTGTTGCCAATGCGCCTTTCTACCGGGTGGTCATTGGCAATGGTCTTGGGAAGTTCGTACCTTCTGATATAAGGATTTATCTCGGAGTTAACTTAAGGGGAGTAAACCAGAAATTACTGGCTCGTCCCACTCTTTTATTTCCTTGGTAGTCGAGACCTCCAGGCCTGCTTTGCCTGATAAATCCTTTATTAGGCGCTTCACAAGATCTATAACCATGGGCATTTTGTGTGACTTCTGAGGCAGCGGATTCCCCCTGTATGAAGGATCTTACCCGTCGTAGTACTCCATCGAAGGTTTCTGGTGTTCTTTCATTCAGCTTTTTTATTAGGTCAGTGTTGCGTTTACCCGCCATGAAGCAAGATACTCTCAAGATCTCTGTGCGTTCTTTTATTTGAACACACTCGCTCTTGAAACGTTCTAAAAAATCTTGCAGGTAATCGTCCTGGTTCTGCTTGATTATGGCAATTGATACAACACTCCTATCATGTCTTTTCTGTTGCACATAATTTGTTTTGAATGCTTTCCGCAATACTCCATACCCATTAATTGTTCTCGGCGGAAGTCTGTCAAACCAGATCCGCGCATTTTCTACGAGGGTAGAGTTGAACATATTGCACCATACAAGTTCTGGCCATTGTTAAATGCCTGTTTGGGGTTCGAAGACCTTTAAGTGGTCTTCTGGATCGTAGGTGCCATAATAAGTTTTTACGTTTGCTGGCATGCGACACTTTCTTGTATCCGCGTAATACTGTATGCGTCTCGTGAAAGCATTTTTTTCTGGATTTCCTACAAGGTTGTGAGAACCCTTGGTCATCTGAGGAGTAACATTCACGCTTGCGCTTCGCAGGGTGGCTATCACTCGATCTTGACAGATTGCTATCAGAATATTCACCGTGTTCGGCGCGCTCTGTTCCTTTCGTTTCCTTCTAGTTCTTTCTGTGTTTGGCAACCAGCGGGATGAGGGCTTGTAGATTATTGGCTACATATTCCTCCATTGTGCGCGCCTCCATAGCAGTAACTTCCTCGCTTTCTTCGGGGAGTATCCTTCTATTTAGTTTATTAGGAGGAGGTTGAGTTGACGCTCTCTCTACATTTCTTTCCTCCAACGTAGGTAGGGGAGTTGAGAATAGTACACCTGTTCCTCTGAAAGGTGGATTTGTTACATCTCGAGTGTTTGCCTCACTGGAAGATCCAGGAGTAACATTCGCGGATGTGATATGACCATCTACCTTCGAGGACCTTCGATGGCCTTCATGCATATCGCTTTTCGTCATTGCTTGTGTTATTTTGGCTTCTAATTTTTGATGTTTTTTTTATATACTACAGTACTAATTTCCTTTGAAGTCATGTTTTGTTTTGCAGGGTATAAAACTAGCTATAATAATCTAGCATACTATTAGAGTTGCATGTGTATTTTATTTTTAACCTTAGAGGGTTCTTAATATGACTATAAAATGAGTATTGTAGTTTGAAGTTATAACCAAGGTTTTTAAGATCGGGATCTTACCTAAGATCGTTTTCGTATTTGCAAGATCGAGATCGTAAATTGGGATCAGGATCGTAAGTTACTACTAAATCGTAAGTTTCTTAGTATTCTTAGCAATATTTTACAAATTTACAAATTAATATATGTAAACACAAAATTATACGAATATTTCATAAAAACGTGGTCCTATATTATGATTGTGAAATGTATAAGAATATTTACATGTTGTTTTTTAGATTATACAAAATAGAACCTATAAATTTGTAGTTTTTTAGTTTGTCGCTCGAGAAAAAGTAAGATCGGATCGTACTAGATCCTAAGATCCTATGATCAAGATAGGGATCCTATAAGATCTTAAGCATGCAAAGATCCTACATAAGATCCGGATCATTTTTGCTTTAGAGTATCGTAAAATCGTAAGATTATAAGATCAAGATCGGGATCTTGACAACCTTGGTTATAACTACTAGATATAGATATAGAGAATTAGGTAAAAATAACATGTTACCAATATCAATGGGCAGTTTGGCTATGCCTATCTTGGAAATGGTACAAAAATGTATTCATCTTCGTACCGGTTTTGCAATGCCTTATGCCTCTTACGTACAATCTATATATCCAAAGATATTTGCATGACGAGCAGAAAATAAAGGTATATTATATTATGGTAACTCCCTAAGTTTAATGGTACTACACTTGAATAGTAGTATTAAACTTACATTATCAATTATAAAAAATCAATGATAAGTTTAGTACTTACATAACAGGTCGTGGACGGATGTACGGACTAGCGCGGATGGACGGGTCATGCCCAAGGATAAAAAGTAAAAAGATCCGGACGTGTGGACTTAAAAATTATAAAGTAAAACAGATCCGGATAAGTGGACTTAATACAAAAAATATTGATAATATTTTTTTAATATAAAAGATATTGGTAATATCTTTTAAAACATACAACTAATATCTAGTTACTAGCTTAAAAGATATACGTAATATCTTTTATAAATTTGAAAATATATGAATATACCTGTAACAATTTAAAAGATAAATAATATTTTTTAGTGGTTTAAAATACATGTGTAATATCTTCTATCAATATAAACAATATGTTTAGATAGCGTAAGGACGAGCCTATAAATGTGGCACCAAAAAGCAAAATATTATATGGACGTATAGAATACTGCAGAAGGGCGGAGCCAATAACCGTGAATTTTCATAAAATAAAATATGTCCGAACATGCGGATCGTCACAAAAGGACGGGGTCCACAACCGCGGATAAAAAAAAATATGTCCGAACGTTCGGACTATCGCGGTTGGTCGTACCATGACCGTGGAGAAAAAGTAGAATATTTCCGAACATGCGGACTATTGCGAATGGTCGAGACATGGACGCGAATAGCAAATAACATAGGTCCGGACGTGCGGCTAGCGCGGACGGACGGGCGAAATGACGACATATATAAAGTATATTCTATAACATGATCGCATTGACTAGATGAAAAGATATTAAAAGATCATCCGATCACATGATCAAATAATATTAAAAGATTGGATCTATTAAGATCACATGGACATGTGACATTATAAAAAAAATAGGAGATATCTATCCGAAAACAGAGGCAGTGAGCGAAAAACAAAAGTCCTAAGATTTTAATGTTACCGACTTTTGAAGTTGATCTTTTTCTTTTCGATATTATGAGAACACGAAAAATAGTTTATTCATGTCCCATGAAGATGTTTGTCAAGAGCATTCCCTTTCACGGTGTGACCTTCAAATGTAATTCTTAGGTTCATTTGAAACATGATAAGAAAGAGCCAAGAATCTTCTTCACCAACAAAGTTGACCGTAATGTGCCAAATTTATGAGGTTGACAATAACGTGCCGGATTTATTATTCATGTTCATTTGTTGAATTTTTTGGAATTAGTTTTTAATTTTTCTAGGTTTATAAGATGAACACTTCAAAAAACAAACGAATGAAATGGTTTTAGTTGTTCGGCTAATTGTTACATGAACACATAAAAAAATGTAAACTCGAAAACAAAAGTAATTGAGGAAAAACCCAAGGGCATTTTAGTCAAAACATTTATATATAACCGGTTAAACCGGACATATTAGCTAGATCGAACATTATTTGAATGTATATTAGGGAGCATGGGGTTATAAACTACGTTATGTACCTCAATCATTTTTTAAATATATATTACGTATCTTTAGCGTTTTTTCTTGATGTTAATAATAGTTTCATCCACAAGTCATATCTCAAGGTCATTTTTAGAATGTCAAAGTTTCTTTGCCACTATATTGTATTCAAAACAACCAGTAAGACTTTTTTATACATATGTACGACTTTTTAGATTTTGTTTTATAAATCATTAAAGGGAATTGATATTTACACATACCAAATGATCAATGCACATAAATGTTTTGTCAATTGACAACTATGTCCTCATTATATTTACGGTATATCTTTTGATTTTTATTCTCAAAAGTTTCTGCTAACCTTCCATTTTATTAACTTCCCTGCAATTTTTTTCTCCGATTTTACACCATCTGCAACTGTTAGTGATTTTTTAAATTACAGTATAAATTTAACAATTAATCTTCTCAAAAGTAAAAAATAGTTGAAACAAATCCCTTACAGTATATAAGTCATTTTTTCATTTTAAAATACATAAGGTTCTTGTTTTAAATTAAAGTCTTGAATTGTATATAACATGCTCGTAAATACAAACTCACATTGTAGACATTTACCACAATAATTTTTATGTACTCTTACACAAAATTACATCTTCTTCTTTCATAATTCCGAATTGAAGTAAACTGCAGTTTAGCTCCATCCATTTGTTTTGGCACTTGCTAGTCCTAGATGAATAAAAGTACTCGCATTTTGTTGTGATCCAACATAAATACTCTTTTTTTTTTCTTTTAAAAAAACTAACCTTTATAAAAAAACAATGGAAACAGTTAGCCTGTCGTAAAGCTTGACACATATAATTACGAAGTTCACTATGAAGCATGTATTATCGGATGATAAACATGAAAATATAAGCAACGTTAATAAAGTAAACACATACCAAAACATGTTTGATTAGATTAAAGTGATAATCGGTTAATTTTAGTGATTAATTTGTGTAAAGCAAAAAGTAATAAATAAGTTAAGCGGATACAAAACTTGAAACCTGTAATGGATTAGCGGGTGGTGGTAGAGTAACGATTCATGAGGAATAATAAGTCAAGTCAAGTTATGATAGAATGAAAAGGGGGTGAAAAATTACATCAGGGTATAATAGTCTTTTCAAGATAACTTAATGTCTATGAATTAATTTTCTTATGTGTATATATCATCTCCCATCATTAAATTGTAATAACTACTTCTTTCATCTCACATTAAGTGTCCATAACATTAATGAACAATTTTTTTGTGTAATGTATTTTTACTATTATGAGTTAACGAAGTGACAATAATACTACATACTTATTTAATGCAAAAACTCAATACAAAAAACTACTTACCATATACTAAAAGGACAAAATTGAAAATTAGATTAAGGGCCCGTTTGGCTTATTTCTCGTAATCATAATGACTATGTGTTTGATAGATTGATGAAATGTTAATGGGTTTAGAAAATAATATAATATTATAATTTGTTATTATTATATTGTTTATTAATTATGTGGCGTCTACATAAAATAAGAAAAAATAATGAAATGTTTTAGTTTGAGATGTGATGTGAGAGAATAGATTAAAATAATAATACATCTATTTTATACTTTATGTCCATGTTTGACTTTGTGATTTTTTATTTGTCAATTTTGACCTTAAATATTTTTATTTATATTATTTTATATTTTATGCATAACATATGAATGGATTGTATTTTAAGTGTATTTTTCATTGCTATAATTTTTATTAACTATTATATAACAAAAATTAACTTATTTAAAATCAAATTTCACAAAAAGGACTCAAAAAGCCAAACTGAACAATAATGATAAAAGGAAAGTAGTAATAATTATAGTAATATGCACACTTCTACCCTCCTTCCATTTTATAGGTACTAGGGCTTGTGCCCGCGCTTCGTCGCGGCATTTGGAGAGGTTTCTTTGGCAGCGCTAACACTAAACGATAGCTGACATTCGCATAAGTTATAAGACGTTACAAAATACCGTACATTTTTCATACGATGAGTAGCTAGATATGTTTCGTTGCATACAGGATAAGAGTTTGCGCTTCAGAAGCGTCTAACAAAATAAAAATGTTGGTCGTCCATTCCAGGTCAGGTAAGAGTGCACACTTGGATTTTCATTTTTTCGTTGCAGTTCTTTTCTATTCATTGTTGTCATTGTTGTGGTAGCAAGCAGTTGTACAACATATGCTGGTGGGGTACCTGTTTGGGAAAAAAAATTGTAGTTACCTATATATATGGAACAATTATAATGTTTATGTCAAGTAGGTTAATTTCTTTTCTGATTTCAGTTTTGGTAATTAACAGATAAGTAACATTAGTAGCTATCTAAATAGATAGAAAAACAACAAATGTATTAAGACCAAGAAGGAAAGCACATAAAGTTTTAGTGTCGGACATTGTTGGGTCTATTAGATATAGATCTTGCAGCCTGTCAGGGCCGGTAGTAGAACCAATAGGAGCAACCAAGGGTGAAGTAGAAGGACCAACAGAAACAACACCAGAACCAGAAGAACTACCATTGGAACCAGGAATGGGCACGGATGAAGAAACAGTAGAAGCAGCAGGCATAGAAGCAGTCACACCACGAGGATGGTAAACAAATTTTTCCGGTATAGGTTGACTCCCACGCCTCACCATATTTTCATAAAGTTTCTTGAGCTCATCAAAAGTCAAAGCCCGCACTTGAGCCCAAGTCCAAGGAGCATTGAAATGAGCAGCAGATTGAAATTTGACATAACGTTGCATCTGCTGGCGCTGCTCAGCCTGAGAAAGAGGTCTGTTCCGACGCTGTTTCTTGAGTTCCTCAGCAAGAGTCAACTGATGCTTACGCATCATTACCATAGCACGCGGAATACAGTTGTGTTCATCAACATCATCACCCAACAAATCTTTAAACTGAGCATAATCCCGAGTGAGAACAGTTAACACTTGCATCCATTCGCCATCAGTCCAGTGCATAGCATCATGCTGAATTTGTGCACGCCTTCGCTCACGGAGCTCTTCCTCAGCAGCAATGTCCTCCGCATCAAGCTCAGCCTGAACCCGACGAGCAGCCTCTTCACCTAGTCTGTCTTCTTCAAGCTGTCGACGAGAGCGCTTGCGGATGTGAGATGGAGAATCAGTCATTGGAGCTTTGCCCTTTGGATCATGAGAGGGATCAGCATGAGAACCAGCAGCAGCATCAGAAGCACCACCCATAGAAGGGGGAACAGCACTAGAAGAAGGAGCATTGGAGGACATTGGAGGACCAGGCAGATCATCATAAACCTTATCAGCAAAGGCAGCCTTTGCCAGCAATGTCAAGCCATCCTCAACATTCTCCGAACCCTCATCCTCAGAATCTGAAAGAACCACATGCTTCTTTCGACGACGCTGTTGATTCTCCAATACCTTTATACGATCGGCCAGAGGAAGAACAAACTCCCGTGTGAGCTTCCGATGTTGGTTCAAGTCAGCTTCCAAGCAAATCATCCTCTCATGGTACCTGTGCATAAGATCTAGCAAAGATGTCAGAGTAGTAGGCTCCTCTGCCTGCCCACCAAGAGAACTTGGATCAGGGAAAGCATCACGGGAGCCCGAAGCAACATTGGGGTCAACGTGTGGAGAACTAGCAGCAAAGGGGATATCAGTCGAGTGTGGGGCAGGGCTAGGAGGTGGAGTCTCCACAAATGGAGACCTGTGTGGAGCCGAGGAAGGACCAGCCTTGGGAGGGGATGGTTGTTCAACCACCACCTCCTCAACTAGCTCCTCCTCTACCACATTTGTGGCATCACCAGCAGGAGCCTCCTCCTCCTCCATGGGGTCATCATCTAACACAACCAACTCAGGAGCCTCCTCCTCCTGACCTATAGGACCCTGAGCCAAACCCATCATGGCTTCAGTCAGGGGCCTCCAATACCCAGTAAACCCATGCATCATGTTGTAATACACTTTTGCTGTCAGTTTAGATGGTACATGCTCAGCCCTAACACGTGGAATGCAAACAAGTATTTCTTGAATAAACCTAGGGTACATAAGAAATTTCTTCCTAGAACCCGCAGTGGACAAATTACTAGCCATCCCCTCAAATAAATAATGTGAAAAGTTAAACACTCTACCCTGGGCTAAACATATAAGACCAGTAGCCAACGGAGTAGGAAACGCATCCCAACTCCCCGACTTGGGACTCAAACAATGGATTAAATAGTGAACCAGAAGCTTCCACTGAGGGGAAAACCTATTCTTTTGGAAGTTAAACTTCCCCCCATGTTCATAACCTATGGCAGCCATACCCTCTAATACTTCCGAATTTGGAAGTGATACAACACCCCCCTCATCCTGAAGATGAAGAGAAGAGCGAATAGATGCTTCAGTGACCACATAAGCACGTCCATCTATGGTAGCATGGATTGCTCGTGGACGTCCAGCCATATTCACAAGGTCAGCAGACGCCCAAAATTGACGTACCACACTATCATATATGGTAGGACAAACAGTAAATGCATACCTTAAGTTTGAAGCTTCAATAAACTCCAAGATATCAGCAAAATGTTCACTATTAGGACAATCACCCAGATAAGCAACAGGATTATGAGCAGGTTGATAAGCAAGAGCAGCCATGGATCTTGATGAATGGATTGAAGAAGGATTTAGATTGGGATGAGAGGAGTAGAAGCGGTTTTTGTGTGTGTTTTAATTGTAATGAGTGTATGTTGACCATATAGGAAGAAAATAGTAACTGTTCATTGACCCCTATTAATAGGGGGTTGCCCTTTCAAATTAAGCCATAATGGCATACTAACCACTTGCCCTTTTTAGCATAATAACTTACCCCCAATTTATTTGGTGAATTCAAACTTGTAAATATCAATATTGGAAGCGTTGACCAAAAGTCAATGTGCACAATAGTCGGACCAGGAGCAAAACGTGATTAATAAAGGACAAAAGGAATGAACAGTAGCCAGACCAGTACCAGTACCCATAGCCAAACACCACTATACATGGAAGGATTTGAAACCACCAGAAAGCATCCAATCATAACTAGAAGCTGACCAAAAAGGACCAGAAGCCAGTCATGTAAGGCCATATCCATCAGAAGAGAGAAAAATCCTCCATCAGAAGCACCACACACCATCATAAACAAAAAAAATTATGTTGTTAAATACTATGAATACGTTAGATGGACCTAATATGTACACAAAGCCTCCCCTTAGGCGTTGCCTCCCCTCAATCCTAGACCTCAAGGATTGACCATCCCAATATGAACCACCAAGTGGTTAAACCGAGGACCATCAAAAGCTTTAGTCAGCAAATCAGCAACATTGTCATCCGTATGAACTTTAAGAACCTGTATCAACTTTTTCTCATTGGCATCACGTATAAAATGATGCCGAATCTCAATATGTTTCGTCCGCTGATGAAATACAGGATTCTTCACAATACAAATAGTGCTTTGATTGTCAATAAAAATTTTGGTATTCATAAAATTGAACCCATAGTCCAACATATGATTTTGGATCCATAAAACTTGACCACAGCAACTAGCAGCAGCCACATATTCAGCTTCTGTTGAAGAAGTAGCTACAATTGTATGTTTCTTACATTGCCATGAAATAAGCCGACGACCCAAAAATTGACAACCACCAGTAGTAGACTTCCTATCATTATTAGCACCAGCATAATCACTATCACTGTATGCTTCAAGTACAAAGGGGGATTCTCTAGGATACCATAGACCCAATTTAGGTTGAGCCTTGATATACTTAAAAATCTTCTTTACTGCATTTAAGTTCGAAACCGTTGGAGTCACCTGGTGTCTAGAACAAGCACTTACTGCAAACATAATATCCGGACGTGATGCAGTCAAATACATGAGGGAGCCAATCATAGACCTGTACATATGAACATTTACGGGTGGATCTGGCTCATTCTTAAGTTTGATTTTAGCAACTTCATAAGGAGTTGCTGCTGGTCGAAGAGGATCCATGTCAAACTTTTGAAGAATCTCATAAACATACTTATCTTGACTGATGAAAATCCCATCCGATTGTTGCTTGACCTGAAGACCAAGGAAAAATGACAGTTCTCCCATGGCACTCATCTGAAATTCGCCTTTCATCAAGTGTTCAAACTCATCACACCACTCCTTCCTAGTAGAACCAAAGATAATGTCGTCCACATAAACCTGAACAAGGATAATATCCTTGGAATTCCGCCGAAGAAATAGTGTTTTGTCAATAGTACCTCTTCTATAGCCATTCTTTAACAAGAAAGTGGAGAGACGCTCATACCAAGCTCTAGGAGCCTGATGTAACCCATAAAGAGCCTTGACCACCTTGTAGACTTTCTTTGGATGAAGTGGATCAACAAACCCCTTAGGTTGAGTAACATACACTTCTTCGTCAATTTTTCCATAGAGAAATGCACTCTTGACATCCATCTGGAACACCGTAAAGCCAACATACGAAGCAAAAGCCAAAAACAGACGAATGGCCTCAATCCTTGCAACAGGCGCAAAGACTTCAGTATAATCAATGCCCTCAATTTGAGTGTGTCCTTGTGCGACAAGCCTAGCTTTATTTCTCACAACAATTCCCCGTGCATCCTTCTTGTTTTTAAGAACCCATTTGGTATTGATAGCTGTCTTCCCAACTGGTAAGTCAACCAGAACCCAAACATTCTGAAACAAGAATTGCTGCATTTCCTCCTGCATAGCCTCCACCTAACTT
This sequence comes from Glebionis coronaria, assembly GCA_025667525.1. NCBI lineage: Eukaryota > Viridiplantae > Streptophyta > Magnoliopsida > Asterales > Asteraceae > Glebionis > Glebionis coronaria. Next base: position 97,206,985 of record CM046876.1, on the reverse strand, counting down.
TGATCCTCAAGAGCATGAGAAACAGACCTAGGTTCCACCTGTGAAAGAAAACAAGCAAACAAACAGTGTTGAAAGTCCGTATGATTATTACGCTTTTGATCCTCAATATATCCCACAAGAGCATGATGATCAGACGAGGCCTTCTGCTGCATTCTGCGTGTCTTGACGGTAGAACCAGGATCTCCAATAATTTGAGTGGTGGGATGGTCTTTATGTGATTGCAAGACTGGGTTGGAGGAAACCTCCACTTCTGGTGCCATGTTACCGAGATTACCAACGAAATCAGCATCATATGAAGCATTTTGGAAAATCCCGTCTACTGGTTGTTTATGTATATCATCCAGCTTGGTAGAAGACTTCTTTTCATGATTCCCCAAATCAGAAGGACTGGAGAAACGTGTATTTGAAGCAGACTCACTAGCCGGAGAACCAGTAGGTGAGTGACTAGCACTAGGAGCAGAAGCTGGAGTACTAGGAGCAGCTTTGTCAGTAGGCTCAACCAAGGGAAACTCAAAACTACCTTGAGCCGCCGCTTTAGTAGCTTCTTGTTGTTGCTTTAGAAGAGTATCAAGAGCTGCTTGGGAATCCTGTACTTCCAATGGAGTTGCATCACTAGGAGGAGTAGGAGAAACCGTGGTGGAATAGGATGGAACCACAAAAATGTCATCCTCATCATCTGAATCAGAAAGACTAGAAGGAACACCAGTACTAGAAGTTGCAAACACTTGTGGTCCTGCATCATGGTTAGTTTTGAAACGAAAATATCCTAACGAATCACTAAGATAATCAAGAACAAAATACCATTCTGGACCTGTTCCTTGAATGTTTGTCTTCTCCTTAAAATATCTGAGATTAATAGTTTCAACTATCCGTTTGGCTTGAAGATTGTAGACACGATACGCCCGAGAATGAGCTGAATATCCCACAATATATCCTTCATCAGCCTTGCCATCAAACTTCCCCAAATAGTCACTAGTATTCAGAATGGTGACTGGACACCCAAAAGGCTTCAAATGAGCAATATTTGGAACTTTGCCTGTGAGCAGCTCATAAGGTGTTTTCTTGTGTGGATTGGTAATAGACACCCTATTCAAAACATAACTAGCCGTATTAACAGCTTCTGTCCAGAACATGGTCGGAAGCTTGGAATCGGCAAGCATAGTTCTGGCTGCTTCTATTAGTGTCCGGTTCTTTCTTTCTGCCACACCATTCTGTTGAGGAGTCCTAGCAGCACTATAATCTCTTTTGATGCCCTTAGCATTGCAAAGTGCGATGAGGTCTCTATTTTTAAACTCAGTTCCATTGTCGCATCGAATACCTTTAACTTTCTTGGACAACTGATTCTCTATCAAGGTAAGAAAATCTCGTAGAATTGAGTAGGTCTCACTTTTGGTAGCCATGAAAAACACCCACACAAACCTGCTATAGCCATCAGTCACCACCAAACAGAATTGCTTGTGGTCTATGCTTCTGATGGAAGTAGGACCAAATAAGTCCATGTGTAAAAGCTGCAATGGATCAGTAATGAGACTTAAAGCAGTAATGGCCTTGAAGGATGCTTTGTGTTGTTTGCCTTTGCTGCAGGCAACACAATTTATGTCATTTCTAAATGTCTTGGGAGGTAAACCAGAGACCAGATTCAAATTGGCAAGTTTGTGAATGGTCTTGAAGTTTACATGTCCCATCCTTCGGTGCCATTTTGTGGCTTCATCTTCCGAGGCTTTTGCAACCAGACATGCTAGTTGACCAGTAGGGTTGACTTCATTCAACTTGATGCTATAGAGATTGTGTCTTCTAGGGATTCTGAGTAAAACTTGTGAGTCATCCGGAAGCTTAAAATCTTTGGAGAGCACAAGTGCATCAGTATCGGTGAAGAGTACAAACTGCTTCTTGTCACAAATCTGAGAGACCGATATCAAGTTGAAGTGTTGAAGTGCTTCCACATAGTAGACCTGCTCAAAATTGAGATTTGGAGTCTGTATCGTTCCCTTGCCAGTGATTCTGCCTTCACCTCCACCAAAGTAGACCTTGCCCCCATAAAATGGTACAAAGTTAGAGAGAAGGCCTTTATTGCCAGTCATGCTCCTGGAGCAGCCACTATCAACAATGCCTAGACTAGGATCCTGGTATGGAGTAACCTACAACAACAAGATAATCACAATGCAAAAGTTAGTGTCTTAAGGGGACCCAAACCTTTTCAGGTTTGAGCCTGCCTTGTGGATCATTAGAAGAATGCCAAGAAGATTGATGAGATCCACCATTGTTCCTTGGTTGCCTATGCATCATAAGTGTATTATTATTCGACCAGGAACAACCTGCTGAGGGCTTAACAACAGTTCCCAAATTTTCCAAACCAAAATACGTGTGGTCAAAATGATGCGCATAGTTTGGATTATAATTTGGAAAATAATTGCTAGTTGTTTGGAATCCATTTTCTCTCCAATAATCAGACATGAAAGGAGAGGATACTCTAGAAGTATGAAACATTGGAGCACTAGGATTAAGTCTTCTAGTAGCATATGGAGCAGCTCCTGGTGAACCAGGAGCAAGTAAAGCATGATTAACAGATGCATGTGTGTCATAATAATCACAATCTTTAATTAAATGAAAGGGACTGCCACAAACAAAACATGTTTTGAAAGACCTTTTATTAGAATGAGACTGTTTCATACTGCCTACTTTATTACACACAGTTCTAGAAAAAACATTCTTCCTAGGACTCAATAAACAAGGACCAGACACACTTGACTTGACAGCGACTTTTTCTTCACACTTCCTAGCACCAGTAGCAGCATGTTCATTCGACTTGGAACTCGTAGGTCTTGACTCGTCACTTGAACCATTAGATGCAGAGTCACCGGCTTTGTCACTGAAAGTACATGAGACAAAGTCGTTAGTATTAGTAGAACTTGTTGGGGACTCAAGCATCTGTGATCCATCCGAGTCATTATGCCATGAGGTGGGCATGAAAGTTCCAGTAAGAGGAGGAGGAACAGCATGCATTTCTGCTGCTGGTTTAAACCTATTGTAACTAGGTTTGCCCTCATCCTCTTTGTCGGCATCAAAGACGCTTGAGAAAGATAAATCAAAGACATCTTCAGAATCAATATATTTTTCAAATCCTAAGCCTCTTTTTGTTCTGCCAGACATGCTACTATCAATTAATTTTGAAAGATTTTTAGGTGCCTTTTGCCATTTGTCAAATCTTAACATTGTAGCATCTAATTTAGCTTGCATCTCCTCTTTTTCTTTGATACTAGCATTTCTTTCAGTTTCCGTATATTTAAGCATATTTGTAGTGTTTTCTAAATCAATGCTTAATATCCTGATTTTATCCTCATATGCACGTTGTGTATCTTGTAACCACTTCTTTTGTTGTTCCAATGTGTTTAATGAAGCTTTATAGGCTTGTACCTCTAAGTAATACTTATCATTTTGTTCATTTACTTCATTAAATTGGGACAACAGTTCTGTGTATTTATCATGACAACCAAGAGGACAATGTTGTACCTGAGGGGAGATGCCCATAAGAGCAAACTCTTCTGCTTCTTCTGCATCAGAGAGATTCCCAGCAATCATTGCCAACACATCAGTCGTGGATTCCGCTGATTCCAGAGTAGAAGCCTGATGATCATTCTAGTTGACCATAGAGTCAACCGACACCGATGCCTTCTTGTCATCTTTAACCTCCTGAACCTTGAAAGCGGAGTACCTGCTCTTTTCCTGATCATTCTTGCTAGGGCACTCTCTTGCAAAGTGACCCTGTTGCTGGGAGTTGTAGCACCGTACCTTGCTTCTATCGAATCTTGCTGGCTCCCGAGGGTTGTAATTAAACTTCCTTCCTGCTTTCTTCTCAAACTTGTGAACCCTAAGAGTAAGCATGGCCATCTGCCATTTAAGATCTATCTCATCCAGATCCAGCTTATCGATCTGTTTGAAGTCATCAAACGCAAGTTGTTGTTCAGCAGTAACATCAGCCACAAAAGAATGAAGAACATCTTCTACCATACTACCAGACTTGGCAGGAGGATCAGAAGCAGAAGACATGGGACTAGATGCATATGACATGGGACCAGTATGCTGAATAGTATGCTGGATAGTATGCTGGGGAGACACATTATTGCTCTGGCTACTTGCATATGACATGGGACTAGATGCCATAGAGCTCACAAAGGCTGAATTAGCAGGAGTAGGAAAAGAGTCACTCGTATATCCTCTCACATGAGGTTCGAATGTTCTGAGCCTATGAAACAAATCATCAAAACTGAGATAATCAAGCCCACCTTTGGCTTTAAGAGAGATTACCACCTGGTTCCAAGAGTAGGGTAAGGCTTTAAGAAACCTTGCATTAACATCACCATCTTCAGGCTTGGACCGAAGTTGATTCAACTGGCTCAATATCTTCTGGAACCTATCATACCCTTGATTCAGGCCTTCAGTTTCTGAGATTTTGAACTCTGTGAATTCATCTCTCAGCATGGACCTTCGCATTTTCTTTGACTCCTCATTCCCGCTAAACCTTGCTTTTATGCCATTCCAGATCTCTCTGGCATCATCCAAATGGTAGAAGTCACCCATGTGATCTTCAGGAAGAGATTGAAGAAAAATTGTTTTTGCTTTTACCTCCTTCTGAATAGCGATGATTTCCTCATGAGTTTTAGGGTCAAGAAGAGTAATATTACCGTTCTTGTCTCGTCCAGTGAGCTTTCTGCTGTTTCCATTCAGAATGATCTTCCAAAGATCTTGATCAGTGTTGGTGATCCACCATTCCATCTTCATTGCCCAGTTATCATATTCACCTTTCTTCAGAAGAGGGAATTTTCCATTCGTGTTGGAAACTGTAGCCAGGATCTGCTGAGGTTGCACAATTTTAGGAGTGCCTTCTTCTCCTGTTTGAGTAGAAGTTGAGTCAGACATGATAAACAGATTGTTAGAAATAAGAGAACTTGATTCTGCTTGTATAGAGACCCTCCCAGGCTCTGATACCACTTTTTGGGTCTATTAGATATAGATCTTGCAGCCTGTCAGGACCGGTGAATGACTTCTGTAATCACAAGTCAAATCATAAAGAGACTCTATACACAATATGAATGTAGAATATAAATATAAACAAGAGAAACAGAATAACTATGAAGACTTGATCCTTTCTAAGGATTTCTAATATTAATAAAGACTAGAACTACGTTTTGTGAAGGTATATCTAACCCTTCTGCCTAAGGTTCCTTTTATACTACAAGGAAACCCTAATTCAGCATACAAGAAAACGTGTAAAACTGATATGCATATCTTCTCCTAATATAACTCATGCATATCCTAACAGAATATTAAGTAAATAATAAAGTTTGACTTTGACTAGGACCAGGAGCAGGACTTGCTCCTACTACGACTAGGACCAGGAGGAACTACATACCTCCTAGTCTACCTATTACATATAACTATTACAATGGTCCTAACAGACATCATAAAAATACTTATGTCAACTCAACGGTACCAATATGACCACAATGGAAAGAGAGAAACAATACATACCATGCGTTCCATTTCTGTTGGCTTCACAACAAAGCAACTGCCTTTAATCCTTTTTATTGCAATGTCAGACCCCTTGCACTTTCAATGATAAATGGATCCATAAGTACCAACTCCTAACTGTCATATCTCTTCCAAATCATCATTCCTAACGGTCTATAGACAAATAAAAATGCAGTTTAAATAATATTGTAACTACTAAAGAGAACCAATTAAAGATATCAACTATAAAACAAACAAATCTGCAATCCCTAGCAATAGCTTCCTCCTTAGCTTTTGTTTGTTCAATCTTTGAACTGCTTTTGGTGCCCGTATCAGAGTCCAACTATGAATCCTCAGGTGTATCCTACAGAAATAAAAGAAGAATATTGACAACAAAGAATAATGCACCAAACTATTGTAAAGGTAAGAGTGTAATTTACTGACCGCGACATCTAACACATGTGTAGGTTCCTCTCTTACCTCAACAGCATTCTCGATGGCAGAAAAAAATACCTTCTTTAGCTTCTTATTTTACCTCATCATTGCTTTCTTATGCTGCTTTCTTAACAGATTCAACATCGTTTATCGAAACATCTTTATGGTCAACCAAAGTCGATGACTGGTCAAATGCTACCATGGAATCATTAGGATTTGAGCAGCCTATCAAGTTAATAGTGAACTGCACATGTTCTGGAGGCACCTGTTGATCCTCTTGATTGTAAGGCTTCGGGATTAATTTTGAAGGGTGTACAGGATAACAATCTAGAACATCAACTAATGGACTCTTCATCATATTGTTTGTGACATTTTCTTGTTGAGGTGAAATGGATGCTTCATTCAACGGTAACCCATGCATTGGACTTTGCACATCTCTCTAGAAAGAATTTGCATCTAAATGGACATTCTCTAGTCCATAACCATATGGAAAGTGAAGGTTTATTAGTATCATAATAATTATATAAAACCCTAGACGAGATCAAAGCACACGTAGCGGAAGCGATTTAACAAGATCATAATAATAACATAATTATAATTAATCCAATTAGGTTTACATAGCTTTACGCTAAAGCAATTCCACAAGACGAAGAACAAATCACCGATTCGAGTTTAAACCATATATACCAAGATATAGTCTAAAGTAAGACTATATTACGTTCTTGTACACACGTAATACAACGATCTAACCGTGATTCTAGCACGTGAAAACCGAGCTACAACGCTTGTAATTAATCTACCCAACAACCCTAGAGAGGGGCTAGGACTAGATTACATATATAATCGATCAACCAAAAAAACAACCGAAAACCCTTCGTTGGTGGCGGTGGCGATTGACCAAAGAGAAAGAAGGGAAGAAAGATTATTGTTGTGTGAGTATGAGGTGATTTGGAGGTGTATTTATAGGCCTACACATCTTATAGCCCAAGATAAATATAAGGCAACAATTCCCCACCCCCCCTGGCTTGACCGACGGTCGAATACCCCCCCCCCCCAAGGGTTGTTCCAGAACCTTCCATCATTCTTTCATTTAGTATACATTCTATATATTTATTTAACGCTTGTTACAACTTAACTATTAATTAATTAATTAACGATATATAAGGTTATATAGTTACTTGCTCGGTTAAATTAATAAATACATAAATATATTTATTAAATAAATTAATAAATACAATAAATATATTTATTAATTATATTAACTCTTTACATATTGTGTGCAATCCCATAATCTAGAGTTCGATCCTATCACACGACTATTAAATATAAGTCCATAAACATACAGCTCCCACTTGGACATATTTCAAATATCGTGATTACATTGACTAGCGTCTAGTTACACTAGCAATACCTCTAGTACAACTCGAGTAAGGTCTCCTGGACAAAACCTTTTAACGATTCTGCATCGTTATTATTATCCTTTTATTTCTAATACAACGTTAATAATGATATGGATCTCAGTCATTCCTTTCATTAACCATTCTGTTTCTCGTTCATAGATTCAGCAAGATTACCAAAACAAATTTGGGTGTGGCCACACAAACATCTTAAAAATCCCACGAGGAGCCCAAGTGTATTAAACTCCAAAACAAAATTGGAGGAAATAAATTCCATATTGACTACGAGAAAAACATATGAATTTTATAACACTTCCGAAAGTAATCCTTATAGCTACTAGTTACATTTAGCGTTAGATTATTCCACAGAGATGCACTAGATTCATGACAGTTTCATGGTATCTCAAGTCTAAGGATAACTATTTGTTGGGAATAAAATTGACCAAGTCCCAAGACGCTGACAAGAGGAACTTGGACGCTGACAAGAGTAAACAGGGCGTTGACAGATGAGACGCTGATAAGAATTATCAAGACGCTGACGAGAAGAATCTTAACATAAAGACAAGGACTAAATCTGTCAATGATGAATTCTTCAAGCTGGTGGACAAAATATGAAGATAAGAATTCAGAATATATTCTTAATGTTTAAAAAGATTTAGTCAATAAGTTATGTTTATCTTATGTCTCTTCCTAAAATAGTTTATCTTAGCTTTTTATACAAGGCTCCTTAAACCTATAAAAGGAGGCCTTAGGGTTAGACATAAAACACATCTCACATACACCTCGTCCTCATATCTCATAACACTTTCATTGTAATCTTTCATTGTTATTCATAATCAAAGTGAAAGTTTTGTTTACATCTTGTGTTCTTGTTTAAGTATTAAATTCCGCATAATACTTAGATTCACAAAGCATATAACAAAGGTTTCTCTACGTGTTATACTTGATCCAATCTCGTATACACAAAGCTAATCGATCTAAGTTTGGGATCAACAAGTGGTATCAGAGCTTGTTGAGAAACTTTGATTTGAAGAACGAGATCCAATACCGTGAGGTGAACCAGGCTAAGGAAGAAGGTGAAGAAGAATTTGATGATGTTTTCAGTTAAGGCCACGTCTACTTCAAGTTCCACAAGTTCCAATTCTGATAATTAGGTATGTGATGACTCTTATTGTAGCATAAATACTAAAAAACTTAATAAAGAGATTTTAAAATTAAAATCAGATCTTTCAGACGTAAGATGCACGTTGTCTAATTATCAAGTGGCACTTGTTCAAACTGAAAAGACTGTTTCTGAGTATAAGAAAATGGAGTTTGATTTAAAAGATAAAATAAATATCTTAAAACATGAGTTAAATCAAAGTAATGATATTAAAGATATCATGAATAGGGTCAATGGTGAACTAATAGCTAAGTTAGATGAGGCTATCAAAAATAAGGATAATGTAGACCTTAAAATTCAGAGATTTGATAAAGCCTCACAAACCCTAGGAGAATGTGTTAATAAACAAAGGGATTCTAAGGATATGTCTGGGATTGGGTTGAAAGAATATGTTGCTGTTCCACCACCTGCTGGGGACTTCTATGGTGTCCATAGAAAGGATCTCTCTTGGACTGGTATTCCAGAACTCCAAGAAGAGGAATTTATTCCTCCACCTAGAGTTCTTTCCCCAGTTGAGGAATATCAACAAAAGGTTACTGACCTAGAAGAATGGAAGAAGGCTAACCCCACTTTGTTTGTTAAGGGTGGGATGCTTAGTGAGAGTCCATTCGTGCCTACACCCATTGAGAGTCCAGTAGTATCTAAACCTATCACTGTGACCAATCCCATCACTGGAAAAGCTGTTAATCTTGGCTCCCCAATTAAGAAACAACCTAGTGTTAAATATGCTGAAATGTATAGGAAACCTAGGTCACTCAAAAGCCAAGAAAGTATTAATGGGACAGGGTTTTATCAGTCTAAGCCTAAGTTTGTGTCCAAAAAGGCTTGTTACTCATGTGGGAGCTTCTCACATTTGGCCTATAATTGTGTGAGTGGATACAATTCATTCGCTGACAATAGGTCATCCAATGTCAACCATAGACCTTTTGTCCAAACTAGACCACAGGCTACTAGACCAGCTCCTTTCTTTTCTAGGGCAGCTAACACCCATGGACAAAGGCCCTTTCAAAAGACCAACACTTGGTCAAACAGACAGTATGTTCCTATAGCAAACCCTAATTTGGGCGCTGATAGGAACAAATTCAGCGCTGATAAGAAAAAATTCAGCGCTGACAGGAACAAATTCAACGTTGACAGGCACAAATCCAGCGCTGACAGCTCCAAGTTTGGTATGAGACCTTATTTTAGACCATATAAACAAAGATACTTGGTTAGTAAGGGTCAAGGGTCTAGGGCATCATCCCACATAACTTGGAAACCTAAACAAGAGCAAAACTCCAATTTTAATGGTATCTCAATGAGTTGCGATAAACTTAAATATCTTGAGAAGGTCATTACTAGACTCATTGGAACAAATTGGGTGATTAGGTCCCAAAGGGATGAACAGGGATTTGGGGTAAAGAATAAGACCACTCTAGTTGGACAACTAGACAGATCCAAGTCTGATAAGGCTTGGATCTCCAAAGAAAACTAATGTGTTTTCTTTTTGAGCAGCCTATCCAAAAGCAGGTTAATGATCAAGGATATTGGGATAGTGGATGCTCAAGGAACATGCATTGTTGGTCTTTCCACTAATATTATTTTTATCCATTAACATGTTATCTCTACCGATTGTTATGGGAAAGGGTAGCCTCTGTTGGTGTGCTTTTGTGGTTTTTGTCTAACTATGCAGAAAAATGGAGCTACATTAGGATGGATACAGAATTGCAAACTTTTATTTATGATGGTTGGAGTTTTTACATTCCTATCTTGAGATAATATTTTACTTCTTCACATATAATGATTTGTATGCTTCTATTAAGGGGAGGTAAACCTCTAGGTTTTTGGGTACTCTTAGAGCACTCTTGCACAATTCTAGATTGTGTCCACTGGTGAGTGGGGGTTAGAAATAATGAAGGCTCTTTCCTTATGAAATTGTTGGAATTTCTAAACCTCGAGGCACTGTAGCATGCACGTAGTTTATTTTGCATGCATGTTGCCAAGACTTTTGACCTAGCATTGGGTGTGGTCGTATGGGTGACTTGGGGTAGATATATTTTTGGGTTACTTGGGGAGTCGCAAAGGTTTTATTTGAATTAACTTTCTCTTTGGGGCATTTGTGAACAAAGGACTCTAGAGTTCATGTGTGTCTATCATGATTTTGCATGAGTGTATGCATGAACAGTGTTTGTCACTCTTGCTTATTAGAGACTAGTTAGTTTCCTTAGGATTATTACCTTTGTTTATGTTCTAACTAAAGTTTTCCATTCTCAAGTCCATTTTATGCTATGACATCTTAGCTGGTGTCATTGATAAACTTCTTTATAGTCCCAAAATGTTTCATCACCCTTTTATTTTTCAAATTTTTGGATATCTGGAAGCCTAATGATCATTGAGATGTTTTTCCTAGTGATTGACATCTAGTAGCAGCAAAGATCACCTTCACAAGGGTGTATAGTGTTATGGAGATGGCTGAGACTATTGGCACTAGCTTTAATGCAGTTCAAGTCAGTCTTATCATCAGTAAGTCCATCCCCATGTCCTATGAATCAACATTGAGGATTCATTTCCCGAATGTGGATGAGGACAGTATGAAACCTTTGACATTAATGGAATTGACGAAAATCTATATTAGCTTGTAAAAACATAATATAGAAATGGTACAAATTGTCAAGGATCACTGTTTGAACTGATAGACTTGTTGTTTTGGAAGCTAATGCAAGGAGGACGTTCTTGGTTTCTTCCTTGTATATTGATCTTGGAGAGGAGTCTTAAAAAGGGGAGGAGCAATCGAATTTGAGTGACAAAAGTAATAAAGAAAGCTTCAAAGACACTACAGGTACTGACGATGATTAAGACCAAGTGAAGGCTGACTATACAAGGGATTTGAGTGATTGGCTTTTCGAGATTTATTATTACTCAAATTCAGGGATAAGTATATTTGTAAGAATCCTCTCTGTATGTTTTATTTTATTCAGAAACATGATTACTAGAGTAGATATCAAGTTTAGGGGAGGATTGTTGGGAATAAAATTGACCAAGTCCCTAGACGCTGACAAGAGGAACTTGGACGCTGACAAGAGTAAACAGGGCGTTGACAGATGAGACGCTGATAAGAATTATCAAGACGCTGACGAGAAGAATCTTAACATAAAGACAAGGACTAAATCTGTCAATGATGAATTCTTCAAGCTGGTGGACAAAATATGAAGATAAGAATTCAGAATATATTCTTAATGTTTAAAAAGATTTAGTCAATAAGTTATGTTTATCTTATGTCTCTTCCTAAAATAGTTTATCTTAGCTTTTTATACAAGGCTCCTTAAACCTATAAAAGGAGGCCTTAGGGTTAGACATAAAACACATCTCACATACACCTCTTCCTCATATCTCATAACACTTTCATTGTAATCTTTCATTGTTATTCATAATCAAAGTGAAAGTTTTGTTTACATCTTGTGTTCTTGTTTAAGTATTAAATTCCGCATAATACTTAGATTTACAAAGCATATAACAAAGGTTTCTCTACGTGTTATACTTGATCTAATCTCGTATACACAAAGCTAATCGATCTAAGTTTGGGATCAACACTATTTATGTTTTACTTGATGAAAAAGAGCCATAAAGTAAAAACATATAGTTGGGATAAGTCCTATATTTGATTCGTCGAATATCATCCAAAATTGATCAATATACTTTCAAGTATACTCTATCACTATTTTGATTTGTCTTAGTATAATAAAACTCCCATATTATTAATCGACAACGGACATTTAGCATAACATTTATTCATGGAATAAAACATGTAAAATAGGATACACTTATTAAATAATAGAAATAAACGAAACGCAATCTTTATTTCATTATATAATAATATCACAACATCCTTTATCCAAATACTAATCAAAGATTTATTGCATGAGTTCGCTTGCTAGTTGCAGCACAATCGCTTTGGCATGCTTAACTACCTTTGGTCTAGGCAAAGCCTTAGTTAAAGGACCTGCTACGTTATCATCTATGTAAACTTTTATCAATATTATTTCCCAAGCTTCAACTTGTTCTCGGACGTAGTGATGTCTACGCATAAAGTGTCTAGCGCCTTTCATGACTCCATGGTCATTGGCAAATATTATAGCGGCAGAATTATCACAATACGTATCAATAGGTTCTTTAATTGAAGGCATCACTCCAAGATCTTCAATGAACTTCCTAATACAAACAGCTTCCATTGCAGCTTCTGAAGCAGCCATGTACTCAGATTGAGTAGCATACATTGCAATCGTTGTCTGTTTCTTGCTCTTCCAGTCAACTGCTCCTTCCTTGATAACAAAAACGTAACCCGTCTGAGACTTCATATCATCTTTATCACATTGCCAGGTGATAGGTGTGAAAACACCCATCCTTTTACCACTTATTTCTTGCTCAAACAAGACCAAAACGCGTATTTAATGTCATTTGTTTGGAATTATACGTTGTTTGTGTGTTTGTTGTGTTTTCAGAGCCAACCGGATAAATACTTAAGAAAACATGGGATTGCACGGGTTTTATCAAAGAAAACGACTCAAGACGAAGTCTATCATCCAAGAGATGCAAAAGATTTGAAGTCAATGGGCCTATTTGAAGATTTATGGAAGAAAAGGACCAAAGATGGAAGATTTACATATGTCGAAGAACTCAAGTCTATTAAACGAAGAAATTAAAAGACGAGTTGAATTTATTCATCGACAAATCCCGAATCAGAATCGAAAACATCAACTTTACTGAAAAGACGAGAAGACAAAAAGAAAGGAGAAAAGCCCACTCACCAACCAAGTTCAAGTCCTATAAATAGGAGTCCCTTCCCACACATCAGAACAAGTTTTCATTTCCAGTTTTTCTTTCCTTTATTTTCGTAGGTAACCAACACCATTAAGGTGTTGGTGATTTTTCATTTTTGTTGATTCACAAATCTTGTAAGTTTTAATCCTTCCTTTTGATTGTTTAACCTTAATCTTTCAATATAATCTTTCCTTTAATCTTGTTCGTCTTTCTCTTTTTGATTCAATGTCTTAAGTTTTTATTTGGTTGATTTTAATCTTCAAAAGTATGTGGGTTTTGTGTTTTTATTGTTTTGGTTTGATGTTTATGATTAGTAGATGAATAATAGTTATCTTGGTTAAATCTTTGGTTAAAAACTTGTTTGATTTTGGTTTAAAATCGTGTTATTTTATTTCCCTGTTCTTCGTCTTCAACAAATCCCCAGATTCCGAATCAACTTAATATTCCGAACCAAGGTTTTTGTCACTTTATTCCGGATGAGCTAAACATTCCGGATGAATCTTTTTAGTTAAATTATTCCGAGTCAACGTTTATTCCGAACGAAGGGTTGGTTAGATTATTCCGAATGAGCAACAATTATTCTGAACGAATCTTTTAGTGTTTTATTCCGGATGAATGAATAATCCGGATGAGTTTGATATTCCGAGTGAACAAGTATTCCGCATGAGAGAGATATTCCGAATCAAGCATTATTCCGAATGAATCAAAGTTATTCCACATCAACCCTATATTCCGAATGAACAGTTTCCTATTTTTTATTCCGAATCAAGCTACTTTCAGTTTCCTATTATTTATTCCGAATCAAGCAATTTGTTAAATTTATTCCGAACCAAATTTTCTTTCTTTATTCCGGATCAGCATATTTCTGGATCAACCTAATATTCCGAATGAAGCCTTTTTAAGCACAATATTCCGGATCAGCCTAATTATTCCGAACGAAGGAATTTTCATCAATTATTCCGAATGAGTAGAATTATTCCGAATGAAGGTTTTCTCCAAATATTCCGGGCGAACAAATATTCCGGATAAAGGGCATTTATTTATTTATTCCGCATGAGTTGATATTCCGAATGAAGTAAATTTATTCCGGATCAAGCAATTATCCGAATCAGTAGTTTTGCAAGTAAGGGTATTTTACTGTTTTACTGTTTAATTCAATTTAAGCCTTATTGTATTTTAGTTTAATCGTATATCTTTTAGTTTAATCGTACATCTTTGTGCATTTAAACCTTTTTAGTAACCAAGAACAACTGAGTCGCACTTTTAATCGGTAATCAAATCGAAAAGATCGGAACGAAAATTATTTTATACTTGGCTAAAATCCTTGTATCAAATGGCGCCGCTGCCAGCTCTTTTCGTAAGGATAATCGGTTTTTTGTGAGAAAATTGGATTTTGGGATCCGTTCACCGTGAACGTTACTTTTTCATCATTGAAAGTTTTACAAAAATCCTAAAAAATATAAAATTTTCAAAAATACAAAAAAACTAAAAAACATAAAAAAACCAAAAAGATTTCTGCTTTGTTATTTCTTTTGCAGGTGCATGCGTACACGATCAACATCTTATCCTGAGCCCGAGACTCTCGATAACTTAGACATGGTCTGTGTACACAAAAACAATAATAATCCACCTCAAAACAACATGAATAATAACAACAATGAACCTCTACCGGACAACCGTCCTATGATCGAACTTTTGCAAGCACACGTAGAGGGCAACAACGATCCTATTGTCATACCCGCGATTGCAGCCAACAACTTTGAGCTCAAATCCGGTTTCATTCAAATGGTCTCTGCTTAACCATTCTTGGGGCGTACCATTGATGATCCTCATGACCACATCAAAAGGTTCCTTCAACTCACGAATACGGTCAAATTCAATGGGGTTCCACAAGAGGTAATCCGCTTACAACTTTTTCCTTTCTCCTTAGAGGGACAAGCCCGGCATTGGCTTGCGAAAGAACCACCACAAAGTATTCTTACGTGGACGGACTTAGAGACCAAATTCATAATCTACTTTTTCCCACCCTCTCGTACTACCGCTTTGCGGAATGAAATTATTAATTTTTAACAAAAGTACGATGAGACTTTTAGTGAATCTTGGGACCGTTTTAAAGACCTTTTAAGAAAGTGCCCACAATATGGTTTTACCAAAGTGCACCAAAATAATACTTTTTACAATGTTTTAAGCATGAATGAGCAAGATTCACTAAATAGTGCCTCGGTGGGTAATATTTTGGTTAAGTCTTCTAATGCCGCTTGGGATATTATTGAGAATAAATCTAGAGTGCAAACCAAGAGTGTTCGGACCAATGTCGCTAGTGCCAGCACTAGTGATAACGACAAGAGAATTGACAAACTTACTTCGCTTATTGAATCACTTGTTGTCCACACCGCTAACAATACCAAAAGCATCAACGCTCAAAACGCTCAAGTCAATGCTGTAAGACAACCATGTGAAATATCGGGGGTCCTCACTCTTACACTACTTGTACCTCCACCCAAGACTATCCTTGTGAGAATGTTAACGCAGCATACGGTACCTATCCTCAGGCAGGTTATCCAGCCCGCCCTCAAGGAGACCGTAACTTGCTAAGTTATCGTTCCACCAACTTTCTTTCACCGCCCGGTTTTCCTCCAACCAATCAAAACCAACAACAAAACCTTAACCGAACCAATCAAAACCAACCTCGAGCACCATACCAACCACCTCAAAGACAACCTTATCCACCTCAAAATCCTACTCAAGTTTACCAACCCGCTCCTTACCAACCACCTGCTTATCAAGCACCTCCTCCTACCCAACCCACCGTTTTCAACCACGAGGTCGAAACGTACATGCGGACGAATGATGTGTTGGTGAAGAATCTGCAGACCCAGATTATTAATTTGAAGGGCGATATGGTGAAACAAGGGAATGATCTTAGAGCCGATATGCGAAACTCTTTGAGTAGTCAAACGAATGACCTAAGGGATATGATGGCTGGTTTCTTCCAAGGTAATCAACCCTCTTCTTCGGGTACTCTTTCGAGTAACACCGTTGCTAATCCAAGAGGGGAGATGAAAGCAATCACCACTCGCAGTGGAAAAGGTACCAAGGAACCCGAGCTTCCTATACCTACACCGGTGATTGTGACAAAGGAAACCGAGTCACCTACTCCTATTCCTCACCCTTCTACTTCCCCAATTCCTCCACCTCTTACTTCTACCCCTCCACCACCCAAGGATGTGAGTGATCCTACTATTCCAAAGCCTTCCTCTTCTTCCGATATACCTTATCCCTCAAGGTTGAGGAAAGAGAAGCTCAAAAGCAAGGACGATATTCAAGTTTCAAACTTTCTCAAAATGTTTAAACAATTGAATTTCAACATCTCCTTTGCTGAGGCTCTCGCTCACATGCCTAAATATGCGAAGATGTTTAAAGATCTTCTTAGTGACAAGGAAAAGCTTCTTGATATTGCTAATACCCAACTTAATGAGAATTGCTCCGCGGTTCTCTTAAGGAAATTGCCAACCAAACTTGGTGACCCGGGTCGCTTCTTAATCCCTTGCAACTTCCCGGGAGTAGAGAATTGCATGGCCCTAGCCGATCTAGGTGATAGTATCAACTTAATGCCTCTAAGAGTTTGGAAGCAATTATCTCTCCCTGAGCTAGTCCTCACCAAAATGACTTTGGAATTAGCTAATCGTACGGTTGCTTATCCAGTGGGGATAGCCGAATACGTTTTCGTTGGCGTTGACAAATTCACCTTCCCGGTGGATTTTGTTGTCGTTGACTACGAGATGGATCCGCGGGTTCCATTAATCGTTGGACGTCTATTCTTGAGGACCGGTCGCACTCTCATCGATGTAGAAGCGGGTGAGCTTATCATGAGAGTTGGTGACGATCAAATTATCTTCAACATGGGTAAGATTTCTAAACAGCCTTATTCATATGAGAATGTTAATTGTATCGACGTTCTTGATGAGGCCTGTGAAGAACACTTTAGTGATGCTTGCAAAAATAGTCTTACCTCTCTTCCCAATGTTGAGAACGTTGCCTCTATTGCTCCATCACTAACTCCATTTGGAGAAAGTAATTTCCTTTTGACTGAATTTGAAGCAACTCTAGGAGATGTGAACTTACAATATGACGATTCTCCCACCGATTGGGATGAAGACATTCGTACCATTGAGAAACTTCTCAATGAGGACTATATTTCTCCACCATCTCCCAAGGATATTGCTATCGATGAACCGAATTTGAATACACCTTCCATCGAAAATCCTCCGGATTTAGAGCTTAAGGAGTTACCGTCCCATCTCGAGTACGTGTTCCTTGAAGACAAGAAGAAGTCACCCGTCATCATCGCTAAGGACTTGAAAGAAGAAGAAAAATCTCGCCTTATCGCCGTGCTTAAAGATCATAAGAAGGCAATTGCTTGGAAAATTTCTGATATCCGCGGAATTGATCCAAACTTTTGTACTCACAAAATTCTCATGGAAGATGACTTTAAACCCGCAATCCAAAGCCAAAGAACGGCTAATCCTCGAATTCATGACGTCATCAAACAAGAGGTTATCAAACTTCTAGATGTCGGAATGATTTACCCTATTTCAGATTCGCCATGGGTAAGTCCCGTCCATTGTGTGCCAAAGAAAGGCGTAATAACCGTTGTTCTCAATGAACACAACGAGTTGATTCCTACTCGTCTCGTTACTGGGTGGAGAGTTTGTATCGACTATCACAAACTCAATGATGCCACAAGAAAAGATCACTTTCCTCTTCCTTTCATGGATCAAATGCTAGAGCGTCTAGCGGGTAATGATTACTATTACTTCTTAGACGGTTTCTCCGGGTATTTTCAAAATCCCATCGATCCCAAAGACCAAGAGAAAACCACATTCACTTGTCCCTACGGAACATTTGCTTACAAAAGAATGCCTTTCGGTTTATGCAATGCTCCTGGGACGTTCCAAAGGTGTATGATGGCTATCTTCCATGACATGGTTGAACAAACTATGGAAGTCTTCATGGATGATTTCTCGGTTTATGGCGATTCTTTCTCTGCTTGCCTTGCCAGTTTAGAACGTATGCTTAAGCGGTGTGAAGACACTCACCTTGTTATAAATTGGGAAAAATGCCATTTCATGGTAAAAGAGGGTATCGTGCTAGGACACAAAATCTCCAAAGCCGGTCTTGAAGTGGACCGTGCTAAAGTCGATGTTATTGCAAAATTGCCTCCACCTTCAACCGTGAAGGGTGTGAGAAGTTTTCTTGGTCATGCGGGCTTCTACCGTCGATTTATCAAAGACTTTTCTAAAATCGCTCGCCCGATGATCCACCTCTTGGAAAAAGATACTCCTTTTTTCTTTTCCAAAGAGTGTATTGAAGCCTTCAACCTTCTTAAGGATAAGCTAACTAAGGCACCAGTCTTGGTTACCCCTAATTGGGAGCTACCTTTTGAATTGATGTGCGATTCTAGCGACTTTGCTATTGGAGCGGTTTTGGGCCAAAGAGTGAATAAACACTTCCAACAGATTCATTACGCTAGCAAGACAATGACAGGGGCTCAATTGCATTACACGACAACCGAAAAAGAGCTTTTAGCTGTTGTCTATGCTTTTGAAAAATTTCGCCCCTATCTTGTCCTTTCCACTACCATCGTGTACACGGACCATTCCGCGTTGAAGTACTTGTTAACTAAACAAGATTCTAAACCAAGACTTCTTCGCTGGGTTTTGCTACTTCAAGAATTTAAAATCGAAATTCGTGATAAGAAGGGAGCTGAAAACCTAGCCGCGGATCATCTCAGTAGACTTGAGGATCCTTATCAAGGGGATCATCCGAACAAAGAGATCAATGACTCTTTTCCCCTTGAGACCTTAATGTCTATCAACTCGATTTTTGATGAAACCCCGTGGTTTGCGGACATTGCAAACTACTTGGCGGGTGGAATTCTCATTGACGGGTTAACATCCCAACAAAAGAAAAAGTTATTTAAAGACATTAAGACTTACTTTTAGGATGACCCGTATCTCTTCAAACAATGCGCTGATTTGATTATTCGCCGATATGTTGATGGACCGGCAGCTTTAGACATTCTCGAAGCTTGCCACAAAGGACCCACCGGTGGTCACTTTGGTCCCAACTTCACCGCAAAGAAAGTGTTTGACTCGGGATTTATTGGCCCTCCATTTATCGTGACGCTCACGAAATGGTGAAAAATTGTGATGCTTGCCAACGACAAGGCAAGATCACACATAAAGATGAGATGCCTCAAAATTTCATACAAGAATGTGAAATCTTTGATGTATGGGGTATCGACTTTATGGGGCCATTCCCTTCATCTAAAGGAAACAAATACATCCTTGTTGCCGCTGACTACGTTTCTAAATGGGTTGAAGCGAAAGCTTTACCCACTAACGATGCAATGGTGGTTTGTAACATTTTGAAGCAGCTATTCGCTAGATTCGGTGTGCCTCGTGCCATTATTATTGATCGCGAGACTCATTTTTGCATTGATCAATTCGCAAGAGTCATGGCTAAGTATGGTGTAAATCATAGTCTTTCCACCGCATACCACCCACAAACTAATGGGCAGGCTGAAATATCTAACCGAGGGATAAATCGAATTCTTGAACAAACCGTGGGAGAGCATCATGCCTCATGGGCCGATAAACTTGATGATGCTCTGTGGGCTTTCCGTACCGCATATAAGACCCCGATTGGTTGCACACCTTATCGTCTTGTGTACGGGAAAGCATGCCACCTCCCCATTGAGTTGGAGCACAAGGCTTACTGGGCCTTGAAGTGGGATAACTTCGACATCAACAAAGCCGGTGACCTACGCAAAATCCAACTCAATGAGCTTAATGAACTTAGGAATGAAGCTTATGAAAATTCTTTGATCTATAAGGAAAAGACTAAGCTCATTCATGACTCTAAGATTAAAAACCGAGAGTTCTAAGTTGGAGACAAAGTTTTACTCTTTAACTCTCGGTTGAAAATCTTTTCGGGAAAACTCAAATCTCGTTGGTCCGGCCCATTCACCATTGCCCAAATTTTTCCATATGGTACTCTCGAGCTCGCTCAACCTAATGGATCTAATTTTAAGGTGAATGGCCAACGAGTGAAGTTGTACTTTGGTGAGGACATCTCTCCTGAGATGATTTCATCCCTCACCACGTTTCCCATGACCTAGTTTTGGGTCGAGTCTGGCTCGTGACTCGGTTATCAAAAACAAGCGCTCCTCGAGAGGCAACCCGAGTATCTATCCCTTTTCGTTTTACCTCCTAAGTGTAGGGGGGGCTATATAGGTTGTTTGTGTTTATGTGGTGATGTGATTACAGGGATGAATGCACTTTTGGAACCTTTGAAGAACCGTGCTCCTGTGTTTTCCGCAATCCGTTTCTATCTCTCAACTATCGTGATTCAACTTTCTTCATACTCACATTAGAAATTGATCACTTTTGTCGTCTCTTCCTTAGCTTGATTTAACCAACGTGCACAATGTCATAAGTGTAGGGGAGACTTTTCCCACATGCTTAAACATTGAGGACAATATTTATATTCAGTGTAGGGGAGACTTCTATCGAAGTTTTAAGTGGACTTTTCCATTAAAATGCCTTCATATAACCAGAAAATCATCTTTTTTAGCATTTTTCAAATTTTTAATTAACTTTGGCCATATAGTCGTAATTTTTATATTTTTATCGTCTCTTTCATGTGTGTATATCCCATAATACAGTCAAAAATATTAATTTAGTGGTGTAGCTAGTTTAGAAGTCTTCGACATATTAGGCCCGTTGCGATTATTTTGACTCAACCCGAATAGACTTATCCAAGTTTATTCTAGCAAGTATCCTTAACCATGTAGACCTTAATTGGTTTATTAGGCTAAGCATCCACGAGTCTCATTACTTGAGATTTTAAATTGTGGAGAACGAGAAATGATAGAGCCAATTATAAGTCGGTATTCTTGCACAAGCACACTTGGTGTGATTATAAGCTTTTCCTCCCATCGCCTTAAATGAATAAATGCAATAAGTAAGGTCGTACGATTTTATTGAATAACTTAGCTTCTAGCCCAAGTTCGTTTAAAAGTTGCTCGGTAATGATAAGAGTTCATAGCCAAGGCATAACTAATGAAGCGGGGCGCGAAGATTGGCGAGTCCGAAAAGGCCCTAACAAGGCATGAGGATTCCATTTTATTGCTAAAGATCCAAGGTGATGTGAAAAGCATTATTCCCAAAATCAATATGAAGGATCAAGACTCATGAAGAAAAGCAATCAACTCCCATAAAGATCATGGAGAAGTCTATCCGAAAAGACCCTAACAAGGTATGGGGATAAATAGATCCAAGTCTGAAAAGGAGGCGGATCGTTGTATCTCAAAATCCCAATTAACGATTGAAGAAATAATGATGAAGTCGTGGTCAACAAAGATGGAGTATCCCTCAAAAGTCTCCAAGTGAAGAAACTCTATTAACGAAGAGAAGACCATTATCTCAAGAACGTCTCTCAAGATATGAAGTATGAAGTACATGCCAAATATCGGCCCGAGAAAGGTCTCAAATCGTGAAGCAAGTTATGCCAAGATATGAACTTTTTGAGGTCCCGAGAAGCAGTTTTAAGAGATTTTGTCCTTTAGCTAAATATTAATCAAATCGTCCTACTTTGCTTTCAGCCTAAATAAACTATCACAATAAGTCCAAAAATGCATCTTCGTGATCATTCTAAGACAAAAATAAAATATAAGAGATACACCTAGGAATAAGGGAGTTTAAGCATATAATTAAGCCATGTGTGTAAGTGTTTGTTTTGCTAACTTATAATAACAATGATCTCGTTTTTAAGCTTAGTTTGGGGAACGTGAAACTTGAGGGTGATAAATCTTCACAGCAGCCAAAGCCCTAATGTAAGTCTTAGATCTCTTTGCAAGTTATTTCCATGTAGCTATTTTCTAGTGAAAATGGTTTTCTATCCCTTTTGTTTCCTTTAAAGCTTTATTTCTTCATAGTAGTTTAAATTTTTGTTTTAGTAGTATATTAATAAGGCCAAGGTTGATCGATTATAAGAAAAGTGTAAATTTGCTTTGTCACTAAGCATTGCATGAGGGCATGGCAATGGTTAAGTGTAGGGGATTTGATAGGTGTGAAAACACCCATCCTTTTACCACTTATTTCTTGCTAAAACAAGACCAAAACGCGTACTTAATGTCATTTGTTTGGAATTATGCGTGGTTTGTGTGTTTGTTGTGTCTTTAGAGCCAACCAGATAAATATTGAAGAAAACGTGGGATTGCACGGGTTTTATCAAAGAAAACGACTCAAGACAAAGTCTATTGTCCAAGAGATGCAAAAGATTTGAAGTCAATGGGCCTATTTGAAGATTTATCGAAGAAAAGGACCAAAGATGGAAGATTTACATATGTCGAAGAACTCAAGTCTATTAAACAAAGAAATTAAAAGACGAGTTGAATTTATTCATCGAAAAATCCCGAATCAGAATCGAAAACGTCAACTTTACTGAAAAGACGAGAAGACAAAAAGAAAGGAGAAAAGCCCACTCATCAACCAAGTTCAAGTCCTATAAATAGAAGTCCCTTCCCACACATTAGAACAAGTTTTCATTTCCAGTTTTTCTTTCCTTTATTTTCGTAGGTAACCAACACCATTAAGGTGTTGGTGATTTTTCATTTTTGTTGATTCATAAATCATGTAAGTTTTAATCCTTCCTTTTGATTGTTTAACCTTAATCTTTCAATATAATCTTTCCTTTAATCTTGTTCATCTTTCTCTTTTTGATTCAAAGTCTTAAGTTTTTATTTGGTTGATTTTAATCTTCAAAAGTATGTGGGTTTTATGTTTTTATTGTTTTAGTTTGATGTTTATGATTAGTAGATGAATAATAGTTATCTTGGTTAAATCTTTGGTTAAAAACTTGTTTGATTTTGGTTTAAAATCGTGTTATTTTATTTCCCTGTTCTTCGTCTTCAACAAATCCCCAGATTCCGAATCAACTTAATATTCCGAACCAAGGGTTTTGTCACTTTATTCCAGATGAGCTAAACATTCCGGATGAAGCTTTTTAGTTAAATTATTTCGAGTCAACGTTTATTCCGAACGAAGGGTTGGTTAGGTTATTCCGAATGAGCAACAATTATTCTGAACGAAGCTTTTAGTTTTTTATTCCGGATGAATGAATATTCCGGATGAGTTTGATATTCCGAGTGAACAAGTATTCCGCATGAGAGAGATATTCTGAATCAATCATTATTCCGAATGAATCAAAGTTATTCCGCATCAACCCTATATTCCGAATGAACAGTTTCCTATTTTTTATTCCGAATCAAGCTACTTTCAGTTTCCTATTTTTTATTCCGAATCAAGCAATTTGTTAAATTTATTCCGAACCAATTTTCTTTCTTTATTCCGGATCAACATATTTCTGGATCAACCTAATATTCCGAATGAAGCCTTTTTAAGTACAATATTCCGGATCAGCCTAATTATTCCGAACGAAGCAATTTTCATCAATTATTCCGAATGAGTAGAATTATTCCGAATGAAGGTTTTCTCCAAATATTCCGGACGAACAAATATTCCGGATAAAATGTATTTATTTATTTATTCCGCATGAGTTGATATTCCGAATGAAGTAAATTTATTCCGGATCTAGCAATTATTCCGAATCAGTAGTTTTGCATGTAAGGGTATTTTAATGTTTTACTGTTTAATTCAATTTAAGCCTTATTTTATTTTAGTTTAATCGTATATCTTTTAGTTTAATCGTATATCTTTGTGCATTTAAACCTTTTTAGTAGAATAGAAAACCAATCCCCTTTTTAGTAACCAAGAACAACTGAGTCGTACTTTTAATCGGTAATAAATTCGAAAAGATCGGAACGAAAATTATTTTATACTTGGCTAAAAACCTTGTATCACCAGGACGCATCACAGAAACCTGTAACATTCAGTTTTGTGTCTGGTTTTCCACCATATACCAAAAAAATATCTTTCGTACTCCACAAATACTTTAGAATATGTTTAACAGCTTTCCAGTGGAGCTTCCCTGGATTTTGTTGGTATCTACTAACCAAGTTCTGAGCAAATGCCACATCAGGCCTTGTGCATCTAACAACATACATTATAGATCCTACAACCGAAGCATAAGGCACCTTCTGCATGTATGCCTCCTCTTCAAGAGTTGATGCATCCATCTCATGACTCAGATTATGCTTAACTTCCATAGGTTGAAAACCTTTCTTGAAATTATGCATATTACACTTCTTCAAAATCTTATCTATATAAGTATCTTGACATAGACCAGTTAACCGTCTTTTCCTATCTCGCTAGATCTTAATTCTCAGAATGTATGCAGCTTCTCTTAAATCCTTCATAGAAAAACATTTACCAAGATAATCCTTAACAGCTTTAAGTCTTGGAATGTTACTTCCAATGATTAATATGTCATCAACATATAGGACTAGGAATACTACATCACTCCCACTAGCTTTGCGATATACACATGGCTCATCACGATTCTGACTAAATCTAAACTTTTTGATTTTTTCATCAAATCTTTTGTTCCATTGACGTGATGCTTGCTTCAAACCATAAATGGACCTTTGAAGTTTGCACACATGTCCTGGATTCTTAAGATCAACATACCCTATATAGATGTCTTCATCTAAGCTCCCATTCAAGAAGGCAGTTTTAACATCCATTTGACATATCTCATAGTCATAGTATGCTGATATAGCTATGAGAATCCTAATAGCTCTTAAGTCTGCTATAGGAGAAAATGTCTCCTCTTAGTGTATGCCAAAAGTTTGAGTAAAACCTTTAGCTACTAAACGAGCTTTATAGGATTTTACTTTTCCGTCTATGTCGGTTTTCTTCTTGTATAACCACTTATGTCTCACTACTTTAGCATTTGGTGGTGGTTCTACAAGAATCCAAACATCATTTACTTTCATGGATTTCATTTCCTCATCCATAGTAACTATCCACTTACCCCTCTCAGGATCAAGTATGGAGGATTTATAATTAGCGGGTTCACCAAGATCCCCAAACTCATCATCATCCTCTATGTTAAGACACATATTGCTATTTGCGTTTTTAATCCTTGCGGATCTACGCAGAGGAACTAATTCCGGTGGAACCGCTAGACTTTCTGGTTCTAAAGGAATTATATCGCTAGTGTTTTCAGAAGGTAATGTATCTATATGACTCTCCTCAAGATCATAATTTCTCCCACTGAATTCTTGATTTACAAGATCAGATTCAAGGAAGTCTCCATACCTAGCAACAATCACTTTGTTCTCAGGTGGATAATAAAAGTAGTAACCCAGAGTTTCCTTAGGGTATCCTATAAAGATACATTTTACAGATCGTTGTTGGAGTTTGTTACCCTAGTCACGTTTCACATACGCCTCGCAACCCCAGACCTTTAAATAAGACAAATATGGCTTCTTGTCATGCCATAGTTCATATGGTGTCTTATCGAACTTCTTTGTGGGAACCATATTTAATATGCGAACATCAAATTCTAGAGCATAATCCCAAAAGGATAAAGGTTAAGTTGTAAGATTAAAAATAGATCATACCATATCCAATAATGTATGATTTCTCCTTTTGGATACACAATTTTGTTGTGGAGTATAGGGAGATGTAAGATGCTGAACAATTCCATTCTCACTTAGATAATCTATCAACTCTTGACTTAAATATTCACCACCTCTATCAGAACGAAGAGCTTTAATCTTCTTCCCTAATTGTATTTCTACTTCATTTAAACACTTTTAATGTTTCAAATACCTCATGTTTATGCTTAAGTAAATAAACATAACCATAACGGCTATAATCATCCGTAAATTTTAAGAAGTAGCTAGCACCTTTCCTTGACGTATGTCTAAGTGGTCCACACACATCAGTATCTATAAGTCCAAGTAGATCAATGGCCCTTTCAATATTGCTATTAAAAGATTTCTTGGTCATCTTTCCAGAGATACAAGACTCACATTTATCAAATGATTCATCATTGATATTTTCCAAAAGACCTTCACGTTGAAGCTTTTGTATACGAGTCTTTCCAATATGGGCAAGTCTACAATGCCAAAGATAAGTAGAGTTCTTGTCAAACTTTCTCTTCTTACTCATGCTAAATACAGATTTATTGTTCTTGGATTCATTATCATACATGTCTATTTCAAATACACCATTCACAAAAATTGCATTAAAATAGAAAATACCATTTTTCCAAATAGAAATTCCATTATTATCAATCGTGTGAGCGAATCCATTATTTAACAAACAAGAAAATGAAATAACACCCCTTAACAATTGTAGGTGCATAATGACAATCATTTAATCTCAGTACTAAACCCGAAGGTAAAACTAGATCAAAAGTTTCTATAGCTTCAACCGCTGCTTGTGCGCCATTGCCCACTTGCAGATATTGT
This sequence comes from Glebionis coronaria, assembly GCA_025667525.1. Taxonomy (NCBI): domain Eukaryota; kingdom Viridiplantae; phylum Streptophyta; class Magnoliopsida; order Asterales; family Asteraceae; genus Glebionis; species Glebionis coronaria. Next base: position 97,180,239 of record CM046876.1, on the reverse strand, counting down.
TCTCCATACGAAAGTTTCCTTTCCAGATTAAATCCCTGCAGCATATTACAAATGTTAATACCGCATCCCGTATCATATACCCAAGAATTTAATTTGTATGTTAAATTGAACAATTCAATCGTAAATAAAGTACCTGAAGCTACAGCGCTCTACTCAGACTTCTTCTTTATTTCTCGCAATTCTTCGAGGTAAAGAGGGAAATTCCTCTTCCAGTGACCACTTGCCTTGCAATGGTGACAAGTCTCATTCTTTTGAGATTGACTCCTCTTAACAAAGTTCTGCTTGGGTTTCGAATAAGTCGCAACTGATTTGCCCTTATTACCCTTGCCTTTGCCTTTCTTCCTGTTCATTTGCGGTTTTGGCTTACTCACTCTACCCTTTTGTATTGTTAGTACATAAGGCGTAGCGGTAGATGCCTTGTCTTTTAACCCCTTTTCATAGTCAATGATCATTGCATGCAAATCATTAATTGTCTTCCCCGTGCAATGCATATTATAGTTTCTAACAAAATCATTGAAGTCCTTGTTAAGGGACCTATTGATCAAGTTAATAGCCATATTATGATCATAGGGTTGTCCTAGTGCAATGAGCTGTTCCATATAACCCCTCATCTCTAAATAATGGGCACTTACAAACTTTCCTGGATCTTTCTTGCAGCTATACAAAGCATCTACCAAGTCGTAGATCTCCACAACTTGCGGCTTTTCGAACATAGCCTTGGGCTCATCAAGCATTCTCTTAGGTGAAAATAGCTCATACTTTTGTTGAAGTACAGGAGCCATTTTTCCTAGCATTATGCAAGCCACCTCAGAGTGCTTCTTAACATTAGAAACATATTCAAGCCTTTGCGCATCATATGCTCCTTTAGCAAGATCCTCCGGATAGGAAGTAGTCAAGATATCGATAGTACCCGCTGCTCTCAAGACAATTCTTAGCGAGCGGTACCAATCATTGAAGTTTGGGCCAGTAAGTTTAGTTCGTTTAAAGAAAGCTTTGAACGCAGAACTTATCGTGTTATTGGTGGGTTGAGCCATTTCTACAGAAATAGGTTCAAATATTAGTATTTTCGAAAACAAAATACTTTCAAGAAAATAAATTACCCCGGTTTTATAACCATATTATTTTCCTTGAATTCTAGAACTATATTGACATAGATCCATTCCATAAGTTGATCTGCTAGTAATGAATGTACTCAACATAGCGACTTGTCGAACAATTCAATTGACAAACAATTTTCAATTTCTAGATACTTAAGGGATTTACATTGCCAAAAACGTTTTGCATTGTAAACATGTTTCATCCCTTCTAAATGCATTAAGTTCCCAGATCTCACTGAGTAACTTAATTAAGTCGTCTAATCTGAGTAACGTAAAACCATCATACGAATTCTCATTCTACAAACGGTTTTCTCTCCATCACAACATCATCAAAAAATCTCATTTGATGACGAAGTAATTTCAAGTGTTCGTCAATTAAGAGCATTCGACTTAAATTTTAAGGGTATAAATTTTGATGTCAAAATCTATGTATGGAGAAGCATGCATACAATCTCCATAACATAGGTTTAATAAAACATTTAGTAAACTTATTCATGAGATTAAATTTCTTCATAAATTATGTTGCGGTATTGGTTAAACTAATTAAAGAATTTACCCACAACTCGTCACATCGTACTTTGCTAGAACTCGGCTACGCACAAAGCGATACCCTTATTCATTGTGGTTCGGATGTGAATTTGTTGTAAATCACCCTTAAGGTATAATTCAATTAACAATCGTAGGTAATTTTAATTTTGAAGCACAAGTGAGCCGGGAATTTGGTCAGCGACTAATGGCATAACACCTCCTTCCTTAACCGGGTACATGACCAACGGTGCCTTAAACTCACTTTATAGTTTGTCTAAATTGAGTAGACCGTTAGATTATTATTGAAATTCACCAATGAATGTAATCTTATGTAATTTAAAATCTCTTAACAAATCATTATTTTTAATATGATTTAGTCCATATAATTTTTTTAAAAAATAACCATTATTTACAACAATTCAAGAATTTTTATATATAAACGAGTAAAAAAAAACTAAATCATAAACACATAATAAAAATTTATATGTGCAACATATAAATCAAATAGCCACATGCATACGGTTTATTCAATAATCATCAAATCTAGGTCTTTATATCTCTATATAAAAGTCTTCCCTAATTCTTGATTTATTGAATCAAATAATGACGTAGCACATAAAATCATATAAACATATAATTTTACGATCCATGAAAACATGCACGTAATCATGGAATCCTCACAAATCTTAACAATTAAATCTCTATGGATCGTAACCATACATGACATAACAATTAATCATCCAATTTAATCTAAAATTATCCCACATGTAATTTAGGGTTTCAAAAGAATTCACTTTTTATTTAAAATAGAGTAAAAACCCTAATTTTTAAAAAACAAAACCCTAATTTTATGAAAAACCTAAAAACATGTAGTTTTAACTCAAAAGATAGTTAAAAAAAACTTTAGATTTTCGATAATTATAACATGTTAAAACGGCTCTAATCCACTGAAGGTTTATTAGTATCATAACAATTATAGAAAACCCTACACACGTAGCGGAAGCGATTTAACAAGATCATAATAATAACACAATTATACTTAATCGAATTAGGGTTACATACCTTTACGCTAAAGCAATTCCACAAGACGAAGAACAAATCACCGATTCGAGTTTAAACCGTATATACCAAGATATAGTCTAAAGTCAGACTATATTATTTTCTTTTACACATGTAATACAACGAGCTAACCATGATTCAGCACGTGAAAACCGAGCTACAACGCTTGTAATTAATCTACCCAACAACCCTAGAGAGGGGCTAGGACTAGATTACGTATACAATCGATCAACCAAGAAAACCAACCGAAAATCCTTCGTTGGTGGGGGTGGTGATCGACCAAAGAGAAAGAAGGGAAGAAAGATTATTGTTGTTTGATTATGAGGGGATTAGAAGGTGTATTTATAGGCCTACACATCTTATAGCCCAAGATAAATATAAGGCAACAATCCCCCCCCCCCCTTTGGCTTGACCGATGATCGAACACCCCCCTCCAAGGGGTGTTCCGGAACCTTCCATCCTTCTTTCCTTTAGTATACATTCTATATATTTATTTAACGCTCGTTATAACTTAACTATTAATTAATTAAGGATCGTTAAGGTTATATAGTTACTTGCTCGGTTAAATTAATAAATACATAAATATATTTATTAAATAAATTAATAAATACAAAAATATATTTATTAATTATATTAACTCTTTACGTATTGTGTGTAATCCCGCCAAGTTACAGTAAGCACTACGCATCCTTTTTTCACACATCTTAATCATAAGCACGGAACACTCAAAAGATGAGAATGTGCCATGGGTGAAAATCTATAAGCTTTCTCAAAAGGCTGGTATATTCGCACCATCAATACAACTTTTTAAACACCTTTCATTATATCTTTCTCAAAAACGTAAAAAAACTGCCAGCGAGCAAGTAATCAGAAAAACAAATAGCATCAACAACTCATAAGCATATTGTTTAACGACCTAATCACCAACAACACACACACGCACCTTTTAAACACCTTTCATTATCTATTTTCATTGGTTTTTCTTCCTTAAAATTTTACAAATTTATGGCCAATATCAAATATCATCGACAGCCGGACCTTACCGATAATCGAAATTATTTTTGAAATTTGTTTTTGAGATATGGAAGAAAGATCTAGAGAGATGGGTCATCTAGGTGAGGGAAGGCTCAGATTTACATATTGATTTGCACTAACAAACACCGGTCGTGGCTGCAATCACACTTTCGGCCGTGTAACTGCCCAACCAACAAATGTGTTTGTAAACCATGCAAAACGAACATAAAATACTCATCATCGCCTATAGTATAATCAATGTAGTATAAGCAACGCATCCAACAGAACTATAACATTTAGATGCCGCAATAGCCACAGATGAAGGTGATATATTGGAACATAATGGTTTGGCTCAGAAATGCGATAGTTGGACCAGATGAAGGCGTATAGACCTGGCATGGCTGCAAACACAGTGTCATATTGCCCTGCCAAGATCCGGATCAGTCTCAACCATCACGATCCAACAATCTATTATGATTGAAAACCAACAAATGCAAATACGTAATACTATCTTCATCGCCAACTACAAAGTCCGAAAGGGCCCGTAAACAGGGACATGATATAAACGATTTTAACCACAGTCACAAACGATGTAGGTACATAAGCGCAAACAAACACCAACTTACTTTACAACCTGCTAATGTAGTAGGTATAAGGTCAATCGAGTCAGGTTATTTAATCAACCACCAAATACCCTAAGAACATCAGCTATAATCACCATCAATGCCACACTGAGATTGAACACGAAACATCCCATTTCCAGCTCATAACACAACCATTTTCAAACGTCAATCACATCTTCTATCCGGCATATATAGCGGCAACGAAAGGACTGGCGACCTAGATCAAAACCAATGAAAAATCAAAGGAAGAAAAATCAATACAGCCCACAAAATAAATCACCCAAGCCAAACCACAAAAATCAATACAAAGACCATCTTACTTACTTGGTAATCAATAGAAACCAATACAACCCACAAAAGAGGCTCATACCTGGTAACCAATAAACCTCCAACGCGACGCATTCAATCAACCTCCAACGCGGCATCAAAGAGTTTGTGGATCAAACCCAATCAAAATCAGATCGGGTTTTCTAGAGAGAGGTTTTGATGGTGGTTTTTTAGATTATGTGGTGTTTGCCAGGTAATAATATAAAAACCCAAATCATACTATGTGCAATTAATCAATCATTAAAGGGCAACAAAGGGCAACAAATGGCAATCCTGTAGCCAAAACACCAAAGGGGAAAATTACCCATTAATTAAGGGGTCAACATTGTATCTGTGTGAGAGTAGAGAGATGTGTGTGGGAGAATTTTGAGAGGGAACATAGTTTGTGAGAGAGGCTGATATTGTTTTTAATTTTGTATGTGATGAAAGTTATTGTACCTCGTAAAATGCAATTCTCCCTATTATAAAGAGGATAATTAATGCACCTTTTCATTTCCAATAATGGGTCTAACTACAAAAACCTAACATTAGCATCACAAAAATATATTATTTGATTCCATTACCATAAAACAAACGAGCTCTAAGATTCTTCATATATTGTAATAGATATCTAATATAAGACAATTAGATATATCATTGTGTTTACTTAATATAAAATAAAGTTACATATTTTATAAACCGTATATTTTATACATATTTATCAATGTTATTACTATGTGTTGCATGAATATATATCCATAGTTTCAAGAGGTAGAATATCAAAGTATTAAATAGTAGATTTATTTTCTCAGTTTTGTACGTTAATAAATATTAAATTATCTTTTCATCTACAACTTGCAAGAAATTGATAAACAAACAATAGAATGGAAATAACAATTACTTCTTTCGTCCTAGAATTATTGTCCATTGACAAAAAGCACATAGTTTAAAAAAGTATATTTATTACCACATTTTTTCTCTTACTTTTTGACAGAGTGACATGACACACCGCTCAATATCGTACTTTTCATTCACTTATTCGACTAGTTTTTTCTTAAGTTTTTTCAAAAAGATGTTATTAATTTTTTAATAATTGTTTTCTCTTTTTAAATGGTTTTTTAACTTTAATAAAAATACACTTTTAAAAAACTTGTACTTTTTAAATACTTTTTTTAAAAAATGATGAAAAAGAAAAAAACATGGTCACATGTGATAACCGGTAATATAGCATAACCAATATTAGCAAGTCATCAAAACTTTAACGGACGATATTAGTATATTCTAAAGTAAGTTAACTAACATGAGTATTTTTTAAAATATGTACCCTATATGTGGATTTAACCCTATATATTATTGAGATATATTATTTACTTGTTAAAAACAACATGTATATTTTATCACGTGATAATATATAATCTCTACTATGACTTGAAGCATCGTTTTAGTAGGTAGTAATATTTTGATCATATCTTGTTTTGTGATCGCATTGACTAAATTAAAAGATATTAAAAATCATCTGATCATATTATCAAATGATAATAAAAGATTGGATCTATTAAAATAAATCAGGATCACTTGCACATGTGATATTATCACAAAGAATGAGGGAAATCTCTATCCAAAGACGGAGGAACTGAGCGAAAAACAAAATTGCGAAGGTTTAAAATTTACCTACTTTCTAAGTTAATCTTTATTTTTTCGATATTATGAGAACACGAAACATAGATTATTCAAGTCCCACAAAGATGTTTGTTAAGAACTGTAACACCCCACTTTGATAAGTGGATCGTTACATGATAATTATGACGTGTCATCAAAGCATGCAAGGTAATATGTCCTAAAACATAAATGAACATAAGGAAAGCCGGAATCAAACATCGGCCCCCAAACATAAACTCAAAATATGCATAAACTAAATTAAGTGCAATGGGGAAAGAAGTATACGGGAGCTCCCATCCTATGCACGTCCTCTCCATGCTCGTGTCTGTTCTTGGGTACCTGCCGTTTGGGTCATGGAAATAAAACCTACGGCTGAGCAATACGCTCAGTGAACGGATATATGACAATAAAATGAATAGCATACACATAAGCAAAGTATGAAATAAAAGTATGAATGATAGTGTAGCGGAATAATGTATGTCCTGGAAAACTTGATGTATGTTTTATAGACTGGTTTATTTCTGAAAAGCTTATGTTTAGTATCCTAAAACTATATTTTAAATGCCCAAGAATCCATATAGGTCATGAAGGTATCAACGTGCATGAATACATAGAGGGGTGACCTCATCATGCAGTTAGAGGGGTTGCCTCTAGTTATAATAGTCTGGTTGGAGGGATCAGCTCCATGTAACGAATGTAAGGCACACACCACAGTTACCTTGTAACCTAATAAACATGTACTAGGATGCACCCATTCGCCCCATATGATAATAATAATATAAATGGCCAATAACTAAAAGGGACGCCACGAGCAATCACTCTCACCGCAGAAGAGCCATAACACCCGTGCCTCAAGTGTTATGATTATGGTACCTCCATAACTAGTTGAAACTGGCATGCATTTATATAGATCAAAAAATTTAAAATAATAACATAGCAATTACTGAAAGTGTTTAAGACACATAAACTACTAGGAAAAATAGTGCTGCAAATGGGGAAATCCTAAGTATAGGAAGAGAGTGTCCTTACTAAAGGACGAAATATCCGTACAATGTGTCCAGTAATGAGGATGATAACGAATGCGGATGAATTACTCCGACTTCACGATAACTACATAATGAAAGGGCATGAATAAGTTGTCTGTTCAACTTATACTTACTGGTTATTAATTTACTTTACGCGTTTTTAACTGTATTACTTATTCTTATATTGTTTTACATGTTTTAGACTTATTATACTGTTTCATGTGTTAATCATGTGTCTCTTAGTGTTTCCTATGTTCTTGATTAGTGTATTTCATGTTTGATATGTTAGAGTACTTGTAGTAACATAATGAGTAACTTTCTAAAAATAGAAGGATTCTATATATAGTAACTTTCCAAAAATAGCAGGTCCCAATATATAGTAACTTTCCAAAAATAGCAAGTTTCTTTAAATAGTAAGTTTACAAAAATAGAAAGTTTCCATAGTTAGTAAGTTTCCAAAAATAGGTAGTTTCCATAATTAGTATGTTTACATAAATAACCTGTTTCCATATTTTATATGTTTCCATCATTAGTAATAAGCTTATATTAAACAAGTCCTGATTATTATATAATAATAATATAGTTAATTTTCATAATATTTTTTGTCTTAACATATGATTATTAATTAATAATAATAATACATGATATTATAAGTAATTATTAATTAATAATATTACATGATTATAATAATTAAACTTTATCTTAAATGATTGATTGTATAATTAAATTAACTCATGTTATTAATTTAAGTAAACTTTGGTTATAATGTATTTGATTTATTAAGCTAAGTCTTAATTAAATTAATTAATGGACATGTACATATAGCATGAATAATTAATTCTAATAATTATTATAACATATAGTTTATTTCAATGGCCATGTTTAATTATCATATTAATTATATTAATAATTATAACCTAACTCTTCTCTATTAATTAATTAACTTAACGATGATTTATTTCATAAAATTAATTAGTTAAATAACCTAACATGTTTTAGGAAAAGTTTAACCAAACACACCCCTTGGTGTGTTTGGTTCTACCCGATCCCCTCAAAGAACTCACCGAGATCATGGAGGTCTCGGTTTGCCTCAATAACAACAACACACACCACAACCGAGGTTGTGGCATGTTGTCCGACCACCACCAGCAGCCACCGGCAGCCTAGCCGGTGCCACTGCTGAGCAAAAGTACCCCCTGGCTAAGCCAGGGTTCCCCCTGCTGTGTACATATTACCCACTAAGAGCCTCCCAGCTCTCGGTTCCCACTGTTTTAACCAAACAACCCCTGCTGGGGTGTTTGGGTGTTACGGCTGAAAGAAACAAACAACCCTCGACTGTTTTGGAAACCCCACCGACACAACACATCATCCACGCCACTGTCACCTGCGGCTATTGCCACAAACCAAACTGAGAGCACCCCACTAGATGGGTTCTCGGTTTCCGTGACACCAAAACAAAACAGCCCTGATTCTCTTCTTGTTTTAATCATCGTAACAACTGTTTAATTTATTTACAAAGATTCATGATTTAAGCGAGATAATAAAACGGAAACTTAGGATTACCAAATACGTAAAGGATTAAGGGAAGTAAACACGAACAGGCACATATGATTGATCGAAAGTCAAAAACCAAATTCTCCTCCTCCCTTTATCTTTTCTGCCGGCGGCATCAAGGACTCCAAACCCTAATTCTTGTTTTATTTATATTTGTAACATGAGAATAAAATTAAGTCCCTGGGTTGTTTAATTTTTTTATTATGGGCCGGGCTTAGGCCCCTTTGTTTCTTGTCTTTAAACCCGGCCAAACAAACACCCATATTCAGTTTTCATGTTTTAAATAATTATCGTGTAGGTTCGTGTTTAATTCTCGTGTTTTAAATTCTTTGCATGTTTTAAACATTATACGTAAATACTTATTAATAATATAGATAATACTTGTCGTAATTAATTAATATACATAATACTTGAATTAAATGTTCATGATTCGTGTTGTATATTAATAAATATTAAAGTTTTAATTTAATTGGGTTTTTACGCATTTAATGTTCATGAGTATTTTATGCGGTTTTTACAATTCTTCCCCTCTAAAAAGAATAATTCGTCCTCAAATTAGAGATACGATAAGCTGGAAGGGACATGGACGTGACGCGACTAAAGAGAACTTGGAACGTGATATGACTGAAAGAACATATCTGAATTACGGAAGGAAAAGAAGATAAAAAATCCAGATGGAATCCTTCGTTTCCATGCGGCTTCCCTCTCGGAACGGTACCTCCAAGAGATCTTGACAAAAGGAATAATCTTGGTCCTCATGACCCCGTCTTGATGGTATGGAAAAGTTTCTGGTTCTTCAACGTAATATAGATCCTCATGAATCTGATCGCGTGGATAAGGAATAACGTGCTAAGGTAAATGAAACGTTATGATGCGAGATAGCCTGAAATTATGACATTTAATTGTAACCTCTGAGTAGAAACGTAGTACGTGAATAATTGTGAACGTGATACGTGAATTTGAATGTGATACGTGGAGGTAAGGTGAAAGTAATATGTAGAACGTAGGGTGGGCATGATACGTGACATATATCATGAACGTGAGATAGCCGAGGAGGTGACGTCGAACGATACGAGATGAGACGTAAAATGTGACGTGAAACGTTTGTCGGAAGATGGAAAGTTGTATTAAACTTGATTTTGGTCTCCCAAGCTTTCTGCCAAAACATTCCAAAATGAAATGAGGAACATAAGTCATAAGATGGAATACGACCATGAACGTGAACAATGTCATGAACGTGAGTGCGGAAAACATATCATGAGATGGAATAAGTACATGAACGCGTGCAAGGTTGTAACCGCGAACGTGAGACGTAAATGAGAGCGTCAACGTAAACGTGAATGTTAACATAATCTTGAATGTGAACGTAAGTGTGAACGTAACTTTATGTCTTGCTGATCTTCCCGTAGATCTGCTAACTGCGTAATCTTTCGGATGAAAGACAATGTGTAGACTAGGTTAAAAGGTCGAATGTCGATCCAAATGGCATTTAGCTTCTTCTGAGCCTGTGGTAGTCCGGTAACAAAATCAATGGAGATCTTTGTTAATCCCACTTCAATCCATAACACAATATAAGATGATATTTTAGAGAGAGAAATAGATGAAGGTAGAGAGAGAAACTAGAGAGATTATGGAAGGTTAAACATTACTAGAGAGAGAAAGTAAATGGTAACCAACACTCTCTTCCACACATGGAAGAGGGTATATATACCCTAGGCTTGTTAGACCGTGGGCTTTGTGACCTCGGCCGGGCTTGGCTTACACTTGGGCTTACGCCCCTAACTTAGACAATATTAGCTTAAAGTCCAAGCCCGGTTAACCCGACTAACCTATTACAATAAAAGACCTTTTACGACTAAGATGAGATATTACATTCTTGTTCGACTATACAAAATATAGGGCTAAAAATCTCGCCCAATGTATCGGTCGTCTTAAAAAGCTTAAAAAGCATAAGATGACTGAGTGAATACATTCTTGTAGAGGAGATCTTCCTTCTTTGGTCTTGTATCTTGGTCTTGATCTTGTTTGTAACGGCTTTGTTACTTCATGCTTTTGTGATCTTTATCTTGAGCCTTTGTCATTTGACTTTGAGTGCGTGAGATCTTCAATCTATTCTTGATAGTGTTTATCTTGAGCTCTTGTGACAAGATGACCTATTACATCCTTACATTCTTAAGTATCTTGATTATCGCCATCTTGTGCTCTTGTGACTTCTGAATCGACATCGGTTACACAGCTACGCCACCTTCTCGATATGCAGCAACATATATAGACACAGATAAAATGGCTTTGAAGATTTCATCCTAACTCGGTAGCGTTTTACCTCCGGTCGGTGAAGACCGTTTAGACGGTATTAGATATCGTACCTGTGATCGGGTAGATTTGATTAAAAATCTCCTTGACAGGGTTTCCCGGCGGTAGTAGCCAGTTCTCTTTACTCGACCGTCTCAAAGCAGACTGTGAACGTAAAGAGTGAATCATAAGGATAAATTATCCGTCTGATTATAGTCGTCAATTCAGAATTCCTGGAACAAGTTTGATTCAATAAAAATCGTACCATTGTTGCTTTCCAGTTTGTCACAAGCTTGATTCATAGAGAATCTTGTGAGTTACCTATCGTAGTGTTGTTTGATGTTGACACTGGAAGGATTTCCATTCGTCACTGTGAACACTAATGAGTGTCACTCTGAATGTTCTGGCAAGATCATATAGATTTTGCGAAGAAACCTGGAATCAAGTTTGAATCAATTAAGAATCCAAACTTAGTTGCTTTCCAGTTCTCACAAGTTTGATTTGTGTAGAATCGCACAAGTTACCTACCATGAGCTTGTTTGATGCTGGCTCAAGCAGGATTTCCATCTTCATTGTGAATCGTATCACTCAGATGTTCTGGCAATATCACAAGGATAATGCGTAGGACTCGATTGTGTCCTAATGAGATGATAGATAGATCTTGTTTTGGCTCTAGAGTCAATAAGTGCATTTTGATAATCGGAGGCTGGAGCAGACTGTCACTTTTTCAATATTAACTAACTCGGAGTGAGAAAGTCAATAGATACGTGTTGATCTCCGTGACAATGAGACAAGTTTCTTTTGAGAGAAACTCGAATGGCTTGGGAAGGGTTGTGCATCGCATCACTGGGTCCATGACACTTGTCTTCGATAGATGTGTTAACCCGGTTTCTGCCAAAGTTGCATAGAATATTCAACTCCTTCAATGCTTACCAACACGTCATCACTAGCACCTTGTTGTGATTGTTTCGGTGCTAAATTAACTAATTCGTCTACATTCAGCTTCATTCAACTCCATCTTTCCTAAGGACAACTATTTCTAGCTATGGAATGTCCTTGGGTAGATCCCTCCGAATCTGGTTGGATCATAGGACTTACTTTCGTATCCTAAACCACCTTTTGACTCCATCATCCCGTCCTGGACTGTAGGTTGTTTTGGGTAAAGATCGTAACCATAAACCATTGAAAACCATTCAAAGTGCTTGATAAAAATCAAAACTTTTAACACTTGAAAGTTTTACATTTCCGAAACGCCCCCCCTACACACATGCATCGATATACGAAATGGTTTAGCGTGTGAAGGAAAGAGTTGCACTTGAGTCTTTAAGATCACATGTTGCAATATATTACATTTTAATCACATTTTCTCCCCTATCTCTAATATAAAAACATCATATTAGAGATACCAATTGATTAAAATATGACAATTTCTAGAAACTGATTCAGAGAGAAACATGTGTGCACGCATGAATCATGGAAAATTAAGGCGGGTTGCTCCCCCTCAAAAATATATGTATGTCTTGAGACGAAATTTGACAAAATTTTGGAAAAACGACACCACAAAATATGTTGAGGTACGGAGATGAGATGCCTTTTCAGATATAATATATTACATTTGACAATTTTATATCATTTTCGGAATGTGTTGGATACATAAAATATGACAATTTCAGAGATGTACCCCAACAACATTAAAGGCTTGATTTTAAAACGCTCCCCCTCAAAAATTGATCAAAATAACATATGACAATTTTGAGATATAAAAACCACATATGAGGAAGGGAGTGTTGAACACACAATTTTGAAAGATTTAGAAAAACCTTTTGAGAAATTCTTGAAAAATTGTGTTCAACGGTTTTAAAATAATCAGGAAAGAAGACTTCTCTTCTATTGCTTAGGGAAAGAGCACTGAAACGTACACTTCCCTTTCGGGTCTATTTTTCATGAGCTCAAAACTTTGATTGTTTTGTGACTAGCTCATGACCGAGAAAAATAAATTTCCCGTTATGAAGGATAAGTTATCATCCGTGATAAACTTTCCTTAAGTTAAAGTTCGAGGTCTAAGCTGACATTTACTTAGAAATCGTTTTTCATGAACTTAAAAACTTTGAATGTTTTTATGAGAAGCTCATGACCGAGAAATATGAATTTCTCATTTAGAAGGATAAGTTATCGTCCGAGATAAACTTTCCTTAGTTGAGGTCCGAGTCCTAAGTTGTGATGCTCTTAGAAGTCATTTACACGAGCTTAAAACTTTCGAATAGTTTTAATGTAAGCTCGTGTCCGAGAAAATCGAATTTCTTGTTTTGAGGATAAGTCATACTCGGGATGAACTTTCCTTTTTTTGAGGTACGAGTTACAGTCTGACATGTGACTGTAAGTCTTTGTACATGAGCTTAAAAACGTTGAATGTTTTTACATATAGCTCATGTCCGAGAAAACTTAATTTCTCGTTCTGAGGATAAGTCATCATCGGGATGAACTTTCCTGTCTTGTTAGCCCAGGTTACAGTCTGTAATTTGACTATAAGCCATTACACGAGCTTCAAACTTTGAATGTAAGCTCATGTCCGAGAAATATGAATTTCTCGTTTTGAGGGTAACTTATCGTTGAAGAGATGAAGTTCCCTTTCTTTGACGTTCGAGTTACAGTCTGATATGTGACTGTAAGTCATTGTAGAAGCTTAATTGTGAAACCCCTGAGACGCTTGTTTCTCTGATATCTGCTTCTTTAGCAACCAAACTCTGAGAGTGTCTTTTGTTGAACGGTATGAATATGGAAAACCTTTGTGTTCTTGTTGAAACTTTACTTTATTAGCTGCACTTTCATCAGTAGTTTGTATGATTGCATGTGGGTTAGCGATATCTTAATAAGAACCATTTGGGGGTTCACCTTGAACCTTTGTCGAGCTAGAGGGGAATATCTTTCCAGTAGGACCCACCTAAGACCTATTGTTTTGAAGGTTCTACCCGTTGGTATCCACCTAACACAAGGTCGAGGAGACATAGTTTTCTCATGCACAACGGAAGACTGAGTTGGAGAAAACCTATTTCCTTTAGGGTTCCGTTTTTTAGGTGCTCTAGCTTTTTGGTTCACCTTGTTCAGGACTTTAGTGATACAATCATCATGAATGGCATTAAACACGCATTTGTTACATTTCGTGTAAACAAAGTGCTTAGCATCTGAGAAGGCTCTAGAGTTCCTAAGGTTGGCGGATTTGTGCACATCATAGAAGGGTCTAGAATTCCTAGATGTGTGATTCGCGCTCCTAGGTTGTGGTTTGGTCCAATCTCTTGCTTGTGTCTTGTTCTTAGCATCCTCTAGATAGCTTTTATGACCCGTGTCATTTGAACTACGCCTAGGCATGTTCTTGGAGCTAGATCTAGAGTTGCTTGAAGCATTCATGTGATCGGGTTTTGTAGATGCAGTCTGGCTTAAGGAGGGTTTAGATTGTGGAGTGGCTGGTTTAGGCAAATTGCTACGCATGTCAGCTTGGAAGGCAAACCTCGGGTTCGACATTTTGGGTCGTTCAGATTTAAAGGTATTCGGTTGTCTAGCAACTGAGCGATTTTTGAAAGATTGAGAAGGAGGTTTCCCCAATACTGACTGTTTTGCTAACTTAGAATCCATACTATTTCCTTTTAGCTTCCTTAATTCGTTTTTCATCGCTCTCAGTGCAAAAACTTTTTCCTGAATCTGAGCTTTTAACTGCTCATTTTGTAGAAGTAATTGAGCGACACGTTGTTCTAACTTAATGTTCATATTATCAAATATGTCGTTATCAGCATTCGCGTCATTACTGTCTACAGTGTCGATAGGTTGCACAGATAATTCAGTTAATGAAGCAGGCGGAGGACTTGGATTTTGAGAAAGCAACTTTGATTCTAACAAATTTATTTGTTTCACAAAATGTTCTTTTTCCGTGGTAAAATCTTGAATCTTACGATCCAATTTTTGTTCAAGAACAACATTTGCTTTTTCAAGTATTTCAAAGTAAGCCTCAAATTTGTTATTTTTTTTTTGAAAAATCGAGTTTGGCATCCTCAAAATCTTTAGTCTTCTGAGCTAACAGAATTTCAAGCTCGTGATTCTTAGAATCAACATCCTGAGAAGTCTCTCCACCATTAGTACTCGTATCTGATGAATCAGGTGTGGTATTGCTATCAACCTTTTCCATTAGATACGTGTCAAGAATGGGTTCAGATTGCTCAGTATGTTGTGGAACATCGTATTCAGCATTTAAATGTACCATAGCCATTGGCAGATCATCATAAATGGGTCTGATATCCGCATCATTGGTTGTTTGATCATTCCCTGAGCTGGTACTGATATGATGTGTTTCTGATTTTGTCCCGCTGCTCTCTGTATCAACCGAAGAAGCATCCAATGCTTGATCTTTATCGACAGTGCTATCTTTCGTCTGTATCAGTCTTTGATTCACCCTTCTTTGAAATTGCCTTTGATGGCGTGTTCTTTTAGCAATTGACTTCTTTATATTACTCATATGTTGAAGAAGTGTCTCTTTGAACGCTTGAAGATCTACGAGAGTATATTTGGTAAAGTATGTGCTTGTGAACTCTCGATCGTTTTTGGATAAGCCGCTTGAGTCAATGAATTGTTGGAACTGATTGTTGAGAGCTAAAAGGAACTCCATGGATATAATCTCGTGAAAATCATCTCTGCCAATTTCTTGTTGAAGATGGTCCACATTAAGTAGCAGCGTTCTGATGAATGTCTCAACATCTTGACCAAATAGTAGAAAGAATACCCGTTTGAATCCAATTTCAAGATGAGTGCCTTTTAGGTCTTCTCTTGAAAGAACCTGAAGGTGTGACTAGAGAAACTTTATGTGTTCCATGCATCTTTCTTTTGCTTTCGACATCTTGTATTTGATTGCATGAACGGTTTTGGTGGTAGAATCCTTGTTAGAAGGTTTACTGATTGGAGTCTCAGTATTTGTCTGAACCTCTGGATTCTGCATCTTCTCTTTATTTATCTCAGTCATGGACGTTTTTGGTGTTGAATCCACGAAGATTTCCATTGAACGGATGTCTCGAAGAGGATATGATGTGTATGGATTACGGATCTTAGTGAATGTGATGTGATTTGATTGTGGTTGGAATTCCGAAAAATCCGATTTTTTTCTCAGTCCGACAAAAGGGTAAGCCGAAAAAAGTTTGAATCACTAAATTTTGAAATCTAGTTAGAAATAGCCAATAACTAGTAGGGAAAAATTTTGAAAAATGAAAATTTTAATGAAAAATAAAACCTAAAAAATTTGAAATTTGGCCTAAAAATTTGAATTTTGGTCCGAAAATTCGAACTTTTGGTCGAAAATTTTTTCGCATCGCCAAAATTTGAAATCTAAGCTTAAATGGCCTAAAAATGGTATAGGAAAAAATAAATGTTACTATGATTTTCCCGCCAAAAACTCTTTAAAAAAATAATCTGTAAACTATGTTCCGGGACTAGTCTAGATATTGGCTAACTCTGAAAAATACTCGAACAAAATTTCCATCGGAATGTCCTATCGGAATAACTGTCGGAATGTTCTATCGGAATAAACTGTCGGAATGTTCTGTCGGAATAAACCGTCAGAATGTTCTATCGAAATACCTGTCGGAATAACGATCGGAATGTAGAAACCCTTTTCCGATTGAATTCTGTCGGAATATCTGTCGGAATATGAAGCCCTTTTCCGATGGAATTCTGTCGGAATAGTTCCAAAGTGCTCAAATTCCCACTTTTCTTGGACAAAACCCAACCAATTCGAGATTTTAAGCTAAAAAATGATCAAAACACCCAAAAAATTTGTATTTTATCCAAAGTGAATATACCAAATCTCTACCACAACTATGTAGAAGATTTGTATCAAGAAAAAAATCATAAAAACACAAAAAAAATTTGGTTCGAATGATATGGATCAAAATAGGCACGAAAATCAAGAACACAAACACGAATCTTCAATCACCTATCCACTATAGGCTCTTGATACGAAATGTTAATCCCACTTCAATCCATAACACAATATAAGATGATAATTTAGAGAGAGAAATAGATGAAGGTAGAGACAGAAACTAGAGAGATTATGGAAGGTTAAACATTACTAGAGAGAGAAAGTAAATGGTAACCAACACCCTCTTCCACACATGGAAGAGGGTATATATACCCTAGGCTTGTTGGGTCGTGGGCTTTATGACTTGGGCCGGGCTTGGCTTACACTTGGGCTTATGCCCCTAACTTAGACAATATTAGCTTAAAGTCTAAGCCCGGTTAAACCGACTAACCTATTACAATACAAGAACTTTAACGACTAAGATGACCTATTACATTCTTGTTCGACTATATAAAATATAGGGCTAACAATCTTGTCCACTTCTATTCAGGAATTTCCGACGGTTAAAATAACTACTAGCGTGTTGGCGTTCTATCTTAACCTGCTGGTAAGTCAGGCATTTAGATATGAAAGTAACTGCATCTTGCTTCATGTCGCTCCACCAAGATGTGGTTTGGGATCATGATACATTTGTAGGATTGGATACATAGAAATTTTTGGAAGACTATGAGTCTCGGTAAATTAGACCTCTCTTAGCGTAGGATCCTCTAGAACACATAAATTTGTGCATGATTCTCTCCTTTGCGCATAAGCTTAGTCATAGTGACTAACCGTAAGAACAATGTGATTTCGTGTGTCACTGTGATCGACCGAAATTCGTACTTGAAAGAATTCAGTATGAAATTTCTTCTGTCTAAGAATTGTAACATAATACGAAGATGGTCTTCATGCTCTTCTTTAGACTTAGAGATGGTCATAATGTTAGAAATGATCAAAATGACGAACTTGTCCAGAATTCCTGGAAACTTGATTTCTAAACTCCATAGTTACTTTTGGCCATTCGTGAGACCTAAAGGCATAACCATGAATTTATAATGACCATACGTGTGCGAAGAGCAATCACTGAAATGTTCTGCTCTTTCCCTCGCAACTGTTGGTATTCTGATTGTAATCAATCTAGGAAAGTGTTTAGAGCCTGGTAGTTGATCGGCTATATTAATTAATATAATGGAGGGGATGACAATTATGAATGGTGAACCTATTCAATGTACGGTAATCGATGTACAACCTCATGCTACCGTCCTTCTTCTTTGATAACAGAACTGGCACACCCTAAGGTGACACACTCGGTGAATTAAAATCTCGTTCCAGCAACTCTTACGTTTGTTCCTCCGATTCCTTGAGCCCAAATTCAACTTCTCGTCACGAATGGGTGGTATACCTTGTAGTTCTTCTAAAATGTATTCTGGGAATTCTAACACTATCGACTGGTTATGAATTTACTAACATCAGAAATCTCGTCATGAACGATACCTAGAAAGTCCTCGTAGCCATGGGATAACCGGAAAATCAATCGTAGCGTGACGTGCTGCTAATCAATCCATAATCAGAATCATATCGTACTCACATCTATCCAAGGAAAGCGCGTTAGCAGAAAGGAACTTGTCGCCAAACTGGCATGAAAGCCCTTATAAACATAGGTGATACAACGGCGTCTTTTATGGACGTGGAATATATGTAATTGTGATCGAAAATGAAGGTGCCATGTCAATATGTGATATAATGTGGCAGATATCGTTGAATGTGTTTCGCCCGTCTCACACGGAATGAACACCGCGTGTCCAAACATGAACAATACGCCAGACATGGTACTGAAATTTCTAATGATTTGATTCACATATGGCACAACAGAATGGGTATACCCCTTGGAGGGTACCCTAAAATACTAAGGCCTAGTTCAGAAGTTATGCACGAGTCATGTGTCTTGACTCATGTTTTGAGAAATATACATACGACATGTGTCTTGACTGGTGTCTTGACATGTGTCTTCAAAAAATACATGTGAGACATGTGTCTTGACGGATGTCTTGACATGTGTCCCTACATGTGAAAATGAATATAGTTGAAATTCTTAGGTTGTTATGCCAGGATTGGCGGATCGGTTTGACTGCTGACCCGTTGTATTTCTGATCACGCCCGTTACCGTAGTTTCTGTCGTTTGCAAAGTATATATTGTCCCAGTAGTTGTCACTACCTCCTTGTTTGTCAGTTCCATGACGGTCATTATCATGACGGTGATTCATGTAACTATTAATTTGAGTGGCTGGCTGGTACCTGTTCCCACTCATATGCCTGAACAGACAACCGAATGACGTGTGACATTTAACTAAAAAGGAAAGGACTTGGATTGTGATGGAAATCGTCTGGTGGTGAAGCATCTTTCTCGTCCGATCGTTACGATCTAACGCGTTTGTCTTCGTCTTGTAGGATTTCCAGGTTGTGAGCAACATCAGCATATTGTAGAGTCTCCACTTATGAGCAGCATCAGAATTTTGTAAAATTTCCAACTTATGAGCAGCATCAGTATCCTGTGGAATATAGGCAAGTGGAAATATGCCTGAGGTGATTGAGAATCAACTAGAGAATACTCATGGAGTATTGTAAGTGAAATACACATGGATTATTGTACGTGTAGTGCACGTGGGATACTGAACATCGAGTACACGTGTAGTATGGTACATGGAGTACACATGGAATATGGTACACGGAGTACACATGGAATATGGTACATGTAGTACACATGGAATGCACATGAGATGATCAATATGGTTGTCGACCATCTGACATGATTTTAAATGAAATAATTCATTACGGTTAGCAAAACCGAACTGAAATGAGCAACAAGAGAGCCTAGCTATTCCAGCTTAGACATAATTTTGGTTTCATAGAGAAACACGAAAACATGGTTCAACAAAATTCAACCATAATTTGCATGAAAACAAGATTATTGAAAACCAACCATGACTTATCATGAAAGTAGGATTGAATGAGATCCATCAATGTCTAGCATGAAAGCATAATCAACATGATTAAAAATATTCAACATAGGGAGACATAAAACATAATCAGCATGAAGACGAATCAACTTGAGAGTATGAAAACATCGTCGTCATAAAGAACATAAATACGTAATCACAAAGATTTAACATTGGCTGGTGTGGACTGCTATGGTTCAGTCCATGAAATTCGAAGAAAAGACAAATGACTAAGTATGGATGATTATGGTTCAATCCATACTTGTCAAATTTCAAGGGAAAAATATCATGGATAGAATTTAACTGTCATGGGACTAAATATGGATGGTTGGGGTCCAATTCATACTAGTCAAAACTTCAATGGAATATGGCTATTATACAGCCATCTGACAGTTTATAAGAGGAGCAACGTAAAATGATTAATCTGTTAGAAACATAGGATAAACATAAGAGATGCATGAAATAGTTTATGAAGGCATAGCCGACAAAAATATGACATGAGAAAGGGTGAACGCCTACGGGTCGGTTCACAACATAAAATTTGAATGAGCAAGGGTGAACGCCTATGGGTCGGTTCACAAAACAAAATTTAAATGAAAAGCACATGCGACTAAATATGTCAGTCTGGTACCAACCATTACTTAGTCAAAAACTTAGCAGACAAACAACGATACACGAAATAAATGAATAAAAATCAACTGTTAGTTACGGAAGATCTTGGTGACTACCCACTAGCCACAGGTCACGTCTTTAGAGCCTATAGGTCGAAACCATGGGCTCTGATACCATAATTGTAACACCCCACTTTGATAAGTAGACTATTATATGATAATTATGGCATGTCATCAAAGCACACAAGGTAATATGTCCTAAAACATAAATGACCATAAGGAAAGACGGAATTAAACATCGGCCCCTAAACATAAACTCAAAAGATTCATAAAGTAAATGAAGTGCAAAGGGGAAAGAAGTATAAGACAGCTCCCATCCTATGCACGTGCTCTCCATTCTTGAGTCTGTCCTAGGGTACCTGCCATTTGGGTCATGGAAATAAAACACACGCCTGAGTAATACGTTCAGTGAATGGATATATGACAATGAAATGAATAGCATAATAAGCAAAGTATGAAATGAAAGTATGAATGATAGTGCAGCGAAATAATGTATGTCCTGGAAACCCTGGTGTATGTTTTATAGACTGGTTTATATTCTGAAAAGCTTATGTTTAATATCCTAAAACTGTATTTTAAATGCCCAAGAGCCCATATAGGTCATGAAGGTATCAACGTGCATGATTACATATAGGGGTGACCTCATCATGCAATTAGAGGGGTTGCCTCTAATTATGATAGTCTGGGTAGAGGGATCATCTCCATGTAATGGATGTAAGGCACACATCGCAGTTACCTTGTAATCTGATAAACATGTACTAGGATGCACCCATTCGTCCCACATAATAGTAATAATATAAATGGCCAATAACTGAAAGGGACGCCCCGAACAATTACTCTCACCGCGGAAGAGTCATAACACCGGTGCCTCAAGTGTTATGGTTATGGTAAATAATGGTTACAAAAAAAAAGGTGAAACTGGCATGCGTGTATATAGGAAGAGTGTTTCCTCACTGAAGGACGGAATACCCGTACCTTGTGTCCAGTAATGAGGATGAAAATGAAAGCGGATGGATTACTCCGACTTCACGATACCTACATAATGAAAGGGCATGAATAAGTTGGCTGTTTAACTTATACTTACTGGTTATTAATTTACTTGACGTGTTCTTAACTTGTTATACTTATTCTTGTCGTGTTTTACATGTTTTAGACTTATTATACTGTTTCATGTCTTAATCATGTGTTTCTTAGTGTTTCATGTGTTATTGATTAATGTATTTCATGTTTTATGTGTTTGAGTATTGTAATAACATAATTAGTAACTTTCTAAAAATATCATGTTTCTATATATAGAATCTTTCCAAAAATAGCAGGTTCTCACATATAGTAACTTTCCAAAAATAGCAAGTTTCCTTAAATAGTAAGTTTCCAAAAATAGAAAGTTTCCATAGTTAGTAAATTTCCAAAAATAGGAAGTTTCCATATTTAGTATGTTTCCATAAATAACATCTTTCTATATTTTATATGTTTCATTAGTAATAAGCTTATATTAAGTAAGTCTTGATTATTATATAATAATAATATAGTAAAGTTTAATAATATTTTTTGTCTTAACATATGATTATTAATTAATAATAATAATAATACATGATATTATAAGTAATTATTAATTAATAATATTACATGATTATAATAATTAAACTTTACCTTAAATGATTGATTGTATAATTAAAATAAATCATGTTATTAATTTAATTAAACCTTGGTTATAATGTAATTATATTATTAAGCTAAGTCTTAATTAAATTAATTAATGGACATGTACATATAGCATGAATAATTATTTCTAATAATTATTATAACATATAGTTTATTTAAATGGCCATGTTTAATTATCATGTTAATTATATTAATAATTATAACCTAAGTCTTGTCTATTAATTAATTAACTTAACCATGATTTATTTCATAAAATTAATTAGTAAAATAACATAACATGTTTTAGCAAAAGTTTAACCAAACACACCCTTGGTGTTTTTGGTACTACCCGAGCCCCTCAAGGAACCCACCGAGTCCATGGAGGTCTCAGTTTGCCTCAAAAATAACACCACATACCACAGCCGAGTGATAACGCTCAAATCCAACATGTATTAATAAGTGTTATCTTCACTATTGATATAGTATTTGTGGTAATAAACGGAATTTTATTTCTAATATTGTGTAAAGTTCGTTTATTGTGTTTTGTAGGAAGCAAGGATGAAAAAACGTGAATAAAGGAATAAAAAGCGCGAATTAGATGCGAAGGAATAAACGAGGCATGGAAACGTAAGCTCTTGTATGAAAAATAAATGAGAACGAAGGAGTCTTGGAATGTTTAGAGGAAAGATGGAGGAAGAAATAAAGAAGAAGGAAAAGAAGGGAAAAACGTGGAAGATGGCCCGGTTGCCACCAGCAACCTTTATTCTGCCACCAGTAAAACAACACCATTTTGCCACCAGCAGGATCAAAGTTGCCACCAGCATTTTGATAGTTAGGTTTAGCAAATTTCACACTTAAACACTCTTAAACCACCACCATCAATGAGAGGCTTCTCATTTCCCCTCCATTATCATTTCCATACTTTTTTCCTTCTCCCCAAGCCAAAATCATGTATAAATTAGACCCTAAGGTCATTAGTTTTAGTGTGCTTAATCCAAGGATCATTCTATCCCTTGACAAAGGTTAGAATCACCATTCTTACATAACCCGAAAGATAATAAACCCTGTTAATCCTCATAGGAAGGACAAATTTCATGAAGGAGAGATTTGGGTGGATGTTCATTGATCAATTGGAGGCATTGGAATTTCTATAAATTCTATTTTGTTATTTCCTTGTGTTTTGAAGAATTATTGGTAAATTCTTGTACTTGAATTGATTCTCATTATAATTTAAGTATTGGTGAAGGTTTGAGAAAGTTATGAATTGTGTTGCAATGTGTTTGAATTCTGAGTAGTGTGATATACTTGTGTTATGAACATGGATTGTAAAGGAGAGTTTGGTTTTATGATCAAGAGAATATAATTGTGTTTTATGGTTGATAATTTCTTGAAACATGTTTTTATAATCAAATGAAATATAGCTTTTTATTGGATTTAAAGGTCGAAAGGATTTCCGGTAAACTATGTTCCAAAAGATTTATGCATGAGTCTATTTGGTTTCTTGGTGATGGACACTCACCTTGGCGAGTTGGTTAAAGGAATTTGTCAAAAGATTTATCTTGGGTATAGGTCGAAAGAACCCATTCAAACCAAACTTATCTGTTTGTATTTTCTAACAAATGGGGATTATAATGAATTGGAGTAGATAATCATAGGTCGAAAGGGTTTGTCTACACCAATTTGTTAATATGGATTCTATGAAAAATACCATGGAATGGAATTCATGTACTTTAGATTTGTGATTCATAGTTGCTAAAAGCATGCAAATTCTCTCTCATACGGATGAAATGGAATTCACACATATTACTTTTTATTATGTTTTCCTTTACAAAGTTAACTCTAGCGGTAATATCGGTAGTGACCACCCTATTACCTACACCACCTAAACGTTTTGAATATGCGCAAATCCCATTGGACGATATTGACTTACCCGACTTTACTACAATAGAACGAGTATACTTGCTCGTATGCGTGGTTAAGGAATTAATAAGTCTTGTTTATACATGTAAAACTAGGAGTGGAAGACGCACATCAAGTTTTTGGCGCCGCTGCCGGGGATTTGTTTATTTTTCATGTTATAATCATTACAAATTAGTGGTGGTGTTAAACATTTGTTTTTTGTTTTAATAAAAATTGAATAAGAACTTATAGTTTAAATAAAATGCTTGAATAAATGTTTATTATGTTTATTTGATGTTTGCATTGCATATTTTATAAGCTCACTCATACACATAAAATTACAAAAAGAGAATAAAAGCAATTTGATAGTGTTTGGATTAGCCTTTATTTTGTTTAGATTAGAAGTTATATTGTTTTTGTTTTGTTTGATTTTGTCCCTTTAATGAAAAACTCCAAAAATATGTTTTTATAAAAATTCAGAAAATTTTGGTAAAAAAGAGATGGTAAATCAAAGTAAAAAAAATAAAAAAAAATTTGCAGGCAGTTTTGCCGCCGGCAAAACGGACATTGTTCCAATGTTGCCGCCGGCAAAACCACCTTGCCGGTCGGCACAACAGATACTGTAAAAAATGTTATTTTGTTTGTTTGTTTGACTTGTTTTTATGGATTTGATTATATGTTAAGTTGTATAATAATTGTTTTCTTTTACTAACGCTAAACATAATGTTTATGAACTTTGTCATGTTAGTCTTATTCTTAAAGATGAATACTTTTAGCGAGATTTCCGCATACTTGAATGGGTTAGAAGGAGAACTCAGCGATGAATGTCACTCAAGTGTCGCTAATGTGGAAAAAAACAAGGACGAGAAAGACTTGTGGGAAGCTTTGCCTCACAAGAGCGTGATAATCAATGAAGGAGGATACGAAAAAGCAGTCTATCAAAGAGCCGAATATCGTTCATACATTGATCCGTTAATGTGGTTTGCTATTCCATGTACGGTTGACAATCAAAGGGCGTGGGATGCTGAATTAAACCTTACTTGCCCAACCAATTACATGACGGAGGAGATGTTGGGAAAGTTAGGGTTCGTGATAGTTGGCTATACCGAATATGGAAGACATGTGGTATGAGACGTAAGGGTAAACATCTATGGGTATGTATTTTTGAAAGAATTCTATATCATAGATCACGCCGACATAGGTGAACCGTCGGTGGTCTTTGATACAAGTTTCTATGGGAGACTAGGTGTGTTGTGGATTTTGAGCAAGGTACACTAACGGTCAATTTGACAAAACTCAATGGTGAGAAAGACGATTATATTGAGTTTTTGGTTGAAGACGGACCTAAGGTTGAAAGCGAGAATGAAGTAGTAAAGATGGGGAAGGCAAAGAGAAACAAGAACACGGAGGCAAGCAAACTAACTCCAAAAAATTAATTGCCAACACAAGTCGAGCTTGAGGAAGGATCTACTTCCGCTTTTGTACCCAATCCATTACCATTGGCTTATCCTCTTTCCAATAAACAAAAGGAGAGGATAAGAATTATCTTGAATAAGAAGGAGGAGGAACTCAAAGAACCCAAGCCAATCTTGGAGGTGTTGGAGAATTATGTAAGCTACCGGAAGAAGCTTGATGAAATAGAAATGGGTAAGGCCCGTTTAGAAGGGAATGAATTCAATGAGCATATCAAAGAAAGGATCATTGAACATGGTCTACCTAAGAAAATGCAGGATCTCATAAACTTTGTCATACCGTTTCTAATCAATGGAACCACACCATTGGACGCATTATCCGACATGGGGGCTAGTGTAACTGTCATGCCGTACTCTATCTATCAACATCTTGGCTTGAGCAATCCGGAGCCATATTTTTCAAACTTAACTATGGCGGACAACACGCAAACCAAACCTATGGACTTGGTAAGGAACGTCCGAGTGTAAATCGGGTTTCAAGCTTATGTCATGGATTTCCTTATTATGGACATCTCGGAGGATAAGGACCTACCATTGTTGTTGGGGAGGCCTTTTCTGAAGACGTGTGGAGCGGTTATTGATTTGGGACGAGGAACTATTGCAATTAACGACGATATTACCGTTCATACTTATTCACCTAGACCGAAGGCAAAGCCTTGGTACTTCGATTTTGAAAGTGAAATGGAGGACGAAAGGCTAAGCTATTTCAAAGTTGGAAGAGATGATGATGGTTATCCGTTGGATGGACCATTGGGAGCACCATATTTAGGATGTGAAGATTCTATGGAGAAAGCTTTAACAATTGAAGCTTACTTCACCCGTTTAAGAATATTCTAGTCTTCAAAAAGATGACGGACTTCTTGGGATCATTACCGGTCCAATTAAAGAACCTTGATTGGGGACCGGACGGGGATAATAATTATATGAGAGAAGAGGGAGACAAAATTTGGCACGTAAAGATAGAAGTCACCACACCGTGTGGGAATGTGTACACACGAGGGTATAAGACAAAGCATACCAAGAGTAAGCTAGCAAAGAAGTTTAGGACCGATGACGTATTGAACATGGAATACTTCATGGACTAGAAAAAGCAAAGACGTCAAGAATAAAACAAGACAAAGGCTTGATATTTTTCTTTATTTTTCAGTTTTTTTACTCTTTGACACTATTTTGGTTTATTTTGTTGGTGGTTTGGTAATTTAGACAATTTTTGGTTTTTGGTAATTTGGTTAATTTAGTTATTATGTTTTCTTTATTTTTAAGATTTTATAGACGTGTTGTGAAAATTTTGAAAATTGTCGACGGAATAAAAAACCGTTAACGAAAAAAAAGCTGGAAACTTATGAGGGTATAACCAACCCATAAGGAGTAGTTGTGTTATTTTTCCCACACACACACAACACACTCACCCAAAACGCAGGAAGAAAAAAAAAGAGAGAAGAAAGAAATTTTTTTTCTTGAGTCCTTTTTGAAGAAATTAAAATGGCACCCAACAAAGTAATTAAATCCAACACCCATCTATTAATTTTCATTTTTGATTCATGAATCTTGTGATGATTAGATTGAGCTGATTAAGCATGAATCATAGGAATTAGATTAAGATGTTGTATGAATTTAGGAGATGGAGCCATTGATAGTGCGAGGGTGGATTAGTTTTGATTAGATGATGATGAACTCAAGTGGGTTTTCATCAATGTAGTTGTTTTTGATCTTGTAAGATTGATTAAGTAGTTTAGAATGGTGAATAAATAGAAATTATAGATGTTATGTTATTAGTTTTAATTTGTTTAGAGGAATGATTTCCGGAAATGGATGATGTTCATAGTGTTTTGATCCATTTTGAAGATAGTGGAAACTTGAAGAAGTGTTAGAGGGGATAATATATAAAAAAATAAAATTTTGGGGTTGCCGCCGGCAAAACGGCCACTGTTAACCCCACACCGCCGGCAAAACAGCCTTGCCGGCTGGCAAAATACTCTCTGTTAACATGTCGCCACCGGCAAAACACCCCTGCCGGTCGGCAACTCAATAATTTTTTTTAATTAATATTTTTTTATTTGGTTTGTTTTATAGATTTTTTTGTAAATAGGGTTATTTGTTTAATGTACTAACA
The DNA here is from genome assembly GCA_025667525.1 of Glebionis coronaria. Taxonomy (NCBI): domain Eukaryota; kingdom Viridiplantae; phylum Streptophyta; class Magnoliopsida; order Asterales; family Asteraceae; genus Glebionis; species Glebionis coronaria. The sequence continues at coordinate 97,152,415 of CM046876.1, read as the reverse complement.
TACTAACATTTCAAGTGTTGTAAATGTTTTAGAAGCAAAAGAATACAATACCTCCCAACCCGTTGATCGAAAAATATGAACGAAAATATGGCCAAGGCGAGGTACCATACAAGGTGAGGGCCGTGTCGCATGAGTACTTGAAGTGGAAAGGATTAGGAGAAATGGAACATCATGCTTACAACTTGAGATTATCGAGGTTACAAGGTAAGACCTTTGGCAAGCCTAGAATAGCTGATTGGGGCTTACTCAAGAAGTTTGGTTGTGATGCGATTTTGAAGGAAAAGTTGAGGATGGCATACACTCATAGTTCGGGAGAAACTTTCAAGGACTACTCGTTTGAAAGGACGTTAGATATACAAGGTGAGATATATTCTGAGTTATGTCTTGAATTCTTTTCAACTTTTTATTTTAAGAATGAAGTTGAAGATGCAAAGAACGAGCCTTGCATTTGGTTTAGACTATTAGGGGTGAATTATTGTTTTACACTAGCACAGTTTGGAGAGGTGTTAGGATTGTATGATGCGGAAGATTTGGACAATCCTTTGTTTGAGCTACACTTTTCCAAGCTAGAAACCAATCAAAGTTTTTACCAGTAAATAAATATTGGAAAGGATAGCTGAACACACTGTGGGGAATAAGAAACTTGGATCGGTTAGGGATCCACTTTTGAGAATTATATATAGGTTCATAGTACGACAAATTGAGCATCGATCGGGAACTAGGGAAAGATGCCAAAACACTAACCTATGGTTTTTGAGCGTGGCTAGTGGGGAAAGGCAAGTGAACATAGTGAGGGCAATTGACGGGTACTTGTATAAGAGAGCCTCGGGATTGAAAACGGTAAGTGACGTATGTGGAGGTCATTATGTGACTTGGTTAGCTAGAAGGCTCAATGTTTTAGATAATAATGCAATAAGGAAATTATCGGAGCCGATTGATAATGAAGTTTTGGATATAAGAGCTTTGGATAAGGAGCTAGACAAGAAAAAGAAATGTCTAAGATACCTGGAGCCGTTACAACAAAACGCTGGAGAACAAAGAGAAGAGGAGCACGATACAATTGGGGTGAACTCTATTTGGGGAGATTGGATGCAAGTTTAAGTGAGGTAGAAAGAATGATGATATGGAGAGATATTATGACAATGAGGAACAACTACATTCTTGAGCATTCTGTGCCAATCCTACATCATTTGGCGGATCAAGCACACTATAGCTACCCAACCTATGAGCCATCAAATGTTCCACCATATCCATATCCGTATGTGCCATATCCTCACCCGTACACACACTATCCTCATAGGAATAAACGTAATTAAGGAGGAGATGGAGTGTTCGTTGATGACTACTTCGACCCAAATACGGGTGGATACGTTAGAAGTAGCTCTATTGTTCTCATAAATTTTAATGATGGAGGATCATCGAGAGGAGCTCATGATGATGATGATGAAGGTATGGAAGATTTAAGACACCATATCATGTGAAGTTTGTAAGATATTATTTTCAAAGACTTTATTTTATATTGTTTCCAAGGAATTATGCTTGTAGTTTCTTGACTTGGAATTGTTTTAAGACATTTTGGTGATTGTATTTTATTTTATGCTATTTGGAAGAAAAAGTTTATTTTGTTAGTGCAGTATTTGCAGGAATTGACATATGAATTCAACAATGGTGGAAAATATGGAGTTTTTTTGTAGACTCATGATGCAACAAAACCACATGGAGTTCATGTTCATATTTTAGTAGTATCGTTTGACCTTATTTTTCCAATTTTCTTATACTTTGAAGTTCGTTTATTACAATTAAGGACAATGTTAAACTTAAGTGTGAGGGGTGGTCAAATAGGAAAAATGGTCTATTTTTGTCAAAGATGGTTACTTTTCAAAGGTTACACAAAAATCAAATAATTAGTTAAATTTTAAATTTTATTTTAGTAGTATTTTTAATCCGCAGTGTGATCACAATTTGTGTGATTATGGCAAGAATAGATAATAAAAGGAAAAGTATTTTAAAAGGTGTTGCTAATCACCTATTTTAGAAAAAATGATTTTTGATGATCGAATTGGTCACACTTTGTACTCGCATGAGTTATTTCAACAAAAGAGGATTAGCTACTATATTTTGTATTCTTTGTAGCGTATGCTCATCCAAAGTGTGAGGGGGATTGCGGAAAAGAACCAAATAGCCAATGAGCTATAAGCTTAGTTATAAATAGCCAATGAGCTATAAATTATGATGACGAAGGAAGAAGAAGTAAAATGGTAGTATCGATTGGCCAATGTGTCAAGACGTGATACTTGAAGTTGAAAAAAAAAATAGAAAAAATAAAAAGTAGAAATGGAGAAAGAAAAGACAAGAGTAATATGATGAGAAAGATGGATGTGACCATTTGGTGATTAGTATTTTTGCTTTTATATGTCAAAAATAATAAAGTCCTTTTTGATAAAATTGTCGGGTGCTCACGCCCCAACGGATTAAGATGTGTCTACTCTTTTTGTGTCTTTAGAGTTTTAAATAGATTTAGAGGAGTCAAATACAAGTTTATGTTTTAATTTTTGATTTTGGTTTTACTTTACTTGCTCGAGGGCGTGCAATGCTTAAGTGTGAGGAGATTTGATAACGCTCAAATCCAACATGTATTAATAAGCGTTATCTTTACAATTGATATAGTATTTGTGGTAATAAACAGACTTTATTGCTAATATTGTGCGAAGTTCGTTTATTGTGTTTTGTAGGAAGTAAGGATGAAGAAACGTGAATAAAGGAATAAAAAGCGTGAATTGGAGGCGAAGGAATAAACGAGGCATGGAAACGTAAGCTCTCATATGAAGAATAAATGAGAACGAAGGAGTCTTGGAAAGTTTAGAGGAAAGATGGAGGAAGAAACAAAGAAGAAGGACTAGAGGGGAAAAATGTGGAAGATGGCCCAGTTGCCACCAGCAACTTTTATTCTGCCACCAAAAAAACAAAACCATTTTGCCACCAGCAGGATCAAAGTTGCCACCAGCATTTTGATAGTCAGGTTTAGCAAAAGTCACACTTAAACACTCTTAAACCACCACCATCAATGAGAGGCTTCTCATTTCCCCTCCATTATCATTCCAAGGATCATTCTAACCCTTGACAAAGGTTAGAATCACCATTCTTACATAACCCGAAAGATAATAAACCATGTTAATCCTCATAGGAGGGACGAATTTCGTGAAGGAGAGATTCGGGTGGAGGTTCATTGATCAATTGGAGGCATTGGAATTGCTATAAATTTTATTTTGTTATTTCCTTGTGTTTTGAATAACTATTGGTAGATTCTTGTACTTGAATTGATTCTCAATACAATTTAAGTATTGTTGAATGTTTGAGAAAGTTATGAATTGTGTTGCAATGTGTTTAAATTCCGAGTAGTGTGATATACTTGTGTGATGAACATGGATTCTAAAGAAGAGTTTGGTTTTATGATCAAGAGAATATAATTGGGTTTATTGTTGATAAATTCTTGAAACATGTTTTGATAATCAAATGAAATATAGCTTTTTATTAGATTTAGAGGTCGAAAGGATTTCTGGTAAACTATGTTCCAAAAGATTTATGCGTGAGTGGATTTGGTTTCTTGGTGATGGACACTCACCTTGACGAGTTGGTTAAAGGAATTTGTAAAAAGATTTATCTTGGGTATAGGTCGAAAGAACCCATTCAAACAAAACTTATCTCTTTGTATTTTCTAACAAATGGGGATTATAATGAATTAGAATAGATAATCATAGGTCGAAAGGGTTTGTCTACACCAATTTTTTAATATGGATTCTATTAAAGTACCATGGAATGGAATTCATGTACTTTAGATTTGTGATTCATAGTTGCTAAACGCACGCAAATTATCTCTCGTACGGATGAAATGGAATTCACACAAGTATTACTTTTAACTATTTTTTCCTTTACAAAGTTAATTCTAGAGGTAATATCGGTAGTGACAACCCTATTACCTACACCACCTAAACGTTTTGAATATGCGCAAATCCCATGGGAAGATCTTGAATTACCTGACTTTACTACAGTAGAACAAGTATACTTGCTCGTATGCGTGGTTAAGGAATTAATAAGTCTTGTTTATAAATGTAAAACTAAGAGTGCAAGACGCTCATCACCGAGGTTGTGGCCTACTGTCCGACCACCACCAGCAACAACTGGTAGCCTAACCGGTGCCACTGCTGAGCAAAGTACCCCCTGGCAAAGCCAGGGTTCCCCCTATTGTGTACATATACCCACTGAGAGTCTCCCAGCTCTCGGTTCCCACTATTTTAACTAAACAACCCCTGCTGGGGTGTTTGGGTGTTGTAGCTGAAAGAAACAAACAGCCCCTAATTGTTTTGGAAACCCCACCGACATAACACATCAGCCACTATCGCCACTGTGGCATTCGGCTGTTGCCACAAAGCAAACCAAGAGCATGCCACTAGATGGGTTCTCGGTTTCTATGACACCAAAACAAAACAGCCCCGATTCTCTTCTAATTTCAATCATCGTAACAACTGTTTAATTTATTTACAAAGATTCATGATTTAAGCGAGATAATAAAAAGGGAACTTAGGATTACCGAATACGTAAGGGATTAAGGAAAGTAAAAACGAACAGGCACACATGATTTATCGAAAGTCAAAAACCAAATTCTCCTCCTCCCTTTGTCTTTTCTGCCGGCGGCATCAAGGACCCGAAACCCTAATTCTTGTTTTATTATAATGGGCCGGGCTTGGGCCCCTTTGTTTCTTGTCTTTAAAACCGGCCAAACAAACACCGATATTCGCTTTTCGTTTTTAAATAATTATCGTGTAGGTTCGTGTTTAATTCTCGTGTTTTAGATTCTTGTCATGTTTTAAGCATTATAAGTAAATACTTATTAATAATATACGTAATACTTGTCATAATTAATTAATATACGTAATACTTGAATTAAATTTTTATGATTCTTTTCGTATATTAATAAATATTAAAGTTTTAATTTAATCGGGTTTTACGCATTTAATGTTCATGAGTATTTTATGTGGGTTTTACAAGAACATTTCTCTTCACGGTGTGATCTTCACATGTAATTTTTGTGTTTATTCAAAACGTGATAAGAAAGAGCCAAAAATCTTCTTCACCAACAAGGTTACCATAACTGTGCCAAAATTTTTAAGGTTAACCATAACGTAGTAAATGGACATTAGATTATAAAATATCATAAATTTTTGAGCTCCTGGTGTGGTAGATGATGGCTCAAACCATGGAAAAACGCCACACCCACGACGCCACATCCTACACAATGGGTGGTGTTTTCACCCTTCCCGCCGTAGGTGCCAGCCCAAAATGATGGGGAAATCGCGAGGCTACGACGTGAGGACTGCATCGTGGCTCGCATTATGGTATCGCGCCGTAGGTTTTTTAAAATATTTTTTTTAATAATTAATGTGTAACTGCTATTGGAGACTTTTTCAATAAATTTGACCGTTCGGGCAAATATATAGCCTTTTAAAAAAGCCTATTTTTTATATTTTACATATATAATTCCCTCTATAAACCTCATTTTTATATGTCTTCTACATCTCATTATCTGCAATAAAAAAATTGAATCATAACCAATGGGTCAATAATATTTACGATAATGTGCATAATCAAATACAAAATACCGAATTACCAGGTTCGTAATCATCAAACCCGAATACTTCATCCTCCTCCAACTCCACAAGTAGCAATCCTATTTCGTCATTCACGGATCTTATGTGAAGCTCACCCTATGTTTCAAATTATCAAGCTCCTACCTATAATCCATTTCTCAATTGTACACCCGAGCAATTCCAACAATTTCAACTACTCCAACAATTCAAACAATCCTAACACTCACAACAAATTCCAATAAATTCCTCTTAAGAAACCCACGTACATGAGACTCAAGAAACCCATGTACCTAAGACTCAAGTCAAAGAAACGTGATCGTCAAGAAAAGGACGCAAAAATTCACGGCTAAGCATACCCGATAAGCGCGTGAAAACATGGCAAAAAAATGGATCACACGTATTGGTCGCAAGACGAGGAAGAAGTTTGGGTCGAATGTTTTATCAAGATACCCGAAGATCCAAAATTCGGTGATGACCAACACCGAGACACGTTTTGGTATAAAATACTTGATATTTATAACGAGCGTGCTCTCGCTCTAAATCTTTGGGAGCGTAACAAAAATATATTCAAGGATAAATGGACGCCAATGAAGCACAGAGTTTTAATGTTGAATACGCTATACGACACAACAAAAGTGTTTGGTGGCGAAAATCAATAAAATTTATTGACTCGGGTGGAAATTATATATAAACAAGAGAACAAGAATTTCCCTTATAAAAGTGTTTGGCTTTTTTGAGGGACAAATACAAATGGAAAAATTCCGAGTCGACACAATCTCTAAGGAACCGAGTTCGAGCCATTGAGCCCGATATGTTCGGCAATGACGAAACTCCGCGTCAATCCAGTTCTCCACGAAAGTCTAAAGCTCAACGTTTGACAAGATCTACGGTGACTTTCTATTCACAAAAAGATCTATTTGTCGAAAGAACGCAACAACAAATGCTTGCGGACCTCGAAAAAGAAGAAGGAAACAATGGAAAGTGTGATGAGTGAAAAACTCGAATTTCTTGATCTACAAAAATAAAAGAGGCATTGAAGATTTTTGTTTTGAACACTACCGGAGAGGCTCCTGAAGACGCGGAAATATCAAAAAATTAAAAGAGGAGACCCGTCAAAGTATTTGAATTTCTAGATTATTATCGTATTTTAATAAATGTATTTTTTTTTTTTTTTTTAATTTTTAATTTTTAATTTTTTTTAATTGTAATTTTTCTTATTATTATTTGTATTTTTTAATCAATGAAAATTTAATTTATATAAAATAATTCGTGTAATATAAAAAATAATATGGTGGGACCATTATAACACCAGAATTCTGGTAGTAATCACAGCGCCATTTTTCTAGTGTTATGATGATTCTGGTGTTATAGAGTATTATGTTAGCGTGGCATCTGCTTTTACCATAACATCACATCAAGTTACGAGACTACACCTTGTGCTCTTAGAATTCTGAAAGAAATTGGTCATAACACCTTGTGCTCTTAGCAATATAACATTGTACATATCAAAATATACATAATTCATGTATTTTGATTCTAACGACAAGTCACGTAACATCATCTTTAGACCTTCATTATTAAAATATAGCAACATATCATTGGTTCCAAAAGCGCATAGGAATATTGATTTGAATTATAGGTGTTGTTGAGCACTCGATTGTTCAAGTTGTTGGATTAATTTTTCACGAACCAATGAGAAGTAGTTTATTTGTTTTTCTAATAGAATAACTTGTATCTACAACAACATATATAAACAAATATGTTAGTTAATCAATCTTTTTAAATATTTCAGAGTACCATGTAGTTACATAATTTTACCGGTTTCATTAAGTATGCCAGAGCAACCGGATGCAAAACTAACTATGGTAATTGGTGGTGTTGCATCACGTTATAACGATAGATGTGGCAGAGATGTTCATAATCCTATATTTTCGCTGCCCAAACACAGTAACAAATGGTAAATAAAATACAATTGAGAACTTATAAACTGATCATTCTTGTCAAACTTTGTAAGTACTAAAACGTAGTTCAAGTATAAAACCTATAAATAATAACGATTTGATAGGTTATACAACATCATTAAATGAAGGAAATTCAAACTCTGGTAAAATTATGATCTCTTCTAAGTAGTTATATATTTCGCTTATGGATTGTATAAATGCCTACTTAATTTACATTCATGATTTGCATAATAAACCTAGGTCTAACATTTTCTTATATTGCATTTAAAAGAACTAATTATTAACCGTCACAAAGTGACCTATTGATAAGGTCCTTGACTCTCAAATAAATCGTTATTAACCGTCACTAAATGACCTAACATTTTCAAATATCGTGTGATACCCAGAACCGAGGTCACTTACCTTACCCTAAATTACGCTTATTTTTAAAATTTTTAAGAAATTTTATTTACAATATATTTTATCATTTTGGTTGAAACCAATGTTTGAGGTCGTAATCTTGACGATTGGCGATTTAAGAAGAACGATGACGACTACGATCCCGATGGATGCCCAAATTTCTATGTTTATTGTCGTTTTATCGATATTATAATTTTTCGAGGATTTTACTTTCGGTTCGTGTTAAGTCGAGTCGGGTGCGTTTTATTGCTTTCCGGGTACATTTAAATTGTCCTAAAAATATTTTGGAGTGTTCGTGATGACCCCCGACTCCCGCAAAATTTTCCAAATTGACTAGTGAGTCATTCCCGCAAACATTTGAGGTCGTTTTTATTTAACGCCAAAAGAATGCTATAATTGCACACAAGGGCTTCCAATTTTTACAAAGTGGAAATAAAAACACACACACAACACAAAATAAACTAAAAACTTTCTTCAATCTCTCTCTTTTCTATCTTTGGGCCGACGGCCAAGAACCACCACACCACCATCATATTTTTTTTCTAGCTTGTTTTAATTAAAACCAAGGTTAGAACACTTCTAGTTTAATCATTCCAAGTGTTTTGATATACTTTAATCCAACATGCATTCATAGATTTTTTTTTCAAGAATCACCCAAAAATTTGTTTTGATGTTAATTGAGTTCATGCATGTTTAATTGGGGTATAGTAGATGGATAATCACCCAACAAACCAACCAAAATCAATTTAGTTGGGGTGTTTTGATCACCCACACCCCAAGGCCAAATGGGGGTGTTTGGTGAATCATGGTGTTTGATATTTTGCTTATGGGTTTTGTGTTTAATTCATGTTTTTAGGTGTTTTAGAATGGGTAAACCTCATTGCATGTTTGATTTGGTGATTGGGTTTTGAGATATATTTGGTATTTTAGGGGTTAAGGACTTATTAGGATGGTTAGTCATGATTAGGAGTGATTAAGTTGAGGTTAGGTGTCGATAAAATGGTTTGAAAACGAGTGTTGGGTTGATTTTGAGATGGGTAAATTTAGGCAGATTGTTTAGGATGTTTTCGTAAATTTGATTTTGTAAACAGGTCATGAGACTAGGATATAGTTGTAGAGCGTCTTCTTAGCTTCTATTTTGTATAAGATAGAGCTTACGACTCCTAACGAGTCAAAAGTTATGATGTTTTGAAAATACGTGTATCGGGAGATGAGAACCGACATAATCCGAAATTATGTTTGGTTTTGGGTCAAATCTCAGGCACCATAGATATAGTTTGGTAATTGGTTAAAGGTTTATTTTTGGTCTCAAACCTGCATTTGTGAGTCTATTATTAGACTTAGGTGTCAAATGGGTCAATGGTATATTTTAAATAGGTCAAATAAGTCCAATATGGTCAATGTGCAAAATCAGTCCGAAAAACGTAGGTTTAGTAATGTGTTGAGTAACGGGTCGTAAAAGTGAAAACTTTTAATGGGATTAAAAATGGGTTTTCTACAGGTCTTAAGGTATTTTTGAGAATTTTCCCAAATTTTATAAAAGGGTTTAAGTCTAGTAAAACAGCCCATAATTTTGGTAAGTATCGGCGAAAAACGTAAAAAGGGTAATAACGTTAATAACGTAGATGAATAGTATAAAACTAGTAACAATTATCCGTTTGGTTTTGGCGTGAGTTTGTAATTAACACAATTGACTGATATGTATGTAATATACAGTACTTAAAGTTTATAAATGAGATTACTCATTACGCGTTATTGCAACTGATGCCTTTAGAAGGGGCAATGGTTTCATCTTAATCACGCCGGTAATTATTACGCGGGTGATTGAGTTAACAGATTAGTGTCATGAGCTTAAACGCAATTGTCATAACCTTGAAAATAGATAGTTTGATCGACAATTCTATGAATGATCGTGAATGATTTTTACACCACATATGTTCAAAATGAGATTATAAAACCTATGAATTCCACTCAACATTATTTGTTGACCCAATTTAGCATGTGTTTCAGGTAACCGATGAAGTATAGCATGGAGCATGCATTGGATGGGAGTTGTGTGTGGCTTGGCGTCTACTTGTTTTTCCACCCATATTTAACTTGAACATTTTAAATTTTCTGTCATGTTAACAAAATTGTATCTTTTGGGGTTGAGATTCGTGGGGACCGAAACGCTAACTCTGTGTTGTATCATTTTAGGTTTGGAAAACTTTAGACATGTATGTTTTTAACAATGTTTAAATTATGTTAAAATTTTTACGTCTCTTTGAGTCGTTTGATATATCTTGTGTGCGATGATAACTGCCTAGCACCCAAATGTTGTAGTTCCGCTGCGCATAGCATTTGTGGGGTGTTAGAGATTGGTAATCAGAGCCATGAGTTATAGAGAACTAGGTCGTTTTGAAAAATCCTAAACTATAACTTTTGGTGTTGTAAGAAATTGTCTAAGCACACAACTATCCTGCATGGCTCTGGTAAAGTTTATTTCTCTATTGATGGTATAGATGTATACCTTTGAGTTGAAGTATATATGTGGGTATTTATTACGTAGATATTGAACTACTATATGTAAACGTTGAAATTGTACGTGGAGTACTCGATACCGTAATTCTTGTATTACATATGCATGAGCATCATATTATCGCATTTTGGGCATGTGTACCACCTTTGCATTGCATTTGCATGCATGTATTTATAAATATTGAATAGTAATCTTACGTACCCTCCAAAATTCTCTGTTATTGCAGAAATGGCCGAGGTACCGCCTAACGGAAATGGAGACGAATACGTCGTAGGACACGAAGGGGGAAATGTTGGAACAGCTGTTGAAGGGCAACCCGAGACGAACAATGTGCAAGCTCAGGACCCCGATCGAAGGAGTACTACTTTCCCCAAGCCTACTCGTGTTTCTCATCTGATTGGTATGCCAGGTATCCCTAGAAGTTCCGACGCTGCTGCAAGCGCAAATTCTCTTCATCATAACATAGCAAGAGTTATCTGCCCCGGACCAAGAGCTTATCGTGACGTTCCGCTTGTTTTGAGAAGATTGGATGGATCGATGTACGAGCGATACGTGGTGGAAACTAGAGTAATCAAAAGGTTCGACGAGAATGAGAGGGCACATCAGAGGTTGTTAGCAAGAATTGCAAGGATTGAATTTGATGGAGTGGCAAATAAGAGTGATATTAATAGTTTGAGGTCGATGATAGCAAACCTGAGTGCTAGTCTTGAGCAAGTTAGGGAGGATCAGGCGAGGTTGGCTAGGATGCAAAGTTGGGAGCATCGTGTTAGAGCATCCCAGCCACAAGATTGGAGATTTGTAGATGACTCGGAGATGGAGGCTAATGATTTTATGGTCCAGCCACCTGCCAGAGGTGTGTGTATAACTTTAGGGAATCAGGTCGCAGTGGAGTGTAGATCTACTTCTGGGATGAAGAAGGCAACTGAGTGTGGGCCGAATGACAAAGGAAAGAGGAAGATGGACGAGGACGATGAAGACAGTGATGAAGAGCCCGAGGAGGATGACCATGAACCACCATCCAAGAGGTCGTGTGGATCACCACATGACTAGTTGCTTGTATTTTATTTTATCTTTGATCGTTGTAATCGAACTATTTTAGACTCCTGTATGATGGTATTGTGATGAAAAAACTTGATGACTTAAGTTTGATGGTGTATGGTTGTAGTGGCATTACTTGTCACAGATTTTGGTTGATTTATCAATGCAATCCATGTTTACCTTTCATAATCTATGATATGTCTTTAATTTGCTCTTTTGTGATGTGAATTGATGAATATTAGTAACCTTGTAGGGATGTGTTGTTGTACTTATATTATGTCTTGAAAGAGAAATCCATCTTAATCTTGATGTGTATACTTACTTTGTTTTCTATTTTCCCTGTCTTTGTAGAGAGGTGTAATTGAGAATTCACCATGCCTCCAAAGCTAACAGCTAACCGTGTGAACACAATGATTCAAGAAGCAGTTGCAAATGCACTCGAAGCGGATCGTGCAAACCGAAACCCAGATCAAGGTGGAAATGCAGGAAGACAGCAAGCCCCGAGGGAGTGTACTTATGCTGGTTTTATGAAATGCGGTCCCACGCAGTTTCGTGGAACTGGCGGAGCCCTAGAACTCCGAAGGTGGTTGGAGAAGATCGAAAGTACTTTTGAGATTAGCGGATGTTCAGAGGCAAATAAAGTCAAGTTTGCAGCTGCCACTTTTCTTGATGACGCCCTAAGTTGGTGGAACAATCAATTAGCCACTGTGGGATTAGCGGTAGCAAATGCGAGGACTTGGACTGCTACTAAGGCTCTCTTGACCAAAAAGTTTGTCCCGAAGAGGAGTTGGGTCAACTAGAAGATGAGTTAAGGCATTTGTATTTGAGGAACAATGATATTACCGCGTATACAAGGAGGTTTAATGAATTGAGCCTTTTGTGTCCCGATGCCTTTGCTGATGATAACAAGAAAATGAAGTAGTACATCAAGGGTTTGTCAAGTAATATCAAGGGTAAGACAACTTCATCTAAGCCTGGGTCATTCGATGAAGCAGTCTAAATGGCTCACGCGCTAATGGATGTCAAACTACAAGATAAGAAGGACTTCATTACCGAAGGAAACAAGAGAAAGTGGGAGGCAGCTCAGGGTAATCAATCCCAAGGTGAAAATCGTGGAGGAAACCATAACAACCAAGGTCAGAACCGCAACCAACAGTTCAACCAGAGAAGAAATGATGGGATGAGGGCTGTCACTAACCCTAGAGGAGCGAAGGTGAATCCCCATTGTGGTCGATGTAATTTGTACCATGTAGGGAATTGCCCACCTGCGTGTGGTAAGTGCGGAAAAGCGGGTCATAGAATTGCAGATTGCCGAGCTAAAGGGGTAGATACTGGGGCAAATGCCACGAAGGTGATGGTTTGCTTTGGGTGTGGAGAAAGAGGGCATAAGCAAGGGAATTGCCCGAAGGCTGGAAACAGGCAAGGAGGAAATAATGCTGCTGCTGTGTATCGAGTAGGGACTGCTGATAAACCACAAGGCCCTAATGTGGTTACCGGTACGTTTCTGCTAGACGCTTGTTATGCTAGTATATTGTTTGATTCTGGTTCCGACAAGAGCTTCGTAGATGTTAAATTTAGTCGTCATATCAATAGAGAACCGGTAATGCTAACGACTAATTATAACGTGGAATTAGCCGATGGGAAGATCGTTAGTACAAATTCTATACTAAGAGGGTGTACGTTGAAGTTAGGGAATTACGCTTTTGATATCGACTTAATGCCCATAGAGCTAGGATCGTTCGATGTGATCGTTGGAATGGATTGGCTAATGGCGCATAGTGTCGTGATCGTTTGTGGAGAAAGATTAGTTCACATCCCGTTGAGGAATAGGGTTTTGACTGTGAAGGGAGATGAATGCACCTCTGGTTTGAAAGTGATATCTTGCTTGAAAATGATGAGGTATGTAGAAGATTGATGTGATGTGTTTTTGGCACAAGTTTCTAGTGATGGTGACTTAGAGGCAAAGTTAGAGGAGGTACCCGTAATTCGCGAATATCCAGAAGTTTTTCCTGATGAGTTGCCGGGTTTACCACCAACCCGTGAAGTCGAATTTCGAATCTATTTGATGTTGGGAGCTACACTAGTTTCTCGTGCACCCTATCGATTAGCACCATCAGAGTTGAAGGAATTATCGGATCAATTGAAGGAGTTGATGGATAAGGGATTTATTCGACCGAGCTCATCACCGTGGGGAGCGCCAGTGTTGTTTGTGAAGAAGAAAGATGGGTCGTTCCGGATGTGTATCGACTATAGAGAGCTCAACAAGCTGACGGTTAAGAATCGGTATCCATTGCCGAGGATTGACGATTTTTTTGACCAATTGTAAGGTTCATGTGTGTACTCAAAGATCGACTTGAGATCAGGGTATCATCAACTGCGTGTGAGAGAGGAGGATATCCCTATAACCGCCTTTCGTACACGGTATGGGCACTTTGAATTCCGAGTGATGCCTTTTAGGCTAACAAACGCGCCTACAGTATTCATGGACCTTATGAATCGAGTGTGCAAGCCTTATCTAGATAAGTTTGTCATTGTATTCATCGATGATATTCTTATTTACTCTAAGAGTAAGGAAGAGCATGAGAAGCACCTGAGAAAGATATTGGATCTGTTGAAGAAAGAGAAGTTGTATGCGAAATTCTTAAAGTGTGAGTTTTGGTTAGAATATGTGCAATTCCTTGGGCACGTAATTGATAGCGAAGGAGTTCGCGTGGATCCTGCCAAAGTCGAGGCGATCAGGGAATGGTCGGCACCGACAACGCCGACTGAAGTTCGACAATTCCTTGGTTTGGCTGGGTATTATCGGAGATTCATTGAAGGATTTTCGTTGATTGCGAAGCCATTGACAAAGCTTATAGAGAAGAACCGGGTGTATGAATGGGGAGATGATGAAGAACTCTCTTTCAAAACACTTAAGGACAAGTTGTGTTCTGCTCCGATATTGTCATTACCAGAAGGAACCGAAGACTTCATGGTGTATTGTGACGCGTCTCGTAAGGGTTATGGAGTTGTGTTGATGCAGCGTGAGAAGGTGATTGCTTACGCGTCGAGACAGTTGAGGAAGAATGAAGAAAACTACACTACGCATGATTTGGAATTGGGAGCTGTAGTTTTTGCGCTTAAATTGTGGAGACACTACCTGTATGGGACGAAGTGTGTTGTATTCACTGACCACAAGAGTTTGCAGCACATTCTAGACCAGAAGGAGTTAAACATGAGACAAAGGCGATGGGTGGAACTACTGAGTGACTATGACCGCGAGATTCGCTACCATCCTGGCAAGGCGAACGTTGTAGCGGATGCACTTAGTAGGAAGGATCGAGAGAAACCTTTGAGAGTCAGAGCATTAGTAATGGCTGAGGGTGTTGATTTAACTAAAACAATATTGAAGGCTCAAGAGAAGGGATTAATGAAAGAGAATGTTGGTGCTGAGAATCTGGGGAGACTGTTGAAACCTCTTTTCGTGGTTAGGTCAGACGGGCTGAGATACTTCAAGAATCGGATTTGGTTACCGTTATGTCCATCCGAGGAAGGAATGCCTGGAGTACGAGATTTGGTTATGAACGAATCTCATAAGTAGAAGTACTCGATACATCCTGGAGCGGATAAGATGTATCATGACCTGAAGAAAGTCTACTGGTGGCCGAATATGAAGGCGGAGATTGCTCGTTACGTTAGTAAGTGTTTGACTTGTGCGAAAGTTAAAGCTGAACATAAGAAACCGTCTGGGCTGTTGGTACAACCAGAGATTTCAGAGTGGAAATGGGAGAGAATCGCTATGGATTTCGTGACGGGTTTACCTAGAACTCCTAGTGGATGTGATATGATTTGGGTAATAGTGGATAGATTGACAAAATCTGCTCACTTTTTACCTATGAAGAAGACGGACAGCATGGAAAAACTGGCCAGTGTGTACGTGAAGGAGATTGTTTGCAGACATGGTGTACCTTTATCGATCATTTCGGATCGCGATAGTAGGTTTACTTCGGAATTTTGGAAATCTCTTCAACGTGCGATGGGCACTGAATTGAGTTTGAGCACGGCCTATCACCCGGAGACTAATGGCTAAAGCGAACGAACTATTCAGACGATGGAGGACATGCTCCGAGCATGCGTGATTGATTTTGGAGGAAGTTGGGAACGCCACTTACCTTCAGTTGAGTTTTCATATACTAACAGTTATCATGCGAGCATCAAGGCTGCACCATTCAAAGCGTTGTATGGAAGGAAGTGTAGATCACCTGTGTGTTGGAGTGAAGTAGGAGAGAGTCAGTTGACTGGACCCGAAATGGTCTTGGAGACGACAGAGAAGATTGTGCAAATCAAGAACCGTTTACTTGTTGCAAGAAGCCGACAGAAGAGTTATGCCGATAATAGAATAAAACTGTTGGAATTTGAGGTCGGAGACATGGTTATGCTTAAGGTTTCGTCGTGGAAGGGTGTGATTCGTTTTGGGAAGAAAGGAAAGTTGAGTCCGAGGTATATTGGACCATTTAAGATTGTTAAACGAATTGGACCGGTAGCGTATAAGTTAGAGTTACCGAATGAGCTTAGTGCTATTCACGACACGTTTCACGTATCAAATCTGAAGAAGAGTTTGGCGGATAAGTAATTGGTGATTCCTTTGGACGAGATTCAACTGGATGATAAAATGCATTTCGTGGAAGAACCCGTGGAAATTATGGACCGAGAGGTCAAGAGGCTGAAGCATAGTAGAATTCCCATTGTGAAGGTTCGATGGAATTCTAGGCGTGGACCGGAATACACTTGGGAATGAGGACTTTTTCAAGGAGAGATATCCTCATCTGTTCCAGCGATACGAAATGTGAGTATAAGAAGAGGCGAGCGCCGGGACGTCGCTCTCTTTAAGGAGGGGTGGATGTGATACCCAGAACCGAGGTCACTTACCTTACCCTAAATTACGCTTATTTTTGAAATTTTTAAGAAATTTTATTTACTATATATTTTATCATTTTGGTTGAAACCAATGTTTGAGGTCGTAATCTTGACGAATGACGATTTAAGAAGAACGATGACGACTACGATCCCGATGGATGCCCAAATTTCTATGTTTATTGTCGTTTTATCGATATTATAATTTTTCGAGGATTTTACTTTCGGTTCATTTTAAGTCGAGTCGGGTGCGTTTTATTTCTTTCCGGGTACATTTAAATTTTCCTAAAAATATTTTGGAGTGTTCGGGATGACCCCCGACTCCCGCAAAATTTTCCAAATTGACTAGTGAGTCATTCCCGCAAACATTTTAGGTCGTTTTCATTTAAGGCCAAAAGAATGCTATAATTGCACACAAGGGCTTACAATTTTTACAAAGTGGAAATACAAACACACACACAACACAAAATACACTAAAAACTTTCTTCAGTCTCTCTCTTTTCTCTCTTTAGGCCGACGACCAAGAACCACCACACCACCACCATATTTTTTTTCTAGCTTGTTTTAATTAAAACCAAGGTTAGACCACTTCTATTTTAATCATTCCAAGTGTTTTGATATACTTTAATCCAACATGCATTCATAAAATTTTTTCAAGAATCAAATGGGTTTTTCAAAAATTTGTTTTGATGTTAATTGAGTTCATGCATGTTTAATTGGGATATAATAGATGGATAATCACCCAACAAACCAACCAAAATCAATTTGGTTGGGGTGTTTTGATCACCCACACCCCACGGCCAAATGGGGGTGTTTGGTGGATCATGGTGTTTGATGTTTTGCTTATGGGTTTTGTGTTTAATTCATGTTTTTAGGTGTTTTAGAATGGGTAAACCTCATTGCATGTTTGATTTGGTGATTGGGTTTTGAGATGGATTTGGTATTTTAGGGGTTAAGGACTGATTAGGATGGTTAGTCATGATTAGGAGTGATTAAGTTGAGGTTAGGTGTCGATAAATGGTTTGAAAACGAGTGTTGGGTTGATTTTGAGATGGATAAATTTAGGCAGATGTTTAAGATGTTTTCATAAATTTGATTTTGTAAACAGGTCATGAGACTAGGATATAGTTTTATAGCGTCTTCTTAGCTTCGATTTGGTATAAGATAGAGCTTACGACTCCTAACGAGTCAAAAGTTATGATGTTTTGAAAATACGTGTACCGGGAGATGAGAACCTACATAATCCGAAATTATGTTTGGTTTTGGGTCAAATCCCGGGGACCATAGATATAGTTTGGTAATTGTTTAAAGTTTGTTTTTTGGTCTCAAACCTGCATTTTTGAGTCTATTATTAGACTTAGGTGTCAAATGGGTCACTGGTATATTTTAAATGGGTTAAATAAGTCCAACATGGTCAATGTGCAAAATCAGTCCGAAAAACGTAGGTTTAGTAATGTGTTGAGTAACGGGTCGTAAAAGTGAAAACTTTTAATGGGATTAAAAATTGGTTTTCTACAGGTCTTAAGGTATTTTTGAGAATTTTCCCAAATTTTATAAAAGGGTTTAAGTCTAGTAAAACAGTCCATACTTTTGGTATGTATCGACGAAAAACGTAAAAAGGGTAATAACGTTAATAACGTAGATGAATAGTATAAAACTAGTAACAATTATCCGTTTGGTTTTGGCGTGAGTTTGTAATTATCACAATTGACTAATATGTATGTAATATACAGTACTTAAAGTTTATAAATGAGATTACTCATTACGCGTTATTGTTTGTTAGGTGTTGAATTTCCCGGGCATCCTCATCATTGTCAGTGATTGTCACTCGAATCGTCGACTACTCTATATACATATGGTGTGAATTTGTAGCCTCGCTTACTATTGTTTTAAATTGTTTTACCCGCGAGGGAAATGCATGCTATTTTTCTAAAATGAACATATGTCATGAATGATTGTTGGACCCGAATGTTTCCTTAAATTGTGTTGAGTACCTAGTTGCAAAAGACCCTATATTCATGAAATATTAACTATTGTTTAATCCTTGTGTGGATTGAAAATAGCCGCTTATACAATTGATAGTACTATGGGGTTGATGACCCTATCCGAGACGAGGGCTAGTACGTTGAGTACCCCCTGCGGACGGATAACTTGTGATAAGAGATAAGGTATAATTGCAACTGATGCCTTTAGAAGGGGCAATGGTTTCATCTTAATCACGCTGGTAATTATTACGCGGGTCATTGAGTTAACGGATTAATGTCATGAGCTTAAACACAATTTTCATAACCTTAAAAATAGATTGTTTGATCGACAATTCTATGAATGATCGTGAATGATTTTTATACCACATATGTTCAAAATGAGATTATAAAACCTATGAATTCCACTCAACATTATTTGTTGACCCAATTTAGCATGTGTTTCAGGTAACCGATGAAGTATAGCATGGAGCATGCATTGGATGGGAGTTGTGTGTGGCTTGGCGTCTACTTGTTTTTCCACCCATATTTAACTTGAACATTTTAAATTTTCTGTCATGTTAACAAAATTGTATCTTTTGGGGTTGAGATTCGTGGGGACCGAAACGCTAACTCTGTGTTGTATCATTTTAAGTTTGGAAAACCGTAGACATGTATGTTTTTAACAATGTTTAAATTATGTTAAAATTTTTACGTCTCTTTGAGTCGTTTGATATATCTTGTGTGCGATGATAACTGCCTAGCACCCAAATGTTGTAGTTCCGCTGCGCATAGCATTTGTGGGGGTGTTAGATATCGTCAGGTTTGTAGATTTTGGGTGGCCATGGAAGGTCACTTGCGACGAATCTGAGCTATTAAAAAGGTAGTGTCCCTTAGATTAGTCGGCTTGCAATGTTGATTCAGAAACAAAGTATAAAAAAAGCAAAACAAATTACATCGGACAGATTAAAAAATCGTAGTTCAAAAGTTCAAAATCTTCACTAATTCATAAACTTTGTGTTCAAATGGTTAGGGGTGTTGTAATGAGGATTAAGGGTGTTAGTATTTCAACACGACGCAAACGAGGAGTAACATACATAGCTAGGTTCCTTATCCCAATCCATTTCATAAACAGGTAAATAATGGAGTTTAAATCGATTATATTTAGTTTTGTAGTAACTATGAAGTGTATCGTGAATAAAGGCGCATGATGGAGCTAAATGAATTTATTTAAAGATTAATACATACTTACGACATACGTCATATGCATCTAAAGAACACAACGTGTCTGCACAAGATTCCAACATTTTGACCGTGATTGACTCAAGACGCATACGCCGTATTTGAAGACCCAATACGCCATATTGGGATTTACACAAGATTATTCAAGAAGTTGTCAAGTGTTGTTGCCTACGAACAAAATCTCACATAAGTCGTACCTAAAGAAAAAATACGTCGTATGAGCATTTGAAGATTGAGAGTTTATTTTTAAAATAAATGGACCTCACTCAAGGTTATGTGCACGTCATATGGGACCCGCACATACGTCCTATGCATGTCGGCCTAGATGCACTACACAAACAAAATTATAAAAAGAATTTTAGTGTGCTTGTTGTTGGGTCAAAAGTTGATGAGTCAAACATCATGGAAACAAGAAGGACCAAATATGTCATTAGGAGAAACTTCAAGCTGGTGGACAAAATAATGTTTTGTTCCCCCTGCTCTGTACTTCCCCCTGCCATGTGATAAGTAGAAGATTTGGTCAAATTATGATAAGAGTAAATATTTCTGTTTTGATTTTTTCATTAATCTTTTTTTAAGTTTCCATGTATCCCTGGTTTCCGTATGTCATAAAAGGAACCAGCCGTAGGTTTTATTATTCATTTCATCATTCACAATGTAACCTACAATGTCTTTGATCTCTAGGCATGAGATTTAATGTATACATGCCTAGAGTTGTTTGTGTTAATCATTAATACACACACTTTTGGGAATTATTCGTCTGTTAAACATCTTGTTCATGTTAATTATGCAATTCCGTTGTGTTCATCACATGTACAATTAATCATCCTTGATAAACGATTTTGATTGTTTGAGTATAAAGATGTTTGATTTAACATGTGGTATCAGAGCCTAAGGATCTAGATATCTAGGGAGATCAAGATGTTTTTCGTGTTCATGTTTCTATGAAGATCTAAGGTTTATGTTAAAACCCTAAGTAATGACTGATTTTGTTGCTGTCTAAAATTCATGGCCGATTCGTATTTATTTGCTGGTCACAAGGAACTATTCGTGACTCACACAATATTTCTCACATATTTATTTATGATCACGATATCATTTTATGTTGTTGTGGCTAATAAATATGGTTGTGGTCCCACGTTGAGTCGTATTTAATAACGAATAGTAGCAAATGAATATGGATCATTCCATTATGTTGTTGAGACGTGGGGATAAATAACAAATGTACCATGTGTTTGTATTTATTCCATGGTCAAACATTACTAATGTTGCTTTTGTATTACATACGTAATCACAGGAAAAGGACGAGTTGTCCCTCCAATGGATTTCTGATATATTGTTCTTTAACGTGTGTTGGTTATCCATATAAAGTACAATCTCGATGTGATTGGCTGTCTTATGGGATGAATTGAATGACATGGTAAAGAAGAGGTCACGTGAATGGGTTCAATGATAATGAGACATGTATATGTGTCTATTTTTCACGTGACACTAAAAGAGGATGTGTTCATTCGTGGGTTAGTGATAGAGAAAGTCAAGACCTGGACGGGCAAGACACGGTGTTTTTGGTATTTGCGCTTCTAACCAAAGGCAGGTGTTGATCCAAAGGTATGGCAGTGAAAGGGTGTATTAATAGTAGATGTAATTCTTGGTTCCTCTTGTTTTTCTAATCTTTCCCCATGATACAAATTCATTCCCACTATTTGGGTTTGTCATAGTAAGTAACAGAAATAGAGGCGTTAAAAGTTCCCCATGCTTTTGAAATGTTCCCCTGCCTTTGAAAAGTTCCCCCCTACTTTCATCACTGATTGTTGGACAACATTGGTTTTAGAGTTTGATTCATTCACATAAACTGCTTGACAAAAGTCGTTCTTATTTGTTCTATTCAACCATAATGAAGTTGTTCTTAAGAATTTACTACAGCTTGGTTCATCTACCGGTGTGGTCATTTTTCAAAACGTACTACATGCTAAGTTTTGGTACTACTCTTCATGGATGGTACTACACATTATTTGTTCTTCAAGTGATTAGTTCTTCGTTTGCTTTTATGGTTGATACTTCTACTTTCGATTAAAAGAAATGGTTAGCACACTTTAAGGGGTAGCTCATTTGTTACCGTGTTAATCATTTACATATGGTATTAAGGTGAAGATTTTTGCCACTTCTCATTAGTACTACTACAACTAACGTAATTTTTTACTTCTCAAATTCCTTTTAAGATGTAGAAAACTTCATGAAGGGTAATTTAGGGCACATAACACTTGGTTTAAGAGTGTTATATTGGTTAGTAGAGGTTGAGATGAAGGTTGCTTACATACAAGTACCCTATTTAGATCATGTCAAAAAGGGGAAGAAAAGTTTACAAATGTAATCTGTTGATCCTTGATATTATATGCTTAAGGGGAAGTGTTTTGACATCATCCAATAGGGGAAGATTGTTGGGTCAAAAGTTGATGAGTCAAACATAATAAAAACAAGAAGGACCAAATGTGTCATTAGGAGAAACTTCAAGCTGGTGGACAAAATAATGTTTTATTCCCCTATATGTATTTCCCCCTGCCATATGTGATAAGTAGAAGATCTGGTCAAATTATGATTAGAGTGAATATCTGTTTTGATTTATTCATTAATATTTTTTTTAGTTTCCATGTATCCTCGGTTTCCTTATGTTATAAAAGGAACCAGCCATAGGTTTTATTATTCATTCCATCATTCACAATGTAACCTACAGTGTCTTAGATCTCTAAGCATGGGATTCAAAGTAATCATGCCTAGAGTTGTTTGTGTTAATCATTAATACAAGCACCTTTGGGAATTATTCATCTGTTAAACATCTTGTTCATGTAATTGTGCAATTCTGCTGTGTTCATCACATGTACAATTGATCATCCTAGATAAACGGTTTTGATTGTTCGAGTCTAAAGATCTTGGATTTAACACTTATCCCCAAAGATTAAATTCTAAGCCCTAAAAGGCCGAATTTCCGAAGCCAAGAAGTGCCAAGAAGATCAAGAAGCCAAACCATTCCATAGGAAACACTTGTAAATTTCTTTACCTTGATTAAAATTTGATAGTTGGTATCATTCTTAATCTTTTAGTTTACCTTTGTCATTGGTATTATGCTTGTGTATTGGTTACAGTTATTGAAGGATAACAGCTTTGGGTGTTAGCTATATATTTGAAGATCTAACGATTTCTATGTTTATATTAATTTCTTCTTTTATTGTTGAGTATTAGATTGTGTTTATCGTCCATACCCGCTTATATACTTAGCATGCAACCTTAATTATAGTATCCTAGGATTTGTCTGATTTTTGTAGTAGTTTATATAGGTTTAATAATAGGGTAACAGGTAACATCTTGCTTTGTTTTAATTAAGTGTGCCAAGCTAGCCTAGTAGGTGACATTTTCTAGCACTTATCCTTAATTCTTACGCACTGATCGGAAAGTAGAGTTACAAACATATAAAGATGTAAGTAGTAAGTGGATAAAGTCTCGTTGAGATATGAGTAACAATAAGATCACAATTATTTCCTTTTTAAATAGATTATATTCAATACAACGGATGTTTTATGTGAATACGTCTAGTTGTGACAAAATTAACGTGTCTAGGTTTAAGGAAGAAGTACAACCTTAATCTAGGAATAATATGTAGCTTCGATAACAAGACCATCATTTCACTAAAGTAAACAAATATGTTTTTGAATGGAGTACATGTGGTTAACACGGTTTCTTTAAGATATAACTTGGCCGACCTTCAAAGCATTAGTATGAGATTCGATAAGATTTTGGACGAGATAATAAGGATAAGTCACCAAAACAACTTGTGTCGATCTCTCAAATTCAAACTCCTTTTGATTCAAAACCCAACTTTATAAATATTGTAGATAATTATAAATATCGTACATAGTATAACTTAGTTAAGTTTTAGCATAGCTATAATTTAGACAAACAAATTAAATAGAATAAACACTAGAATCCGGATCTTATACCAATTCGGCCTATTCTACAAAGTATGAAAATCCAGTCGTTGAATGACACGTGTCCTTCACCATAAAGTATACTGAAAAATACGTCAAGGGAAAAAGGGTCATTTCACACATTTTTTAATATTCACCCACGTAATTCAAACGCACATTACTCATAAACGACGAACTTTTAGATAAAATTGATTGCAGCATAGTGTATAAAATTTAATTCCCTTTAAAATTGTATAAACTTTGTAAAAAAAATTAAAGATTTTTTTACGTATACGATTTTCTTGATGTTTTTTGCATTTTCGACCTTATTTTTTACCATAAAAAAGTAGAATCATGAAAAACTTCAAAAACAAAAATTATAGAGTTTGATTCACTGTTCACATAAAATTTTGAACAACTCAAATAAGAGATGTTGTGAGTGAGAAATGACACGTTAAAGTTGACGTTTTAGTCATATACACAAGGTGTTTGATAAAATGTCTAGCTTAGATTTTGTGTATTTAAATTGTGTTAAATGTACTATTTCTTGTACCACAATGCACAACTAGTGATTTTATCGATTTAAGATTAAAAAAGTGAGATTTTTTCTATTTTTAATTTTGTATTAAAATGTGTGTAGTGTGTTTTTTTTTTTGCATTTTAACTATAAATTTAACCAATATTAAATTTATTGATGAAAAATATATTTTAATTGATGAACAAACATGTAAATTGATGTTGTTATCTTGTTAATTAGTTAGTCTTGTTCAACAACTAGTGTTGTTCATCATTACATGTTGTTCCGTGTTATTTCAATAACAGGTGAAATGATGAAAAGCGCTAATTGATGAACAAGACTAACTACTGATAGAACTAATTGATGAACAAGACAATATCAATTAACATATTATTCATCAGTTCATCAACATGAGTAATGAACTGATGAACATGACTAATTACTGATGAACAAGATTAATTTACGAACAAAAGAATATCATGTACATGTTGTTCATAAATGTTCATCAGTTCATCAGTCTTGTTGATGAACTGATGAACAACACTAACTTATGAACAAGATTAACTGATAAAAAAACAACACCGTTCTACATGTTGTTCATAAGTGTTCATCAGTTATCAGTTCATTAGTCATTAGTTCATCAGTCATTAGTTCATCAGTCATGAGTTCATCAGTTCATCAATTCATTAGTCATCAATTCATTAGTCATCAATTCATCAATTCATCAGTCACCAATTCATTAGTCTTGTTGTTAAACTATTGATCAACATTACTAATGCACACGACTAACTATTGAAGAATAAGACAACATCAATTTAACTTATGAACAAAACTAACTAATGGACAAGACAACATCAATATGCATATCGTACATTAATAAAAAATGTTTTTCATCAATATAAATGTCTTGTTTTTTAGTTAATCTTTATTCATCATTTTGTGACAATCCGTCAATTTGAGGTCGTTATTTTATTCTCAAGTATTATTTATAATCATTGTTTTATTGTTAGTTTATGAACTCACTCAATTTTGGGAAGAAATTTGGGTTTACATCTTAAATTAGCATCGTCTACGTCTAAACTAGAGAGCACTACGTTACGTGTTTACGGTTACATAATCCGTGTTTGTGACAGTCCGACATTTCAAATAGTAAATTTATTCTCGTATGATATTTTGAAATTTTAGTTTGTGTTGGTTCATAAACTCACAAATTTACGGGATGAAATTAGGGCTTATGTGCATAATTTAACTTCTTTTACGGTTAAACCGGGAACCCTAGTTTTACGTATTTACGCTTTTGTGCTCCGTTTTTGACGAGACAATTTTTATTAGAATCGCTTTGTACCGTAGATTCATAATTTATAAAAACGTTTTTCGTAAATCGACCCGGAGGCACGCAAATTGAGGAAACTAGAATCGAGGAGTACCCGTAAATTAATAGGGGATGAAACAAGTTACACTTGTCCCACCCCCTCACTATGGGCGGCATAACCAAAGGGTGGCACACCTTTGTTGTCAAAACCATGAGCAAGTATGAGACACTTGTCTCATACATGCATTTGACCAAACCACCAAAACCTCAAACTTTCTCTCATAGTTCTCACATACATGCAACTAACTAGAAACTTCTCCAACTCCTCCCTGTTTCCCTCTCTTTCCGTCCAAACATCACCACCATACACCACCATCATCAAAAATTTAACCTACAAGTTCATGTATAATTCACATATGTTGAAAGCCACTTGAAAGGATGAAGATTGGTGGCAATTATAACATGTGAAAAGGAGTTTTCTTAGAGTCCAAGGGCTGATTTCAAGAAGTTGTTCATCTACTTGGAGATTTCTAAAAGTGGTCTTGCTAAGTTCATAAGATTTGGTTACAAGATCAAGTCTTATTCATCATAAATCTCATCTTTTCATCACAAATTGGTTGGTATAGAGATTGTTTTTTCTATCATCCTATTAATATTGTAAATGTAATAATCTATTTTCTTCAAAAATTTATATGTATGATGATGATAAATGATGATCAAAGTATTGCATGGGGATTTTGTGTTACTAGATTAGGTTAAAAATGTTAAAAACTACAAGTAAAGGTTGATAAAATTATATCTAACAAGTAGGCTGTAATAAACAGAAACTTACAATATTTTTACTTGGTTAAATGGATTATATTATTTTATATCATGATAGATAATTGATTTTTACATAAGTGGTGAATTGGCCATACAATGGAATGTTAAAAATGAGCAAGATATGGCCAAAACACTTTTGTAGTACTAATCTGTCTAGTCTGTTTTGGACGAATTATTAAAAATACTTAGAGACTGTTTGAGCAGGAGCTACAAAATAGTTATTTGTAGAACATATCATGTAGTTTATACAGTAAAAATTTGAGGTTCCAATTCATTGTATAACTCAAGATATGATCAAAATGGTGGACTAGAAATTCTACATCAGATTTCACCTTAAGATATATAATATTAAAAAGGTACTAAAAGTAAAATACTATATAAAATAAGTATGTATAAGTTAATTAATTGATATACCTAATATAAAATACGTTTATACACTATAATAAGTAAATATTACATTTTATAAAAATAAAACTCAAATGTTTTCTAAACTACAAACAATATATAGATTTTTACGTCTTTTCGGCTAAAACCGAAAGGATGGAGCTTTCGCCAAATAAAACTTAGATGGTCGGACCCGTCTAATGTAACATTTTTATAAATCATATACTGTTATGTAAACACACTTGACAAGTAAAAATCGACAAAACCGAGCTTTGTAACTTATGGACTATAATGGGCCAAATTAGCCTTGTTGGACCACTAGGCCCAACTAGTTTGGCTTAACACTATTGGACTTACTAATGGGCTTAACCCATTTGGGCCCAACATATGAGTATGGGACTGGTCTTAAATGAATAAATGGACTAAAATAATGTATTGGACTCTTAATGGGCTTATTGGGCCTTAACATATAAATAGGCTAAAACTAGCGTATCTAGCCTAAGTTAACTAATACTTAACAACTAATAATATTGTAAGGAAATAAAACCCCACTTGATCATCATATTATGATATCATTACATATACATAAAAACTTTTATAAAGTTATTTGACGATAGTCTAATACCGAGTATTATTTGTTTAGGTTTCCGTGATCGAGGCACGTACCGTACATCCTAATTGCCGATAACCCGTCTTTCCCAACCAACGTGAGTTCATAGCCTCGCACACTTTTAAATGTTTTATGAAGTGTTTTATAAACCCATGAGGAAGATAACATGCTATTTTTAATAAAATAGATCACAAGTGGTCCCGATTGTATGCTTATTGATATGGACCCGATTGATTTGATGACCGAATGAATGATTGAAATTGATTATTATTAGCTAGATTATGTCAATATAAGTCCCATTAGCATGAATTATGAACTACCGGGAGTTGGTAGACGCTTATGCATATAATAGTACTATTTGTGGAAGATTACCCCAGTTCGCGCCTTGACGGTTTGTAGATTTGCTATTAAGGATCTGGTGGTCTAACATGGTGGAATATGGTGGTGGTAGCCATTGTTGGTTTAGAGAGAGAGAAGAGAGGTTGAATGTGAAAATATAAAATGTATTGAAATGATAAAATGACAAGCAACACCCCTCCTTGGAAGCTAAGGAGGGGTATATATAGCCACACACACAACATAAACTATACAACAAACCTAGTCTAGTCTAAACGTGTGTGACTATGATAACTAATGGAAATTCTTAAATGTCGTCACATAAGGTGAGTTTCCAACAATCTTCCCCCATGGGACGACATGTAGAATTCCTTACAATATTCTTCCTAACAAGTACAAAATAATTAAGAACAAGAGCTTTCATGAAGCGTCCAATGCTGATGATGTCTTTTGAGGCCTTTGACTTCAAAACGACTCATCTTTAACTTGTAGTAGAAATACTGTAACGACACGAGCTAAGTAACCCATACACTTCTGGTTAAGGAGAAGCTTCTGAATTAGCTTCCCCCTAATTCATGCCACATAAACTTGATGTAGAAGCTTTTAAATAGCTTCCCCCTAAATCGACAATCCTCGTAAGCAACTTCAAAGCTTTCAATAAAGCATAGAATAATTAAGCGCACATCGGAATCTAACTAGCAAATCCCATCATATAACATGATAACGTTGCTAAGAGGGATTGAAAGTTTGGGGCACACCAAGTAGATCAACAACTTTTCTTCTCACGCTTGAATAATTCTTCTGAATTTTTATTCCCCCTGAGAGTTCAAGTTATGCATACCAGAAAGAATCAAGACACTTCTTCCCCCACATAGTTGAAGAAGGTAAATCAATCCCAATTATGTAGCTCAAATACTGAAGTGGACACTTTATCCCATTCATGAAGTTGACATCGTAACACCAGAGTCAATTAAGTCCCGGAAATGCACATATCTTCTTCCGGAGATGCACCAGAGTCAATTAAGTCCCGGGAATGCATATAGGATAATGATGATGAATAATTGCAACAATCAAACAATTAAACCTCGAATCAGTAGTGTACCGTTTAGAGATTGATAACGCCACGAGTTAAAACACTGATTTTCTCTGCGGCTATGACAAATGACATCCCGGAATGTCTTCAAATCAAAAGAAGGTATGATGTTCATCACGTGTACTCGTTGTGCGTTCAATGTGTCTTCTTCTTCCCCCTTGATGGTTTCGAAACTCAGAACCATCAATAAATTATACGCACATGTACCTGAAATCTCTTGAGAATAATAAATAAGTTGAACTATATATTTTGTGAGAATCAGCTGTTGATCGAAAATCTCTTCTCATAAACTCTCCATGGCCACCTTTACCAACCCTTGTGAAAGCAATTTGAAATGACCACTGATTGAATGAACCAGATACATCAAACGTGAAGCTGAATAAAAATCCTTCGATCTTGTGATTTAAGCTTGCACAATTGTTGAATGAAGAACGGTGGAGAAATCTCTAAGTACTCAATGCATCACTGAAGAAGTCTATAAGTACAACACCTCTTGAAATTATCCACGTCGACTAAGCGCGTGACACTGAGTACAACAATGTAACCCCTTTAAGTGATAGTTATCCAAGTCATCAACCAACCACCCCGAACCCGGAAAACCAGATAACCAAGTCTTCATTCTAGGATGAAGCACGAGCAAGTTATCTTTTAAAGATAAAATAAGTACACGCCTTCAAAAGATCCGTCTTCAACGTCACGTAATTAATACCCGATCAAACGAAATCTGTAGCCACTAAAAAATCGCCCAATTTTTTCTTGGTCTCGTCTCAAATAAATTCTCGTCACAATTGTCACGTCGCTTTGTCCCGACAAAATCCAATTATATCTTAATACCCAAATTCTATTCAAAATAAATAATTTTGAAACAAATTTGTGTATAGATCGAGTTAAATCACACGGCCCATAAATAAATAGGATGCATAAGTCACGAGACAATTTCAATACTAAATAAATATATAGTATGAAACATAACAAGCGTGATATATCCTATGATATTCGAAATGTACACATGCTACTTATCACATTTGTGCTATACATGTCACTCAATAAATGAGTTACCCAACACATGGCCCAGCAGCATAACTCGGATGTACCCGGTCCACAAGTGAGATGTAGGGGATATATAAAACTTATCTACCCTAATCTTACTCATACTAAACTCACCCTAACCACTTCACAAAACACGCAGCCATTTATTCTCTCATCCCAACTGAAACCACCAAACTCCATCTTCTCACCCACCATCAAAATCTCCGTCCCCCCATTAATCTCCCATCAAAACATCAACAGATAATATAAATCCCATCTAAACAAAACATAACCACCATTAATCCAACCATACTCTGTTTTCTTCTCATCAAAATCAAAATCAAGTCTATCTAATCTCATAAAAAACAATCAAATATCATCTCGATATTCTCAAAGTCATCAATATCATACACAGCCATATAATGACGAGTTGAAGATAAACAAGTCAAGACATCAAGATCCATAAAAGGATCTCGGGTAGGTGGAAATTACTTGCATGTGGTCGTTTGTTTGTTTAACTGATTTTTCCATTCGAATTATAAGAGAGAATATAACGAAAGTTGATATTATTCTTTTATAAATTCGAAAATCAAATGAGGTTTGAACTTTGACAAATTTGTGATTCAATCTGTTGTATAATGATCGAAATAAATTAATGATTTAAACATGCTTGTTTTTAATCATTCTTTACGTTCGAGTATTAGCATGGGTTAATCCCAGAAAATTACATCGATGATGATACACGTTTAACATACACCGATCCTTAAAGATCTTACATATGTGAACTAATCTGAGATCAATTTTTCGAGTCTTGATGTATAGATGGGATAGGTGTCGATGGGTGTTAGGTTTAGAACATGATGTTGAGGTGATAAAAGGCTGGATTGGATTGCATTTTGGGTCGACTCAGTGAGTTAACTGAGTAAACTCGGTAATTACCGAGTTGACTCGGTTGTGATGGATTTGGTTTTGGTCAAAGTTTTGTCCACTGATTTTATAAACAGTCTATCGAAATGTCTAAAAAACAACCCATCAGAATGGTTTTTGTTTTCATCGCAATGTTGTACAAAATGAAGTCTATCGTAATGAGTCCACAACACCCCATCGGAATGCGTTCCATCGGAATACGTTCCATCGGAATGCGTTCCATCGGAATGCGTTCCATCGGAATGCACCGAAAGTGTTCCATCGGAATATTCGATCGCAATGTAGAAACCATAGGTTTTTGCGATCGCAATATTCCGATCTGAAAATCTAAAAACCTTATCCTTAAGTTGTACACTTCCATTTTTCTAGGATCTTGTTTCTGGGTATGATTTTTCTGGCAAATCTGGGTTTCTGGGGCAAGATCTTCAACAACAGGAAAATAAAGAACCCCATAAAAACTGTTAAAACCAGATATCAAATATTACATTTGATAATATCAGATATAAGTATTATATCGGATAAGAAAAAATGAAACCAGAGACAAAATGATAAATTCGGATATGAGAATGATGATAACCATGCTGGACTGCGTGAAACCAACTGTTTTGGGACCAAGTTGCAATGAAAACTGATTTGAGATAAGAATAATAAACTGCCGTGACAAAAAGAAACAGACAAATTTTAGACAGAATTTGACCATTGTGACAAAAAAAATCAATAAATCGAGACAAAAAAATGTTTAGACCACCAAATCAAAACAAAAACCATGATCCAAGGAATGAACCAAGGCTCTGATACCAAATGTAGATTTGCTATTAAGGATCCGGTGGTCTAACATGGTGGAATATGGTGGTGGTAGCCATTGTTGGTTTAGAGAGAGAGAAGAGAGGTTGAATGTGAAAATGTAAAATGTATTGAAATGATAAAATGACAAGAAACACCCCTTCTTGGAAGCTAAGGAGGGGTATATATAGCCACACACACAACATAAACTATACAACGAACCTAGTCTAGTCTAAACGTGTGTGACTATGATAACTAATGGGAATTCTTAAATGTCGTCACATAAAGTGAGTTTCCAACACGGTTGATCCCCGTCGTGCCACATTGATTGGTAAGCGAATTTATGTATGAGAGTGGTATATTTAGCGTGATTATTGTGACGACACGCTGTTTTAAATGGGAAAATGAGTTCCGGGCTAGCTACCCGATATATATTATAGAAAGGTAACAATGTCATGCGGCTTATAATAATCCGATAATAATAATGATAATGGTAACACTGAGGCTATGTTCTAAGGAATAGTGTACGATATATGATTTGAATAATAATATATTGCCTGACTAGCAATATGGGGTCTAATTTAGTATTATACCTGTGTTCTGGTTTTACATAACTGTTTTATATAACGATTTTTATTATACTATAAACAACTTTATAAAACGTATAAAATGTTTTTGGCCTAAGTTGTGATTTACGCCAATGATTCGTATCAAATGCTTAAGGACTATGTTATGATTTACGACAATGATTCGTATAAAATGTTTTTGGCCTAAGTTATGATTTACGACAATGATTTGTATCAAATGCTTAAGGCCTAAGTTATGATTTACAACAATGATTCGTATCAAATGCTTAAGACCTATGTTATGATTTACGACAATGATTCGTATAAAATGTTTTTGGCCTATGTTATGGTCTATGACAAAGAGTTGTACAAAAATTTTTTTCGGTAATGATTATATACCGGTTTTATGTTAATGGTTATTATTAGACTCTATGGACTCGCTCAGCGTTTCGCTGACTTTTAACATGTTTTATCTCAGGTACTTGAAGGTAATCTCGGGAAGACGACAAGAGTTTATGGCCCGCATTTAAATAAAAGTTTCCATTCAAATGTTTTGTAAATTTGTAAGACATATTTTGACCTTAGTACCTATGTATTTTGATATTTATGAATGGAAAAATGCTTCGATATTAAACGACGCGATTTTAAGCGTTGTCTATGATTTGAGTAATTTGCTATCCCGTAACACCAACGACTCTTCTGCTGATTTGAAACATGAATATTTGGGGGTGTTACAGTTTGGTACCAGAGCTCTCGTTATATTTTTAAAACCAAGGTTTTGAATAAAACATTTCAAAAACCTTTTAACTATAAATATTTTTAAATAAATATTTTGAGTAAATGTTTAAAAATCTTTTGACTATAACGGTGCCGAAGAATTTCCGAGTTACCGACAAGGCCAGACTGAGAAGTGTTATTTTAATCTATATATAACTTGGATTATATATATGTTGTAATTTGATTACATGATTGTTTAATGATTATTCTAATACTTATACGACGTAGATTGTCCCAAGGAACCCTAACTCTCTTAGAAAATCAATCGAATGTATTTTTGTAGGAATTCTAGCTATTCCAGATCTAAACCAAGTTGTGGATGTTTATAATCCCAACAAAATGGTCGATATTCGTAAAAATGTTGATATTAGTTGATTGTGATATTGAAAATGAATTCTCGGGATTAAACCTGATATCGATGTCATGACGATCATTCTTTATAGAGTGGAGTTTGACAAAACCTCACCACCTAGAAATGTGTCATCTGATTCGGTGTCACCCAATTCTTAAATTTGAAATCGAAAAGGTATATATTGCACTTGAGGCTGTCATTGGAACCATTACCCAAAAGCCTCATGCCACTTGTACCTTTTCGAGAAGTCTATTTGAATGTGTAAGTCATTTCCTGCTCGTGACTCACTTGATAATTATTGCCTTAAGAGCTATAGAATTGAAAATTAAGTGTTGTTCATGTCGAGCTTTTATTGCCTTTCCTAAGCCGAAGAATAAGGTTGAAAGTAATGGAGAATGAGGTAGGATGTCGCATTGAGTATAAGTTGGTTGAAACTTGAATAAAGTCAAATTTAACTTGTATGGAATACGAGATTGTTAAAAGGAAGTCGTTAAGTCCTGTGGTTGAATTATAAGGCTTTTGATTGTCGATTCGTGTTAAGGGTTGTTCCTAGGCCATTGTCCAATGACGAGGATGCCCAGTGTCCAAGAAATAAATTGAAGAAATCCTCTTCTGAATTGGACCGATGGATCTTCCGGGACATGTGGAACACCTAATGACTCTTGTAGATTATTATTCATTGTAGTATCTTTTAAAATCATTAACTTAACTGAGATATCAGTTGGTAGGACGATTCCTTGGAATTGTATAACATTACATGATGACATGTAATCTGTGACGATACAACTTTTGACTTGTTTGTGATTAATGAAAAGACTATCTTCGATTGCAAAATTCTACATGTATCATTGTTATCTATCTTTTCTTGCTTCATCCTAACGTTTGCATTAGTGATGCAACCATTGAGTGAATACTCATTTCGAATAAGAGTTGCGTTGTGAATTATTCTTTCGTATTCCTGAGTGCCATCGATGTCATGAACCTCGTGATTATTTGGCTAAGCTCATTCCTTATCATATCGTAATTAGATCTTGGTGAACAACTCTTCATCACTCTTTTGCAGATCACTTATTGGTTTTATAAGTAATACAACACCATCTGGGGAAAATATGAAATTCTTATTTTCATATGAGTTATTTAAATCGGTATTATTAAGTAATTACTATCGAAATAAATTTTTTATTAAACATCTTGTAAATGAAATGCTTTCATAATGATGAACATTTCGGTAAAAATCATTTTTAGTTTTATTTCATAATTAAACATGAATTAGTATTTTAAACATGATGACAAAATTTTTACGAACTGAGTACTGCATCGTTAATCCTAAGTTGTACATAGAAGCGCGCCTACGTACAATTTGGAATGGACCATGCACGGATGATTAGTAGTCACCATGAAATTGTTAATAAACACTACATTTTTCTTCGAAATTGTGAAAGATTAAGTTTTTATGAGATCTGCAAGAAGTGCAAAATAGGGACATATTGTTAGGGACACCTACATATGTGCCCGTATCATTTATTTTCCGAATCGAATTTACTCATCTGTGGACATTGTCTTATTTGACAAATAACATCCACTTCTTATTCATTTCTTTCATGAAAAGATTCCTTGGAAACTTATCCAATTATCGGTTGTTGGTATCTGGCTTGGAATTTCAACATTCCTATATTGTCTTTTTAAATAGACTACCTTTGAGTAACGTGAGTAACGATCCCAGGTGCCTTAGGATGCATAAACAAATCATGAAAACATGGATATATCCATATTCGTTAATATTTTCGTCTTTATCTGAGTTGAAATTATCTCGTGTAAATTATGCGTTGACCTTACTCTTTTATTAGTAGCTATGTCTATAGATTCTCTGATTCAAGAAGATTATGAGTTACCTCTATCTAGGAGATCGAATTGGCTCATGTAGAAGTAGTGATTATCAATAAAAATTTAAAAAGGATGTGTACTTAGCCTTCTAAGTAGTTCTTGTCTTAACAACGGTAATAAAACTGGAAATATGGTGGTGCCATTAGGATGGATTGGTTGATTATGACATGATTTCATTGTCTTAATTGATGGGAAGACGAGTAAAATTCCCCTAAAAGATAAGATATTGATTAACAAAGGTGATCTAAGTAATTCCTGATGGGTGACCGTATCCTCCATTTAGGCTTGAAATTATACCATGAATGGTTATGAACTAGTCATAGATCTTGTAATCTAAAAAGAACCTAAGGTGAATTTATTAAAAGATGTTCCTGTTATCTGAGACTTTTTGAGGTAATTGCTGATGAATTACCTAGACGTTGCCATTAAGGCAAGTTGAATTTGGTATTGATTATATTCCCGGTGCTGCACCTGTGGCATGTGCACCATACGTCAGCACCATCTAAATCAAAAGAGTTACCGTGCGGAGAGAGTTGTCGGAGAAAGCTTTTATTCTACCGAGCTCGTCATCATGAAGAGCTATGGTGTTATAATTCCTTATCTTTATTGATTATCGCGAACTAAGTAAATTGACGATCAAAATTGATATCCATTACCCAAGATGAAAGATTTGTTCGATCATTTACAAGGTTCTAGAGTTTATTCAAAAATTTGATCTACGACATGGTTATCATCAACTTCGCGTCCACAAAGAAGATTATCTATTCCAATCACTACATCCAGAACTCGTAATGAAAATTATCAGTTTCATGTGATGTCGTTTGGATTGACCAACGTATTGGTCGCATTCATGAATTTGATGAATCGCGTGTGTAAGCTGTATTTTGATAAGTTCATGCTTATGATCATTAAGGACCATCTGGTTATTTCCAAGAATAAGAAGGAGTTTGGTAATCATTTGTAGACTACCTTGATCTAGCTGAGATATGAAACATTATGCATTAAATATTTAAAGTGGGATGTTAGGCTTGATTCCTTACATTTTCGACCCTGTGATTAATGGTAGTGGAATCTATGTTGACTCTTCAAAGATCGGAGACATTAAGGCTTTGGGTTATACCAAAAGGGAAGTTCGAAGATGTTTTGAAAGATATTTATCAAAGGATTTTTAAGGAAATATTCCCTCATACCAAGATCATTTGACTAAACTCCCTTAGGAGTAGATGTTTGTGTATACCTCAAGACAACCTAGGAGGAATTGAGGAAACCACATAACCCATGACTTGGAATTTGGAGCGGCAGTTTTTGCTCTTCAACTAAGAAAAATTTGACCAAAGTTTAAACAAAGATTTTTCGAACATTTACGGATCTTGTTAATTATTTTTGATAAATCACCAAAAGATCGTGTTAACTAAATTCAAATTTATTTTGAAGATTTGTCTATAATTGGACGAACTGAGAAATTTAAAATTTTATGTTTACGTTTCATAAATTAAATATTTATTATTTAATTACTTGTAATATTTATTGACGTTTTAAACGTCGGATTGTGCAAAACTAATAACGATAACAGTTGAGACGAAACTAAAACTTAGAAAATATGAAGAAAGAATTTCTGAGTGATTATGGTCATGATATCAATTTCATCGGGGAAGGTGAATGTAGTTGCTGACGCATTATGTAGAAAGGATAAAGAACCAATTAGGATGTATTCTTTAGTAATAATCGTGCAGAATAATTTGCCCGAGCAATTTAGAAATAGCCGATGCTTGTAAAAAGGATAATATAGATGATGAAGGGTTTTGCGGCTAATGAGAACCATTAGAGATGGGAGCCGATGGCATTAAGTGTTTAAAAAGCTCGTTTGTGGTGGCCTAAAAATGGAGGATTTTGAGATTTACTCATGATGGAATCTCACAAGTTTAAGTATTCTATTCATGCCATTTCTGATAAAATGTATCTTTATCTGAAGAATTTGTACTGATGGCCAAATGTGAAAGCAGACATCGCCACATACGTCAGTAAATATCTAACTTTTGCAAAGGTCAAGGCTGAACACCAAAATCCATCAAGATTGCTTTTACAGCTTATTATTCCTGTTTGGAAGTAGGATAGAATCACCATGGATTTTATCACAAATCTTCCAAGGTCATCATCTAGATTTGATTCGATTTGGATCATCGTCTACAGACTGAGCAAATCTTCTCATATCATTCCAATTAATGATAAGTACTCGATAGAGAAGTTGGCTCATTTGTATTTAAAGGAATTGTGTAAACATGGTGTGCCTGTATCGATCATCTCTATCAAGATCCTCGCTTCGCATCGGATTTCTGGAATTTCCTTCAGAGGTCATTGGGAACGAATCTTGATATGAGTACTGCTTACCACCCCTAATCGGAGGGACAAAGTGAAGGAACGATACAGACACTAGAAGGCTTGTTTTATGGTTGTATGATTGACCTTTGGTAATGAACAGGATAAGCACTTTCCTTTGGATAGGTTATCATATATAATTATCGCTTTAGGATTGAGACCGAACCTTGCGAGGATCTATATAAAGAAAATTTTAAGAGAATCTGTAGGTAGGAGTTAGGATGAAGATACCCGACCCGCGAGACGTGAAGTAATTGTGGAAATTAGGCTCTGATTTTCGACTGCCGGTAGTGGGCAGGAGGTTAGGTGAATATGAAATGTAGATCTTAAAGTGCAGGATGGGTAGCAAAGTTATGCCGAGAATTTTCACCGTGGAAAGGTGAATTGATGATCTGAAAGATCGTGGGAAGCTAAGTCCCCGTTGTATGGGACCATCGAGACAATTTAAAGAATTGGTTTGAGAGGAATATAAGCTAGACTACCCAAGGACTTCAAGGGCTGCATGGAATATGTTCCGCATATCGAACTTGATAAGTGAAAATCTGATTATTTCTTAATGAAGTTTGGGTCGGCGAAAAGTTGCATTCATCGAAAACCCGTGGACATCATGGAAAGAGAAA
Source organism: Glebionis coronaria (assembly GCA_025667525.1). NCBI lineage: Eukaryota > Viridiplantae > Streptophyta > Magnoliopsida > Asterales > Asteraceae > Glebionis > Glebionis coronaria. The sequence continues at coordinate 97,114,411 of CM046876.1, read as the reverse complement.
GTAAGTCAACTTAAGCATGATCGTATTCCCATATATATGTTTGATGAAACTCACATATTATAATGAATTATGCTTAAGAGTAAAGACCGAATGTGGAGAAATGCCCACATGTCTTTGGGTCTATAAGAAGCGAGTAGTAAGATGAATCGATCTTTGAGGACAAAGATCCTTTATAGGGGGAAATGTTGTGACAATCCGTCAATTTGAGGTCGTTATTTTATTCTCAAGTATAATTTATGATGATTGTTTTATTGTTAGTTTATGAACTCACTCACTTTTGGGAAGAAATTTGGGTTTACATCTTAAATTAGCATCGTCTACGTCTAAACCGGAGAGCTCTACGTTACGTGCTTACGTTTACATACTCCGCGTTTGTGACAGTCCAACATTTCAAGTAGTAAATTTATTCTCGTATATTATTCTGAAATTTTAGTTTGTGTTGGTTCATAAACTCACAAATTTACGGGATGAAATTAGGGCTTACGTGCATGATTTAACGTCTTTTACGATTAAACCGGGAACCCTAGGTTTACGTATTTACGCTTTTGTGCTCCTTTTTTTATGAGACAATTTTTATTAGAATCGTTTTAGGCCGTAGATTCATAATTTATAAAAATGTTTTTCATAAATCGACCCGGAGGCACGCAAATCAAGGAAACTAGAATCGAGGAGTACCTGTAAATTAATAGGGGATGAAACAAGTTACACTTGTCCCACCCCCTCACTATGGGCGGCATAACCAAAGGGTGGCACCCCTTTGTTTTCAAAACCATGAGCAAGTATGAAACACTTGTCTCATACATGCATTTGACCAAACCACCAAAACCTCAAACTTTCTCTCATAGTTCTCACATACATTCAACTAACTAGAAAATTCTCCAACTCCTCCCTCTTTCCCTCTCTTGCCATCCAAACATCACCACCATACACCACCATCATCAAAAATTTAACCTACAAGTTCATGTATAATTCACATATGTTGAAAGCCACTTGAAAGGATGAAGATTGGAGGTAACTATAACATGTGAAAAGGAGTTTTCTTGGAGTTCAAGGGCTTATTTCAAGAAGTCTTTCATCTAATTGGAGATTTCTAAAAGTGGTCTTGCTAAGTTCATCATATTTGGTGACAAGATCAAGTCTTGTTCATCATAAATCTCATCTTTTCATCACAAATTGGTTGGTATAGAGACTGTTCTTTCTATCATCCTATTAATATTTTAAATGTAATCTTCTATTTTCTACACAAATGTATATGTATGATGATGATAAATGATGATCAAAGTATTGCATGAGGATTTTGTGTTACTAGATTAGGTTAAAAAAGGTTAAAAACTACAAGTAAAGGTTGATAAAATCATATCTAACAAGTAGGCTGTAATAAACAGAAACTTTCAATATTTTTACTTGGTTAAATTGATTATATTATTTAATATAATGATAGATAATTGATTTTTACATAAGTAATGAATTGGCCATACAATAGAATGTTAAAAATGAGCAAGATATGGCCAAAACACTTTTGTAGTACTAATCTGTCTAGTCTGTTTACAAATTATTAGAAATACTTAGAGGTTGTTTGAGCAGGAGCTATACAAGAGTTATTTGTAGCACATATCATGTAGTTTATGTAGTAAACGTTTGAGGTTCCAATTCATTGTAGAACTCAAGATATGATCAAAATGGTGAACTTGAAATTTTACATCAGATTTGACCTTAAGATATATAATATTAAAAAGGCACTAAAAGTGAAATATTATATAAAATAAGTATGTATAATTTAATTAATTGATATAACTAATATAAAATACGTTTATACACTATAATAAATAAATATTACATTTTATAAAAATAAAACTCAAATGTTTTCTAAACTACAAACTCTATTTAGATTTTTACGTCTTTTCGCCTAAAATCGAAAGGATGGCGTTTTCGCCAAATAAAACTTAGATGGTCAGACCCGTCTAATGTAATATTTTTATAAATCATATATTGATATGTAAACACACTTGAAAAGTAAAAATTGACAAAACCGAGCTTTGTAACTTATGGACCATAATGGGCCAAATTAGCCTTGTTGGACCACTAGGCCCAACTAGTTTGGCTTAACACTGTTGGACTTACTCATGGGCTTAACCCATTTGGGCCCAACATATGAGTATGAGCCTGGTCTTAAATGAATAAATGGACTAAAATAATGTATTGGACTCTTAATGGGCTTATTAGGCCTTAACATATAAATGGGCTAAAACTAGTATATTTAGCCTAAGTTAACTAATACATAGCAACTAATAATGTTGTAAGGAAATAAAACCCCACTTGATCATCATGTTATGACATCATTACAGATACATAACAACTTTTATAAAGTTATTTGACGATAGTATAAGACCGAGTATTATTTGTTTAGGTTTCCGTGATCGAGGCACGTACCGTACATCCTAATTGCTGATAACCCGCCTTTCCCAACCAACGTGAGTTCATAGCCTCACACTCTTTTAAATGTTTTATGAAGTGTTTTATAAACCCATTAGGGAGATAAAATGCTATTTTTAATAAAATAGAACACAAGTTGTCCCGATTGTATGCTTATTGATATGGACCCCGATTGTTGATGACCTAATGAATGATTGAAATGAATTATTATTAGTTAGATTATGTCACTATAAGTCCCATTAGCATGAATTGTGAACTACCGGGAGTTGGTAGACGCTTATGCATATAATAGTACTATTTGGGGAAGATCACCCCAGTTCGCGCCTTGACAGTTGATCCCCGTCGTGCCACATTGATTGGTAAGCGAATTAATGTATGAGAGTGGTATATTTAGCGTGATTATTGTGACGACACGCTGTTTTAAATGGGCAAATGAGTTCCGGGCTAGCTACCCGATATATATTATATAAAGGTAACAATGTCATGCGGCTTATAATAATCCGATAATAATAATGATAATGGTAACACTGAGGCTGCGGTCTTAGGAATAGTGTACGATATATGATTTGAATTATAATATATTTCCTGACTAGCAATATGGGGTCTTATTTATTATTATACATGTGTTCTGGTTTAACATAACTGTTTTATATAACGGTTTTTATTATACTATAAACAACGTTATAAAACGTATAAAATGTTTTTGGCCTAAGTTGTGATTTACGACAATGATTCGTATCAAATGCTTAAGGCCTATGTTATGATTTACGACAATGATCCGTATAAATGTTTTTGGCCTAAGTTATGATTTACGACAATGATTCGTATCAAATGCTTAAGGCCTAAGTTATGATTTATGACAATGATTCGTATCAAATGCTTAAGGCCTATGTTATGATTTACGACAATGATTCGTATGAAATGTTTTTGGCCTATGTTATGGTCTATGACAAAGAATTGTACAAAAATGTTTTTCGGTAATGATTATATACCGGTTTTATGTTAATGGTTATTATTAGACTCTTTGGACTCGCTCAGCATTTCGCTGACTTTTAACATGTTTTATCTCAGGTACTTGAAGGTAATTCTCGGGAAGACGACAAGAGTTTATGGCCCGCATTTAGATAAAAATTTCCATTCAAATGTTTTGTAAATTTGTAAGACATATTTTGACCTGAGGACCTATGTAATTTGATATTTATGAATAGAAAAATGATTCGATATTAAACTACGCGATTTTAAGCGTTGTCTATGATTTGAGTAATGTGCTATCCCGTAAAACCGACTCTTCCGCTGATTTGAAACATGAATATTTGGGGGTGTTACACATTTAATCTTCATTCATCACTTAGTTTGATTTATCAATTAGAGTTGTTCATTAGTCTTAGTCCATGTTCATCATAATCCTTATCGTTCCATGTAATGTAAATTTAACACAAAAAATCCATGTTAAACAGTTTATTAAACATCTTGTGTGCAACATATATGACTAAAACGCTAACTTTAACTTATGGTATCTCACACATATGACATCAGATTTGAGTAATTCAAATTTGTGGGTAAAAAATGGCCAGAAGTTCACAACTTCCATGTTTTAAGTTTCAGGTAATTTCGCTTTTAAGATTGAAAAAATTAAAGCTGAAAATGGAAAAAAATTCAAAAAAATCATAACCCATTTGAAAAGTTGAAAAGAAAATTGCGATTCATATATCAAAATGCATACCAAATTAAAGGGGATTGAATTTTAGAAATTTTAATGTAATCGGTTTTTCATAAAAGTTTGTCGTTTGAAATTTATAACAATTTGAAGTTTTATGGTGAATTATTAAAACGGGATAAGTGACTAAATTGCCCTTGGTCAAATGTAACACCCCGCCTAGGGCGGAAACTCAAGGTGTTACTTCATGGGTATTATCACGACAGTAAGCGTTTGTATAGAGAAATAACTAAATGCAAAGAAAGACACGATGTGTCATGATAATACGTCAAAACAACCAAGAGGTGTCTTACAAATGAAATGAAAATTTACAAGTCAAATGTGAGGACATAAACTAGCAAAACATCAATCTAAACATAACAATATGAAATAAGTTCAACTAAATGCAAAAGGAAATAAACTAAACATTGCGCGTCATAGGGTCTCTCCAGCCACTTCTATTCTCATGCATAGCCTTAAGCTCACCTGAAAATGATGCTAAAACACGTCAACATAAAGTTGATGAGAGTCATAGATTTACGACACAAAACAGTTCCAAAAGTTGTGCTCAATATTAAACCAAATCATTTATTACTATTATGGACATTAATTACCACATGCAAGTAAACAAGCATATAATCATCACATAATTTAGGACGGTTCATGCCCCACGCTCCTCATAACTTAGGACGGTTCGTGCCCCATGCTCCAAAGAGTTTAGGACGGTTTGTGCCTCACGTTCCACATAATTTAGGATGGTTCGTACCCCACGCTCCACACAATTAAGGACGGTTGGTTCCCTACGCTCCACACAATTTAGGACGGTTCGTGCCCCACGCTCCACGCATATCTCATCACAAAAGCATGCAAGTCACATAATAGCACATTGATGTCCATACATTTCAGAACATAAATTCATAGCAAATCTTTATAACATAAGCATCATTTCCATCCCTTACTGTAGTAAAACATTTAAAAGACAACGGACTATGAAACTGACCTTGAGATAACAATCCAAAAGTCAACACGTGATGAAAAAATATCTATAGCACACACAAATATTACATATATTAACATTGATTCAAGGAATCCATTCCTTCATCAATGTAATAACCTATATGATAGATATCCCTAGAATCTATCATAATGCTAACTCCATATCGACCCTCTAAAAGTTCCTTGCACTAGTTATGTTTATAAGCTAAACCGTTCTCTCTATACTCAAAACAATCCTAACTTTTAGTGTACAAAAACGTGTATAAATACCCCCCCTTAAACTCATGCTCCACCTCTGTAAACAAAACGCTATACCCTTACATGTCTCTGGAGTATCCCACAATTTCCCAAAATCTTAATACTTATTTTATATCCCTAACTGTTAGGCTTAAAATATTAAGTCAAACAAGAATATTCGATCATAGGTTTAATTATTTATCTATTATTATTACGTTGTAATAAGTAGTAAAATAATCAGGAATCACGGGCTTAACTTTAATCTATAAAGTTCATGTTTAAGGACCAAAATCCTAAAAGGAAAGCCCGGCCCATTAAGATATAGCCCATGAAATCCCACATGCGGATGGACTATATAAACACACACCTAGCATGTTATGTGGGGTTGGTTGTTCATATTCTTAATCTAACATTCCTAAAGTTTCACACACATTCTCTATCTTTTCTCTTTCTACTTTGTCTCTCTAACTTCATCTCTTTTCTTCTCTTTTTCATCTATTTTCTAAGGATCAATCATGGTGAAGTGATATTTTGTAACACCCCCGAATTACCACGCACCAGAATACCACATTGGGGCACTACTCATAGCACATCTCACACAATCATAGACAACGACCTCAAAAGAGATGTTAAAATAATATATAACCTTGTCTAAAAAGTTTCCCATCCCAATATATAAAATTAGAGTAGCGTTTAATCCCAAAAAACCGTTACCAACACATCACATTCATCAAAGACTTAAAAGTCACTTATTCATTTCAAAAGATGGAAAATAGTATAAAACTTTAGACAAGTAAGCACCAACTCCCTCCTCGCATGCTCTGCTGCTATCCATCTTGATTACCTGAAATACATGTTTAAAATCATCAACACAACGGTTGAGCAAGTCTATAGGTTTTGCAAATCATCATTGAACACAAGTAGAAAAACCATTCATGATTTTCAATTCAACAATTAAGGCATCTCGTATAAATAGAAAAGGCTATGTGATTGTATTAAGCTCATCACATCGACCCCTTAACCAATTAGTCACCCACGCCATAATGCCGACATGACTTAGATGAAACCATTGCCCTTACTAGAGTGTAAGTTGCTAATTTTATACTTGTACTTCTTATTCTCGTAAATTATCCTTCGCAAAGGTTACTCAACGTAAAGCCCTGGTCTCAGATAGGGTTGTCAACCCAGTAGTACTACTATTTGAATTAGCGGCTATTCCCACCTCGCAACATCAAGTTAGAACATAATTAACGGCTCATGAATTTAGGGACTTCAGCAACAAGGTACTTATACAATCACGACAATCATTCAACAACATTCGGGTCCAAACAATCACTCATTACTTGTGTTTCGTTTCATTTCAAATAGCATGTATCCCCCTCGCGAGTTAAAAATCATTTACAACAAGTAGAAAAGAGAGGCTATAGACTCACCTTAGATGTTACGCGAAGCTAATAGTAGTAGTGATCGCCGAAGTGAAGATGCCCCCAAATACACACGTCAAAAGCCGCCACCAAACAAATAAGGTGCGCACTTAACAACATACTTAAGTATTTCAAAACATACTTAATATAATAAAATCAACGACTCAAAATGGTACATACATAGACATGACCAACCAATGCAAGTGAATCCCCTCTAAACTCCACAACATGTACTAGCTTTCCAAAACTAACACCTTCGATATTGATCCATCTCAAAATGTCATATCAACACGGTTCAAGTACCCACCACGGGTCTTCAATCTCAGAATATAAACTCATACTTAAGACTTATAACCTTTGGAAATTTCAGAAGGTAATAGATTAGCATCTCACCTCAAACTATGACGCGAGGTTAAGTACCTCCCCAATAATACGCAGCCGGTACCTACCAAAAGTACACGCTGATTTCCCATACTTAAACAACTCCGTTTTCGACGAAACTTAATGATAAACTCACTTATAATCTATACAAGACTCATTTTAAATTTTATTCAATGATTTACATTTTAGAACCACCTGCTCAACACATCTTTAGACTTTAAAAACCAAACTGTTTTGCACACTTGACTCGTAAAACAATTTTGACTTCGTTAAACATTCCCATTTACAATATCGACACTTGACTTTGAAATTAGACTCAAAACCCTAGGTTTAAAATCTTAGAAAGGCCTTGAAAATTTATAAAACTCAACTTATAGTCCCTGAGATTTGACCCAATATCGATAACAATTTCGTATTGTGTCGATACGCATCATCCGGTACCAAAAATATTCAAACTATCATAACTTCCTCGTCGCTATGAGTTAGAAGCTCTATCTTATATCAAAACGAGTGTCTCGAAACCACAGCAACTATATCCAATAATAACAACACTTTCTCAAACTTATACTCACAAAAATCTGCGTTAAACCCACTGATGTAAAACACCCATTTAAAAATCACACCAACATCTATTTTGACCTATTTTTAACATCATCAACCCTTCAAATTACCTATATATCAGTCATCCCTAACAACTCCTAACACCTCTACATCACTTGTATGATCTATACCTTTAAAACCCAAATCAAAATTCACACATGCAACTATTAAAATCAAATATATAATAAGAATAACACATTTATATAACATAAAAATGGATCAAATACCCTTGTTCATCATGAAATAATTTTTGAAAATGAAAGTTGATGCATGTAAATGAAAATCATGAAAAAATGATCTCCTTTGAATTCTAAACATGGGACATTAATTTGGTTTTCATGGATCATGACCAATATCAATGATTAAGGGGTGTTTGTGTTGCTTGATGTCACGACAAGAGAGGAAACAAGAAAGAAGAGAGATGAACTTGTTATGTGTGTGTTTATTTTGAGTATTTATATGGTGGGTGGAGGGTAGGTTTTGCAATTAGTGAATTCTTGTGGACTTAGTTGTAAAATACTAGTTAAAAAGCGGGAAATGACTACCAATCAATTTAAAAATATTTACGAGAGTTGGGTTTCGTCCCAGCTTCATAAAAATATAAATCTCGTTTGTTAAATCGATCATTTTAATAATTAAACGCACACAAAACGAAATAGTTAGGTTCCAACTCAACGGAATACGTAATGAAATAAAAATTTCAACAATCTCAAATATCAAAATACTCTATACTAAAATATAATATTTGGGCATCCATTGGCATCACGATCACTATTAGTACTCTTCATTTGTCACAACAATTAAATATAGCCACACATTACCGGTTTCAACGTAAACCGTCAAACAATACAATACTTACCATCACATAGAAATTCAAGATCAATTACATAGTTAAGGTAAAATAATGACGTTATGTTCGGGGTATTATATTACCATCTCCTTTAAGGAGCGACGTCTTGGCGCTCGCCTCGCCACATATTCGTATTACGTACCACGAGAAACACGAGGGCACTTCTTCCAAACGAAGTCCTCGCGTTTCCACGTGAATCTCGATCCACGTCTCGAATTACATCGCACATTCGTAAAGGGAAAACTTACTCTACTTCAAACGCTTAACGTCTCGAATTTCATCGTACCTTAGTAATGGGAATTGATTGTGGTAAATCACACCTCTTGTTTAGGAAAACAAAGGAGGGTAAATGAGCGGCAAGTATCGAGTGATGATTTAGGAAAATCAAGCACTAATGACCCTTATGGTGTGAAAGTTCGTTTCCCAAGGAGGTATATGTGTGTGAAAAACTTGTTAAATGTTTGTGATTAATGATTGGTTTAGAAGGGGATAAGAAAAGAAGATGACGAAGACGTAAAAATTACTACTAGAAAGTTAAAACGTAAAACCGTACAAACTACAAAAATAAAAATTAATTCTAAAAATTCCCAAAAATTCATCAAAAATCAAAATAAATAAACTAAGAGTTTACCAATGATCAAAACTTTTTCAAACCTTTTAAATAATTAAATATTCAATTTTTAAATGCTAATTAAAGCCCTAAAAATCAAATAAATATCAAAAAGCCCAAATAAAGATTTTTTAATTGGTAAACCTCTAAAATGACCTAAAAATATTAAAAACTATTTTTAGAAATTTTTAAACTAATAAAAACTATTTAAAATGATTTAAAAACTATTAAAACTTAAAATAATTATAAAAATTAATCTAAAAGTGATAAAATTATTCTAAAAGTTGCTAAATTCCTATTTTAATGTATTTAACCTAGGAAAAATGTAAAAAGTTGGAAAATGTGAAATTTGAAAAATAATAGTAAAATAATATTAAAATAATATAATAAATCCAAAAATTATAAAAAATTCTAAAAACTTGCAAACTAGTTTATTTTAACCTAAATAATCAGAAAATCAAAGTGACATGACCAGAATACCCCTATTGGGCCCTCAAATGGGCCAAAACCAAAAACAGTCAACACAAATGGGCTTTTGGGCCCAAAAAGTCAAACTTGGCCCAATTGACTTGGAAAAGCCCTATCTGACTCAAAATTTAATTCTAAGAACAAAACTCTAAAGGCCCAAAAGCTGAATATGAGTTTATCACTGCTTATTAAGCACACAACTTATTCTTATTGGGCTTTTCAGCCCATTAAGCAATAAGCCAATGCCATAAGCTCTAATTTGACACACAACCATTTTTTGGGATGCTTATGAGATCTGTAAAAAGAAATTTTGAAAAAGCACACTCAATAAGCCAGAAATAAGCAAAGTATTATTTCACTAAAAGACAAAATAGTCGTTTTTGAGAAATAAGGCACCTCAGGACTTGATTCAACTTGCAAAATATCACAAATGGACTCAATAAGCCAAATCAATCAACAAAATTCTAATAAGCACAACCATTAAGCCAGAATAAGCACAAATGAACTTATGAAAAAGTCAATGAAGTTGGTTTTCTAGTCAAACCCTAAAGTCAACCCACCAAATGCTCCAGTATGAACAAATGGGTCAAATAATGAGCACCTATTACAAAATCAAAGTTGTTGCTGGTTAAAATAAGCTATTATAGCTTATTGATAAGCTGAACCCAATTTTACACTAGCAGTGGTAACTAGCAGGGGAAAGGAGTTCCCACTACTTTGACTATTTGACTGAGCTTTTTAGAGAGTTCTAGTTGGATTCAATTGGAAACAAAGGCACCCTTGTGATCAGTGAATCACAAGGAGTCAATAGCAACAAGAAAATCACAATTTGGTTCACACAATAAGCCACAATTGATCAAACAGTCACCAGATACCACACATACATGGAAATAAGCAGTTAAGCACTTAATAAGCAGATTTAGCAAGAATAAGCCAATCAAACTTAACAGGATGCATACAAAAGCTATATAAACTATAAATAAACACAAAGCAACAAGAATCAAACACTGAATCAAAGAAAACAACAAGATCTAGGCACAAACAGTTACTGATGAACAATGAACATATGCAGAAACAAGTTTGCTGATCTATTTGACACTTGATCCAATTTCAGGCCTCAAATCCTCCTTCCCTGGTGTGATTAACTAAGGTTTAGCACTTTTTAGCCCTAGCCTAAGCTAAGATCTAGGTGTCCTCAAAATCCTAGCCAATTTTACCAAGTATTCAAGATTTTATACCCTATTTATGAATCTCTGTGTTTCAAACCTTCAAACCTGCAAACATATGAACAATAGCACCCAAATAACAGATACCAACACTTGCAAACAATAAACCACAACTTAACAAGCCACAATCCCAACTTATGCAGTAAACCCAAACACCCTTTTAAAACTTGTTTCACAATTTTTCAAAGGCTCATGCAGATTTTACCCACAAATCAGTCTAACAACACTTCATAAACATCAAACCAAGCCAGATAAACAATAATCAACCACAATATCACAGATTCAAGAACAAATCCACAAAAATCACAAATAATCAGAAACTTAAGGAGAAAATGAAAAGGGAAGAAGGTGCAAACCTCCAAGACCTACATCCAGGCCTTGGATTGTTTGAGCTGAGGTACTAGCAGAACAAGTACCAGCTTCCAAGCTGCTAAGAAGAACAAACCACAAAGTGAGATCAATCAATACCAAACTTTCTGATTTTTGATGCACAAGCTTTATCACTTAAAACCTTGCCTCAAAAACCTTCAATCATGAATATGGAACTCAGAATCAGGCTATTCTAACACCAACTTTTAACAAAATATAAAAGAGATTTTTCAAAATTCAGAAAATCAAATTTTATTAATTAAAAAGGAATTACAAAGATTTAATAGCCTAAAACTGGAACAAAGGGACTCTCACATGTTGAGGTCTCCTTTTATAGGCAAATGCCTGGCTAAACACTATTCACAAACCCTAGCAACTGAAATTCCTATTCTATCCTTGCAGAACCTTCTAGGTGTGTTGCCAGCTGTTTTGGGAGAATCCTGGACGTTTGTTGAGTGCTTTGTGACCAAGTAATGATTTGCAGCCCTTGATTTTGCCAAGTCATGATCAAATGCCAGGTGTCGTATTGTGAGTGGGGATGGGGGTATCATTCTGGTAGTGGGATGTAAGGTTTTTGGTGTGGGATGTGATTGAGGTGATGTGAATCTCACGTGGGTATAACCAATTTTGTTTTCCCCTTTGTTTTCCTTGGTTTTAATCCTGGGTAAAAGCTGTGTTCTTGGTGGTCAAATCCAAACAGTAATTGTTACCCCGCTTTTTTAGGAATTCAAACTTTGGGATATGGCAGTTTTGGTCCTTGAGTTTTGGAAAAGAGTGAATAACAAGTTTATTTGTCCAAACAAACGTGTTCCTTTGTTATACAACTTTCACCACTTGTCAGTTTTGGCACAATCTTTTTGAAAAAGGTTTACAAGGGTTGTTTTTGCCATTTTGAGATATTTCAAGGGCTGATTTTGGAAAATGTTGATCTTCAAAGGTCTTGAATGTATCTTTGGCTTCATGAGGGACCATTGTTGGCAATTTGGAATTGTTGAGGGACTAATCTTACCATTTCTTCAAAGTAGAAGAACCTTTTGTGTAATTTTGACAAACTTAAGGGACCAAACTTGTAATTATCAATATACAAGGGTTTTAAGTGTCATTTCTTCATTCATTGAGGATCAAACTTGCACATCTTTAAGTCTTCAAGGATATTTGTTGAATATTCCATGATTTAGGGCCCGGTTCTTTGTACGGCTTCGTTTCTCGTGTCCGTTTTTCCTTGTAACTTGTGATCTTTTGTCTTTTTCATGATATCCATACCTAAAATACACAAGTAAACAAACACAAGCATATATATGGTATTTTATGACATTTTTATGCATTTAAAGCCCGAAAAGAACTATGAGATCATGTATAAATGTCATCTCATCACTCCCCCATACTAAGCCATTGCCGTGCCCTCACGCAATGCTAGAATAAAGTATCTAAGCATTACCAAAATTCAATTTTATTAACCTTTATTGAAAAGTGAAAGACTTGCAACATACTACTATGTATGATTTTAATCACAAAAATTGACTTTTAGGGTCAAAGAATAGAAACAAGTAAATGTCCCTTAGAGTAAACTTCGTCATCCTTGATTGTCATACATTCCATGCTAAGTGCAAAAACGAGATCATTGTTGGTACAAGTCACAATGCTAACACTTCTCATACGTCCAAATTGTGTAACACTTTTTCTCCCCGCAATCCTAGTTATTATAAAAGGAAATGGGTTACTAGCATTTTTTATCTATTTGTCATGGATCACAAGTGATTCATATTGACTTATTTGAGTAGTTATTAGTCCGAAAGCAAAGTAGCACGATTTGATCAATAGTTAGCCGAAGGACAAAATCTTTTAAAACGGCTTCTCGTGTATCTCCTTAAGTTCATATCTTGGCATAACTTGTTTCACGATTTGAGACCTTTCTCGGACCGATATTTGGCATGTACTTCATACTTCAAATCTTGGGAAGACGTTCTCGAAATTATGGTCTTCTCTTCATATATTTGGAATTTCTTCACTTGACGTTTTTGAGAGATTCTTCATTTTGGACCACGACTTCATCATTTTTCTTCAATCTTTACTTTGGATTTTGATATATAACGATCCGCCTCCTTTTCGGACTTGGATATATTTATCCTCATACCTTGTAAGGGTCTTTTTGGATAGACTTTCTCCATGATCTTTAGGGGAGTAATTGCTTTTCGTCGTGTGTCTCGATCCTTCATATTGATTTAGGAATAATGATACTTCACATCATCTTTGGATATTTAGCAAAAATAAAGCTCCTCATGCCTTGTTAGGGCCTTTTTGGATGATCGCCAATCTTCGCGTACCGCTTCAATAAGTTATGCCTTGGCTATGAACTCTATTCAACCCCGAGCAACTTTTAAACGATCTTGCGCTAGAGGCTAAGTAACCTTTCAAATCGTACGACCTTACTTATTGCAATTTTTGATTTATTCCTAATGCATTGATCTTATGGGAAGAAAAAGCCACAATTAAAAACATATGAGTTTTTGAAAGAACACTTTCATGTTCTACGTTTAGCATGATCACTTGTCTAACTCTATCATTTCTCGTTCTTCACTATATAAAGACCTCTAATTAAAGAGACTCGTGAATACTTAGCCATGCAAGTCAAAATTAAGCCAAATTTGGATTAGCTTTCATTAAGACTATATCAAATCAAAGTTTTGGGTTTTCAAGCCACCTATAGGATCTTGCACTTTCTTGGACTTTTTCAAGTTTAGAGAATGCGTTTTATAGTTCCCTTGATAAGTGACTTTCTAGGATCAATTATAGGAACTTGCGAAAAGTTCTTGTTCTTAACCCGTTTGAATTAAGACTTTCGCGTTTTAAAGCTCCCTATATAAAAGTCTAGCAAAACTTGAATTGAGCGGGTTAAGGAATGTAAATGGCTCCAAATGCCCATCAAGTCAAAAATTAACTCTTAATCTACCCATCGGAAAATATACATTCGTGTCTTAGAAACACTTATGAAAACTAAGAAAAATTTAAAATTTGGCCATTATTAGCCTTATTAACAACAAAAACAAAACATTGAAAGTTGGAAAGCGTGATGGCGTAGCAAAGCAAGTACCTATTCACCCCTCCATACTAAAAGTAAACATTGTCCTCAATGTTTCGAGTCTAATGGTGGAGCACCCCCATACTAGAGACGAAGAGTCGAATGCTTAGGATCTAGCATGGAAAGGGTGATCAACAATATATCTAAAGCCGTTTATTAAGTATGCTAAAAGATAATTGTTAGAACAATAAAGGATATGTCATGGATTCGTGAAAAACTTCTTCAAACAAACGATGGAGGCTCACGTAAATGAACACGAGAGTCTTCAATCGTAGATGATGATGATGATCTAGATAACACAATCACAAACAACCACGAGACAACGAGTTGAAAGGGTACAAGTCCTCTTATTAGTGAATAGTAAGCATAAAGGATAAGCATGGGATCTCCCCCACGAGGCACCTCGTTTTTGATTATCGAGTCATGAGCTCGACTCGATCCCCTCAATGCTAACTATCATTGGGGAAGGTGACTTGGTCGAGGGCAACCATTGAAGGAATTTCCCCACCTAGTGCTTAAGCCTATGTCCATTCACCTTGAAATTAGGACCATCATCTTGAGCTAGCTCGATGGTCCCATAAGGAAACACTTGTGTAATGGTGAACGGACCCGACCCACGAGATTTCAATTTCCCGGAAAATATCTTAAGACGAGAGTTAAAAAGCAACACTTGATCTCCAACGTTAAAAACTCGGTTTTTAATCTTTGAATCATGAAACTTTTTAGTCTTTTCTTTAAAAGTTAATGAATTTTCATTAATTTTGTCTCTTAATTCATCCAATTCATTCAATTGTATTTTCTGGTGATCTCCCGCGGTCTTCAAGTCAAAGTTTGCATGCTTAAGGGCCCAATATGCCTTGTGCTCCAACTCAATGGGCAAATGACAATTCTTCCCATAGACTAACTTATAAGGAGTGCAACCGATAGGTGTCTTATAAGCGGTCCTAAAGGCCCATAAAGCGTCATCAAGTTTGTCGGACCATGAAGCACGGTTTTCTCCAATTGACCTCTCTAAAATCCTCTTCAAAGCTCGGTTTGAAACCTCGACTTGCCCACTCGTTTGCGGGTGATAAGCCGTAGAAAGACGATGAGTAACTCCATATTTCTTTAGAACCTTTTCGAATTGGTCATTACAAAAATGGGTTCCACGATCGCTTATAATAGCACGAGGGGTTCCGAACCAAGAGAATAGTTGCTTCAAAAACTTCACTACCACACGAGCATCATTGGTAGGCAAAGCCTTAGCTTCCACCCACTTAGAAAGGTAGTCCACTGCGAAGAGGATATATTTGTTGCCATGAGACGATGGGAACGGCCCCATAAAGTCTATTCCCCATATGTCGAAAATCTCACACACTTGAATTATGTTTTGCGGCATTTCATCATGTTGAGACGATTTTCCTTGACGTTGGCACGAATCACACGACTTTACAAGTGCGTGTGCATCACGATAGATAGAAGGCCAAAAGAAACGGCCATCGAACACTTTCTTAGCCGTGAGATTAGCACCATGGTGACCACCCGTGGGTCCCTCGTGACAAGCTCTAAGGATATTAGAAGCTTCGGCACCAAACACACAACGTCGAACGAGTTGATCCGCACAAACTCGAAAGAGATAAGGGTCGTCCCAAAAATATAACTTGACGTCACGAAAGAATTTTCGTTTTTGTTGTGTCGTCATACCCTTGATTATGAAATTGCCCGCATGGTAATTTGCAATGTCGGCAAACCATGGGGTGGTGTCTTTAAAATTCACTACACCGAGAGTCTCGATAGGAAATGTTTCGATGATTTCCTTATTCTCGAAAACATCTTTGTGAGGATCTTCTAGACGAGAGAGATGATCGGCCGCTAGACTCTCGGCTCCTTTTTGTCAAGCACGGTGACATCAAATTCTTGGAGGAGGAGCATCCAACGAAGAAATATCGGCTTAGCATCTTGCTTAGCTAAGAGATACTTGATAGCCGAATGGTCGGTATACACGATGCTTTTAGTCAAGACGAGATAAGGTCAGAATTTCTCAAAAGCATAGACCACGGAAAGGAATTCCTTTTCCATTGTGGTGTACTTTAATTGAGCCTCGGTCATCGTCTTACTAGCATAGTAGATAGGACGGAAATGCTTGTCATAACGTTGCCCTAAGACGGCCCCTATAGCATAATCACTTGCATCGCACATGATTTCAAAGGGTAATTCCCAATTAGGAGCAACAAGAATGGGAGCTTCGGTAAGTTTCCTTTTGAGAGTTTTGAAAGCTCTAACACAATCCTCATTGAAGTTAAAAGGAGCATCCTTCTC
This sequence comes from Glebionis coronaria, assembly GCA_025667525.1. NCBI lineage: Eukaryota > Viridiplantae > Streptophyta > Magnoliopsida > Asterales > Asteraceae > Glebionis > Glebionis coronaria. The sequence goes on along the minus strand of CM046876.1, from coordinate 97,097,744 downwards.
GAGAAGGTGTGTCATAGGTCGAGAGATTTTCGAAAAGTCCTTGATGAAACGACGATAAAAGCCCGCGTGGCCTAGGAAACTCCTAACTCCCTTAACGGTTTTGGGATGATGTAACTTGGCGATGACGTCTACCTTAGCTTTATCGACCTCAATCCCCGCCTTCGACACCTTATGTCCTAAGACGATTCCTTGTTTACATATAAAATGACATTTTTCCTAATTAAGCACAAGATTGGTTTCTTCACAACGTATTAACATTTGCTCGAGATTAGATAAACACGACGTGAACGAATTGCCAAACACCGAGAAGTCATCCATAAACACTTCCATCGACTTCTCGATCATATCGTGAAAAATCGCCATCATACACCGTTGAAACGTACCCGGTGCATTGCAAAGTCCGAAAGGCATCCTACGATAAGCGAACGTTCCATAAGGACACGTAAAAATAGTCTTCTCTTGATCACGAGGGTCGATAGGGATTTGAAAGTAACCGGAAAAACCATCTAAAAAGCAATAGAATTCATTTCCCGCAAGTCGCTCCAACATTTGATCCATGAAGGGCAAAGGAAAGTGATATTTACGAGTGGCGTCATTTAACTTTCGATAGTCAATACACACCCTCCAACCGGTCACAACACGAGTGGGAATTACCTCGTTGTATTCATTAGGCACAACGGTCATTCCTCCCTTTTTAGGGACACAATGGATTGGGCTCACCCATGGGCTATCGGATATAGGATAAATCATTCCCGCGTCAAGGAGTTTAAGGACCTCCTTTTTAATGACATCGTAAATTTTGGGATTCACCCTTCTTTGACTTTGAATTGCGGGTTTGTAGTCCTCCTCCATTAAAATCTTGTGAGTACAAAATTTTGGGTCAATACCCTTAATGTCGGATATTTTCCATGTAATTGCCCCTTTATGAGCCTTAAGAACTTTCAAGAGCTCGGTTTTTCATCATTGGCAAGACCTTTTGCAATAATAACCGACAACTTGTCATCACCTTCCAAGAATGCGTATTCAAGGTGAGAAGGAAGATCTTTCAATTCAAGGATAGGTGGTTCCTCGATTGAAGATTTTGGTTCAACACTCATAACTTCCATCGGCGGAAGAAATGGTGGAATAGAAGTATCATCACTAATCAACACCTCATCTTCATTGTCGATTTCATTTGAAGTGAGATCGCCTCCTTGGAATGGAGTGAGATTTGGTGTGCAATTAGCAAGAATCGGATCTAAAATAGTGGGATTGCCACTTGACGAGCTATCGCAAAAACCTAACACTTCTTGTGAAAACTCATCGCAAACCACATCAACGATGTCAATGTGATTGATGGTAGCGATTGCATAAACATGAGAAGGTTTCGAGTTTTGAGTAGCGTTTATAACAAGTTCCTCTTCGTTGAATCTCAAAGTGATAGTTCTTGCATGTACATCGATAAGCGATCTCGAAGTGTCTAAAAATGAACGACCTAATATTAGAGGAACTTGAGGATCCGCGGGGATGTCAACTACTATAAAATCAACGGGATAGTAGAACTTCCCCACTTTCACGAAAACATCTTCGGCAACTCCACACGCCATAATCGTAGAATGATCGGCCATCTCGATAGACATGTTCGAAGGAATAAGAGCCGGAAGCGAAAGCGATTTCCAAATGGAAAATGGCATCAAAATAATGCTCGCACCAAGATCGGCCAAGGCGAGGCATTCTTTCATATCTTGTATGTCACAAGGAATGAGGAACTTTCCGGGATCACCAACTTTTTCTGGTATGCGGTTAAGATAAACCGAAGAACAATTAGCAAACTTTGAAAGCTTTTCCTTATCGCTCATCATACTTTTAAAAGTGGAAGCGAAACGAGGCATATACAACAACGCGTCGGCTAAACTCACATCAAAATGCACTTGTTGAAACATTTTTATAAAAAGCTCGATTTGTTGTTTGTTACGTTCTTGCAACTTCTCTTTGTTTCGTCTCGAAGGGTAGGGTAAAGGTGGTGTGGGTTGGTCATTAGGCAACGGCCTTGGAAACTCGGGTTCCACAATTGGTATTGGTTCAACCGTAGGTGTGGTTTGAGCGGTACTTCGTGGGATTGTATTGTGCTCCTTTTCGACCTTCACCTCAGGTTCTTTCTCGATTTCCTTCTCCGTAGAAATACTTGGACGAGAGATTGATTCCTTGAAAGTTTTACCACTTCGTGTAGTAATAACCTTCATTTCTCCCTTCGGGTTTGCAATGGTATCACTAGGAAGACCACCCGAGGAAGAGGGTTTACACATGATTGCTTCAAACATCTTAGCCATTCGGTCCTTAAATTTGGATTGCCTAGCATCCGCTTTTAATAACTCTTGCTTAATCTCATGTTGTCCTAATTCCATCTTTTGTTGGTTTTGTTGAAGACGTTGGACATTTCCTTCCATTTTGTTTGCATGAGTTTTAAGTTCATTAGCAAGTTCATTTTTAAGCTCGTTTTTCAACTCGGATCTTAAGCTAATCATCTCACGTTACATGTTATCAAATTTAGCATCATTTGCTTTAGCATAATCCAAAAATTCTCGTTGCAAATTTTTAGTGTGAGCATTTTTAAAACCTTGTGTAGTGTTTTGAAAATCACGGTTTTGGTTTTGATTAGAAATTTGTCCATTCCCATTTTGATAATTCCCCTTGTTGTAATTACGTGAATTGCCTTGGTAATTACCACCTTGGTTGTTGTTTCGATAATTATTAGCATTTTGATTTGGTGGAGCTTGATTTGGGCGGGAACCTTGACCGTTTTGGTTGTAAGTTCCCGTTGCTACATAAGCACTCGAAGTGTTACCATCCGCGGTAATGCACTCGGAAAGATCATGAGCTCCACCACAAGACAAACAACTCTTAGCAACCGCATTAACTGAAGCGGAATTTGAAGCTTCTTGAGCTTTCCAATGGGACATTAGATTAGCAAATCTATCAAAAAACCGATTTTCCTCATTAGCTTCATCATGTAAGGCATTAATGCTACGAGACGATTGTGACGATGATGACGAACCCAAATTGGCAACACTCGGTGTGTTACAAGGGCTATAAACCTTAGATCTATTCTCGATGATTTGTAAAGCCTCATTTGTCGTCTTGCATAAAAAATTACCACCCGCGGCGGCATTCAAATAATCTCGTTCATGATCACTAAGCCCATTATAAAAAGTATCAATTTGATGCAATTCCGTAAAATCATGGTGTGGACATTCATGTAACATTTCTTTAAATCGTTCCCATGCCATTGAAAAACTTTCATTATTTCTTTGCACAAATAGTGAAATCTCATTTTTCAAATGTGTTGTTTTAGATGGTGGAAAAAACTTGTTCACAAACTTTGAAACGAGATCGGCCCATGTCAAAATCAAATTTGGCGGTTCTTTCTCGAGCCAAATTTTTGCGGGTCCATCTAAAGAGTATGGAAACAACATCATCTTAATGGCGTCATGTGGAACATCCTTAAACTTGCTAGTAGCGGTGAGACGGTTAAAATTCCTAATGTGATAGTGCGGGTTGTCTTTCTCGTGACCTCTAAACTTATTTGCTTGCAACATCGACATTAAACCCGTCTTAATCTCGAAATTCTCCGCAAGGATGGCGGGAATCACAATAGCCTCTCCAAAACCCTCGGTGGGTGCTTGTAGCAACTCCATCATAGTACGATTAGCCATGACGACTTCTTGTTCTACAATAGGTTCAACAATTGGAGGTTGTTCTTCAATCAACGTCTCTTGATTGGCTTGCTTTTGAAGACGTTTACGAGCTCGTTTTGCTTGATTACGAGTGATCATAAACTTCACGAAGAATGGGAGGTGAGCAAAGAAGATTCTTTTTGGGTGTTTTGTGAATTTTCAATTTTTTTGTGTTTTTGATGATATTTAATTTTTTTGGATTTTGGTGTATCTTCGTAGACAACAATCTACAAAATCTCTCCTCGAATCAAACTTTTGATTAAAGAAGCCTCAAAGGAATGAAAACGATCACGTGGAGTGAACGCCTTCAAATGACTTTAGAACTTTGGTGAAAACCAAATTGTTCAAGAGGGTTTAATCACAAAGAAACCAAGCAAATATATTATACGTAATAATACTTTGGGCGGCAAAACCCTCGGTTAGCCTTCAATCTCAAAATACTCACAAGCAAGCGGGGAAACGAGGCGGCGCGAAGCACTTAAGAGCCTTTTTCCTTAGGGTATATTTTATAATACCCGCCTTATACCCACCTTATAGTTTGTATTTTTCAAAATCGAGCTTCACGAAAGTATTTATCTATTTTTTCCTTTTTCTTTTTGTTTGAGATTCGAATACAGTAATTGAGTGATGAAATCCCAATTAAGGTTGTGTTTTCACACTTTTGGAGATATTGTTTATTTGTTGTGATACTTAATACAATATAGTAATAATATTTTTACAAGAAAAACCAAGAAAACCGATAATACGTATTAGTAGAGTTCTACTAATACAAATACTATTTATGGTTAATATTAAAAACAACAATACAAATTAATCACGACACACCTCCCCGGCAGCGGCGCCAAAATGATTGTGGTAAATTACACCTCTTGTTTAGGAAAACAAAGGAGGGTAAATGAGCGGCAAGTATCGAGTGATGATTTAGGAAAATCAAGCACTAATGACCCTTATGGTGTGAAAGTTCGTTTCCCAAGGAGGTATATGTGTGTGAAAAACTTGTTAAATGTTTGTGATTAATGATTGGTTTAGAAGGGGATAAGAAAAGAAGATGACGAAGACGTAAAAATTACTACTAGAAAGTTAAAACGTAAAACCGTACAAACTACAAAAATAAAAATTAATTCTAAAAATTACCAAAAATCAAAATAAATAAACTAAGAGTTTACCAATGATCAAAACTTTTTCAAACCTTTTAAATAATTAAATATTCAATTTTTAAATGCTAATTAAAGCCCTAAAAATCAAATAAATTATCAAAAATCCCAAATAAAGATTTTTTAATTGGTAAACCTCTAAAATGACCTAAAAATATTAAAAACTATTTTTAGAAATTTTTAAACTAATAAAAACTATTTAAAATGATTTAAAAACTATTAAAACTTAAAATAATTATAAAAATTAATCTAAAAGTGATAAAATTCTTCTAAAAGTTGCTAAATTCCTATTTTAATGTATTTAACCTAAGAAAAATGTAAAAAGTTGGAAAATGTGAAATTTGAAAAATAATAATAAAATAATATTAAAATAATATTAAAAATCCAAAAATTATAAAAAATTCTAAAAACTTGCAAACTAGTTTATTTTAACCTAAATAATCAGAAAATCAAAGTGAAATGACCAGAATACCCCTATTGGGCCCTCAAATGGGCCAAAACCAAAAACAGTCAACACAAATGGGCTTTTGGGCCCAAAAAGTCAAACTTGGCCCAATTGACTTGGAAAAGCCCTATCTGACTCAAAATTTAATTCTAAGAACAAAACTCTAAAGGCCCAAAAGCTGAATATGAGCTTATCACAGCTTATTAAGCACACAGCTTACTCTTATTGGGCTTTTCAGCCCATTAAGCAATAAGCCAATGTCATAAGCTCTAGTTTGACACACAACCTTCTTTTGGTATGCTTATGAGATCTGTAAAAAGAAATTTTGAAAAAGCACACTTAATAAGCCAGAAATAAGCAAAGTATTATTTCACTAAAAGACAAAATAGTCGTTTTTGAGAAATAAGGCACCTCAGGACTTGATTCAACTTGCAAAAGATCACAAATGTAATCAATAAGCCAAATAAATCAACAAAATTCCAATAAGCACAACCAATAAGCCAGAATAAGCACAAATGAACTTATGAAAAAGTCAATGAAGTTGGTTTTCTAGTCAAACCCTAAAGTCAACCCACCAAATGCTCCAGTATGAACAAATGGGTCAAATAATGAGCACCTATTACAAAATCAAAGTTGTTGTTGGTTAAAATAAGCTATTATAGCTTATTGATAAGCTGAACCCAATTTTACACTAGCAGTGATAACTAGCAGGGGAAAGGAGTTCCCACTGCTTTGACTATTTGACTGAGCTTTTTAGAGAGTTCTAGTTGGATTCAATTGGAAACAAAGGCACCCTTGTGATCAGTGAATCACAAGGAGTCAATAGCAACAAGAAAATCACAATTTGGTTCACACAATAAGCCATAATTGATCAAACAGTCACCAGATACCACACAGACATGGAAATAAGTAGTTAAGCACTTAATAAGCAGATTTAGCAAGAATAAGCCAACCAAACTTAACAGAATGCATACAAAAGCTATATAAACTATGAATAAACACAAAGCAACAAGAATCAAACACTGAATCAAAGAAAACAACAAGATCTAGGCACAAACAGTTACTGATGAACAATGAACATATGTAGAAACAAGTTTGTTGATCTATTTGACACTTGATCCAATTTCAGGCCTCAAATCCTCCTTCCCTGGTGTGATTAACTAAGGTTTAGCACTTGTTAGCCCTAGCCTAAGCTTAGATCTAGGTGTCCTCAAAATCCTAGCCAATTTTACCAAGTATTCAAGATTTTATACCCTATTTATGAATCTATGTGTTTCAAACCTTCAAACCTGCAAACATATGAACAATAGCACCCAAATAACAGATACCAACACTTGCAAACAATAAACCACAACTTAACAAGCCACAATCCCAACTTATGCAGTAAACCGAAACACCCTTTTAAAACTTGTTTTCACAATTTTTCAAAGGCTCATGCAAATTTTACCCACAAATCAGTCTAACAACACTTCATAAACATCAAACCAAGCCAGATAAACAATAATCAACCACAATATCACAGATTCAAGAACAAATCCACAAAAATCACAAATAATCATAAACTTAATGAGAAAATGAAAAGGGAAGAAGGTGCAAACCTCCAAGACCTACATCTAGGCCTTGGATTGTTTGAGCTGGGGTACTAGCAGAACAAGTACCAGCTTCCAAGCTGCTAAGAAGAACAAACCACAAAGTGAGATCAATCAATACCAAACTTTCTGATTTTTGATGCACAAGCTTTATCACTTAAAACCTTGCCTCAAAAACCTTCAATCATGAATATGGAACTCAGAATTAGGCTATTCTAACACCAACTTTTAACAAAATATAAAAGAGATTTTTCAAAATTCAGAAAATCAAATTTTATTAATTAAAAAGGAATTACAAAGATTTAATAGCCTAAAACTGGAACAAAGGGACTCTCACATGTTGAGGTTTCCTTTTATAGGCAAATGCCTGGCTAAACACTATTCACAAACCCTAGCAACTGAAATTCCTATTCTATCCTTGCAGAACCTTCTAGGTGTGTTGCCAGCTGTTTTGGGAGAATCCTGGACGTTTGTTGAGTGCTTTGTGACCAAGTAATGATTTGCAGCCCTTGATTTTGCCAAGTCATGATCAAATGCCAGGTGTCGTATTGTGAGTGGGGATGGGGGTATCATTCTGGTAGTGGGATTTAAGGTTTTTGGTGTGGGATGTGATTGAGGTGATGTGAATCACACGTGGGTATAACCAATTTTGTTTTCCCCTTTGTTTTCCTTGGTTTTAATCTTGGGTAAAAGCTGTGTTCTTGGTGGTAAAATCCAAACAGTAATTGTTACCCCGCTTTTTTAGGAATTCAAACTTTGGGATATTACAGTTTTGGTCCTTGAGTTTTGGAAAAGAGTGAATAACAAGTTTATTTGTCCAAACAAACGTGTTCCTTTGTTATACAACTTTCACCACTTGTCAGTTTTGGCACAATCTTTTGGAAAAAGGTTTACAAGGGTTGTTTTTGCCATTTTGAGATATTTCAAGGGCTGATTTTGGACAATGTTGATCTTCAAAGGTCTTGAATGTATCTTTGGCTTCATGAGGGACCATTGTTGGCAATTTGGAATTGTTGAGGGACTAATCTTGCCATTTCTTCAAAGTAGAAGGACCTTTTGTGTAATTTTGATAAACTTAAGGGACCAAACTTGTAATTATCAATATACAAGGGTTTTAAGTGTCATTTCTTCATTAATTGAGGATCAAACTTGCACATCTTTAAGTCTTCAAGGATATTTGTTGAATATTCCATGATTTAGGGCCCGGTTCTTTGTACGGCTTCGTTTCTCGTGCCCGTTTTTCCTTGTAACTTGTGATCTTTTGTCTTTTTCACGATATCCATACCTAAAATACACTAGTAAACAAACACAAGCATATATATGGTATTTTATGACATTTTTATGCATTTAAAGCCCGAAAAGAACGATGAGATCATGTATAAATGCCATCTCATCAGGAATCTTTCTCTGCTTCAAACGTTTAACCTCTCGATCAAAGATCTCCACTGGTTCTTCTACAAAACGCAACTTGTCGTCAATTTGTATCTCATTAAAAGGGGAGAATAAATCCTTATTCTCCAAACACTTCTTCAAGCTCGACACACTAAAATTGCACGAATTGCACGAAGCTCATCCGACGATCCCAACTTATAAACAACCGGTCGCATCCGCTGGGCAATCTCAAAAGGTCCAACGTACCTTGGACTTAACTTTTCTCCATTTCCAAAACGGATTACACCTTTCCAATGTGATACCTTAATCATTACCATGTCTCCAACTTCAAATTCCCAACGGTTTCCTACGGTTATTGGCACAGCTCTTCTGACGGCTCCTCACGGTTAACAATTGATTCTTAATCCGTACGATATTTTTCGTAGTCTCCTAGCCATCTTAGTTCCAATCATTTGTCCTCCCTCTACTTCATTACAACAATCTGGCGATCTAAACCATCGTCTACGATCCTCACAAAAATGATTACTCATAAAAGAAAGTCGCATAGGTCGCACATGACTCCATCAAAACATTCCAGAAAATTAAGATGAGATAATTAGTACTAGTCATACAAAATCACCTTATTTTGTAATCTCGAACATGCCAACCTACTTTGTTAAAAGCGAGTTCATTGATGCGGACATCATCCGGCGTACACATTGCTCTATCGGACGCATTACGATCTAAATCAAACACAAGAGACAACACTAAGGATGTAAAATCAGGTTACGACATGGTTGCAAAATAAATAAACCATGCCAAATCAATAGATCAAATCAGGTTAACTCATGCTTGCTAAATAGCCAAGCCATGATAAATAAGAATAATTGACAAGATCTTCAGGTAAGTCCAGTCAATTGGAAGGTTACAAGTTAAAGGATATCCACTGGCCGGATAGCCATGGACGCATATCAAAAGAAATAACAAGAAAATATTTCGTCATTAGAGGGCGCACACACGCGGATCCATACTCAAAAGATGATACAAAGACATCATCTCACTGTCGCCCACGCGCATTCAAGTCTCAATAATCATCGTCATTGAATGTCAAAATGATATTACATGATACGTGTTCTACATGATCGGACGTCATTAGACAATGTTGTCTCAATTTCGCACAACTTACGATCATTCGACTAGGTCACATACCACATAAGTACCTAAAAACAAAGGTCGAACATAAACATCAAATATAGATCTCCACCGTTGATCGTCAATAAAACCTTGAATGAACCCTTCGATAATAATTACTCAATCTCCAAAATCTTCCCACTTGCGGTGTCGGTTACAACATACTCCTCAAGGTGATAACGAATTTATTAACTCCAATCATTAAAAAATTCGGTACATAAGCGAAGATTCACAACATATCGGGCGTACCATTAACTTCTGCTTCATTGTTCAACATACAAAAGCGTCCCACTAACTTCTACTTCAACATTCATCATACAAAGGTGTTCCAATAATTTCTACTTTAGTATTCATCATAAAAAGGCGTCCCAATAACTTCTACTTCAGTATTCATCATATAAAGGCGTCCCAATAATTTCTACTTTAGTATTCATCATACAAAGGCGTCCCAATATTTTCTACTTCAGTACTCAAGGTGATGCATCATATTCCTCGTTTAGTTCGTCATACTAGTCCCCACGAGTTTCGTCATCAAGAAAAGTATTCGGTGACCCTTCGATAGTAGTAAGTAAAATTACAAGATCTTCACATCCATGATAAGTTGCCATTTATAATTCGATCCTCAGTCAATCCACAAGTACACGCATAATTCCTGGTGACGCTTAAACAAGTCGCCTATTCACGGAATGGTTAATTTTTCTTAACAATCTGCTAATAAAGCTCGCGATCATCGAGACACATTACAAATGTTCCATCGAAATAAACCACAACTCGAGTGAAGTCCAACGGGTTACTCGCACATAAACGATAATCGATGATAATCAATATGACGACGGCACTGAACGATTCATATCAACAAAACATGATTCGAATAAAGACGTACGCACACCAAACATCCACAAATCGAGCCATGCATACTTGGGTCCACTCATTTATAACTCCTTGTCTACATCAAAAATCGTCCCCTTCCATGTATACAAGAGTTTATAAATTTACGGTTCGGGAACTTATAACTTTCTTGTTCAAATGAAAAGGCGTCCCAATCCATTTCAACAAGACGATTATAAGTCATCCTACTCAAGTATTACTACCTCTCAACACGATGTCAAATCCAAATTACATACCATAGTAAATACAAGGAGGTAACAAACTTACTTCATGATTCCATATTCAAACGTCCCATTCCATCCGAATAAGGAAAACACAAACAATCTAAGGTCCAGTAATTTAAAACTTTCTTATTCAAATGTCCCAATCCATTTAAATAAGATAACCTTAAACAAATCATAGTTGGGTGAGTTAAAATATCTATATCTAAATGTCCCATTCCATTTAGATACAAGGTAATAAGTCACTCAGCCGAATGACCACTACGAGCATATCTTTTTTGTACCCAACTATATATATTTGATTAGGATATATATATATCTTAAGTCCAGCATTGGCATCCTTCTTTTCACCAATAAAACGTAGTCATATAAAATCAAATCACACGTCGCATTACATAGAAGATGTCGCCTCGGATAAATGATTCTTCAAAATCATAAGAAGTATTCGGAACACGAATATCAAATCAATCAACTACGTTTCGAAAGGAGATGTCCTAAAATGGCACATCGCAGTACGATGATAATAATCGAACTTAAACAAGTCGATATGCGATTGATTACAAAACAATATTTACATACTCAAAGTATCAAACGAGTTTCACACTCGTATTCAGATAATACATAATTATCAAGATCGGTGATTTGCGGTGAGGCCAAATCTGATACAAAACCGCGTTATAAAATATACGACGATAATTCAAGGACCATTGCTTCACGCACAATGCCTTTAAATACCATAGTATATTCGTACATATACATAGTACCATTCCTACATACACATAGGTTCACATAATCACAATCAATCATAAAGTAATGCAAGATTAGCCTTACCGGAGCCATGCGGAGTAGTTACGTGCTTAAAACTTTTTAGAATACACCAAAGTTATAGTTTCGGTTTTTCAAAATCGACCTAGTTCTCTATAACTTGTGGCTCTGATTACCATTTTGTAACACCCCAAAATTACCACGCAGCAGAATACCACATTGGGGCGCTACTCATAGCACATCACACAAAATCATAGACAACGACCTCAAAAGAGACGTTAAAATAATATACAACCTTGTCTAAAAAGTTTCCCATCCCAATATATAAAATCAGAGTAGCCTTTAGTCCCAAAAACCGTTACCAACACATCACATTCATCAAAGACTTAAAAGTCACTTATTCATTTCAAAGGATGGAAAAATAGTATAAAACTTTAGACAAGTAAGCACCAACTCCCTCCTCGCATGCTCCGCTGCTATACATCTTGATTACCTGACATACATGCTAAAAATCATCAACACAACGGTTGAGCAAGTCTATAGGTTTTGCAAATCATCATTGAACACAAGTAGAAAAACCAATCATGATTGTCAATTCAACAATTAAGGCATCTCATATAAATTGTAATGGCTATGTGATTGTATTAAGCTCGTGACACCGATCCCTTAAGCAATTAGTCACCCACGCCAAAATGCCGGCATGACTTAGATAAAACCATTGCCCCTACTAGAGTATCAGTTGCTAATTCTATACCCGTACTTCTTATTCTCGTAAATTATCCTTCCCAAAGGTTACTCAACGTAAAGCCCTGGTCTTAGATAGGGTTGTCAACCCAGTAGTACTACCATTTGAATTAGCGGCTATTCCAACTCGCAACATCAAGTTAGACGGCTCATGAATTTAGGGACTTCAAGAACAAGGTACTTATACAATCACGACAATCATTCAACAACATTCGGGTCCAAACAATCATTCATGACTTGTGTTCCATTTCATTTCAAATAGCATGTATCCCCCTCGCGGGTTAAAAATCATTTACAACAAGTATAAAAGCGAGGCTATAGACTCACTTTAGATGTTACGCGAAGCTAATAGTAGTAGTGATCACCAAAGTGAAGATGCCCCCAAATACACACGTCAAAAGCCGCCACCTAACAAATAAGGTGCGCACTTAGCAACATACTTAAGTATTTCAAAGCATATTTAATATAATAAAATCAACAACTCAAAATAGTACATACATAGCATGACCAACCAATGCAAGTGAATCCCCTCTAAACTACACAACATGTACTAGCTTTCTGAAACTAGCACCTTTGATATTGATCCATCTCAAGATGCCAAACTAACACGGTTCAAATACCCACAACGGATCTTCAATCTCAGAATACACACTCATACTTAAGACTTATAACCTTTGAAAATTTCAGAAGCTAACAGATTAGCCTCTCGCCTCAAACTATGACGCGAGGTTAAGTACCTCCCCAATAATACTCAGCCAGTACCTACCAAAAGTACAAGTTGATTTCCCATACTTAAACAACTCCGTTTTCAACGAAACTTGGTGACAAACTCCCTTGTAATCTGTACAAGACTCTGTTTCAATTTCATTCAATGATTTACATTTTAGAACCACCTGCTCGACACATCTTTAGATTTAAAAACCGAACTGTTTTGCACACTTGACTCGTAAAACCATTTTGACTAAGTTAAACATTCCCATTTACAATATCGACACTTGACTTTGAAATTAGACTCAAAATACTAGGTTTAGAACCTGAGAACAGCCCTTGAACATTTATAAAATTCAACTTATAGTCCCCGAGATTTGACCCAATATCAACAACAATTTCGTATTGTATCGATACCCATCTCCCGGTATACGAATATTCAAACTATCATAACTTCCTCCTTGTTATGAGTTAGAAGCTCTATCTTATATTAAAACGAGCGTCTCGACAACAACTACAACTATATCTAATCATACCAACACTTTCTCAAACTTATACTCACGAAAATCTGGCTTAAACCCACTGATGTAAAACACCAATTTAAAAATCACACCAAAACCCATTTTGACCCATTTTTAACATGCTCAACCCTTCAAATAACCTATATCAATCATCCCTAACATCTCCTAACACCTCTACATCACTTTCATGATCCATACTTTCAAAACCCAAATCAGAGTTCACACATGCAACTATTAAAATCAAATATATAATAATAATAACACATTTATATAACATAAAAATGGACCAAATACCCTTGTTCATCATGAAATAATTTTTGAAAATGAAAGTTGATGCATGTAAATGAAAATCATACCAAAATGATCTCCTTTGAATTCTAAACATGGGACTTTAATTTGTTTTTCGTGGATCATGATCGAAATCAATGATCAAGGGTTGTTTGTGTTGCTTGATGTCACGGCAAGAGAGGAAACAAGAAACGAGAGAGATCAACTTGTTATGTGTGTTTTTATTTTGAGTATTTGTATGGTGGGTGGAGGGTAGGTTTTGCAACTAGTGAATTCTTATAGACTTAGTTGTAAAAGACTAGTTAAAAAGCGGGAAATGACTACTAGTCAGTTTTTAAAATATTTACGAGAGTCGGGTTTCGTCCCGGCTTCATAAAAATATAAACTCGTTTGTTAAATCGATCGTTTTAATAATTAAACGCACATAAAACAAAATAGTTAGGTTACGACTCGACTTAATACGTAATGAAATAAAAATTTCATAAATCTCAAATATCGAAATAATCAATACTAAAATATAATATTTTGGCATCCATTGGCATCACGATCACTATTAGTACTCTTTAATTGTCGCAACAATTAAATATCGCCACACATTACCGGTTTCAACATAAACTGTCAAATAATACAATACTTACCATCACTTAGAAATTCAAGATCAGTTACATAGTTAAGGTAAAATAATGAAGTTATGTTCGGGGTATTATATATATATATATATATATATATATATATATATATATATATATATATATATATATATATATATATATATATATATATATATATATATATATATATATATATATATATATATATATATATATATATATATATATATATATATATATATATATATATCTGAGTAAAATAATTGGTATCAGAACCTAAAGTAGATAGTGATTCAAGTTGTTGTGATATCAACAATTGTTATCATTCGCCACGGGGTAGATTCGTGATTGTTTGTGGTTTATAAAAAAATTTTGTGGTTTTTAATTCATAAAACGCCACATGAAATTTCTTTTAGGTTTTGTTTTGAAAAAGTTTTTTAGTTTCTAGTTTATTTCATCTTGAATAAGCTAGAAGTACAAGAAAAACCTGTATTTTCATTCATAATCATCATCTTTCTAAGGTTTTTTGATCAAAAATTAGTTTTTATACTATTTTCTTGATTTAAAACTTTCCGGCTTAAAAATAAAAAAAGTTGCGATTTTACGGTCCTTATGATGCTCTAAATCGAGGAAGTACAAGTTATTTTGTTGGAAAACCTTGCAATCGTTGCCTTTATCGAGATCGTTGCCTAGATATTCCGGATTGGTGAAACCCTAGATATTCCGGATTGGTGATTTTTGAAAGTATTCTGAAATCGTAAAAACCCTAAATACTCCGAATTTGTGAATTTGCATTATTCCGAATTACTGAATTTCCATTATTCCAAATTGGCGAATTTCCATTATTCCGAGATTGCAAAAAGAAAAGGTTATTCCGATTTGGTGAAATTAGTTATTCTGAATTGGTGAAATAAATTATTCCGAATTGGTGAAATCAATTTTTCCGAATTGGTGAAATCAATGTTCCGAATTGGTGCACAATTATTCCGAGATCATGAGTTTACCAAATTTGAGTTCGACAAACTTTTAGACTTAGCCAATATCTAGACGAGTTTCGTTGCATAGTTTACCAAAAAAAGATTATTCCGAGATCATGAGTTTTTTGGAGGGAATACCCCACGTAAAATTTAATTTTTCCTATACAATTTTTAGGCCTTTTATGCTTCAGTTTCAAATTTTGGCAAAACGAAAAAAATTTCAACCCAAAATTCTAATTTTTTGGCTAAATTTTGTTGATCCCAAACTTAGATCGATTAAGCTTTGTGTATACGAGATTAGATCAAGTAATACAAGTAGAGAAACCTTTGCTTATGAATAAAGTAACTAAGTGTTATGCGGAATTAACACTTAATCTAAAACACAAAGATGTTAAACAAACTTTCACTTGTATTAGAATGATCGAACTTGATTACAATGGAAGAGATTTAACTTGTGAAAACTTATGAAAACTGATATATAACTTTAACCTAAAAGACCTTCTTTTATAGAACAAGAAGTCTTGTACAATAAGCTACAAATCAACTATTCTAGGTAAAGATAATAATAGAAAATACAATGTCGTGCTTATCTTTACCATACATAAATAAAGAAACAATAAACAAAAAGATTCGTATGAAGATATATTCCATCAGTGCTAATCTTCAAGGCTGTCAGCGTTAACTTCTTCAAGTGTCAACGCTTGGCTGTCAGCGTCCAATGTCATCCTATCAGCGCTTGACTTCTTCTTATCAGCGTCTAGTGAACTGACCCATATTTTATTCCCAACAATCCTCCCCTAAACTTGATATCTATTCCAATGATCAAGTTTCTGAATAAAAACTTAAGGCTTAGGAGGAATCTTGCAAAAACTTCTTATGTTGGTGATAAACATATCTAATCAAGTCCTTGGCCACATCACTAGTGTAATCAATCTCCAAGGGTGTCTCCATCATCTTCTCCAATACTTCTTTGGACAAGAAATAGTCAGCATCCACTAGTAGATACTCTGAAAACTTTGTAGAGCTCAAATGAAACACACCACAAGTAGAATAAAGCCTCCAATGAAGATTACTGAGATCATCTTCAAGATCCTTCCATATGGCAGGATCTGCTTCCTTTGGACCACACAAAGTCAAAAATGTGTTCCAAAGTCTTATTCCATTTGCTGAAGTAGGTGCTTCAGCTGTATACTTGGCCTCTATTAATCTCCATAGATGCACCAAGTCTTCTCTGTCTATGCTTGCAAAGATAGAAATAACTGAAGTAAAAGTATGTACCTCCTTTCCAAACCTGCCAATCTTCCAAAATCCACACTCATCTTCATCAAAACTGATGATTGGATTTCTGTCATCTAGAGGTACTACATTAACCAAATCTGAAGCTTCCAATGGAGAAAGCTTGAGATGCTTCCTTATGACACCTTCAGTTGGATAATACACATCCATATCTTTGGGAAATTGGAGAGGATCTCCTTTCTTCACTGGTCTTTGAGCAATCCTCATCTCCTTTTGGATATGCATTTCCTCAGCAAGCTCTTGTTTCCTTTCTTCTGAAAGAAACTGGTAGACATTATTTTCTTGCACATTCCTCCAAATAGGATGTGCCCTATACTCTAACTCCTCAAAAGATAAAGCCAGCAGCTTCTTGTATGTCCATCTAGGTTGATGGCATCTAAGCAACTTGTAGTACAACTGCCTTCTATCCCTTTTGAGCCAAGTCTTGACCTCTTGTGCATTAAACTTCAAAATCACCTTTATATCATCTTGTACCCTGAGAAGAACTTCCAACCCCCAAATTTGATCTGACAAACTCATCCCTGGGTTGTCCATAACCTTGTCTTCCCAAGCATGGTACATTCTGGTGATTTCTGGAAGGTCCCAATCAATCTGATTCTTCAAATCACTCAATCTTTCCTTTGCTAGCTCATCCCCATATTCAAGTCTTTCTGGATCTTCAATAATCTGAACACTTGAATCTGAACTATCTTCTTCTTTTTCACCACCACTCTCTTCCTCACTCTCAGAAGTGGCAACAAATGGTGATCTACCACTCCTCTTCAAATCTCTTTCCAAAAGTTGTGCAGCCAACTGTTCATCAAATGCAATTTGTGCTGCATCTTTCTTTGGAACATCTTCTTCAATCAGAATTCCCTTACCCTTGTCTTTTGGATCAATAATAGGTAAGGTAGAAGAAGAAACCTGTGTGGACACATCTTTGATGATTGTTGATGACTGGAATACATCAACACCACCTGCAACTTTGTCAGCGTTCAAGTTACCTCTATCAGCGCCACGATTACCTTTGTCAGCGCTGGATGTGTCAGCGTTCAAACCTGTATCAGCGCCCAATGTTTCTGTGAAAGATCCTTCCAAGTTTAATGATGTTACCTTGGATGTATCAATAACAGGATGTTGCTTCAGTCTTGTAAGAGCTTCATGAATCAGCTGATTCTCTTCATCCTCCCCTTTGGAAGATTCCTCCATCCTACTCCTGCTACTTGGGTTCTCCAAAACAGTTACTCGCTCCCTCAACACTTGGAGTTCACGTCCCTGATTATTGACAATTTGTACAAGGCTGACATTTTGCTTTTGCAAGCTAATGACAGCAGCCGTCAATTCAGTCAATGTCATAGGTTCCAATCTGCCCTCAGCTAGAATGGGGATTTGACCTCCCAAAATAGAATCATAGGGCATGGATGAGGTCTTAATGATGTTGGGACTGTCTTGACCAGCTTCTAAGCCTGTGTCAATAGCCCCAGCCTCATCCATGGCACCAGCCACACTTGTGGAGGTGGTTATCTCTGCTACAAGGCTAGGACCACTAGAGGAGAACACTCCAGTAGTCCTTTGGCGTTTATTCAACCTAGATTGTAATGGGGTAGAAGATGAGGTAGATTGTGTGGGTGTTGGTTGGTTAAGGGGTGTTTGGGATTGTTCAGGGATGTCATCAGCGTTGGGATCGGCTGTGTCAGCGCCAACATTTTGAGTGTCAGCGTTGACATTTGGTTGGTCAACGTCCATGTGGTCTGGTGAAGGTAATGGTTCATGAATAGGCTCAAGTTGAGGTGCAGGATCTGGTTGTGGTTGAGCAGCCTGAATTACTTCAAGCATGGCTTGGGTAAGAGGTATGGATCTGTTTGTGGAGCTCATTTTAGCAAAAATGGTTTTCTGTTGTTTAGGGATCTCATAAAAAGTGTCATGATCCCTAGAACAATATTCTTGTAAATCAAAGACCATTTGCAAAAATCTTGGGTAAGCCAAAGTCATTTTACTTCCCTTATTTTTACACATCCCTTCAAAAATCATTTTTGAAAAATTATACTTAAGCCCACGTGTGATACAAACCAAAGCACTTGCAATTGACCTGTTTATTTCATTAAAAGAAGTACATTTTGGACTTAAGCATTGGAGAAGGACATGTATCAAATATTTCCAGTCAGAGGGAAATTCCTGCTTATGATATTTATTTAAAGTGACATCAGCAGGAATAGGATAACCCAATTCCCTAAGACCTTGTTCTATTGTTGCAATGGCAAAGGTAGTCACACCATCAGCGTCATCAAGACGCAAAGCTTGGCGAACCAAGGCTTCAGTGACCACCCATGTTCTTCCATGAACAGTAGATGTTAATGTGGTCACTCCATTAGCTGTTGTAGAACTGACATTATTCCAAAACTGTCTAATGTGTGCGACAGGGACCAATGGTTCATGAGAAAGTGCATACCTTAGTGAGGATGCATTCAAAAATGCCACCATTTGTGAATACTGAGGGAACAAATCATTATCAGCAGTCAAGTAAGCTACCATATTATGTTGGCTCTTGAACTCCAATGTTAATTTCTTTGAGTTGAACTTGGGTGCCATGTTTGAAAGCTGTTTAGGTTATGTGATGCGGGAAAAATCTAGGAGAAAAATGTTAGACAAGAAAATATGAATACCCAGAATAAAAAGATTAGCCAAATTTATAGGAGAGATGCATGATTTTGATTGGTAAAAAATGAGGCAGTTATATTCAAAGAGCAATGATGAAAATATTGAATCAAATATAACTTATCTCATGCATTAATTAAAAGTAACAACTCCCCAAAATTACGGCCAAAGATTAGTCAAAAATAACAACTGGGTAGGGCCCACTAGGTGTCAACGGTCAAAAATAGCCCATCAGCGCCCAACGACTATATTTTCTTGTCAGCGTTTGCGTAAAGCCTTGTCAGCGTCACGATTGGACGTAACAGCGTTTGGAGAAAAACTTGTCAGCGTCTAAAAATAAAAATAAAAATATTTAAAAAGAAAAAGACCTTAACAAAGTAATTTATCCTAAGGGAAATATCTTACAAGTTGATAATAATTACTGGGCGGCAAGCACTGTCCATTTATGCACGCTTGCTTAAGCAAGATAGACACAAATGTCCTCTAGTGTCCCTTGCTAACCAAAATACTTACCAACAAAGTTATTTCACAAAATTCTTTGTAACTCCCAGGTAAACCCATAACCAAACTATTCCCAAGTCTCCCATCAGACCACAACCAATTCTAGGCCAAAAACATCTTGGCAGCATGCATAGTTTATCAACTTTGCATGCTACAGTGCCTCATGGTTTAGTAAAACTAACCCATACTCACCTGTGGACACAATCTAGAATTGTGATGAGAGTATTATAAGAATACCCAAGAGTCCTAAAGGTTCCTTAAACCTCCCCTCAAACTATGATACATGAGTTTCAAAATATATATGAACATTAAAAATTTATGTCAAGATAGGAATATAAATATTCCAACCATCATCAATAAACAAAAACATGTCCAAATAGCTCTTCAAAGATCCATAAGCAACTCTGTATCCAATGGCATAAAGCTACCACCACCTACACATTTAGATTGAAAACCACAAAACTAACATTTGTTGCTGACAGCGTCCCGACAACACTTATCAGCGTTGAAGGAACTCTTGTCAGCGTTAGACAATAATATCTCTAACAACGGCAAAATAACACTTATCAGCGTTACATTCACCTTTGTCAGTGTTAGAAAAATAAAGTGGAAAAATCTAAATCATCACAAAGACCAATAACAATGCATTATCCTGTACATACTTTTACAAAAAGGTTCCAAAACACATATTAAGTGAGATTAACCATTCCAATATTTGTTACCAAATATTGAAATCTTCCAGCATCAAAAGGTTTAGTTAATAAATCAGCCACATTATCTTCTGTGGCTACCGTATCTGGTTGTATTAAACCTTTCTCAAAGCAATCTCTTATAAAATGATGTCTAATTTCTATGTGTTTGATTTTAGAATGATGTACAGGATTTTTAATAATGCATAAAGTACTGTTATTGTCTACAAAAATCTTGGTATGCATGAAATTATACCCATAATCCAACAGCTGGTTCTGAATCCATAAAACTTGTCCACAATAAGCAGCTGCAGCAACATATTCTGCTTCAGTTGTAGAGTTTGCCACCACTGTTTGTTTCTTGCATTGCCAAGATATTAATCTGTTCCCAAGAAATTGACATCCACCAGTTGTGGATTTCCTATCAAACTTGTCACCACCATAGTCACTGTCTGAATATGCAATAAGTTCCAATGGAGAATCTTTTGGGTACCACAAGCCAAGATCTGGATAGCATCTTAGGTACCTAAAAATTCTTTTCACAGCAAAGAGATGACATTCTTTGGGAGTCACTTGATGGCGTGCACAAGCACATACAGCAAACATGATGTCAGGTCTTGAGGCTGTAAGATACATCAATGAACCAATCATTGATCTATAGTGCCTAACATCCACATCTTTTCCAGCTCCAATTTTTCCCCAAGGGTGTTCCCTATCCATAGGAGTGGAAGCATCCTTTTCATGTGGAGAAAAACCATATTTCTTCAAGATTTCAGCTACATACTTGTCTTGGGAGATGAAGATACCATCTTCTTTCTGCTGAACTTGCAATCCTAGAAAGAAGTTCATCTCACCCATTGCACTCATCTTGAATTTATCTGTCATGAGCTTGGAAAAGTCCTCACTCATTTTTGGATCAGTAGACCCAAAAATGATGTCATCAACATAGACCTGCACAAGCAACACCAAATAGTGTCTGATCTATGGTGCCCCTCTTGAATCCATTGTCCACCAAATATGTAGACAAGGTACCATACCATGCTCTAGGGGCTTGATGAAGTCCATACATAGCTTTCTTCACTCTATAAACCTTGTCTGGATTCTCAGGATCTTCAAAACCAGGAGGTTGCATTACATATACCTCCTCAACAATTGTTCCATAGAGGAAAGCACTCTTCACATCCATTTGATAAACAGTGAAGTTCATGCAAGAGGCATAAGCTAGGAAAATTCTGATAGCTTCAATTCTTGCAACTGGAGCAAAAACTTCTTCATAATCTATGCCTTCCTCTTGTGTATATCCCTGAGCTACCAAACGTGCCTTGTTTCTGACCACAATACCCCTTTCATCTTTCTTGTTCCTTAGAACCCATCTTGTCCCAATTGGTCTCACATATCTAGGACAATCAACCAGCTCCCAAACATCCTGTATAGCAAATTGGTGAAGCTCATTCTGCATTGCTTCCACCCAACTAGGTTCTTTGAGAGCATCAAAAATCTTCTTGGGTTCTTCTTGTGACAGAAAACATGCAAACAAACATGCTTGTACAAGAGGGGTATCAACCTTCTTGTGTATATTGGCAATAAATCCACCAAGACTTTGATGAGATCTTCTTGTCTGAACTGGAGCCATAACATCACCAATGATCTGAGATGAGGGGTGATCCTTTGCTATGGAAGTGAGAACTCCTCCTTCAAAAAGTCTGGTGTCCTCAACTTCACGCTCCATGTTGCCAATATCTTCTTCATCAGACTCTCTTTGATCAACAGAAATCTCTTCATGGACATTGGAAGGTCCACCTTGTTCAAAATGGGAAGAGAAAAGATGTGCAAAGGTGTTGTCAAAGTCTGATCCTTGTTTGTCAGCGCTTGGGCTAACAACGCTTGAACTGTTGGTGTCAGCGTCTGATCCATCAGCGTCTGAATTGCTCTTGTCAGCGCTTGATTTCCCTTTGTCAGCGCCTGAAGAACCATGCATGTTTGTATTTGGTGGTATGTGAAAACCACATTATCTTTTCTAGCAGCAGCAGCAGCAGCATAATACTCATCTGTCCATATAGGAAGTGTAACATATTCTTGTGTGGGAGATGACTCAACTGCTGGTGGTCCATCCTTCTTAGCAACCTGTATTCCTGAAACATTACCAATTCTCTTTTCCAAAACACTTGAAGTTACCTTCACAATGTCTGGATCAGTAACAGGCATATAATTTAAAGCTCTAGATAAAGGTTCCAAGTCAAACAACCAATTTGGACCACTTTCAGGATCACTAGGTTTACTCTCTAAAAACCTAACATGTACCTTTTCAAGTATACGTTTTTCCTTTTTAATGTAAACCCTATATCCTTTGCTCTGCACTGAATAACCCATGAAGTAGCCTTCATCACCTTTTGAATCAAATTTACCTAGGGCCTCACTAGTTTCTAAAACAACTACATGACATCCAAAAGGCTTGAGAAAGCCAATATTTGGCTTCCTTCCCCAAAGTAACTCATAAGGTGTCTTATTATGTATTTTGTTGACCAATGCCCTATTTTGAACATAACAAGCTGTGTTAACAGCTTCAGCCCAAAAGGCTATAGGAAAATGGGCATCAGCCAACATGGTTCTGGCTGCTTCAATAAGGGTTCTATTCTTCCTTTCAGCAACCCCATTTTGCTGTGGGGTTCTAGCTATGCTAAACTGCCTAGTAATCCCTTTCTTGGCACAAAAATCATCTAACAATTGATTTCTAAACTCACCCCCATTGTCACTTCTAATAATTTTGACCTCATTACCATTCTTCTTCTCTATCTGGGTAATGAAATTAATCAGACTTTGGGCAGTTTCACTTTTCTTGGCTAAAAAGAAAGTCCATGTAAACCTGGAAAAATCATCAGTGATGACAAAACAATATGATTTACCCTTCAAACTTTCTATATTAGTTGGACCAAAGAGGTCCATATGCAATAAGTGAAGTGGTTTAGAACTGGAGTGCACCTGTTTAGATTTGAATGAGACCTTGTGCTGCTTGCCCTTAAGACATGCAACACAAGAGTGGTCATTGTGGAAAGCCTTTTCAGGCAAACCATAAACTAAACCAAGCCTCACAAGTCTATTGATATTCTTAAAGTTTATGTGCCCTAATCTCCTGTGCCAAAGATTACTTTCATCTACTGAGGCTTTAGCATAAAAACATGACATCATTTTATTATTTATCTTAATTCCATTAAGATTCACATTATATATGTCTTTATGCCTTGGTGTTCTAAATTCTATGTATTTCTCCTCAGGGAGCTTGTAATCTTTGCTTAACACCAAGCACTCAGTATCAGTGAAAAGAACCTTATTTTTGTTATCACACACTTGTGATACACTAAACAAATTATAATCCAGTTCTTTTACCAGAAAGACATTCTCAAACCGTAGATTGTTGGTGACAAGGGTTCCTTTTCCAGTGATGGTGCCATAGCCCCCTCCAAAGTATACCTTATCACCATCTTGAATAGGAGTGAAGTTTGTCAGATAGTCTTCCTTTCCTGTCATGTGCCTTGAGCATCCACTATCCCAATATCCATAATCATTGATCTTCTTCTGAATGCCCTGCACATAAAGAAAACACATTAGTTTTCTTTGGGAACCCAAGCCTTGAAAGACTTGGATTCTGGTTGTTCAACAAGAACAGACTTGGTTCTCATAACAACCCCATTTTCATCCCTTCTTGAATGAAATTCCCAGTTAACCCCAATTGGTGTTGACATGGCTTTTGAAATATAATGAAACCTGTTGCATGTCATAGAAACACCAGTAGAATTAGAGTTTTGGTCTTGTTTTGGTCTCCATGTTAAGCTAGTAGAAGCTTTAGACCTATTTCCCTGTGGTTGCAAATACCTAGGTTTGGCAGTGTGTCTGTCAGCGCTGAAATTGTTCTCGTCAGCGCCCCGATTGCCTTTATCAGCGTTGAACCTAGGGTTTGCTACAGGAACCCATTGCCTATTGGACCAAGTGTTTGACTTTTGGAAAGGTCTTAGGCATTGTGTGTTAGACCCTCTAGATAAGAATGGGGCTGGTCTAACAGCTTGTGAACTTTTGTTCACAAAGGTATTGGGCCTGACAGTGTTTGACCTATGTTGACTTTTGTCAGTGCTGAAATGGTTCCTATCAGTGTTGACATTGGAAGCGTTGACACATTTGTATGCCAAATGTGAGAAGCTACCACATGTGTAACAAGCTTTTCTAGACATAGTCTTAGGTCTAGAAGCAAAGAAGCCTGTTCCATGGTTACTAACTTGGCTTTTTGGTGACCTAGTAGTCCTATACATTTCTGCATACTTAACACTAGGTTTTCTAACAGTTTGTGGGCCAAGGTTAATAGCTTTACCAGTGGTTGGGTGTGTGATTTTAATAGGTTTAGGATCATTGGACTCCACAATATTATGGCTCATGATTGATGTGGGCTCATTTGGACTTTCACACAACAACCCTCCCTTAACAAACAAAGTGTGGTTAGCTTTCTTCCACTCATCTAGGTCAGTCAGTTTTTGTTTGTATTCTTCAACTGGGGAAGTCACTCTAGGTGGAGGAATGAATTCCTTCTCTTGAAGTTCTGGCAAGCCAGTCCAAGATAAGTCCTTTGATTGGACACCATAGAAATCCCCAGCTGGTGGTGGAACACCAGTATAATCTTTCATCCCAATCCCACTCATGTCCTTAGAGTCTCTTTGTTTACTAACACACTCTCCTAGGGATTGTGTGGCCTTATCAAATCTCTGGATTTTAAGACTCACATTATCTTTATTTTTGTTAGCCTCCTCTAACTGAGCTATCAAATCAAGATTAACCCTGTTTACTATATCTTGAATATCTTTACTTTGATGTAACTCATGTTTTAAGATATTTATTTGATCCTTTAAATCAAACTCCATTTTCTTATACTCAGCTACTGTCTTTTCTGTTTGGGTAAGAGCAATTTGATAATTAGATACTTTGCATCTTTCAGTACTTGCCTCATCTAATAATTTTACTATCTCATGATTTAGTTTTTCAGTATTTAGACGACAACCCTTAGAACAGAAAGCATCATCATATACCTCATTATCTGATGAAGAGGAGGAGTGTGCCATGAGAGCATATTCAACATGCTCTTCTTTAACTTCAGCAACCAAAGCTCTGTCCTCTTCCTCATCCTTAGCCATAAAGTTCCAGCTCCAGTCCCATCCTCCAACACCATCAATTTGTTGAACAGCAACCATGGCCTTGGGATCTTGGCTCTTAACCATTTGGCTTGAAGGCTTACCAGCATCAGATCTTCTTAGAGATCTACATTCCCTCATAAAGTGCCCCATCCGATGACAATTGTAGCACTCAACCTTTGATTTGTCAAATCCAGCAACATCCTTAGCATTAAAGGTCATCTTCTTCTTGAACCTTTTATTAAACCTGTTTGCTCTTAAACTTACAAGAGCCATAGTCCACTTGATGTCCATCTCTTCCAATTGTTCATCACTTATCTGCTCAAGATCTTCATATGTAATCCTTGAATCACTGGGCAAAGAAGCAATGAATGCACACACAGTATCTAGATCTAAACCAGCAGGTTTAATTCTATCAGCGCCAAAGTTGTGAGTGTCAGCGCTTGAGTATAAAGCGTTGACAGGATATGATCCAGCTCTGACAGGCTGTGATCCAACGTTGACACATTGAGATCAAGTGACTGGATGTCCATAGGAGTTCATGGAATCAAATTGGCCTTCACTTTGTGAGAAGAAGGCCATGTTGCTGCTGGAAGATTTATTATCACTCTCCAAAAGCCATTCATTCTCCAACAGTCTTAGTTTGTTGAAGATGTCATCAAACCTTGAGGTCTTGTGGGTGTTATTGACAAGAATGGATCTTGTCTCAATCTTCCATACATCACCAAGGCTTTTGAGAAAAGTAGCATTCAAGTCAGGGTCATCAATCTGTGTTCCCATGAAGGAAAGTTGACTTGTGATGTCAAGCAGTCTACTTCTCACACTGCTGAGATTCTCATTAGGTTGAGCCTTAAAGACAGCATACTCATGCAAGAGTTGCTTCTTCTTTTCTTCTTTTGTGTCAGCATTGCCACCATGTGCTACTTCAAGAGCTTCCCAAAGCTCTTTTGCAGACTCAAAGCGTTTGTACTTGTGCTGATTCTCATGACCTAAGGCGTGTTTCATGATGTTCAAGATTTTCATGTCCACCCTTTTTTTGGCTATATCTTCAACAGATACAGCTCTTCCATCTTCAGGCTTTTCCTTCTTATCAGCTTCAGGACAATTAGGAAGAGCTACCCTTGCGGCAATAGCAGCAGCAATCTTTTGAGCTTTGTTGAATGTGTTCCCATATTCAACAATCTCCCAAAGAGTGTAGTCATGGATGGCTATATATTGCTCAAAATTAGACTTCCAAAGCTCAAAGTTCCTGGCATCAAACATGGGAATTTTGATACTAGGATTTGAGGAGTTGTTTTGTAGCAAAGCAGCAGGTTGATCTGTGCCAGACATGATGTTTTTAGGGTTTTGAGAAATTTAGGGTTTTTAGGGTTTTTGGTGTTTTAGGGTTCTTATGTTACTTAAAGATCAAAAGTTTCTCAACAAGCTCTGATACCACTTGTTGATCCCAAACTTAGATCGATTAAGCTTTTTGTATACGAGATTAGATCAAGTAATACACGTAGAGAAACCTTTGCTTATGAATAAAGTAACTAAGTGTTATGCGGAATTAACACTTAATCTAAAACACAAAGATGTTAAACAAACTTTCACTTGTATTAGAATGATCGAACTTGATTACAATGAAAGAGGTTTAACTTGTGAAAACTTATGAAAACTGATATATAACTTTAACCTAAAAGACCTTCTTTTATAGAACAAGAAGTCTTGTACAATAAGCTACAAATCAACTATTCTAGGTAAAGATAATAATAGAAAATACAATGTCGTGCTTATCTTTACCATACATAAATAAAGAAACAATAAACAAAAAGATTCGTATGAAGATATATTCCATCAGTGCTAATCTTCAAGGCTGTCAGCGTTGACTTCTTCAAGTGTCAACGCTTGGCTGTCAGCGTCCAATGTCATCCTATCAGCGCTTGACTTCTTCTTATCAGCGTCTAGTGAACTGACCCATATTTTATTCCTAACAAATTTGGCGTCAAAATTTTTCTTTTACAGATTTTTTTCCAACCTTAAATTTTCCGTTTTAAGTGTTTTTCAAAATTTGGCAATTTAAAAAAATTTCAGCTTAAAATTATATCGGAGTGAAAAAATATCGAAATTCTCGAAATCTCAACCACAACCTAATCACACCATATCTATTGAAGATCCGGAGTCACTTCATCAATAGAGAAATGATCATCATGAAAAAGAGCAATACGGTAACTGTATGTTTAGACGTGACAGCCCTTGAGATGGAACAATTACAACAGAGGACACGTATCATAAAAGAAACCTCTATAAAAGATCTTAAAGCGCTTCAATCAACCTTTAAGTGACTTTCTATAGTATTTCAAAACTTGGGTGAAACCACAAGTACCTTCATAAGAACATTCACCCAATAAATGAATAAGCTTGAAAAACATATTGTTGAAGAAAAAATTCAGGGTAGTGAATGCCATACTGCTTTGTTTCCACTCAAGACGACAGTCAGAAGGACCTTTAATTCTTAATTTATCAAGTCCTCGAGTACACAATAATGCTTCAAGAGACATACTGGAAAGGATGCTCAATTCTACAAAGACATGATCACCCGTAACATCACTTGCATTGGAACCCAAGTCAACAAAACGTTACTTCATGAACAAGAGATTGATAAGAGGTTTGATGTAAGCTCTGGGAAAGTATCGGGTATAGATAATCAATTCTACAAATCCAGGACTACAAGGAATAGTTCAAGAAAGGATGACCGTATATCAAGGAACGAAAGGGTCAGCTGTGGCAACCAAGGCATCGACTCTGAGAATGTCATCAGCAATACACCTTCCTATGACAATATCTTTGACTCTAAGCCCTTGGAAGAGGTACACAATGATGAATATAATGTGTTTGCCATTACTAATATGCATGAGCATAGTGATCAAACTAAAACCCTTATTGACACATGTATGACGGAAGAGGTTGATAGTGATAAAACACATGATTCATGAGACATGTGTAATAATGCGTCTAAGGATGATCAACATGCAAATGAGTATGATGATGAGGAGCGTGTTGCGCTTGATAACTTAATTGCTAATCTTCAAAAGGATGTCACTAAAATTAGAAAGAGTCAAAAGCAATTAAAAAAGGCTAATGCTACACTCACTCAAAACTTTGAAGAAAGAAAAGCTGCTCTAATAAAATCCATTAAGACTATTCATAGTTATAGAGCTTAGCTTCTTCAAAAAACCAAAGAGCTTGAGAGGTATAAAGGTCGTGCACTTAATACTAAAAAGGACGATTTTGAAAGTAAATACAGCGAGACTCTTGCTTTTTTAGGTAAAGAAAAACGTCAATATAAAACTTTTTTAATTGATGAATGTCAAAAAATGTACCTTGCAACAACTAAAGTAAACGAACTTGAACAAAGTCTTTCCATGAATACCACTGATACTGCTAAAATTCTTGATGTAAAGAAACAAGAGGTTGAAAAGTTAAAACAAGATTTCAAAAGTAGACAAGCAAAAGATACTAAAAAGTAATGAAACTTGAAGAACAAGTCGACTTTTTTTTGAAAAAATATTTATAAAACAAATCAATCTATTTATACCATGAGAACGATAGCACCACGGTCGTTTTTTAAGGGTAAAGCTAGTTTGTCAAGTCCTAAGTACCTTGACCAAGCTCAAGCCGAGAACCCGCACTTATATCTTGATGAGTTTGAATGGACCGATCATGATAGCCCTCTAGTTTGGCCCGATATTGAAGAGACAACCATTTTGGAAGATGAGAGTAGATCATCGGTAAATAAAGATTTTGTGAAACCATATAATTATGCGTATGAAAACAGTCTTTATGGTCTTTTCACACCACAAACACAAAAGTCTCGTGATCAGTGGTTTTTTGAAAGTAAACAAAGAAGAATTCAATGGAAAATAATTTTTTCCACTAAGAAATCTAAAGTTTCTAGATATATTGGGTACATGCCTCTTGATGCTTCTAAAAGAAATATTAGGCAAGCACTTGGTATTGTTAAATATAACATTGAAAATTTTCAATCAATTGTTTAAAGAGACTGAGAAAACGTGTAGATGATCAATTGAAAAAATAAATTCCTCACGATATAACTGTGCTTGTGAAAGAAATTTTGATTCCGATTGCGGCAAAAATGAAACTTAATGTTCTTGAATTTAAAAGATTAATCCCTGAAGAAATGTTTGATGATATGAAATACGTTGAGTCTCTTGAAAAAGAAATTGATGAACTTCAAACTGAAAAATCATAGTTTTCAAATGAATATTATCTACTCTTACAAGAATATCTCTCCAAAGATATTTTGTGTGTTGCTATTAAATCTTGTGCTGATATAGGTAAATATTTTTGATGTGGCATGCAAATATATTGATAAGATCAAAGAATGTGAACGTCTTGAAATTGAGCGTTCGAAATACAAAGAAAATGTTGATAAAAAGTGTTTACGGTAATTCAACACCGATGTGATTTCCTTCAAAAACATTTTCATTCTCTTGAACTTGCTTTGCAAGACAAAATCGGCAGTTTTCCAATCGATAATAATTTGCAAGTAAAACTATCTGAATTAGTGTCGAGAAATGAACGAAAAGAGTATGGAAATTACTGATTTGAATGCTCAGTTGCAAGACAGAGACATAGCAATAAGTGAATTGCAGGAATTCGTTGGAAAGATGGGTGCTAAAACTGTGGAAACTTATGTTTTGAAACTTATTGTTCGACAACCGAATGCGCACAAAGTTCCAAACTCATCAGTTTTAGGAAAACCGACTCCTTTCTCCAAATCTTCGTATGAAAAATTTAGGTTAACCCCTACGACTGATGTTCAACCAAGTATCCCAAAACCAGCCATTACACCCTATGTTCCTCCGTTTAGAAAACCCACTTTTGCTAAACCTGATCGTGTGAATGCACTGAGCACTTCTAGGAATACCCTTAAGCGTGTGACATTTGCGTCCACAAAGGAATCTGTAGGTTCAAATGACTTAGTTCATACCAACAACCTATAGGATGCGAAGCAAAAAAGGGAAGATTCAAAAAGCAACAACCGTGTATTCAAAACCTAGTGCACCATCAACCGCAAGAGTTCACCGCACTAATAATGGTAGTAAACCAATACCTAGGATCCCTTACCAGCATCCTAGGAATTGAAAACCATCAATGATTAGTCGTGTATCGAACACAAAAATTTATCCAATTGAATTATCGTTATGAGGATATGATCCACATTAAAGTTTTGAGGATAGGAATTGTTGAACACACAAATTTTGAAAGATTTTAAATAATCATTAAGAAATTCTTGAAAATTTTGTGTTCAACGCTTTTTGAAAAACCATTATTTTTGGCGACATGGTGTTTCTAAAGCATAAACTTGAGTTCATAGACTTTGAATGTCTTAACCAATCCACTCAAGTGTAAGGAGATTTCTCATCTTTTGCTAAGGGTAAGCGTACTAAATCGTACACTCCCCCGTGAATATAGATTCGGGTTGCAATATGAAATTACAAGCCATAGTGTTTAGGTCAAAACTTTGAATGTTTTGTGACAAGCTCAACGCGTGATAGATTGCTCTACCCGTTGTTAGGATAAGTTATCTTTAAAGATAAACTTTCCTTTATTTGAGGTCCGAGTTACAGTCTGACATTTGACAGTAACTAATTTACATGAACTTAAAAACTTTGAATGTTTTTATCAAAAGCTCATGACCGAGAAAATTTTATTTTTCCGTTGGTAAGGATAAGCTATCGCCCGTGATAAGCCTTCCTTTCTTTGAGGCACGAGTCACAGTCTGAAATTTCAAATCATTTGAAGAAAAATAAAAATGACATGTTTTGAAAAATATTTCCAACTTTCATTCAAGCTTTATGTACACACCCGTGTCATTATTGAGCGACGTTTCTTGGTGCGTCCATATTATCGATACTGAAAGATATGTCGAGAAGAATATTTTTGGTATTTACAAAGATATTTCCCTTTTTTATTTTGTTTTTCCATTGATATTTACATTTTATTATATTTTTGAATTTACATTTTCATGTTTTTCGAAAATAATCAGAAATAGATTGTTGTACAAGAGAAGAAGGTGATATAGAATATACATAATTGGAACCCTGTGAGGAAGAAGTGGGTTCAGAATCCGATGAAGTACATGCAATCAAAGAAGAAGAGTTTGCACAAATACTAGTGTTAGGAGTAAGAAATTCCTTATCTACGCGTAGAACTCGCATTAGTGCTCGCGCAGGTTTCAACATTCTTCTCTATGGGAATCCACTCAAGACCAACTTTCTTGAAGATTCTAGTTTTGTCAGACACAATGGAAGACTTCTTTGGAGGGAAACTATGTCAAATATTGATCCGCCTTGCAGATTACTTTTCATTGCTTTTCTTTGTGACAGGTGAGTATCTCCTTGTTGTCTTATGGGTCTGCATTCTTTCTATGTGTAAAGGCACTAGATTTGACCTCCTAAAGGTATTGTAGAATGCAATGGTCATGATTTTCATTGTGAATGACCTTTTTGCACATGGGGCATGTACGGAATTTAGAATTCACGAATATCCTTGTGTACCTAGGTTTTGTTGATCGTTCTGTTGAAGTTCATGGGGATACCGAGAGATTAGAATATTTGATTAAACACATTGAAGGTGAAAAAATCGATTCTTGTGATGATTGTGAGACATATGTACTATTAGGTAATGTGTATGCATCGAACAAAAAATGGAAGAATAAAGCAAACATGAGATGCTTAATGAATCAAAAAGGGCTTGTAAAACCATCAGGGCATAACCGAATTGAAATAATAATGTTATCTACGAATTTACAGCCGGAAGTACTAATCATGTTGAGACGGAAAACATTTATAAAGAGTTAAACGAAATAGAGGAAAAGTTGAGGATTGAAGGTTATGATCCGAAAGTACCAGATGTGTTGCTTGAAATAGACGATGGAGAAAAAGCATCACAACTACTTCACCATAGTGAGAAGCTTGCAGTCTCCTTTTGACTGATAACAACTGAACCAGGGACTGTAATTAGGATCGTCAAAAACTTACGGTCTTGTGAGGACTACCACTCGTTCATGAAACATGTGTCGTGTGTTTACAAACGAGAGATATTAATTCGGGATAGGATTCATTTTCATCTCTTTGGGGATGGAGAGTGTTCTTGTGGGGATTATTGGTAACTGTAATTTATGATCTTCTCCTACGTTCTACTACTGAGAGTAGGTAGGTAAGATGTGTTCTTGCTAAAGTAAACATTTTTGCTTGGCGTGCTCGCCTTGACTGTCTTCCTACTAGAGATAATCTCGCTAAAAGAGGTGTTCCAGTTGTGTTTGATTTGTGCCAGGTTTGTAACACCCTTCCAGAAAGCGTGCATCATTTGTTCTTTGGCTGCAATTTTGCCAAAGTTATTTTCAGAAAATATGTCGTTGGTGAGGACTCTTTTATTTGGAAATAATGTAGCCTATAAGGTCATTTTAACAGGAATTTTCATATTTTACTTTATTACTTTCACATTTTCTTTGCTGTTAATTTTCTTTATTCTCATAGTCATAATTTTATTATTATTTTTTTTATATTTTATAGCAACTTCACTTTATTACTACCCCGTCTTAAAAATAAGCGTCCACATTTGACTTTTAAGGTCTTTTCTTTGCAAATTTGACCATAGTTATTTTTTTGTATATTACATAACACTTGATGCAATGTATATGAATGGATAGAGTTTTAAATGTTTAATCCGTTGATATAAGTTTTATCAAATATTATATAACACAAACAAACATATTTACGGTCAAAGTTGCGAAAAAAAGACTTCGAAAGTCAAAAGTGGACACTTATTTTGGGACGGAGGGAGTACAATAATAGGATTCTACAAAAAGTTAGTAAGAAGCCGAGATAATATCTGAGTTCCCACCCCTTTGGTTATAACAAAACTAATCCTATCATAACATTCTTTGCTGTTAATTTTCTTTATTCTCATAGTCATAAATTGTCATTCACAAATAAACATTCTTTTGCTTCAGTCCATATGTCCAGCCGCCCGGGAAAATGAGCTTGGGCCAGCTCCAGACTTCATTTAGCAATTGAATTCAAGAGTCTTTGTTGGTGTTTGGGCAGTGAATGAGCGAACGGTACCTACTGTTAGTGAATAATAGGCCCAAGCCCGGATTGTGGGTTTAGGGCATTAGGGTTTTACCACTATATATAGTTGATGAATAATACATATCTCTCATGGGGTTTTGATAATTCTAACATGATATCAAGCCATACCCCGATCATATATAAAAAAAAATCACCCCATAATCCCTTAAACCCTAAATTTATTCATCTGTCGTTGCTTCTCTTCTGCTCAATCTCATCAACAACCAATCTCACTTTTTGTTATTAAAGTGAAAGAATAACATTATCGTTTGATTTTTCTTATCCATTGGTGATCTAAGTGACGTCAGAAGATGCATAGGTTGGATATAATTGATTATTGGTGGGATCTAGCTCTATAAAAAAAATCGCTAACAAGAAGTCAAAAGTATTCGATAATAACCATGAGGTTGAATACATGAAGTTTGGCACATTATTTTCTTTTTCATGATTTCGTTCATTATATATAAAAAAAATTAAAAAAAACTATTTGTTTTGTTTTTATTGTTTGTGTCCTGGTCTGCTTCTTGGATCTATGTATTCTAAACTTTTCAATATATCGTTCAATTATATAAAATACCTAAACTCTTATGTTTCATCTTTTGTGTTGGTGATTTGTGCAAAGGTAACAAATCCACACGATTGTCTATTTAGTGGAATGTTTGTGCAAAGGTCACAACCCACATATGACGTTTATGAAGAAGAATCAGAGGTTGCGCAAGGTTTTGTGAATTTGTGTTGATATGGTTGGAGTTTAGGAAGATAATCGAAGGTGCAAAGGCCTTATTAATGTTTTATTTTTCGTGTTTTATTTTGTTTCTTTTCTAGTTTAGTACTCCAGTTCGAGCTTTCGCGATTTCCTCGCTCGAACTGCGGGGGAGTGTTAGTGAATAAATAGGCCCAAGCCCGGTTTGTGGGTTTAGGGCATTAAGGTTTTATCACTATATATAGTGGATGAATAATACATATCTCTCAATGGGGTTTTGATCATTCTAACACCTACTTCCATTATGGCGTTTTTATTAGTGTGAAATTTTTTAATTAGTAACCAATTTTGATAATTGTTCTGATTATATCACTAAAAACTTCCTTATAATTTTAAAAAGCGGTTCAAAGTTTCAATATTGTTACATTGCTGTGACAAACTTAAAACCGAGTGACTTAAAAGAAACAAGTTTGAAACTCGGGTTGCTCCTTTGGTAGTGTCTCGGTTTATCCATGTAGTATAACTGTATAAGTATTTTAACGTGACGGGAGTGGTTGCTATAAAGCGAAAAGATGACAGGTTCACCTATAGTGAGTGCTCATTTTCGAATTTGATGAACTTTTGCATATTTCCAACTATACCTTTTTCTTCCTAGTATTAGATTGGCTGTTCCACTATCATAGTTCATAACGCACGGAATATCTTCTTGTATAAAAATGTGAATAAGGACCAAGTGACTTAGGTATTATTGAAAACTCTACTCGATTGGCAATTCTACCTCCGTAGAATGACATTACCTTCGTAAAGATAACACAAAGTACCCTTTTCTTGATTCACCACCTATTTGTGGAGATTTCTTCCCATATCATAAAACAACTTCGTAATAGCCAAGATGCCTTTAGAAAAGTTTTACGTGTCCGACACTGATATGATAGTGATCCATTTATCTTTTCCTTCTTTATCTTTTCCTTTTTTCTGGTTATATCTTTTCCTTCTTCTTTTCCTTTTTTCTGGTTATATCTTTTCCTTAATCGCGTATCACATGCACTATCTGTCTTGCCTTCTTTATCTTTTTCCTTTTTTCTGGTTATATCTTAAAAGGATATCGTTTGCTTAAGCATGGATTTCGCGTTATGTTCTTTTGGCTTGTTGGAGGGTTTAATTATGCTCGTTATAACAACACATAAATATTGTATTACACAGTCCCACTTGATAGTAATTACGGAAACCACTGTTAAATGATGGATGATACTCATATCCACAATGCAATAACTTAATAAGTAAACCTATCTACCTAGCAACTGTTAGAGCTTCTTCTTTCTGACGCAGATTACGCCAGTTATAATGCGGCATTAAGTCATCAACACAGTAGCTTCAATGCTTTTGCAGGAAACGACTTTTTAATACAATATGTCTTAAGGAGGTTCAATATTTATTTGGTCTTAGCAAGTAGACGTGTTCCATTATGCACTCGAACAAACCCTCAAAATTGCCTAGCATTTTGATAAGAAACGGGTCGTGTGAAGACAGGGGCGGAGCCAATGGGGTGGCTAGCGGGTTCTGGGCCACCCCCAACCTGCTGAACTAGCTTAATCTGTAGCCATGCCCAGGGCATCAAACGCAGATGGGGTATCAAATTTTTGGTGTCGTGAAATGTGATGTAAATGGTGTCTTGACGATAATACCGTTCAAAATAAAGCTACATTATGAAACTGAACTCGAACATCATCGGTAATTGCAGGTTGCAGCTTATGAGAAAGAAGACAATGAGGTTGATGATGACTTTATGCTTTATGGGAATACACTCTTTTTTTTTATCTTTTATGTGTACTTTTGGGAATAAAATAATACAGGTATTTTAAATAGGTGTTACATTTAAATTTCGTGTTACCGTTTTTTTTGCACTATCCTTTTTAAACTTACGTAGTATTTCCGACAATTCGAACTTATTTACGGTAATAAAAAATGTATTTTAATAAAAAGAATTTCTTATTATTTATGGTATAAAGTTTCCTTATTTAACACTAATATTATTGATCGCACTTCATACTGTGAAGAAATAGAATTAATTATATAAACACTTCACACTTAAAATAGATTTAGGTGTCAAGAACAATGTTTATAGGGAATTTAAAGAGAGATTATGAACCTCTTTTATGTTTATTGAGTTAAATTTAACTCGGAATCTCCGAGTTAAATTAGAGTGTGTATGTTTTGTTGATTTGTAACAAACGATTATTTTATCGATGATTTAAAAGAATTACTCGTGTATTAATTTACGGACCCAATATTAATTTCATGTACGTTATAGGACCTAATTTTAATTTCGTATGCATGATAAATTGATTGGAATGGTTGAACAATTGATCTAGTAATGTAAATTATAAAGTGTATGTTACAATAAAAATTATTACGACCCGGCCCTTTGATACGAATTCCTAGATCCACCCCTGTGTGAAGATCGGTTATGAGATCGGTAGTTTAATGTTTCTAGAGCTCCCGTCAGCCACTATTTATATCCAACTAATAGGACTACACCTAACTTATGATCTATTTCTTTCTTGTTGTGTTGAAAATGCTATAAAGCATATTTAATTAGCGGATCACATTTAAAACACAACTAATCATCACTAAACAAAACCAAGAATAGGATATCTTTCTTTAGACCTTATGTGAACCATTCGAAGTTTTAACAAAATCATAGTTGGCCACATGTTCCCATAATCTCATAAAGAAACAAGGAAAACATGAACTTCAACAGAACGATCAGTAAAACCATACACCAAACTTTGGACCCAGACCTTAGTACACGAAAGCCCACCAACGATAGCATAAAACACAAACGGGTCCACTTCCAACAAGCGGAGCTGCGCACAACGCCGAACGCGCGCTCCCAGTGAAGCACGTCCGAGAACCCTCCGGACTAATTCCCAGAGGAACAATCCGCAAGTCACGATTAGACCACAAACAAACAAATGAGCATTTGGACCACAAAGATCCACTCCCGAGTACCATCCGACGAGTACCATCCGAGAAACGGGGAAATGTCGAGTACTTTCTCATATAAATAGTACTCACTTGCACTCCACAAAGGTACGATTTCCTCACTCATCTTTACACAGACATATATATCTCAGACGATATGAATACATAGTCTCACTCCGGAGTCTAATCGTGGGGCCCTTCCTCACGGTAAGGACTAACGCTATTACTCTATTTGTAGGAAATCATGAAACACATCTCTTGATATTACAAGATCCATTACAACATAAGGCATCTAAGTAATCCCCGACGGGTATTTTAGATCTACTTCCGACCCCGACGATCAATGTACTAACAAGTGGCGCCATCCGTGGGACCCAGTACACAACTTCGTTCTATAAAAATCTCATTCCAAAATGGGCAATCAGGCAAGAGACCCCCAAACACCTGTCACGTCCGTCGTGGGAAACACAGGTATTGTGAAAACAAAAAAAGGTGCAGAGCATCCTGAATCGAGAGCATCTGATGCCTCCATCAGGGATTTCTGCAATAAACACTTCGACCAGCTGTTACCCGTAATAGCCGAAAAGTTTCAAGAAGAAGAACAACGTGAGAAGAAGCTAAAGTCTGTTAAAGCACGCCTTACATACGGGGAAAGCTCCAGGAGGAGCCGGAAGGGAGACGAGCTCTCCGACTACTCTGAGTCTGCCACCCCACGGCCTAACAAAAGATGGGGGAATGAGAGGCAAGCATCCCGGATAGAGGGGAAATCCGCTGACATAGCCGAGATACCACTTTACAAACCCGACACGGTTCTACCGTCCAGAGAAATCGTAATGATACGGAAGCATTCACCAGGTTAGGACCGCAGGACGAAGGAGTTTTTTCATACCAAAGAAGAAAGATCACAGGTTGAGAAGTCTTATTACCAGACGAAACTAAAACGACGAGGCAACGTCTAAAAAACACTAAGAGACAGATGAGAGTGATGACAAAAATAGAAGGTCAAATAAGGCGAAATCAAGATGAAGTAGCGATGACCTGTCCCGCCCTTGGTTATGTGAAGACGTTGACCCATTCACACCTCGCATTTGAAACTTCGAATTCCCAAAAAATAAGAATGCCAAGTCAAGTCAAGACGTATGACGGATCGGGAGATCCAGAATATCATGTCAAAATCTTTCAAGCATCAACCAAAGTAGAAAATGAGCCATGCCTATGTGGTGTCACATGTTTAATTCCACATTGATCAGCAATGCGCGTGTATGGTTTGATGATCTCCCAGTAGAGATAATCTACAGCTATGACGACTTAAAAGCAACATTCTTAGCCAACTATCTCCATAAAAAGAAGTGCATCAAATATCGTGTGGAACTCCACACATCAAACAAAAAGAAAGAGAATCCACAGAGGATTTTATGAAACGATTCAAGATCGAAGTCCGGCACGTTAAAGCAACTCCATAATGTATGAAAATATCAGGATTCATGCACGGAATCATATATCCATGCCTAATCAAACGTTTACATGACAATATACATAAGACCATGGATGAGGCTATGAGAGAAACCCTATCCGTTGTTAGAGGACAGGTTGCGGTCGCTCATCAGTCCAGAAAGAAAGCAACACCCACATGGAAGCATGATGGAAATAGAAGGCCCCAATTCGACAGAAGATCAGACTTCCGAAATAACCAAAGGTCAGAAAAGAGGAACGACATGTTCATATTCTCAAAAATACGAAAGGAAATCTTAACTCACGAAAGAGGAAAGTTCAAATCACCACCCCTAATGACCACCCCAGCGGACAAGAGAGATCCAAACAAATATTGCGAGCACCATGGGGATATCGAGCACAACACAGATAAATGCCAGCACTTAAAAAGGCAAATTGATGATTTAGCCTAAAATGGAAAGCTGACACAATGGATTAAAGAAGTCAGAAATAGTAGTAGAAAAGATCAACAAAAAGAGGTGAAAAAAGCTGAGACACAAGCAAGAGACAAAGATTCGACAATCCTTATGATTCACTCCTGGCAGAGAACTGCGAAAAGAAAAGTATTAAAAAATATCACCCAAAGATTGAGATATCTTTCCCACCATTAGACGAAGCGAGGCTGAGGAAAACCCCATAGTCATAGAAGCCGAGATAGGAGGCCATCATGACGACATAGTATATCTGGATGGAGGGACAGCCTTCGAAATCATGTACGAACACTATTTTCAACAACTACTACCGCAAATCAGAAAAACAATTACCCAGACCACCACCTCCCTTATAGGATTTAATGGCGAAGCCACATGGCCGCTGAAAGTGTGATTTTGCTAGTTAAAAAGTTCGTTTTTCTCGGTGTCTAAGCGAATTCATCTCCGGTTAAATGTGTGACTCAATCGTCTTTGGTGGATAAAAGAAAAGGTGTCGTTGTCTAAAACTAATTAAAGATAAAAATAAAGCTTTGAAAGGAAATGACAAAATATAAAATAAATGAAGTAAAAATTAAAACGATTGACAAATAATAAAGAAACGATATTAAAAACAAATATAAAAACTAAACATTTAATAAAAATAAAACTAAGAGAAGAAATTAACTTTCGACTTGAAAATAAATTTTACTCAATGAAAAAGGAGAAAATGAAACTATGAGGGTACTTTAAAACTAAACGAGACAAAAGCTAAAGCGGGCGCTAAATAAAAGATAAAACTTAAGCTTTTCGAAAAAATACTAATACTAAATTCGACGAAAAATATAACTAAAAATACATGAGTTTCAAAATTAAAATCGGAACAACTTTGAGATTAAACTAAACGATTTTCTCGGTGTCTAATCGAATTGATCTCCGGTTAAATGTGTGACTCAGTCGTCATTGGTGGAAAAAAGAAAAGGTGTCGTTGTCTAAAACTAATTAAAGATAAAAATAAAGCTTTGAAAGGAAATGACAAAATATAAAAGAAATGAAGTAAAAATTAAAACGATTGACAAATAATAAAGAAACGATATTAAAAACAAATATTTAAAACGAAACAATTAATAAAAATAAAACTAAGAGAAGAAATTAACTTTCGACTTGAAAATAAATTTTACTCAATGAAAAAGGAGAAAATGAACTATGAGGGTACTTTAAAACTAAACGAGACAAAAGCTAAAGCGGGCGCTAAATAAAAGATAAAACTTAAGTTTTTCAAAAGAAATACTAATCCTAAAATTCGACGAAAAATATAACTAAAAATACGTGACTTTCAAAATTAAAATCGGAACAAATTTCAGATTAAACTAAACGATTACGAAACAATACTAATAGATAAGTAAGCAACCAAGCTAGTAGCTCAAGCACCCAGGCTACTAGCTCAAAATGGCGCCAAAATGAAAGAAACTAGCATACATGTAGGTCAAGTTTATTAAGTTATTCAGAATCTTATTTGTTCCAACTATCCGGGAAATGGTTTTTTTCTTATCCGGGTTTTTGGTTTTTTTGACTTATCCGGAATGAGTTTTTTTCATTCTTTATCCGGAATCTTTTTTTTTAGACTTATTCGGAATCCTATTTATTTTGCTATCCGGAATCCAAAAAAAAACCTCTTATCCGGAATGTCAATTTTGACACTATCCGGAATAACTAATCCGGAATATGTAGAAAGTTTACTTATCCGGGATACTAGGGTTTTGGAAAAACCCGGATAAGAACAAATTTAAGCAAAAAGCAAAAATAAGCTAAAAACTAATAAGCACCTAACCAAAACTTAAACCAAATAAATTTTAAGAAAAACTAAATAAGCCAAAATTTAAAAACTTTTAAAAACACTAAATAATCAAAATATTTAAAATCAACTTTTTATAAAATAACTTTTAAAAACTCTTAATTAAAATCAAGAAAAGCACACAATAAGCTATAAAATCAATAAGCTAACACAATCAAACACATAAAACCATAACAAACAATCAAATAAGCATGACAATAAGCAAATAAGCATAAAGATTAACCAAAATAAGAAAGGTAGAATGAGAGATTAATTAAAAACTTGATTAAGGATAAAGATCCAACAACAAAATCAAAACTTACTTGAAATTAAAGACAAGAATTTAAATGACAATATGAAAGTGCAAGAAAATAAATTGGAAAACTAATCTTTCAAATTAGCTAACACCTCATGTGTCATTAGGAGGGTATTTATAGGAGGATTAACATGTGTTGATGCTTTCTTCTTTCTTCTCGTCTTTTCGTCTTTTAATTTCTTCAACTTTCTCGACGTTGTCTTGGGATTTGTCGATATAGATTGAGCTCGTCTTATAATTTTCTTCTTTTATTAGACTTGGTTCTTCGACTTCATTAAACTTCCGTCTTCAGACTTTTTCTTCGATAAATCTTCAGAATAGGCCTTGGACTTCCGTTCTTTTTGCACTCTTGATCTTTTGACTTCGTCTTTTGTCTTTTTCTTTATTAAAAGCCCGTGAAAGCCCATGTTTTCTTCCCTTTTCACATTTTGGGCCTAAATCACAACAAAAACACAAACAACGCATAATTCCGACATTTACGACATAAAATACATGTTTTGGCTTGGTTATTATTATAATTAAGTGGCAAAAGGATAAGTGTTTTCACACTTATTAAATCCCCTACACTTGACCATTGCAATGCCCTCATCTAATGCATTAGTTACAAAGCAAGATTTACATTTTCCATCATAATTAACCTACCTTGGCCTTTATTTGAACAAAAGACATAAAGGAAACGTAAAAAGATAGAAGATAACAAAATATTTGAAGGAGAAAAACAAGTAAAGAGATCGAAGACTTACATTAGGGCTTTGGTATGTCATGAATTTTTATCACCCTCATGTTTCACGTTCCCCAAACTAAGCTTAAAAACGAGATCATTCTTATTATAAGTTAGTAAACTAACACAAACTCATGTGGCCTAATTATTTACATAGACTCCCTTATTCCTAGGTGTACCTCTTATATTTTATGATTGTCTTGAATGATCACCAGGATGCATTGTTGACTTATTTCGATAGTTTATTAGGCTG
Source organism: Glebionis coronaria (assembly GCA_025667525.1). Taxonomy (NCBI): domain Eukaryota; kingdom Viridiplantae; phylum Streptophyta; class Magnoliopsida; order Asterales; family Asteraceae; genus Glebionis; species Glebionis coronaria. The sequence continues at coordinate 97,055,419 of CM046876.1, read as the reverse complement.
AAAATAAAGTAGGACGATTTAATCAATAGTTAGCTAAAGGACAAATTTTTTAAAACTGCTTCTCGGGACCTCATAAAGTTCATATCTTGGCATAACTCGTTTCACGATTTGAGACCTTTCTCGGACCGATATTTGGCATTGACTTTATACTTCAAATCTTCAGAGACGTTCTTGAAATAATGGTATTCTCTTCATAATAGGAATTTCTTCACTTGAAGTTTTTGAGAGATTCTTCATACTTGGACCACGACTTCTTCATTTTTATCCAATCTTTATTTGGGATTTTGATATACAACGGTCCGCCTCCTTTTAGGACTTGGATCTATTTATCCTCATACCTTGATAGGGTCTTTTCGGATAGACTTCTGCATGATCTTTAGGGGAGTATTTGCTTTTCGTCGTGTGTCTTGATCCTTCATATTTATTTTTGATAAATGATTCTTCACATCACTTTGGATCTTTAGCAACAAAATGTAGCCCTCATGCCTTGTTAGGGCCTTTTCGGACTCGCCAATCTTCGCATCCCGCTTCAATAAGTTATGTCTTGGCTATGAACTCTAATTAACACCGAGTAACTTTTAAACGATCTTGTGCTAGAAGCTAAGTAACTTTTCAAATCGTACGACCTTACTTATTGCAATTAAATTTATTAACAAGCGATGGGAGAAAAATCTCATAATCAACTCACATAAACTCATGAAAGAATACCAAACTTATAATTGACTCTATCATTCCCGTTTTCCACAATTTAAAATCTCAAGGAATGAGACTCGTGGATGCTTAGCCTATTAAATCAAAGTTTTGGGTTTTCAAGTCATCTATAGGATCTTGCTTTTTCTTAGACTTTTTCAAGTTTAGAAATTGCATTTTAAAGTTCCCTTGATAAAAGACTTTCTAGGATCAATTATAGGAACTTGCGAAAAGTTCTTGTTCTTAACCCGTAAGATTTAAGACTTTCGCGTTTTAAAGTTCCCTATATAAAAGCCTAGCAAAACATGAATTAAACATGTTAAGGATACTAGCTAGAGTAAACTTAGATAAGTAAACTCGGGTTGAGTCAAAAGATTCATAACATGCCTAATATATCGAAGACATCTAAACTTATTAAAACCATTTTATTAAAATTTATTCTAAATGAAATAAAATTAACGATTAAAAAGGAAAATACTAATAGGACAAAATAGATTAATATTTTTGAAAAATGTCGAAAAATCAATTTTCCGGTTAAAATGAGGACAAATACAAGGAAAAGCCCACTTAACTTCGATAGAAGTCCCCCTACACATAAGATAAACATTGTCCTCAATGTTTAAGCATGTGGAAGTAACCTCCACTACACTTAGGACATTGTGCACGTTGTTTAGAACTTGCTAAGAAAGAGACAACTAAAGTGATTCCTATTTTAATATTGAAGAATATAAAATAGATAATCAAAAGAGTTTAGGATAGAACCGGGAAGACGGGTACACGGAATCACGGGTCGTCAAAAGACATCAAGAATGGATCTTTGAAAGCTCAAATACCAGCACATCATAAGAAAGAAAAACAATAAACAAATACTAGGGTCTCCCCCTACACTTATTATAAAAAACGGATAAAAAGGATAGATAATCGGGTTGCCTCCCGAGAAGCGCTTGTTTTTGTTAACCGAGTCACGAGCCTGACTCGTCCCCGAATTAAATGGTCCATGGAGAAGCCTCAAATGTAATACCGGGATCAAAGACATTGTCCTCGTTCCCGGAGGAAAATAATAAAGGAGAGGCCGGAGGATAAGTCTTGAACGGCAGAAAAGTCCTTTCAACATACAAAAAGTATGTGAAATCATGATCCACGGGAGGTGGGGTGGGTAAAGGAATCAAAATTTAAGCCCCAAAAGACATGGTTTCTAAAGGTTGGGATAAAAGGTGATCGGGAGGGGGACTTGGGACAATATCTTCATGGATCAAGGTATTAAAAAGAATATCCCCCTCCGTGTCATCATCATCAATACCCGGAGGTATTGAGTGAATGTCGATTTCTTCCATAAATGTGTCATTATTCTCAACGGGAGTAATAGACGGAGGTAAAGACTCGGAAATAGGAGCAGAATTCAACGCTTCAATTTTAGCAATAAGAAGGTGAACTTTCAGTAATTTTTCGCGAAGAATAACGTCTTCCACCTCCTCTACAAGACCAAGTTCAGAGGTGAACTTCTCGTAAGTCGGAGAGAATAAATCAACATCGCCGTCATCGCCCGGAGGAGATTGAGAAATTTCAAAAGTGAAATTCTCATAGCATGGAGAAAAATCATCATTAAGAGCGACCTCGTCCGTAAGCTCAGCACAATTCGGTACATCACAAACCTCCTCAAATAAGTTGTCGAGACCAAATTCACTAATCTCGCTCGATGAATCACAATCCTTGGACGCATTTGGGATATCGAGAGAAGGAGGTAAATTTGCACTAGGACATTGAGCAACAAGATCATTCCAAGAAATAGTAGTCTCATCGTCATCATCATCATAATAGTATGGATGCAGAGGAGGAGGAGTACAAGTTTCGATATTCGATATTTGCTCTTGTCGGCTTGCCTTCTCCAAGATAGCTGGGGAGGCGATCTAGAATTTCAGCCAAATTAGTGAGAAGTTCCGCACTTATTCCAAAAGAAGGTTGATGAACGACGAAGTTTTGTGGGGGCTCAAAATTTTGAAAACCGGAATTATAGCACGGATGTGGCTCATCATAAATCATCGGTTGAAAATATATAGAACACGGATTTGGCTCATAATAATTCAGCGGCTGACAAGAAAAGGTATCGTGAGGGCCCCCACAATGATTACAACACGGGTATTGAGAAAAACCCAGTGCATCATGTGGATAGCTATTACCATTGTCATAATTGTAACCCGGTTCTTGCCCGTCATGAGACGGGTATCGAATCGGACACGAAACAAGCCAATGAGAATCGCTTCCACAATATATGCAAGAGGGGGAAGTAAGTGCATGAGAAGCAAAGGATGAGTTAATCGAATTGCATGAAATATGTAGAAAGTTTACTTATCCGGGATACTAGGGTTTTGGAAAAACCCGGATAAGAACAAATTTAAGCAAAAAGCAAAAATAAGCTAAAAACTAATAAGCACCTAACCAAAACTTAAACCAAATAAATTTTAAGAAAAACTAAATAAGCCAAAATTTAAAAAATTTTAAAAACACTAAATAATCAAAATATTTAAAATCAACTTTCTATAAAATAACTTTTAAAAACACTTAATTAAAAATAAGAAAAGTACACAATAAGCTATAAAATCAATAAGCTAACACAATCAAACACATAAAACCATAACAAACAATCAAACAAGCATGACAATAAGAAAATAAGCATAAAGATTAACCAAAATAAGAAAGGTAGAATGAGAGATTAATTAAACACTTGATTAAGGATAAAGATCCAACAACAAAATTAAAACTTACTTGAATAAAAGACAAGAATTTAAATGACAATATGAAAATGCAAGAAAATAAATTGGAAAAACTAATTTGTCAAATTAGCTAACACCTCCTAATGTGCCATTAGGAGGGTATTTATAGGAGGATTAACATGTGTTAATGCTTTCTTCTTTCTTCTCTTCTTTTCGTCTTTTAAATTCTTCGACTTTCTCGACGTTGTCTTGGGATTTGTCGATATAGATTGAACTTGTCTTATAATTTTATTCTTTTATTAGACTTGGTTTTTCGACTTCATTAAACTTTCGTCTTTAGAATTTTTCTTCGATAAATCTTCAGAATAGGCCTTGGACTTCCGTTCTTTTTGTACTCTTGATCTTTTGACTTCGTCTTTTGTCTTTTTCTTTACTAAAAGCCCGTGAAAGCCCATGTTTTCTTCCCTTTTCACATTTTGGTCCTAAATCACAACAAAAACACAAACCACGCATAATTTCGACATTTACGACATAAAATACACGTTTTGGCTTGGTTATTATTATAATTAAATGGCAAAAGGATAAGTGTTTTCATACTTATTAGCCGCTGGGGCAGATAAAGTTGAAAGTACTCATAGGGGACAAAGTACAAACGACAGAGACATAAATGAACTTTATAGTCATACAATCACATTCGCCACATAATTTCATCCTCGGAAGACCTAAAATCTTTGACAACCGTGGTTTTGAGGTTCGTCACTTGGTCTTATTTTAAGGTTAATTTATGTGTGACTATGTGATTTGCGTGTTTACATGTTATTTTGCGTGAACGAGGTTGGTGTGGATATCGTTTATGGGTATAAAGTACTCATAAGTAAATCGAGGAACGGTTATTTCATGTTCATGAGCTCACAAATTAGTGACTATGAAATGAAATGGTTTTATTTTGGTGCTTTACGTATACGTATAAGTATTATAGTAAATCGTATTTTTTTTTACGATTTGGGGTTTAGCATTTGGAGGTCTCAGGTAAGGTGTTTAGTGATGTGAGTATTTTTCGGGATGATTTTAAGTCATTTAGGACTTAGTTATAAATTTTATTTCAAAATTTGAGATTTTTTTTATAACTGTATATTTTACGTTTTTTTTCGGCATACGCGTAAAATTGACTAGTTTTACGGTTTTAAGGTTTCGGAGGCTTTAGGAGCTGAAATAAATTAAGGTAACTTAAGGTATTATTAATAATATATTAATAAGTCTTAAAAAGAATATATATATATATATATATATATATATATATATATATATATATATATATATATATATATATATATATATATATATATATATATATATATATATATATATATATATATATATATATATATATATATATATATATATATATATATATATATATATATATATATATATATATATATATATATATATATATATGAATCGGGTTTTAAACCGACTAGAAAAGAAAAAGAAAGGATAATGGGCCAAAAGACCCAACTTGAGCCCAATTTGGAAAAGCCTTTTTAATAAAACATATAAATACCATGTTTATATCACAAAAATCAGTTTTTCATTAATTTTCTCCCCTTTTGGCCGAATTTTTACAAGCCCTAATTTAGGGATTCATCAAAAATATTTTTCTTGAAGATTTGAGGTAAAAATCTTGATTTAATTCTGATAGTTTTCTTGTTTTATAGCATTAAGGCTTCAAGTTTTATGTAATCAATTTATATGATGGATTAGAGTTCTTAATAGATCTGTAATTAGGGGTTTTATTACAATTAACATGATTAGTATAATGATTGGTGATTATTAGTGATATTAATTAGGGTTTAATCATGTTTAAATTCATTTTTAAAGACTGGGCAGAGTTTTGAGTCACTTGTTTTGATCATATCTAGAGTTCTACAAAATCTTATTTTGTGATCCAAGCATCCCTGAATAGGTAATTGAAGTGCCTTTCAAATGCAAGAAACGAGAACTAAATTGGAGGTCGGGAGGTGGGTCAAAAACAGGTTACAACAGTCTTAGGTCAAAACAGTTTTGAAATCAGTCGGGTTTAATTTAACGTTTTAAGGTGATTGGGGTACTTAGGAGTACACTTGATCCCTCTAATGAGCATGGGTGTTGGTTTATATATTAAATAAGAGACCTGAAGGGTGTCTAAGCAAATGGGTTTGGGTAAGACCCCCTAATCATAACAAACTTTTTGTATGTTCAAAATCGGTAAAATGCGGATAGGCAGAAGTATATATATATATATATATATATATATATATATATATATATATATATATATATATATATATATATATATATATATATATATATATATATATATATCGAGGCCTTAAAAGTAGCTTTAAGGTTGGGGCAAAAGGTAGGAGTTAGCCAACATATGTAAGGGAATAGGTTTTCATTTACAGAGATCATGGGTATGGTTAGGTGGGTGTTTGGCTTATAGTTTGGAGACCTAAAAACCGGGACTATTTTGGGTAAAATGTTAACGGGACGGGTTATGAAGTAAACTAAGTTAAGGGCTTTATAGAGGGGTGTAATGAGATGCTTAGAGTATATAAATGAGGAATATATATGGGAGATGGTTAGATGTCCATCATAGGTTGATGAGCCATCTTAGTGTTTGGTTCATGTTTTGATTGTGTGCTTTTGTTTGTTAGCTTTTTGCTAGTGCGCGGACTTTTGGAGAAGCTCAATCAGGTGAGTTTCATAGTCCCATATCTTTTAATGATTTTCACTTCCAGATGGAATGGAAGAGACACTGTTTGGTTTTATAACTGATGTTGTGAATGTTTTATGATTGGTAATGGACTTGTGTGTACACTTATGTGATTAATTGCTATGTAATTCTTGATTGTGTTTATGATTTGGATCGGGGGACACGTACCGTCTCAGTTATTGTGGTTTGACTTGGTACGAAGGGGATCTTGACAAGGCGGGGCCTTGGGGAGGTACATAGATGTGTGAGCATCTATGGGACCAATGGATAATGACAAGGCGGGGCCTTGTGATTGGTACATAGGTGTATGGGCGCCTATGGTACCATAATGTTTGGTAAGGCTGGGAGCCTTGGATTTGGTTTGGAATTATTGATCTTGAATGGTAGTTGTTAATGCATAATTGTAACACATTGTCCATATGTTATTTTATTGTTGGTGGTTGTTCACAGCTTATTATAATCTATTTTCGGTTGGAGTCTAAACCTATGACTCTCACCAACATTATGTTGACGTGTTTAAGTGTCTCTTTCAGGTGATAAAGTAGTTAAGCGTGAGAACATATGTGTCTAGGATTGGAGTCGCGTAGGAATGCATTTAGAAGGAGATCCCCGTTCCTTCTTAGTTTACTTTTTTTCTGTTTGTTTCAATAAGTGATACTATGAACCTATATGTTTATTTGTTTGTGTTATTTGTTTGTCTTGAGTAAGAGGTAGGACTGTTACCTACTTACCTAGACTCCTGCATTGATGAGTGTAGGTCCTCGTAATCCTTGGATTATCCTTGTGTAGTGATTATTTAAAGAGATAGAAAGATAGATGAAGATGTAGAGAGAGAAACTAGAGAGAGGTTGGAGAGAAAAATGAAAGATTAGATTAAGTGTGTCAAAAGTGAATGACCAACCCCTCCTAACATGCTAGGAGGGGGTTTATATATAGCCCACCCTACATGTGGGCTATATGGGCTATATTGGATCACGAGCCCAATATCATTGGAGTGACCAATCCTTTCTAAATACGTAAAAACGTATTTCCAACAATCTCCCCCTAAGGGAGGTCACTCCAAGTTACAATGTCCTAAATAGTCTATTGCTCGTGATCTATGCTAATAATGATGTGACTGAGACTTTCCTTGGAAAAACGTATTTCCAACAATTCCCCCAAAGGAAGGTCACACCATTTTACAAAATCTTAAACCTAGCATAATATGCTTGAGTCTTCGATCTGGTTCTTGTGAATATGCTGATGAGATCTTTGACTTTGGTCTTGAGCATGTTTCCTTGCCTTGATCTCGTGCATCCATCATTTGTGATCTCCGCCTCTTCGTGACACCATGTCCCACATACTTATACCTTCGTAATTCTTGAAAGCTTCAGAGTTTGATACAGCGGAAGACTTAACTTTTAGGCTTTCTTGAATTAAATGAGATATTAAGTGCATAAAGTATAAGCATGCGGGGACGACTTCTTCTTGGATCCCGCAACGCCACCGTCTTCAAATGCCGCAACATAAGTAGACACAAACGAAATGGCTTTGAACATTTCATTCTAAATCGGTAGCATTTTACCTCCGGTCGGTGAAGACCGTTGGATGATATTAGATATCGTACCCGTGACGGATAGTTTCAATTAAGTAACTTCCTGACAGGATTTCGCGGGTAAACCCGTTCTCTTTATTCGACCGTCCAAAGCTGACTGCGAACATAAAGAGTGAATCATTTGGATAAAAATATCCGCATGATTTGAAGCCGTCAATTCATGTTCCTGGAACAAGTGAAATTCAATTAAGAACCGCACCATCGTTGCTTTCCAGTTGTCACGAGCTTGATTCGTATAGAATCCTGCAAGTTACCTACCAAGTGCTGTTTGAGGTTAACACTAGAAGGATTTCCACTCATCACTGTGAACACTAAGGTATCAATCTGAGTGTTCTGGCAAGATCACTAAGATATTGCGTAGAGGCCTGGAACGTGTTTAAATTCAATTAAGAATTAAACAGCTGTTGCTTTCCAGTTATCACAAGTTTGATTCATAAAGAATCGCACAAGGCACCTACCATGAGCTTTTTGATATTCGCTCAAGAAGGATTTCCATCTTCATTGTAAATACTTTCGTATTACTCGGATGTTCAGGCAAGATCATGAAGATTTTGCATAGGACTCTTAAGATCTTTCTTACTTTTCACAGTGTGTGAAGAAGCAAGGAATTATGAAAGTGTGTCATAATGAGATATTTGATGATCTCAAATGGCTCTAGACTCAATCGTGCATTTTGGATTTTAGTGATCGGAGGCTGGAGAGGAGTGCCACCATTTCAATACCAATTTATTCGGAGTGAATAAATCAATAGATAACGTGTTGTCTCCGTGTGATTAAAAAAAATACCTTTTGAGAGATATCTGAGTTTACTGGGATGGGTTGTGCATTGCATCACTGGGACCATGATGTCTTATCTTCAATATTAAGCATCATTAAAAATGATCTCAATAGCATATGTATTGACCCGGTTTCTGCCTAAAGTTGTAAGGAGGGCTTCTTTCTTTACACCCTTTATCTTTACAATTCTTTTTCATTCTTCAACCCCTTCAATGCTTACCAATACGTCATAACTAGCACCTTGTTGTGATTGTTCCAGTGCTAACTTAAGTACTTGGTCGGCATTCAGCTACGTTCACAATCTTTCTCCATCTTTCCTAAGGACTACTATTTCTAGCTATGGAATGTCCTTGGGAAGATTCCTCCAGTTCTGGAAGAATCATAGGACTTAACCTATCATACCATCCTTATGTCACCACAATCTTCATCGTCGTGAAATAAATGGGTTTTGGGTAAGTATATGTCACCATGAAAATCCAGTTTGATATAGCAAATCCATTTTGCTCCCCCTTAACATATGCCACGATATTCGAAAACATTTCGCACATGTCGGGATGAGCCAGCACTTTAAGTCAAACCATTTGTGATAATATCCCATATTAAATCACATTTTCTCCCCCATATTAAAAATATTAACCCAATCGATGTTTTTAATATCAATTGATTTAATGAAGTTTTAACAAAGGTTTTGGGAAGAAAAATGCAAGTCCATTTAATCTTCATGGTATCAAATGTATGTGATATGATACCGATTTGTAACATGATCACATATTCACCATATTAAGAAAAATTGACAAGGTTGGACCTGATTGATGAGAACATCATATGATAAGATCAAATTGTTCTTGTCAGCATATGTTGGTCGCCTCGTCACGTCTGAAGTCATCTCTTGACACCACGAGTACGATTGGTATTGTTGTCTTGACACCAGTTAGTGAGCTTGTCACGTTCGGCATCGAAGATTCTGAATGCTTGACAATTGCTCCCCCTCAATTGTTGACCCGTGTTCTATCGAAAGAGCTGTAGTCGTCGGTTGAGTAGTCGCATCGTCGAGTATGTAGATACCAATTGTAGATTTCTATGGTTGTAGAGATGATAGGTTCATAAAAACAAGACTTCTCTTGTTTTAACAAATAAATGCACTGAAACGTACATTGATTTATGTTAGACCAAGTTATAAAGTAAACTTGATCCCTTACAAGGTTTTAAAGTAAACCTTGCCCGAGAAAATTAATTCCCGTTGTTAGCCAAAGCGTTCATAAGAAATACCTGACTTTAATGTGAAAACCGGGTTGCAGTCGGAAATAACTACAAGCCATTTTGAGCATGTTTTAAATCAGTTGAACTTCTGCTCGAACTTTATTTACAACCCCGTGTCATTATTGAATGACATTTCTAGTATCGTAAATATTATAGATTCTAGAAGACATGCTCTTTTTATCAAAACATTTTTGAACACACAATTTTGAAAGATTTAGAAAAACCTTTTGAGAAATTCTCGAAAAATTGTGTTCATTGTTTTGAAAACCAATTACTTGAGCTTAAGATGTTGAATATCTTACAAAACAAGCTCAAGTCCGAGAAGTTGTAAACTTCCCGTTGTTAAGGATAAGTTACCATCGGCGATAAACTTTCCTTTCTCTGAAAAACGGGTCATCATCTGATATTAAATGATGAACCATAATGCATGAGCTTAAAAAATTCGAATTTTTTTAATATAAGCTAATGCCCGAGAAAACTTAATTTCTCGTTGTTAGGATAAGTTTATCATCGGCGATAAACTTTCCTTTCTTTAAAGATCGAGTTATAGTTTGTGATGTGACTATAAGTCCTTTATGCATGAGCTTAAAAACTTGGAATGTTTTTTATATAAGCTCATGCCCGAGAAAAATGAATTTCTCGTTTTTAGGATAAGTTTATCATCGGCGATAAACTTTCCTTTCTTTGAAGCACGGGGCACAGACTGTGATTTGAATGTGAGCCTTTGTGAATGAGCTTAAAAACTTGGAATGTTATAATATAAGCTCATGCCCGAGAAAAATTAATTTCTCGTTGTTAGGATAAGTTTATCATCGGTGATAAACTTTCCTTTCTTTGATGAACGAGTTACAGTCTGTGATGTGACTGTAAGTCCTATTGATAAGCTTAACCATGAATCCCCTGATACACTTGTTTCTCCAAAATCTGCTTCTTCAGCAACCAAACTCTAAGAGTATCCTTAGTTGAACGGTATACAATGATTGGACCGCTTCGTTCTTTTGGAACATCAACTTTGGTACATGCATTCTCATTAGACATTTGCATGCTTTGATATGGGTTAGCGATATCTATCTTAGAAGCAAGTGGGGGTTCACAGTTGTCTTTTCTTGTGCCAGAGGCGACCTGAGTGGATGATTCACTTATCTTAGTTGGCAAGCGTTTCCGTTAATAGAAAACCTTAAGTTCAGGCTTAAGTGATGTATCATCTTTATCAATTTTCTCCCTAGTAGTCTTAGTAGAATCAGAGACTATCCTAGTTAAAGGGCACTCTTTTCCTACACGAGTAAAAGTTCCACCAGTGGGGCGCCACATTTTACCAATAGGTTTGATTTTAGCAACCCACTGGGATTTAAGTCTAGCACGGGAGTTCACCTCATTAAGTAATTTCTTGACACAAGAATCATGATTGGCTTTAAAGACACATTTCCTACATGTTTTACAAGTAGCAAATTTAATGTCCGAGTAAGATCTAGAATTCCTAGATGATTGATTGATGCTCCTAGGATATGATATGCTACAGTTAGCAGTGTTGGGTAATCTAGAAGGCATCTGACTAGGTTTAAAATTCCTATCTCTTACTTGTGTCTTCTGAATAGCTTCCCTTAGACCAAATTTATAGCGAACATCATTTGAACTAGATCGAGACGTGTTCTTTATACTATGTCTAGGGAGGCTAGATGCAATCATGTGATTAGGTCTTGCAAAAGCTGTTTTAGTCACATTGGGCCTAGATAGTGGAGTGACTGGTCTAGAAGGATGAACCATATCAACTTGGGAGGCAAACCACGGTCTCGAGGATTTTGGTCGCTCAGATCTAAATGCAGTCGGCCGTCTAACAGACCGAATTTGAGGCGGTTTCCCCAAGATTGATGGTTTTTTAAGCTTAGTATCCACACTAGATCCTTTAGTTTTTCTCAATTCATTTTTCAACGCAGCTATAGCAAAGACCTTTTCTTGTACTTGAGCCTTTAAAGTATCATTCTCTTTGAGCAATTCATCTTGGGATGCCAACTTAAATTCAAGCGACTTAATTTGTCTCACAAAATTATCTTTTTCAGATTTAGAATCTTGAATTGTTTGATTTAATTTTCTTTCAAGAACAACGTTTAAATTTTCAAGTTTTTCAAAATACTTTTCAAATTTATCCGTTTTATTCAAAAATTCAATTTTGGCATCCTCAAGAGCTTTAAATTGCTGAGCTAAAATCGCTTCAAGCTCTTTAATCTTGGAATCAGAATCGGTTAGAGAAGCAGTCATAAAGCATTTATCATGATGAACGATAGCATTCTAAACAATTTCTCCCTTATTTTGACTCACATCGGATGAATTTGAAGTGGTAAAACTATGACCCTTTTCCATCCCATGTTTGTCATAATTAGGTTCGGAATGTGCAACATGCGGTGGTTCATCGGCATAGACATCATATACCACATTCCTTTGTACCGTGTTTGTAGACTCTTCGTCATATATGGGTATGGTGTCATCCATCCCTGACATGCTGCTTGTATCATGCTTTCCTCCCGAGTCCTTGCTCTTGCAATCTTTAGGCTCCAAGTTTTCAACTGTATGATCATTCTCCTCTTGCATCTGCATCATAGATTCTTGCGCTCCATTATCATACTCTTGCTGAAGTCGAGATCTTTCATAAATCGAAGACGAGACTGATATCATTAATTTCAACAATGTACCATGAAACTCTTTAATTTCCGTTTGTGTGTACTGAAGAAATGATTGACATATCCCTGAATTGTCAGACTTAAAAATGTTGAATATGAAGAAGTGCGTAAGTTGTGTCACTGGAGCTTGATATGCAGATGCTGATGCAGAGTGATTAAAGTCTTCTTTGTGAAGTTGCTCAGCTAGTTGGTTCAAGTTGTGGAATATGGAATCGATGAATATATAACGATCTTGACCGAAGAGTGTCAGAAATTCGCTTCCTCCTTGAAACTAAGAAATGGTCACTAGATGAGACTGGAGTAGTCAAAAGAACGTTATACCACTTTCTCTAGCTTTGTTTTGCATGAGATGCAAGTCTCCCTCTCGAGATGTCGAGTTCAACGAATCCATTGAAAATCGATGATAAATGAAAGTAAGGATTACTTGTCGATCGATCAATGAAAGAAAGTAACTGTGTTTGTTGTTGTGAGTATAAGTCGAGAAATAATGTTGTGAGTATAAGTCGAGAAACACATTTTTTGAAAAAATCTTGAAATACTTGTCACTGTATCGGAATCCTCAAATTTAATCCGTCGGAATACCCATCGGAATAACCATCGCAATACCCATCGCAATATTACCCATCGGAATGTTTGATCGGAATGTCACACTATCTTAATGTCCAGATCGGAATGTCACACTATCTGAATGTCCAGATCGGAAAGTCCAGATCGGAATGTCACAGTATCTGAATGTCCAGATCGGAAAGTCCAGATCGGAATATGACTATCGGAATGTCCATATCGGAAAGTCCAGATCGGAATGTCACACTATCTGAATGTCCAGATCGGAATGTCCAGATCGGAATATCACTATCGGAATGTCCAGATCGGAAAGTCCAGATCGGAATGTAGCTAAAATAAAATGGGCAGAGTGACGACACAAGAATCCTTAAAACCGTCGGAATCCCTGATCGCAATGTTAGATCGGAATGTCACGTCGGAATAAGTTATCGTAATACAGTGATCGCAAAGTGGAACCAGCTGGTTATTGCGATCAAATTCCTCTCAGTTGTACTTTCCGATGGTGGTTTTTGCTTGAATTTCGGAATGAAGAAAAACCAAGAAATTTTGAACGATTGATCCAAGAAAGTTTGTGTTTTTAACCAAAACCAAGATACCAAAATCACTACAACATGTAACTAGATAACGTGTATCAAGATCAAAGCATAAAAACACAAAAAAAATTTGGACGTGGGTATGGATTATCAAAACACAAAATCAAGAACACAAGAACAAACCAATCAAACCAAGGCTCTGATACCAAATGTAGGTCCTCGTATTCCTTGGATTATCCTTGTGTAGTGATTATTTAAAGAGATAGAAAGATAGATGAAGATGTAGAGAGAGAAACTAGAGAGATGTTGGAGAGAAAAATGAAAGATTAGATTAAGTGTGTCAAAAGTGAATGACCAACCCCTCCTAACATGCTAGGAGGGGGTTTATATATAGCCCACCCTACATGTGGGCTATTTGGGCTATATTGGATCACGAGCCCAATATCATTGGAGTGACCGATCCTTTCTAAATACGTAAAAACGTATTTCCATCAATGAGATATTGTCATGACATTTGTGTCACCTTTTATGACATTTCTATTTCATATAGTTCTCTCTATGGACACGCTATTGTTGTGATGATATCCATGCGTCGCGTCCCATATTCCATCATAGTGGGGTGTGACAGAATGGTATCAGAGACAACGGTTATAGAGAATTAGGTTGCCTAGTCTAGTAACCTAATCTATAGCTTAAGGGTCCCTGCATATAGGCGTCATAGGAGTATGTGTACATTTTATTAATTAAAGTTTTCTGGATGCTATTGGTTTTTACTTGCGATGTTTGTTAAGTTTTGACTAGTATGGGTTGAACCATAGTAGTTCATACTTAGTCACATGTTATTTTCTTTTCGGGGTGTGACTAGTGCTGGTTGAACCATAATCATCCACGTTAGTCATTGTCGTATTTTGCTTAAATTGTACATTATAGTACATAATTTGGTACATGGTAGTTTCTAAAAATCACAATAATATTCTAAGAGTTTACAAAAAATCCAAACTTGCTAAAACCTTTTAATTAATTAGATAATGACTTTTTAATGCTAATTAAAGCCCTAAAAATCACAATTAATTATTAAAAAGCCCTAAACAAGATCTTATAGTTTGTAAACCTCAAAAATATCCTAATTAAGCTAAAAACTATTTTTAAAAATTTTAAAACCCAATTAAACTATTTTTAAACACTTAAAAACTATTAAAATCACTTAAATCTTAAATTAATTTTAGATATTAATTGAAAAGTATTAAAAATATTTGGAAAGTGACAAAACTCCTAATTAAGTATCCTTAACCTAGGGAAAATGTAAAAACTAAAAAAAATCAAACTTCAATTTTTAATAATAAAATAATATTCAAATATTCAAAAAAAATTCAAAGTCTACTAAAAAATTCTAAAAAATTACCAAAAATCTTAAATAATGCAACTAAGACAAAAATGCAATTAAAATTTTCTGAAACCTATTTATTAATTTAATATTGAATTTAAAAGTTGGTTAAAAACCCTAAAATCCAATAAAATCAAAAATAAGCTAAATTGAAAACTTAAATAGCTATAAACCTCAAAAATATAATTCAAAACCTAAAAACTATTTTTTCAGATTTTTAAATTACCTTTTTCTATTTTTTAATGACTTTTTAAAATTAAAACTTAAAATATTCCTAGAAAATTAATTAATAAAGGGAAAAATAAACTTTTTAAACAGAAAAGTCCTAAAACCTAATACAAACCTAAGAAAAATGCTAAACAGGAAAAAGCTTAAAGGAATAAGCTTAAAATAGCTTATAAATAAGCTGTTAGCTAAATAAGCTACAAACCAAATACCACTTAAGTAAATAATGAAATGAAACCTATCAGTCAAAGTCCCTAGGGCGCAATGGTTAAGACGTTTGTGTGTGAGAGGAGTGGCGCAGGTTCGAGTCCTGGCCACGTCCTTTTTGGTTTTTTTTTTAACTTTAAAAACACAATCAGTAACTTACTTAAGTCTCAAAAACATAAACCAAATCCAAATTAACTAAGATTAACACAATATGAAACCAAAAACGTGCCCAGGTTTATACTTGTTTCTGATGAACAAATAGAAATCTTCACAAGTGAAGAGAAGGTTCAAGAGGACTTGAACTTGGATTTTTATAGTGTTTTATGGACAATGGGGCACCCCTACACTCAGTTGGAGTGTAGGGATTCAATCAAATGCAAAAACAACACAAGTAATAACACAAAATCTCACCAAGTAGCATACAAGTTTCTGATTAAGCTAATGGGTGGTCTGAGACAATCTTGCTGATTCAATTGGTATTCAAATGAAATTCAAAGCTCAATATCATGCACACAAGCTCACAAAACAACATACAAATGATTCACAAACCTTCTATGACCTATTATCTATCAACTCATCAAACGCAAAGGCAAAATTTCACAAGAAATCAAGCATAAGAGCAGTTACTGGATTTTAGACTATATTTCCAATTTTTATGCATGCATATGGTTTAAAACCTATCAAAACTGAAAACCTAAGCCAGCATTTAACCTATAACTACCAAAAGAGTGTATTTAACAGGTTTACAAGCAAAATCTAATCAATCTAAACCATTTTAAACACTGATCCAAACACCCCTTTAAATCTGAAATATGAACTTTTTTCAAACAAAACCTTATCAAAACTCAAGCAAACTTATTCCTAAGCTATCTAACATGCATCAACAACTAAAATAAGAAATATCAGTCAATAAAACAACACTTAAAACAACTTGCATACAATTTCACTCCAAATCACATGAATATCAGATCTTTGAAAACTAAATAAGGAAATAAGGGGCTACCTTGTTGGGCCTACATCCAGGCCCAACAGTGACTGCTATGTCACCTCCCACAAGCTGGTGGCTTGTGCTGAACCTTGAACTTGTGATATTCAGAATGCTTGGAGCCAAAAAAAATGAAAAGAAATGAAATAGACAGGAAACTTCTTTCCTTCTTGTATTCCTGCACAATCACCACCCAACCAGCAAATAGCTTCAAGTTTCAACAGCCACAAGCTTTAAGCTTGAAGCTTTTGAAACAGTAAATGTTAAAAAAAATGAGCAAAAGGATTTTTCACCTCACTTTGCCTTTTTTACTCAACCCTTTATACCCACTGCACCTTGATATCTCCAAGATATCAGGGTGATATGGACATATACAAGCTGAATATAAGAAGCTTATGTGGTTTACAAACTTCCTAGCTCAACAAATAAAAAAAGGATTTAAAAACTTAGAAGAAACTTGAAAACAGAAACTTAAAAATGCCTTTTTGAAAAACTTTTTCAAACAAACACAACTGGAAAATGTAAAAGGGACTCAATCTTTCTCATCAACAATGCTTAAACCATTTTTCATTCATAAAAAAACTGGATTTACAAAGCTGTGAAAAAGGAGAAAAATCAAGAACAGCTAAATGAAAGTCCTATAGGGCCTTTCTTTAATAGGCTTATAACATTCTAGAACTGATAAAACCCTAATGTAGAAAAACCCTGAAATACCCTTGGACGATTTTGAACCTTGGTCAAAATTTGGTATCTTGTGAGCCTGCTGGAATCATATGAGGTATACAGCTGTTTAAAAGTGATCTCAACCCTTCATCTTGCCTTTGGGAGCAAGATAGAACTTTCTGAACGTTGATTTTCTGCTCCTTTTTGTTTGGGAGTGAATAGTGGGGCAGGGGAGGAGGGGTTTGTCACATGGGGTGAGATGGTGATGTTTTTGGGAGGTGGGTTGTGATGAGAGTGAGTGTAATTAGTGATCTGGAGGCAATTAATCATTTTCCCTTTGTTTTGATTGATGTTCATACTGGGAAAATATTAGGGTTTAAAGGTGGATTAGGGACGTTTTAATCTATTTTGGGAAAAAGGTTAATTTAAAAATGTGTTTGGGAGGGAAGGGATAAAATAATCAGATTTGATTATTTAAGTTGGGTGGAAATCTGACGTGGGAGGGGAGAGTGATGTGGTGAGATGGTATTGGTGGATGGTGGTGATGTAGCGAATTGATAGGCTGTGGTAGGTTTGGATGTTTGACAGTATTGGCCCCCCATGTTCCTTGTTTTCTTCATGTTGTATTAAATCAGCAATAAACTCCATTCCTTTGAAAAATAACTTTGGGAAGTTGGCAGTTTTGGCACAACAAGTTTTTAAACTTGTTTTAAGGACTAAAAGTGCAATTTTGGCAATCTTCAAGGGCTTTTAGTGACATGTCTTCATGCACTTCAAGGTGTTGACTTGTTTGTTGACTTCTTGGAGGACCAATATTGACAATTTAGTTTTGTTAAGGGACTAAATTTGCCAATTCTTCAAAGTTAAGGGTCCTTTTTGTAATTTTGACAAACTTTAGGGACCAAACTTGTAATTATGAAGATACAAGGGTATAAAGTGTCAATTCTTCAAACTTGGAGGACCAATCTTCATAATTCTTCAAATCTTCAAGGACTTTCTTTGGAAAATTCTTCATTAGGGCTTGGTTCATCGTGCGGCTTCGTTTCTCGTGTTCGTTTTTTATTGATTCTTGTGATCTTTTGTCATTTTCTCAATATCCGTACCTAAAATACACAAGCAACAAACACAAGCATATATTTGGGTATTTTGATGATATTTAATGCATTTTAAGCCCAATTTGGATGATGAGACTATGTATAAAAGCAGTCTCATCACTCCCCCATACTAAACCATTGCCGTTACCTCACGCAATGCTAGAATGAAGTATCATAGCATCTCCAAAATTCATTTTCATTCACTTTTATTGAATTGATAAACTAGCTATACTACTACTATCACTACTACTTGTGTTTTAGACATAATGTATGATTTTCATCGCAAAATGGGACGTTTAGGTTCATTGAATAAGAACACGTGAATGCTTCGTTAGAAATAATTTCATCGTCCTCGATTTTCACTCTAATTCCATGCCAAGCGTGCAACGAGATCATTGTCATTATAAGTTAGTAATGCTAACACTACTCATATGCCCTAATCACGTACTTATCCTCCCATTATTCCTAAGTTGTATCTCTTATATTTTATGATGTCTTGAATGTTTCACGAGGATACATTGTTTGACTTATGCGATAATAGAGATTTAGGTCTAAAAATAGAGTCCTAACGGTGTAACTAAGACCATCAAATCAATAACCCTTCCTAATAGACAACGATGTCAAAAAATTAAGTCAACAAGAAGGATCGATAAACACAGTTTTATAACAGTTTTGAACATGAGACTTATTACCAAGACTTTTATACGCCCCCTAACGGAAGGGCCTTATTATCTTTGGTTTACCTCCATCTTTTATTCAACCTCGCCATGAAGCTTTTATTATGACTTCGGTCTTGCCTTGCCTTTTATTATCCGCCTCATCGGTGGTTTTATTAGCCAAAGACGTATATCCTCACGCTAAAGCGGATTTTGGATCTTTAAAGCTTCGAAGATTAAGGCTTGATTCACTTTCAATTTTGCATAGATTTTAGGCCTTGTGGGGCTTCAAATTGTTTGCGAGATTTAGGTGAGCACTTGAAATCTTATTATTGGGTGAAGCTTTTGATTATTAGGGTGCCAATACTTCAAAACCGTGACGCTGGCGATACCTTAATGTCATCCCAATTTAATTACACGGAAGCTACTAGAAAAGACTAGAAACCCAACAATCCTAACTAAACCGCTAAGTCAATATTTATTTAAGCAAAAAATATTTACAAGCGAAGGGAGAATAAGCAAACAACGAGAACACATGAGTTTTTGAAAGAATACGACTACTCTACGTTTAGCATAGTAACTTATAATTAACTCTATCATTTCTCGTCCTCATTTAAGAGACTTAGCCTAATGTGTAGTTAAGGAATCAAAACTAAGTGTTCAACACGCACGGTCGAGTCAAAAATTACTCTTATTCTCGCCATCGGAAACCTACATTCGTGTCTTCAAATACTTATGAAACATGAGAAAAAATTTTAAAATTTGGCCATTTTTAGCCTTATTTTGCAACAAAAGGATAAACAAAAAGATAAACTTTGGAAAGCGTAAAGGTTTAGCAAGGCAAGTATCTATTCACCCCCCCCCCCCCATACTAAAGTTAAACATTGTTCTCAATGTTTCGAGTCTAGGGGTGCAAAACACCCCCATACTAGAGACATAGTCGAATGCCTAATGTAGCATGGAAAGGGTGTAACCAATAAATTAATAGCCGTTTATGAAGTGTGCTAATAACCTAAGGTTAGAACAATCAAGGATATATCGTGGATATTGAGAAATGTCTCCAAATCAAACGATCGAGTGCTCCCATAAAACGAACACGAGAGGCTCTAATCGTGAAGATCATGATCTAAAAACCACATATCACAAACAAC
Organism: Glebionis coronaria; assembly: GCA_025667525.1. Lineage (NCBI taxonomy): Eukaryota > Viridiplantae > Streptophyta > Magnoliopsida > Asterales > Asteraceae > Glebionis > Glebionis coronaria. The sequence goes on along the minus strand of CM046876.1, from coordinate 97,035,492 downwards.
CACGGAACAAAGGTTGGAAGGGCAGAAATCCCCACACGTAAGCTATATTAGAAAGCGATAATATGTACATAGGATAAGCATGGGACTCCCCCACGAGGCACCTCGTTTTTGATTACCGAGTCATGAGCTCGACTCGATCCCCTCAATACTAATTATCATTGGGGAAGGTGACTTGGTCGAGGTAGTTCAAGGATGGAACTTCCCCGCCAAAGTAGTGCTTCAACCTATGTCCATTCACCTTGAAGTTAGGACCATCATCTTGAGCTAGCTCGATGGTCCCATAAGGAAACACTTGAGTCACGGTGAATGGACCGGACCAACGGGATTTCAACTTACCGGAAAAGATTTTCAATCTCGAGTTAAAAAGCAAAACTTGATCCCCAATGTTAAAAACCCGGTTTTTAATTTTAGAATCATGCAACTTTTTAGTTTTCTCTTTATAAATCAATGAATTTTCATAAGCAATGTCTCTCAATTCATCTAATTCATTTAATTGCATTTTCCGGTGTTTTCCCGCGGTCTCGATATCATCATTACAATGCTTTAGGGCCCAATAAGCCTTGTGTTCTAACTCGATAGGCAAATGACAATTCTTTCCATACACAAGCTTATAGGGAGTGCACCCAATGGGCGTCTTATGAGCGGTCCTAAAGGCCCATAAAGCATCGTCTAACTTATCCGACCATGATTGTCGGTTTTCCCCAACGGATCTCTCCAAGATCCGTTTCAAAGCTTGGTTTGAAACCTCGACTTGCCCACTCGTTTGTGGGTGATAAGCCGTAGAAAGACGATGTGTAACCCCATATTTCCTTAGAACCCTTTCAAATTGGTCGTTACAAAAATGGGTTCCGCGATCGCTTATGATAGCACGAGGGGTTCCAAACCGAGAAAACAATTGCTTCAAAAACTTGACTACCACACGAGCATCATTGGTGGGCAAGGCCTTTGCCTCCACCCACTTAGAAAGGTAGTCAACCGCAACAAGAATGTACTTATTACCACGAGATGATGGGAACGGCCCCATAAAGTCTATGCCCCAAACGTCAAAGATCTCACATACTTGAATGATATTTTGTGGCATTTCATCTTTTTGTGAGGCTTTTCCTTGTCGTTGGCATGCATCACACGACTTCACAAGATCTTGTGCATCTCGGTAAATAGTAGGCCAAAAGAAGCCGGCATCAAACACCTTTTTAGCCGTGAGATTAGCACCGTGGTGACCACCCGTGGGTCCCTCATGGCAAGCTCTAAGGATATTAGAAGCTTAGTTTCCAAAAACACAACGTCGGATGATTTGATCCGCACAAGTTCGAAACAAGTAAGGGTCGTTCCAAAAGTAGAACTTGACGTCACGAAATAATTTTCGTTTTTCTTGAGTCGTCATACCCTTAATGATGAAGTTACCCGCATGGTAATTTGCAAAGTCCGCAAACCATGGGGTGTAAGAATCAAGCTTAGGATTCACTACACCAAGTGTCTCGAGCGGAAATGTTTCGGTGATTTCCTTGGGCTCGTAAACACTTTGATGAGGATCTTCCAAACGAGAGAGATGACCGGCCGCTAGATTCTCGGCTCCTTTTTTGTCAACGATTTTGTGATCAAATTCTTGAAGGAGGAGAATCCAACGAAGTAATATAGGCTTAGCATCTTGCTTTGCCATGAGATACTTGATAGCCGAATGGTCCGTATACACTATGCATTTCGTCAAGACGAGATAAGGTCGAAATTTCTCAAATGCATACACCACGACAAGGAACTCCTTTTCCGTTGTAGTGTATTTAAGTTGAGCCTCGGTCATCGTCTTGCTAGCATAGTGAATAGGCAAGAAGTGCTTATCATGACGTTGCCCCAAAACGGCCCCTATAGCGTAATCACTAGCATCACACATAAGCTCAAAGGGGAGGTTCCAATTTGGAGCAACAAGAATGGGAGCTTCGGTAAGTTTCCTCTTAAGGATTTCAAAGGCTCGTACACAATCTTCGTCAAAGACAAAACGTGCCTCTTTTTCAAGAAGATGTGTAATGGGTCGAGAAATCTTCAAAAAATCCTTGATGAATCGACGATAAAAGCCTGCGTGGCCTAGGAAACTCCTAACTCCCTTAACTGTTTTGGGATGAGGTAATTTGGCGATGACGTCTACCTTAGCTTGATCTACCTCAATCCCCGCTTTCGAGACCTTGTTCCCTAAGACGATTCCACTCTTAACCATAAAATGACATTTTTCCCAATTGAGCACAAGGTTGGTTTCCTCACAACTTTTTAACATTTTCTCTAGGTTCGACAAACACGAAGTTAAAGAATCACCAAACACGGAAAAGTCATCCATGAAGACTTCCATTGTCTTCTCGATCATATCATGAAAAATAGCCATCATGCACCTTTGAAAGGTTCCCGGTGCATTACAAAGTCCGAATGGCATTCTACGATAGGCAAACGTTCCATATGGACACGTAAACGTAGTTTTTTCTTGATCACGAGGATCGATGGGAATTTGGAAGTAACCGGAAAAACCATCTAAAAAGCAATAGAAATCGTTTCCCGCAAGACGCTCCAACATTTGGTCCATGAAGGGCAAGGGAAAATGGTCTTTTCGAGTGGCTTCATTCAACTTTCGTTAGTCAATGCACACTCTCCATCCGGTCACGAGTCTAGTGGGAATTAACTCGTTGGCATCGTTTGGCACAACGGTCATTCCTCCCTTTTTAGGGACACAATGAATAGGACTCACCCAAGGGCTATCGGAAATAGGGTAAATCATTCCCGCGTCAAGGAGTTTAAGGACCTCCTTTTTGATGACGTCGTGAATTTTGGGGTTCACCCTCCTTTCACTTTGGATTGTGGGCTTGAAATCCTCCTCCATTAAGATTTTGTGGGTACAAAATTTGGGATCGATTCCCTTAATGTCGGATAACTTCCACGCAATCGCCCCTTTGTGATCCTTTAGAACATCGACAAGTGCGGTTTTTTCATCATTCGAAAGATCCTTCGCAATAATAACCGGCAACTTGTCGTCCTCCTCCAAATAGACATATTCGAGGTGAGGAGGTAAATCTTTCAACTCGAGGATAGGTGGTTCCTCAAGTGAAGATTTGGGCTCGATACTCATAACCTCCTCGGGTGGAGGAAATGGGAAATCGTTAAGAAAATCCTTGATAATCGAGAAGTCCTCATCGTTGTCGAGGTCTTCGTCACAAGTACGTGGAACATTACATTCTTCCAACGTAAAACCACCACCTTCAAAAGGAGTGAAGGTTGGTGTCGAATTATCAAGAATTGGATCTAACATAGTGGGATTGCCACTAGTTTCTTCATCACCAAACCCTAAAACTTCTTGTGAAAATTCCTCGCAAACCACGTCGATCATGTCAACGAGGTTTATGGTAGCAACGGAATAAACATGAGAATGTTGAGAATTTTGAGTTGCATTTATAACAAGTTCCTCGTCGTTGAAACGTAAGGTGATCTTTCTAGCATGCACATCAATTAAAGCCATAGACGTATCTAAAAACGAACGACCTAAAATAAGAGGAACTTGAGGATCCATGGGGATATCAACAACGATAAAGTCTACGGGATAGTAGAACTTCCCCACTTTCACAAAAACGTCTTCCGCCAAACCACATGCGAGAATCGTGGAATGGTCGGCCAACTCAATAGACATTCGTGAAGGAGTAAGATTAGGAAGATTGAGCGACTTGAAGATTGCAAGTGGCATCAAGTTAATGCTAGCACCAAAATCGGCCAAGGCATAGCATTCTTCCATATCTTGAATTGAACAAGGGATCAAAAATTTACCGGGATCACCGACTTTTTGAGGTATGCGATTAAGATAAACCGATGAACAACTAGACAATTGATGAAATTTCTCCTTGTTGTTCAACATACTCTTAAAGTTAGCGGCAAATCGAGGCATCATGACCAAAGCATCGGCGAAACTCACATTAAGGTGCAACTCACGAAACATTTTCATAAAAAGCTCAAATTGGTAGTTGTCGCGCTCTTATCGTTTCTCCTTCCTAAGTCTCGATGGGTAAGGCAAAGGTGGTATGGGTTGGGGCATAGGCATAGCCTTTGGAATCTCGGGTTCTAATGTTGGTAAAGGGTCGACCGTAGGTGTGGCATGAGCGGTACTTTGTGGGCTTGAAATATGCTCCCTTTCGACCACCACCTCGGGTTCTTCCTCAAATTCCTCCAACGTTGGAGTAATTGGTTGAGGACTCGGCTCTTTAAGTGTCTTACCACTACGTGTGGTAATCACTTTCATCTCTCCCTTCGGGTTTGAAACGGTGTTACTAGGAAGACCACTCGAAGTAGAGGCTTTGTTTCCCATGACGGCTTCTAAAATGGCATTAAGCTTAGCATCTTGACTATTAAACTTCAAATCTTGACTAGCGGCTTTTTGGTCAATTCTTTGTTCAAGCCTAGCATGACTTTGTTCAATCTTATTGTTTTGACCTCTAATTTGATTAGCAAAATCATTTTTCAACTCATTTCTCATGTTAAGATTTTCCTTCACAAAATTAGCTAACTCCTTGGTGTTTTTAGCCGTGTCCCTAGCTTGACTAGCCAATTGCTCTTGAATGTTTTCCAAAATCTTACCATTTGCCGTGGCATAATTCAAAAAGTCCATTGGAAGTTCTTTAGTGTAAACATTTTGAAGACCTTGACTTGTGTTTTGAAAATTACGGTTTTGATTTTGATTTTGCAATTGGCTACTAGTTCCTTGATTCCCATAGTTATTACCCTTGAAATTGTTCCTTTGATTGCTTTGGTAACCAACTTGATTGTTTCGATAATTGTTAGCATTTTGATTTGGTGGAAAACCTGGTGGAGTCAATTGATTAGTGCGAGGAAGTTGACCGTTTTGGTTATAAGTTCCCGCGGCCGCGAAGGCACTCGAAGTGTTACCACCGTTGGTAATGCACTCGGAATAATCGTGAGCTCCACCACAATACATACAAGAAACCTCAACCGCTTTAGCCGTAGCGGGAGTGGGTTGTTCACCAACTTTAAACTCAATTAACAATCCTTTCAACTTATCAAAAATCTTGTTCTCCAAATTAGCCTCGATTTGGCAAGCATCAACGGTGTGTGACAATGAAGGCGAAGGCGAAGACGAAGACTTACGAACACTTGACATGCTACGAGGACTATAGACCTTAGACCTATTCTCAATGATTAACAATGCTTCCTCGACCATCTTACACAAAAAATTACCACCCGCGGCGGCATTAAGATAATCACGCTCATGATCGTTCAAGCCATTGTAAAACGTGTCGATTTGATGCAAGTCGGAAAAACCATGATGAGGACATTCGTGCAACATTTCCTTAAACCTATTCCAAGCCGTTGAAAAACTCTCATTATACTCTTGTGAAAACTTTGAAATCTCGTTTTTCAAATGCGTAGTCTTAGAGGGCGGAAAAAATTGGTTCACGAATTTTGAAACGAGATCCTTCCACGTCAATATAGAATTGGGTGGCTCTTTATCTAACCAAATTTTTGCGGGCCCCGTAAGGAATACGGAAAAAGCATCATCTTAATCGAGTCGTTAGAGACGTCCTTAAACTTGCAAGTGGCGGTGAGACGATTAAATTGGCGAATGTGGTTATGAGGGTTGTCCTTTTCGTCACCTCGAAACTTGTTGTTTTGAATCATGGACAACAAACCCGTCTTAACCTCAAAATTCTCCGCAAGGATAGCGGGAATCACAATCGCTTCTTCATAACCCTCGGTGGGTGCTTGAAGCAACTCCATCATAGTTCGATTAGCCATGGGTGCTTCTTTCACTACAATGGGTTCGTCAATAGGAGACTCCTCACTAGTAGGAGTGATTGATTTGTTTCTTCGTTTACGAGCACGTCTTGCTTTAGAGCGAGTTTGCATAAACGTCACGTACAACGAGAGGGTGAGCAAAGAAGATTCTTTTTGGTGTTTTTACTTTTTCAATTTTTTTGTGGTTTTTGATTGTTTTTACTTTTTTGGATTTTTGGAATGTATTAAGTAGACACAAATCTACAAATCTCCTCCTTAATCAAATCTCTCGATTAAAGAAGCCTCAAAGAATGAAAACGAACACGTGAAGTGAACGCCTTCGATGACTTTAGAACGATGGTGGAACACCAAATCGTTCAAGAGGGTTTAATCAATAGAAACCAAGAAAATATATATGATACTTAGTAATACTTTGGGCGGCAAAACCCTCGATTAGCTTTCAAAATCAAAATACGCACAAGCAAGCGGAGGAAACGAGGCGGCGCGAAGCACTTAAGAGCCTTTTTCCTTTAGGTCGTGAAATACAACCGCCTTATACCCACCTTATAGTTTGTATTTATCAAAATCGAGCTTCACGAAAGTATTTATCTATTTTTGCCTTTTTCTTTGGTTTGAGATTCGAATACAATGATTGGGTAATGACCTCCCAAGTCAAGGTTGTGATTTCTCACGTATTTGGAGTACTTGTAAATTTATTGTTCTACGTATACAATATAGTAATAGTATTCACAAAAAAAACGAAAAACCGATAATACGTATTAGTAGAGTGCTACTAATACAAATACTATTTATGGCTATATAAAAACAACAATGGTTTAACCAATACACAACACGCCTCCCCGGCAGCGGCGCCAAAATGATGTTGGAGTTTTTACTACTCTTTAGGAAAAGAGCAATAAATAGGGCAAGTGTGCACGACGATTTAGGAAAACCGTGTGTGAATGACCCTAAAAGTGAGTTCGTTCTCGAGGAGGCTAGTGCGTTGTGTATTGAATTGATATTGATTTGTGATTAAATGATTGAGAAAGAAATGGGATTAGAAGAGAAAGACGGTTACAAAGACGGATTAAACTAAGACGAAAAAGGCGAACACGCAAAACCGTAAATAGTGCCAAAATTAAATTTTTAACCTAAAAATTCCTAAACATTTCTAAAAATCCCCAATAATATTCTAAGAGTTTACAAAAAATCCAAACTTGCTAAAACCTTTTAATTAATTAGATAATGATTTTTTAATGCTAATTAAAGCCCTAAAAATCACAATTAATTATTAAAAAGCCCTAAACAAGATCTTATAGTTTATAAACCTCAAAAATATCCTAATTAAGCTAAAAACTATTTTTTAAGATTTTAAAACCCAATTAAACTATTTTTAAACACTTAAAAACTATTAAAATCACTTAAATCTTAAATTAATTCTAGAAATTAATTGAAAAGTACTAAAAATATTTGGAAAGTGACAAAACTCCTAATTAAGTATCCTTAACCTAGGAAAAATGTAAAAACTAAAAAAAATCAAACTTCAATTTTTAATAATAAAATAATATTAAAATATTCAAAAAAATTCAAAGTCTACTAAAAAATTCTAAAAAATTACCAAAAATCTTAAATAATGCAACTAAGACAAAAATGCAATTAAAATTTTCTGAAACCTATTTAATAATTTAATATTGAATTTTAAAGTTGATTAAAAACCCTAAAATCCAATAAAATCAAAAATAAGCTAAATTGAAAACTTAAATAGCTGTAAACCTCAAAAATATAATTCAAAACCTAAAAACTATTTTTTCAGATTTTTAAATTACCTTTTTCTATTTTTTAATGACTTTTTAAAATTAAAACTTAAAATAATCCTAGAAAATTAATTAATAAAGGGAAAAATAAACTTTTTAAACAGAAAAGTCCTAAAACCTAATACAAACCTAAGAAAAATGCTAAACAGGAAAAAGCTTAAAAGGAATAAGCTTAAAATAGCTTATAAATAAGTTTTTACCTAAATAAGCTACAAACCAAATACCACTTAAGTAAATAATGAAATGAAACCTATCAGTCAAAGTCCCTAGGGCGCAATGGTTAAGACGTTTGTGTGTGAGAGGAGTGGTGCAGGTTCGAGTCATGGCTACGTCCTTTTTGGTTTTTTTTTTAACTTTAAAAACACAATCAGTAACTTACTTAAGTCTCAAAAACATAAACCAAATCCAAATTAACTAAGATTAACACAATATGAAACCAAAAACGTGCCCAGGTTTATACTTGTTTCTGATGAACAAATAGAAATCTTCACAAGTAAAGAGAAGGTTCAAGAGGACTTGAACTTGGATTTTTATAGTGTTTGATGGACAATGGGGCACCCCTACACTCAGTTGGAGTGTAGGGAGTCAATCAAATGCAAAAACAACACAAGTAATCACACAAAATCTCACCAAGTAGCATACAAGTTTCTGATTAAGCTAATGGGTGGTCTGAGACAATCTTGCTGATTCAATTGGTATTCAAATGAAATTCAAAGCTCAATATCATGCACACAAGCTCACAAAACAGCATACAAATGATTCACAAACCTTCTATGACCTATTATCTATCAACTCATCAAACTCAAAGGCAAAATTTCACAAGAAATCAAGCATAAGAGCAGTTACTGGATTTTAGACTATATTTCCAATTTTTATGCATGCATATGGTTTAAAACCTATCAAAACTGAAAACCTAAGCCAGCATTTAACCTATAACTACCAAAAGAGTGTATTTAACAGGTTTACAAGCAAAATCTAATCAATCTAAACCATTTTAAACACTGATCCAAACACCCCTTTAAATCTGAAATATGAACTTTTTTCAAACAAAACCTTATCAAAACTCAAGCAAACTTATTCCTAAGCTATCTAACATGCATCAACACCTAAAATAAGCAATATCAGTCAATAAAACAACACTTAAAACAACTTGCATACAATTTCACTCCAAATCACATGAATATCAGATCTTTGAAAACTAAATAAGGAAATAAGGGGCTACCTTGTTGGGCCTACATCCAGGCCCAACAGTGACTGCTATGTCACCTCCCACAAGTTGGTGGCTTGTGCTGAACCTTGAACTTGTGATATTCAGAATGCTTGGAGCCAAAAAAATGAAAAGAAATGAAATAGACAGGAAACTTCTTTCCTTCTTGTATTCCTGCACAATCACCACCCAACCAGCAAATAGCTTCAAGTTTCAACAACCACAAGCTTTAAGCTTGAAGCTTTTGAAACAGTAAATGTTAAAAAAATGAGCAAATGGATTTTTCACCTCACTTTGCCTTTTTTACTCAAACCTTTATACCCACTACACCTTGATATCTCCAAGATATCAGGGTGATATGGACATATACAAGCTGAATATAAGAAGCTTATGTGGTTTACAAACTTCCTAGCTCAACAAATAAAAAAAGGATTTAAGAACTTAGAAGAAACTTGAAAACAGAAACTTAAAAATGCCTTTTTGAAAACATTTTTCAAACAAACACAACTGGAAAATGTAAAAGGGACTCAATCTTTCTCATCAACAATGCTTAAACCATTTTTCATTCATAAAAAAAAACTGGATTTACAAAGCTGTGAAAAAGGAGAAAAATCAAGAACAACTAAATGAAAGTCCTATAAGGCCTTTATATAATAGGCTTACAACATTCTAGAACTGATAAAACCCTAATGTAGAAAACCCCTGAAATGCCCTTGGACGATTTTGAACCTTGGTCAAAATTTGGTATCTTGTGAGCCTGCTGGAATCATGTGAGGTATACAGCTGTTTTAAAGTGATCTCAACCCTTCATCTTGCCTTTGGGAGCAAGATAGCACTTTCTGAACGTTGATTTTCTGCTCCTTTTTGTTTGGGAGTGAATAGTGGGGCAGGGGAGGAGGGGTTTGTCACATGGGGTGAGATGGTGATGTTTTTGGGAGGTGGGTTGTGATGAGAGTGAGTGTAATTAGTGATCTGGAGGCAATTAATCATTTTCCCTTTGTTTTGATTGATGTTCATACTGGGAAAATATTAGGGTTTAAAGGTGGATTAGGGACGTTTTAATCTAGTTTGGGAAAAAGGTTAATTTAAAAATGTGTTTGGGAGGGAAGGGATAAAATAATCAGATTTGATTATTTAAGTTGGGTGGAAATCTGACGAGGGAGGGGAGAGTGATGTGGTGAGATGGTATTGGTGGATGGTGGTGATGTGGCGAATTGATAGGCTGTGGTAGGTTTGGATGTTTGACAGTATTGGCCCCCCATGTTCCTTGTTTTCTTCATGTTGTATTAAATCAGCAATAAACTCCATTCCTTTGAAAAATAACTTTGGGAAGTTGGCAGTTTTGGCACAACAAGTTTTTAAACTTGTTTTAAGGACTAAAAGTGCAATTTTGGCAATCTTCAAGGGATTTTAGTGACATGTCTTCATACTTCAAGGTGTTGACTTGTTTGTGGACTTCTTGGAGGACCAATATTGACAATTTAGTTTTGTTGAGGGACTAAATTTTCCAATTCTTCAAAGTTAAGGGTCCTTTTTGTAATTTTGACAAACTTTAGGGACCAAACTTGTAATTATGAAGATACAAGGGTATAAAGTGTCAATTCTTCAAACTTGGAGGACCAATCTTCATAATTCTTCAAATCTTCAAGGACTTTCTTTGGAAAATTCTTCGTTAGGGCTTGGTTCATCGTGCGGCTTCGTTTCCCGTGTTCGTTTTTGATTGATTCTTGTGATCTTTTGTCATTTTCTCAATATCCGTACCTAAAATACACAAGCAACAAACACAAGAATATATTTGGGTATTTTGATGATATTTAATGCATTTTAAGCCCAATTTGGACGATGAGACTATGTATAAAAGCAGTCTCATCAGATGTTTAAGTCATGTTCCCTAAGAATCATGTGGTGGTTCGAGTTATTAGGAGTAGGTGGATATGAAGGATTTTAAGCTGTTTCCACTCTTATGGGCGACATGACTTATAACTGATTATGTTTTCGTTTTGGATTTAGTATATGCTGTTTTAGCTAGACTATGGATTTATGTATTTCAAGAGTTTGACTATGTTATTTTAATGGATGGAGTTTTGGACTTAATTGTTTATGTGGTTATGAGCTTATGTGAGTAGATGGATATATGTGTTATGTGTTGTATTAATTCTTATAAGTGTCATCATAGGATGGAGTGCATTGGGGAAAGGGTAATTGTATAAGTATGGTGGCCAACATAGTTATACGAGTACCATAACTCCTATGAATTCCTAAGTATGATTGCATGTAAGAGGATTAATACATGCTTGTATAGTAGATGTTAGACGGATTTAAGTATATGTATCCGAATATGCCTATATATGTATGATCCCCTATAATTATCGATTGTATCCTTAGGAGGGTGGCTAGCTCGCTTCTTTTTAGATATTCAACCTCCGTTGTGGCATATTCTTCGAGTTTCCTATTTCACGTGTCCGTTTTAAAATGGTGTTCTTGGTTTTAAGTCTATTGAAATAACTTGGGATTTCTTTTGAGATAATGAAATCTTTTATGTTGGGTCTTACATTTCTTTTGGTCGGTATATATTGAAAAAAGGGACTTGGAAATCTACTATAGAGTTAGATAGTTGGTTGTATTCGATAAAATAAGGGTAAGGTGTTAGAGTCGTGTTTGAAACAAGATGTAACATAAGATTTTTTTTAATCAACAGTTATTTATTTCAAATTCAAAAAGAGTTTCTTTAAAATAAAGCGAAATAAAATTTCTTTCTACTTAAATAGTTTATATAAGTGAGCTTAATCAATATACGTGTAACACTCTCAATTTTCGTATCGGTACAGCAGAAGGGTCTTTTAGAGTGTTACGGGATAGCACAATAACTCCAATCATAGACAACACATAAAAATGGTTGTACAAGGTTTAATATACTTTCATTCGATAAGAAGTTTTAAAGTGTACAACAGGTCCCAAATTATACAGGTCATTAAGTTTACAAAACATAGATCGAATGAACATTTTTAATATTAAGTGGGCCATCAGAGTCGATCTCCATCCGGATTACCTTCAAGCACCTGAGATAAAAACATGCAAAAATCATATCAGCGAATGCCGAGTGAATTCATAGAGTTTAATAAAAACCGTTATATAAAACAATCATTTAAAATCAGAACACAAGTATAATATCGGATGTAAGTCCTCATATTGCTAGTCAGGCAATATATAAATCAAGCATACATCTTAAACCGTCCATGAGACCGTAGTCTCTATATTACCATGATAGGTAATATATTCATCGTTAATAGCGTCGTTCTTATGTATAGGATACATTTTTATTTGGATTAGGATTATTACTAGCCGTATGACATTGTTACCTTACTGTGAAAACAGCGGGCCGCGAACCCGACAAACAATTTGCCCATCTAAGTTAGCGTGTCGTCACAAAAATCACGCTATGGAATCTTCTCATACATAAATTCGCTTACCAATCAATGTGGTACGACGGGGATCAACCGTCAAGGCGCGAACTGGGGTGATCGTCCCCAAATAGTACTATTATATGCATAAGCGTCTACCAAATCCCGGTAGTTCACAATTCATGCTAATGGGACTTTAAGTGACATAACCTAACTACTAATAATCCTTTTAGTCTCGTTTATAGGGTCGTAGCATCATTCGAGTCCATATCATTAAGCATACCATCGGACTACTTGTGTTCTATTTTTATAAAATCTAGCATGTTATCTCCCTCGCGGGTTTACAAATCATTTTATAAAACATTTAAAAGAGTGCGAGGCTATGAACTCACGTTGATAATGAAAGGCGGATTATCGGCTACGGGCGTGCTTCGGTCACGGAAACCTATATAAATAATAATCGGTCTTAGACTTTGTCCAATGACTTTTATCAAAATAACAATATACATATGATGATTTTGTACATATGATGATGATCAAGTGGGTTTACATATCTTTGTTTACTCATTTTAGTGTTTATGTTTTCGTAACTTTTTACTAGTTTGCTAGTTTTACCTATTCATCTATTTTGAGTCCATTAAGCTTAGTATAAGTTCTTTAACTTGTTTTAATCCATTTTATACTTATATTATCAGTATATATATACTTTCCATGTTGGGCCCAAATGGGTTAAGCCCAATAAGTTCTTTTTACAAGTATTTAACTTATTTAGTCCAATTATTAGTCCAATATGCTTAGTTAACTCGTTAATGTCCGTATGTCCTATAGTTCAGGTTTTATCGGTTTTTACTTGTATTAGTTACTTATATATCAGTATATGACTTTTAAAAACTTTACATTAGACGGGTTTGATCGTCTAAGTTTTATTTGGCGAAAAACGTTAATTTTACGGTAATAGCCGAAAAAGTCGTAAAAATCAAGTTTATAGTTTTTATTACTTATAAGTATTATTCCACTACCATTTATATAATGTATCCATTTAATTAACCTTTTATATATTTATATAAATAAGTTTTATAAGTTAGTAGGTTTTTATTTTACATTTTATACAATAAAATGTGAGTGCTTATATGATAATAATAAACATTAATTCTCAAAATCTGATTTCTATCTTCATGTTCACCATTTTTTCCATATCTAGAGTTCTATAATGAATTACAAGCTCATTTTTGGGTGACATGTTCTTCATATTATGTGATACATTTAACTTAGTTATAGCTACTGCTCATTTTAAGTTCATCTTGCCTTAACAGTCCCTACAAAACTGCTTATTCAGATTAGAACACCTAACTTGTTTTGATCATATCTCACTCATTATATTGATTCCATTGCATGGTCAACTCTCACATGTGTATAACATCTTGTACTTACTGTAAATGGATCATACCATGCAATTTTATCAGTTCAAGTTTTAGTTATATACTGTTTTTATACAGCCAACTAAATAATCAAGATTTTAGCCTCATTTCTTATAGTTATTAACCTTTTTAAGCATATCTATCAACACTTGATCCCCACACAACATTTTTATCATCATATATACATCATATACATATACAAAATGAAAGAGAATACATTTTTTCTTTACAAAATAACAAGAGAAAAATGGAGAGGATGATCTTTTTACCAACCAAGTGTATTTCTTTTGTTTGGAAGACAAGAACTTGATGAACACCACAAGTAACTCCAAGATCATCAAATACCAAGAACAATAGTTGAGAAATCAGCCCTAGGACACAAGCAAATCACCTCCAATGTTGTTAATATGGCCACCAAATGATCAAGGCTTCAAGATAACTCCATGATAGAGCTAGTAAACATGTATTTCATGGCTAGAAAAGATCAAAAGGGGTGTTTGTAGCTTGAAAGTGGACGGCAAGGGAGGAGTATTTGAGAGAGTTTTGTGTTGATTTTGCATGTATGGAAAGATGGAAATGAGTTAGTTGCTAGTTTTGAGTTAGTGGAAGTGGAATGAGTAGCTTAAAGAGTAAGCTTGGCTTACACATGTAAACACTTAGCTAACATGATGCCACATATAGTTGTGGTGTCATGTTGGTGCCGTCCAAACTAGCTAGTGGGGTGGGACAATGTATTTTGTCCCATTTCACTAGTTTACGGGTATTCCTCGATTCTAGTTTTCTCGATTTGCGTGCCCTCGGGTCGTTTTACGAAAAACGTTTTTATAAATTATGAATCAAAGTCACAAAACGAATCCAATAAAAATTGTCTCATCAAAAACGGAGTTCGAAAACGTAAATACGTAATCCTAAGGTTTTCGGTTTAGTCGTAAAGGACGCTAAATTATGCACGTAAGCCCAAATTTAAATCCGTAAATTGTGAGTTCATCAACCAACACAAAAATAAGTTTCAAAATATTATACGAGAAGATAATTCACTACCTGAAAATGTTAGATTGTCACAGCTTTTCCTCCTAAAAGGGATCAACGTGATCCATTTCATTTGGATGTCCGTTTCTTATTGAAATCGAAGAGGTGCGGATATTTCTTCCACATTTCATCCTCTCGTTCCCAAGTATACTCCGGTCCATGCTTTGAATTCCATCGGATCTTGACAATAGGTATCCGACTTTGTTTCAGTTGCTTTACCTCACGGTCCATAACTTCTACGGGCTCTTCGATAAAATGCAACTTCCCATCTATTCGAACCTTACCTAACGGAATTTTCTCATCACTCACTGCTAGACATTTCTTCAGATTAGATACATGGAATGTGTTGTGAACACCATGAAGTTCTGGGGGTAACTCTAGTTTGTAAGCCACCGGACCTACTCTAGATAAAATCTTAAAGGGTCCAATATAATGGGGATTCAATTTCCCTCGCTTTCCAAATCTTATAACGCCTTTCCATGGCGATACTTTCAACATTACTCGGTCACCCACTTTAAACTCCATTGGCTTCCGCCACACATCCGCGTAACTTTTCTGTCTACTACGGGCAGTCAAGAACCTATTCTTAATCTGAACTATCATCTCCGTAGTCTCCCGGATCAATTCCGGTCCCGTGAGCTGGGTATCCCCAACTTCACTCCAACATACAGGAGATATACACTTCCTACCATACAAAGCTTCAAACGGTGCAGCCTTAATACTAGAATGGTAACTATTGTTATACGAAAACTCTGCTAACGGCAAATGTTTATCCCAATTCTTACCAAAGTCTAACACACAAGCTCTCAACATATCTTCCAGTGTTTGTATCGTCCTTTCACTCTGCCCATCAGTCTGGGGGTGATAAGCAGTGCTCATGTCGAGATTCGTTCCCAAAGATTTTTGGAGAGATTTCCAAAAATTCGATGCGAATCTAGGATCTCGATCTGAAATGATCGATACAGGCACTCCATGTTTGCATACAACATTCTCAAGGTATATACGAGTCAGCTTCTCCAGTGAGAACTGCTCTTTAACTGGAATGAAGTGTGCTGATTTGGTCAGTCTATCGACAATAACCCAAATCGAGTTGTTTCCAGATGATGTTCTAGGAAGCTTGGTGATAAAGTCCATTGTAATTCGCTCCCACTTCCATTCAGGAATCTTTGGTTGTTGAAGTAGTCCTGATGGCTTTTGATGTTCCGCTTTGACTCTAGCACAAGTCAAGCATTGAAGAACATACATAGCTATGTCAGCTTTCTTATTCGGCCACCAGTACAACTTCTTCAAATCATGGTACATCTTATCAGATCCCGGATGAATGGAATACTTAGATTTATGGGATTCTAACATAATCAAGTCTCTTAAGCCTCCAAACTTAGCTCTAACCTCTAAAGGATCTCCTTCTCCTCGAAACCCTTCATTAACAAAATTCTCCTTCTTACAAGCTTCTATTTGTGTATTTCTAGTTTGCTCAGGAAAATTATTGTGCACGGTCAAGACTAGAGAACGCACCCTGATAGGCTCTCTATCTTTCCTACTCAACGCATCGGCAACAACATTGGCTTTTCCTGGGTGATATTTTATATCACAATCATAATCACTTAACAACTCTATCCATCTTCGTTGCCTCATGTTCAATTCCTTCTGATCGAGAATATACTGTAGGCTTTTGTGATCGGTGAATACCGTACACTTGGTGCCATACAGATAATGTCTCCACAACCTAAGAGCAAAGACTACAGCTCCTAACTCAAGATCATGAGTAGTATAATTCTCCTCATTCTTCCTTAATTGCCTAGAAGCATAAGCTATCACTTTCTCTCGCTGCATCAAAACAGCTCCATAGCCTCTAAGAGATGCATCACAATACACTACAAAATCTTCACTCACGTCGGGTAATGATAAGATTGGCGCACTACATAATTTTTGCTTCAATATCTGAAATGCTCCATCTTCATCACTTCCCCAAACAAAAGGTTTATTCTTCTTGGTAAGCTTAGTCAAGGGTTTAGCTATCAAAGAAAATTCTTTAATGAATCGCCTATAATAGCCAGCCAATCCTAAGAACTGTCGCACTTCCGTTGGCGTTGTCGGTGCAGACCAATTCTTAATAGCTTCAACCTTTGCAGGATCAACATGAATTCTATCTTTGTTAATCACATGACCAAGAAATTGCACAGAATCTAACCAGAAATGACATTTCGAAAACTTAGCATACAACCTTTCATCCTTCAACAAATTCAAAACAATCCTTAAATATTCTCTATGTTCATCTTCATTCTTAGAATAGATTAGAATATCGTCAATAAACACAATCACAAATTTATCCAAGTAGGGATTGCACACTCGATTCATTAAATCCATGAAAACCGCAGGTGCGTTAGTTAACCCAAATGGCATTACTTGAAATTCATAGTGTCCATAACGAGTTCTAAATGCAGTTATAGGAATATCTTCTTCACGGACGCGAAGTTGGTGATATCCTGACCGCAAATCTATCTTAGAATACACACTAGGTCCTTGCAGTTGATCAAACAAATCATCAATCCTAGGTAAAGGATATCGGTTTTTATTTGTCAACTTATTCAGTTCCCTATAATCAATGCACATATGGAAAGATCCATCCTTCTTCTTAACGAACAAGACTGGAGCTCCCCAAGGCGACGAGCTCGGTCGAATAAAACCTTTATCAGACAACTCCTTAAGTTGCTCAGATAACTCCTTTAATTCATAAGGGGCTAATCGGTAAGGCGCACGTGCCACCGGTGCAGCACCAGGAATTAAATCGATTCGAAACTCTACTTACCTTATCGGTGGAAGTCCGAGTAAATCTTTAGGAAATACCTCAGGAAATTCACAAATAATAGGTACATCTTCCAATCGTTTCTCCCTAGACTCATTCCCGGTCACTTGAGCTAAGAATAACTCACAACCGTTCCTGATATACTTTTGGACTTTAATACATGAAACGATTTTCAAACGGGATTCACCTCGATTACCATCAATTACTAACGTCCAATTCCTAAGAGGAATCTTAACCTTCTTATCTCCACATAAAATAGTAGCATTATTCAACGACAACCAATCCATACCAATTATAATATCAAAACTACCTAATTCTATCAACATCAAATCAATCGGAAAGGAATGGTTTAAGAGATTTACAGAGCATCCTTCTAATAGCTTATTAGTTTTCACTAATTTACCATTAGCCAATTCCACCTCGTAACTGGTACTTATCTCAACAGGTTTAATGTCAATAAGGGCACTAAATTTAGTGGATACAAAGCTCCTATCAGCACCTGAATCGAATAAAGCAACAGCATAATGATTGTTGAGTAAAAACGTACCGGTAACGACATTCGGATCCTCTTTCTTCACCTCAATTGTTCCAAGTTGATAGATACCAACCTGGGGGTTTCTTCCAGGTACAATCGCTTTCAACTTGGGGCATTCCGATTTCCTATGACCTTCTTCATTACAGTTGAAGCAAATGGTTCCCTTCTTACACCTTTCAACCTTGTGTCCAAGCTTTCCGCAATTTCGGCACTTCCAGCAGTCGCCAGCATGCCTCTTGTTGCCACACTTAGGACATCTATCATCGTTGCGCGGTGTGTTGTTGGTAAGAGCATTTGCATTCCCCTTTCTCTGGTTCTGACGGCGATTGAAATTCTTCCTATTATCACCTCTATCTACACGATCACCGTCTCCCTTTCTTTTCTCACCTACACGGGCTTCATCTTCCCTATCCTGAATTATCTGTCCAATGAGTTGGTAAGCCATTCGAACAGCATCATCAATGGTCAGTGGTTTAGATGATGTCACGTCCCCCCGGATATTCCTGGTCAACCCTTTAACATACTGCTCAATTTAGATCTCTTCGGGTTCAACCAATCGAGGACATAGCAAGGCCAACTCATGGAATCGGTTCGTGTAACTATCAATGTCCACACCTTTCATTCTCAGATGAATCAACTCTTGTTCTAACCTAATGATCACACTACGAGGACAAAACTCCAAAGTCATCCACTTCTTAATTTCAGCCCCAGGAGTAGCATTAGCAGCATCAAGACCCATGAAAGCAATTCTCCCGTTCCACCAAGTCAACGCACGACCTTTAAGAGTAGCCATAGCAAAAGTCACCTTATCTTCCTTCTTAAACTTACTAATCCTAAACACCGACTCAATCTTCTCAATCCACTGGCTTAATCCCACCGCACCTTCAGTTCCATTAAAAGGTAGAGGTTCACACTTCATAAACGTCACATAAGTACAGCCACCAACTTCAGGTGCATTAGTTCCAAGTCCTCCTACATTTCCTCCAGCATTAGCATTCACATTATTAGCATTCACATTCACATTAGTATCGCCAATTCCACTACCGCCAGCTCCACTACCGCCAGCTTCACTACCGCCAGCTCCACTACCGCCAGCTCCACTACCGCCAGCTTCATTTCTAGCATTTGCCATAAATTCAGTCATAGATGCGGTAACTTTCTCCGTAATAATCCTACGTACATAATCCTCAGTCACAGCCTTCTTGGGCGGCATAGTTCTATAATTTCACAATTTCAAAGTATTAAGCATTCACCCAACAAGGATTCATATAATATGGATTGAATTCATAATCAAGATACAAATAAGGCACAATATGGAATTCAAGACAAGATACATATTTCATTCGATTTGAAACAAAAGTATTGTCTTAGTTACATCCCATATCAAAGTTCTAGCACTATATACACTCAAAATTCGTGCCAAGTATACTACTAACAAGTCGGTTCAGTCAAAGCTACAAAAGCACAAAAGATACAAAGGTCACTACTAAATACAGACTGGTCTACTGAGAACCGCTAGATGGTCCATCATCCATCGTCTTCTGGATCTTTGTCGGACGATCACTAGACACATCTTCAGCTGGGCGCTTACGGATTACTCCTCTTTCAACCATGTCAGCATAAAAATCTACTATTCCATCCTACAGATTTATTCAACTCCTTCTCAGCTTTCTCACGCATCGCACGAGCCACACTCAACTGAATCTCCATAGAATTCACCTTTCTCTTCATTTCAGCAAACTCACCACTTTCCAACACCGATAACCTCCTAAAAGCCTCATTCAAACTACGTTCTACATCAGTCAAATCCAAACTAAGCAATTCCCGCTCTTTCTCGCCAACCTTAGTATTCGACTCCAAATAAGCAACATGAGTCTGAACAACACCTAATCCAACCTCTGTCATACAACTCTTAACATGGGAAGCATCTAGATCACGTCACAAGGCCCATGGTGCAAGACCATCAATATGAGTAGCCTCTCGAGTACTAGACGACTCTCCTATCTCACGTCTACGAGTAGCAATACCATCAGTACCGTCAGGTTCATTATCATCCTCATCCTCCTCTGATTCAGAATCAGATTCAGATGATTCAGACATTTCATCCCTAGGTAACTCAACCTCAGAATCAGACAAATAAACTGGTGGGGGCAAAGGCTCGCCCTCTGGAACATCATAAGGATAAATAAGCTCGGCTTCCTCATCATCATCAACCTCATCATCTATACCTACATCCTCCTCGACATCCTCGTCATCAATCTCATCATCTAAATTATCTATCCCAATATCCTCATCATTCTCAATAACAACATTATCAATCTCATTTTCTACCATATCAACTTGAGGGGCAATCTGATCTCCTAGTCCTAACTCGGGCTCGGGATCCTCAAATGGTTCCTCCTCATCATCCATATCATAATCTACTAAATCTAAATAAGGATCATCATCTACATTAGGTTCGGGAATAACATGGTTTTCTACAGGAATATTAGGATCAGCCATGACAATCTGCATTTATATATATATATATCTCGTATTAGGATAACATACTAGTTAAACAATTACATAATGGAATCACGATATATACATATATATAAATTAAATTATATATATCAAAATATATATCTTCTCAATAGGGCTTGTTGGTAACGTCGGAGATCTCTGGCACCGTTATAGTCAAAATATTTTTCAAATATTTTCTCAAATGTTCATTGTCAAAAGATTTGAAAAGTTTTGTTCAAAACCTTGGTTTTTAAAATGTTTTGTTCTCTATAACGAGAGCTCTGGTACCAAACTGTAACACTCTCAATTTTCGTATCGGTACAGCGGAAGGGTCTTTTAGAGTGTTACGGGATAGCACAATAACTCCAATCATAGACAACACATAAAAATGGTTGTACAAGGTTTAATATACATTCATTCGATAAAAAGTTTTAAAGTGTACAACAGGTCCCAAATTATACAGGTCATTAAGTTTACAAAACATAGATCGAATGAACATTTTTAATTTTAAGTGGGCCATCAGAGTCGATCTCCATCCGGATTACCTTCAAGCACCTGAGATAAAAACATGCAAAAATCATATAAGCGAATGCCGAGTGAATTCATAGAGTTTAATAAAAACCGTTATATAAAACAATCATTTAAAATCATAACACAAGTATAATATCGGAAGTAAGTCCTCATATTGCTAGTCAGGCAATATATAAATCAAGCATACATCTTAAACCGTCCATGAGACCGTAGTCTCTATATTACCATGATAGGTAATATATTCATCGTTAATAGCGTCGTTATTATGTATAGGATACATTTTTATTTGGATTAGGATTATTACTAGCCGCATGACATTGTTACCTTACTGTGAAAACAGCGGGCCGCGAACCCGACAAACAATTTGCCCATCTAAGTTAGCGTGTCGTCACAAAAATCACGCTATGGAATCTTCTCATACATAAATTCGCTTACCAATCAATGTGGTACGACGGGGATCAACCGTCAAGGCGCGAACTGGGGTGATCGTCCCCAAATAGTACTATTATATGTATAAGCGTCTACTAAATCCCGGTAGTTCACAATTCATGCTAATGGGACTTTAAGTGACATAACCTAACTACTAATAATCCTTTTAGTCTCGTTTATAGGGTCATAGCATCATTCGGGTCCATATCATTAAGCATACTATCGGGACTACTTGTGTTCTATTTTTATAAAATCTAGCATGTTATCTCCCTCGCGGGTTTACAAATCATTTTATAAAACATTTAAAAGAGTGCGAGGCTATGAACTCACGTTGATAATGAAAGTCGGATTATCGGCTACGGGCGTGCTTCGGTCACGGAAACCTATATAAATAATAATCGGTCTTAGACTTTGTCCAATGACTTTTATCAAAATAACAATATACATATGATGATTTTGTACATATGATGATGATCAAGTGGGTTTACATATCTTTGTTTACTCATTTTAGTGTTTATGTTTTGGTAACTTTTTACTAGTTTGCTAGTTTTACCTATTCATCTATTTTGAGACCATTAAGCTTAGTATAAGTTCTTTAACTTGTTTTAATCCATTTTATACTTATATTATCAGTATATAAACTTTCCATGTTGGGCCCAAATCGGTTAAGCCCAATAAGTTCTTTTTACAAGTATTTAACTTATTTAGTCCAATTATTAGTCCAATATGCTTAGTTAACTCGTTAATGTCCGTATGTCCTATAGTTCGGGTTTTATCGGTTTTTACTTGTATTAGTTACTTATATCTCAGTATATGACTTTTAAAAACTTTACATTAGACGGGTTTGATTGTCTAAGTTTTATTTGGCGAAAAACGTTAATTTTACGGTAATAGCCGAAAAAGTCGTAAAAATCAAGTTTATAGTTTTTATTACTTATAAGTATTATTCCACTACCATTTATATAATTTATCCATTTAATTAACCTTTTATATATTTATATAAATAAGTTTTATAAGTTAGTGGGTTTTATTTTACATTTTACACAATAAAATGTGAGTGCTTATATAATAATAATAAACATTAATTCTCAAAATCTGAATTTTATCTTCATGTTCACCATTTTTACCATATCTAGAGTTATATAATGAATTACAAGCTCATTTTTGGGTGAAATGTTCTTCATATTATGTGCCACATTTAACTTAGTTATAGCTACTGCTCATTTTAAGTTCATCTTGCCTTAACAGTCCCTACAAAACTGCTTATTCAGATTAGAACACCTAACTTGTTTTGATCATATCTCACTCATTATATTGATTCCATTGCTTGGTCAACTCTCACATGTGTATAACATCTTGTACTTACTATAAATGGATCATACTATGCAATTTTATCAGTTCAAGTTTTAGTTATATACTGTTTTTATACAGCCAACTAAATAATCAAGATTTTAGCCTCATTTCTTATAGTTATTAACCTTTTTAAGCATATCTATCAACACTTGATCCCCACACAACATTTTTATCATCATATATACATCATATACATATACAAAATGAAAGAAAATACATTTGTTTTTTACAAAATAACAAGAGAAAAATGGAGAGGATGATCTTCTTTACCAACCAAGTGTATTTCTTGTTTTTGGAAGACAAGAACTTGATGAACACCACAAGTAACTCCAAGATCATCAAATACCAAGAACAATAGTTGAGAAATCAGCCCTAGGACACAAGCAAATCACCTCCAATGTTGTTAATATGGCCACCAAATGATCAAGGCTTCAAGATAACTCCATGATAGAGCTAGTAAACATGTATTTCATGGCTAGAAAATATCAAAAGGGGTGTTTGTAGCTTGAAAATATCAAGGGAGGAGTATTTGAGAGAGTTTTGTGTTGATTTTACATGTATGGAAAGATGGAAATGAGTTAGTTGCTAGTTTTGACTTAGTGGAAGTGGAATGAGTAGCTTAAAGAGTAAGCTTGGCTTACACATGTAAACACTTAGATAACATGATGCCACATATAGTTGTGGTGTCATGTTGGTGCCGTCAAAACTAGCTAGTGGGTGGGACAATGTATTTTGTCCCATCTCACTAGTTTACGGGTATTCCTCGATTCTAGTTTTCTCGATTTGCGTGCCCTCGGGTCGTTTTACGAAAAACGTTTTTATAAATTATGAATCAACGTCACAAAACGAATCCAATAAAAATTATCTCATCAAAAACGGAGTTCGAAAACGTAAATACGTAATCCTAAGGTTTCCGGTTTAGTCGTAAAGGACGCTAAATTATGCACGTAAGCCCAAATTTAAATCTGTAAATTGTGAGTTCATCAACCAACACAAAAATAAGTTTCAAAATATTATACGAGAAAATAATTCACTACCTGAAAATGTTAGATTGTCACAATACGTCATTTATGAAAGACTAAACAAAGTTCATGAAAATTTCACATACATTTATTTCTTTTCATTTAAAAAAGATTGCGTTAATTACTAAGAGGGTTCTTTAGTTTTTTTTAAAAAAACAACTAGTATAAAACTGTTTTGGTCATAACTTGTTCATTTTTAAAGCTTTTTGGATTTACGGTATACGTATACGTATAAGTATTATATTAGTAGTATTTTTTTTAGGATTTACGGTTTAGCATTTAGAGGTCTCGGGTGAGGTAATTATCCATATGAATATTTTTCGGGATGGTTTTAAGTCATTTAGGACTTAGTTATAAAGTTTATTTCAAAATTTGAGATTTTTATAAAAGTGTATATTTTACGTCTTTTACGGTAAAACGCGTAAATTTGACTAGTTTTACGGTTTTGAGGTTTTGGAAGCTTTAGGAGCTGAAATAAATTAAGGAAAATTAAGGTAATATTATTAACATAATATTAAGTAATAAAAATAAAAAAACGAATTTATTGGGTGTTTGGGTCGGTTTAGACGCACCAAAGAAAGAGAAAAAGGGAAAAAGGGAAAAAAGGAAAGTTGGGTGTTATACTTGGACTAGGATTTTATGTACACACTATATAAGGTTATCTAATAAATAAAAAAAACATAAATCCCAGGAGACAAAGAAAAATTCGTGGGTTTCATAGAGGAGAATTAGGGTTCTTCAAAAAATTAGGTTTTCTTCATCTTCTATTGATTTAAGGTAAAAACCTTCATTAACCTTTTTAATTAAATTGTTTTTATGTTTAATTAATCATTCTTATGATGGATTAAGGGTTAGGGTTTATATAAGAACAGTATATTAATGATGTATTAATCATAATATGATGATCATATAATCTAGGGCTTGTATTAGAAGGGTTATAGGTTATTAATTAGATCAATTTGTTTAAAACCCGTTTTTAAAAACTGGGCAGAATTTTGAGTCTATTGTTTTGATCATATCTCGAGTTCTAGGAACATTCAAGATGCGATCAAACTAGCCCTGGATAGGTAATTGAGTTCTCTTTCTAAATCAAGAAACGAGAACTAAATTGGAGGTCGGGAAGTGGGTCAAAAACAGGTTACAACAGTCGGAGGTCAAAATAGTTTTGAATTCAACCTGTTTTCTTTTTAAGTTTTAGGTTGTTTGGGGTACTTAGGGTTGCATTGGGATCTTATCACGAACATGAGAGATGGTTTATATATTTTAGTAAGGATCTGCACTTAGGCTAAGATTGTGGTTTAGGGTAAGACCCTCTAATGGTAATAAACTTTTCATACGTTTAAAATTAGTGAATTCTGGATAGGTAGCAATATATACACATATATCTGGGCCTTAACAGTAGCTTTAAGGTTAGGACAGGTGGGAGGTTTTAGCTAACATATATAAAAGTGTGAATATTCCTTTTACAGAAACCATGGGTATGTTTAAGTGGACGTTTGACTTAAAGTTTTGAGACCTAAAACTGGGACTGTTTTGTGTAAAATTATGAACGGGATAGCTATTAAACTTAACCAAGTTAGGGACTTGTTAAGGAAGGATAATGGGGTGATTAGAGCTTAACAATGAGGTAATTATACGGGAATAGACTAGATGTCCATCATAGGTTGATGAGCCATCTTAGTGATTGGTTCGTGTATTGATTTCGTGTTTTTGGTTTGTTAGCTTGTTGCTAGTGCGAGGACTTGTGAAGAAGCTATCAGGTGAGTTTTATAGTCCCATGTTTACTATTGGTTTTGACTTCCAGATGGGATGGAAGAGACACTGTGTTGAGTTATTTATAATATTATGTTGTGAATGTTTTTAAGGTTTGAGATGGACTTGTGTGTACATTATGTGATTAACTGCTATGTTATTCCTGATTGTGTATGATTTGGATCGGGGGACACGTGCCGTCTCAGTTATTGTGGTTTGACAAGGTAGTGGCCTTGAGGTTTGACAAGGTAGTGGCCTTGTGGTTTGACAAGGTAGTGGCCTTGGGATAGGTACATAGTGTGATCATCTATGGTACCATGTTGTTTGGCAAGGTAGGAGCCTTGGATTTTTGGTTTGTAATGATTGATCTTGAATGCTAGTTGTTAGTACATAATTGTAGCACATTGTCCATCTGTTATTGTGTTGATGGTTGTTATTCACAGCTTGTAATTGATTTAGCGTTGGAGTCTAAACCTATGACTCTCACCAACTTTATGTTGACATGTTTTAGTGTCTCTTTCAGGTGATACTATGGTTAAGCATGAGAACATAAGTGGCTAGAATTGGAGAAGCTTAGGAATGCATATAGAAGGAGAATCCCCGTGTCCTTCTTAGTTTTTATTTGTTCTTTTAATAAGTGATACTGTGGCACACATATATTTGTTTGGTTATGTCATTTGTTTGTCTTGGGTAAGCGGTAGGACTGTTACCTACTTACCTAGACTCCTGAGTCTGATGAGATATTGTCATGACTTTGTGTCTCCATTTTATGACATTTCTTATTTCATATAGTTATCTCTATAGACACGCCATGTTGTGATGATATCCATACGTCGCGCCCCTTATTCCGCCATGGTGGGGTGTGACAGAATGGTATCAGAGACAATGGTTATAGAGAATTAGGTTGCCTAGTCGTGTAGCCTAGTCTATAGCTTAAGGGTCCCTGCATATAGGCGTCATAGGAGTATGTGTGCATTTTATAGTAATTGATGTGTTTGAATATTATTTTCGCAGTATTTGTTAGGTTATGAAATACTATGGTTCATACTTAACTACATGTTATTTTCTTTACGAGTTTTGATTAGTGCGGGTGGAACCATAGTCGTATACGCTAGTCATTGTTGGATTTCGCTTAATTATGTTTTCATGTTCTTTATACATTTTGAATTTTGTCTACGCTGGTTCAGCTGGACTACGAGTTTATGTGTTTCGTGCATTGGCTATGTTATTTTAATACATGGGGTTTTGGATCTTATCTTGTGTGGTTATGTGCTTGTGAGTTGTTGGATTATGTGTTATGTGTAGTATTAATTTCTTATAAGTGTCATCATAGGAGGGAGTACATTGGTGAAAGGGAACATGTATAATTATGGAGGCCTACATAATTATATATGTGCCACAACACCACTGGACTTTCAAGTATGATTGCATGAAAGAGAGTTAATACATGCTTGTATAGTATATGTTGGATGGATTTGAGTGTATGTACGCTTATGCCTATGTATGTAAAATTATTTTCTACTTACCGGTTGTATTCTTGGGATGGTTGCTAGCTCGTTTCTCTTTGAGATGTTCAACTTCTGTAGTAGCGCATTTCTCGGGTCCTCATTTCACGTGTTTGTTTATACGGTACTTTTGGCATGAAGGATTTTGAGATGGTGGAGATTTCTTTTTGGGGTAACGATGTCTTTTGTTTCGAGTTATACATGGTAAAAAAATAGAACTTGCAAATTGAAAAAAAAAATAGTTGTTGGTAGTCGATGAAATAAGGAAGTGTCGGGATCATGTTTCAAATAAGGTGGAATATAAATTCTTTAACATATAAGCATGACTCGGTTATATAAAAATATTTTGGTTTTGATCACCTAAAGTTATTGTTCTTAAGTTAAAAATTTTGTTCTTATTTAGTGAAATATGTTAAAATCATGTAATTAATAGAGTTTTAATTTTCTGGAATTAAAATAAATTAGGTTCTAGTTTTGGTAATTAATGGGGGGTTTTAGGGTTTAAAAATCGTTTTTTTTTGTATAAATCGGAGTAGGCAGAAACTGTCGCTAAACTGTCAAAATACGTCGCTAACTGTCAGAAACTGTCGCTAATGCCTAGGCAGATTTTGAGAAAAATCGTTTTGGTCATAACTTATTCGTTTTTAAAGGTTTTTGGGTGATTCAAAAGCCTAAAATTATGTACTCGGAACATACTTTTCAAATATTCAGAAAGTTTCGTAATTGGAAGTCAGTAGTTTGGTCGAATTAATTGTACAAGTGTTGAGTTCAAGGTTAATTTTCGGACAACATGGTTTAAACTCGTGTTTTGGGTATTTTGCGGTAATGAACACTTGGAGGGTTAACATAGAGATGAGTTGGGAAGGAATTTGAGAGTTCTTTAGACCTTATTATACGTGGTTATATTTTGATGAGTTTTGATTTATGGTATTTATGAGTAAGACTGAAATCGGGGTGACAGTTTTAAACCCGTTGAGTTATGTGACGGCTCCTAACTTGGTTTCAAGACAATTATTGTTTGATGAGTTGCGAGATTTAGTTAGTTTTGTTACATAACTTTATGGTTTTGATAAGTTTCCTCGCGGACGGTTAAGGCTCATGTGTTGTTGGTTGAGATTATTTTCGTGTAAACTGAGTTCACGTTTGAACGTGAAGGTTTTATCAGGGATATGCATCCTCGTTTGTTTGCTGAGAATAAGTTTGAGTTTGGGGGTGAATCTCGGGACGAGATTTCTATTAGGAGGGAGTGGTGTTACAATCGTGGTTTTGGGTTTGTCACTTGGTCTTACTTTTAGGTTATTTTATGTGTGCTTACTTGAATTTTGTGTTTACGTGTTTATTTTGTGTGAACGAGGTTGGTGTGGTTATCGTTTACGAGTATAGAGTACTCATAAGTAAATCGAGGAACGGTTATTTCATGTTCATGAGCTCACAAGTGGTAACTATGAAATAAAAATGGTGATATTGTGGTGTTTACGTATACGTATAAGTATTATAGTAGTAGTATATTTTTTAGGATTTACGGTTTAGCATTTAGAGGTCTCGGGTGAGGTAATTATCCATATGAATATTTTTCGGGATGGTTTTAAGTCATTTAGGACTTAGTTATAAATTTTATTTCAAAATTTAAGATTTTTATAAAAGTGTATATTTTACGTCTTTTACGGTAAAACGCGTAAATTTGACTAGTTTAACGGTTTTGAGGTTTTGGAAGCTTTAGGAGCTGAAATAAATTAAGGAAAATTAAGGTAATATTATTAACATAATATTAAATAATAAAAAAACGAATTTATTGGGTGTTTGGGTCGGTTTAGACGCACCAAAGAAAGAGAAAAAGGGAAAAAGGGAAAAAAAAAAGGAAAGTTGGGTGTTATACTTGGATTAGGATTTTATGTACACACTATATAAGGTTATATAATAAATAAATAAAAACATAAATCCCTGGAGACAAAGAAAAATTCGTGGGTTTCATAGAGGAGTATTATGGTTCTTCAAAAAATTAGGTTTTCTTCATCTTCCATTGATTTAAGGTAAAAACCTTCATTAACCTTTTTAATTAAATTGTTTTTATGTTTAATTAATCATTCTTATGATGGATTAAGGGTTAGGGTTTATATAAAAATAGTAGATTAATGATGTATTAATCATAATATGATGATCATATAATCTAGGGCTTGTATTAGAAGGGTTATAGGTTATTAATTAGATCAATTTGTTTAAAACCCGTTTTTAAAAACTGGGCAGAATTTTGAGTCTATTGTTTTGATCATATCTCCGGTTCTAGGAACATTCAAGATACGATCAAACTAGCCCTGGATAGGTAATTGAGTTGGCTTTCTAAATCAAGAAACGGGAACTAAATTGGAGGTCGGGAAGTGGGTCAAAAACAGGTTACAACAGTCGTAGGTCAAAACAGTTTTGAATTCAGCCTGTTTTCTTTTTAAGTTTTGGTTTGTTTGGGGTACTTAGGGTTGCATTGGGATCTTCTCACGAACATGAGAGATGGTTTATATATTGTAGTAAGGATCTGCAATTAGGCTAAGATTGTGGTTTAGGGTAAGACCCTCTAATGGTAATGAACTTTTCATACGTTTAAAATCAGTGAATTTTGGATAGGTAGCAATATATACACATATATATGGGCCTTAACAGTAGCTTTAAGGTTAGGGCAGGTGGGAGGTTTTAGCTAACATGTATAAAAGTGTGAATATTCCTTTTACAGAAACCATGGGTATGTTTAAGTGGACGTTTGACTTAATGTTTTGAGACTTAAAACTGGGACTGTTTTGTGTAAAATTATGAACGGGATAGCTATTAAACTTAACCAAGTTAGGGACTTGTTAAGGAAGGGTAATGGGGTGATTAGAGCTTAACAATGAGGTAATTATACGGGAATAGACTAGATGTCCATCATAGGTTGATGAGCCATCTTAGTGATTGGTTCGTGTATTGATTTCGTGTTTTTGGTTTGTTAGCTTGTTGCTAGTGCGAGGACTTGTGAAGAAGCTATCAGGTGAGTTTCATAGTCCCATGTTTACTATTGTTTTGACTTCCAGATGGGATGGAAGAGACACTCTGTTGAGTTATTTATAAATTGATGTTGTGAATGTTTTTAAGGTTTGAGATGGACTTGTGTGTACATTATATGATTAACTGCTATGTGATTCCTGATTGTGTATGATTTGGATCGGGGGACATGTGCCGTCTCAGTTATTGTGGTTTGACAAGGTAGTGGCCTTGAGGTTTGACAAGGTAGTGGCCTTGTGGTTTGACAAGGTAGTGGCCTTGGGATAGGTACATAGTGTGATCATCTATGGTACCATGTTGTTTGGCAAGGTAGGAGCCTTGGATTTTTGGTTTGGAATGATTGATCTCGAATGCTAGTTGTTAATACATAATTGTAGCACATTGTCCATATGTTATTGTGTTGATGGTTGTTATTCACAGCTTGTAATTGATTTAGCGTTGGAGTCTAAACCTATGACTCTCACCAACTTTATGTTGACGTGTTTTAGTGTCTCTTTCAGGTGATACTATGGTTAAGCATGAGAACATAAGTGGCTAGGATTGGAGAAGCTTAGGAATGCATATAGAAGGAGAATCCCCGTTTCCTTCTTAGTTTTTATTTGTTCTTTTAATAAGTGATATTGTGGCACACATATATTTGTTTGGTTATGTTATTTGTTTGTCTTGGGTAAGTGGTAGGATTGTTACCTACTTACCTAGACTCCTGAGTCTGTTGAGATATTGTCATGACTTTGTGTCTCCATTTTATGACATTTCTTATTTCATATAGTTATCTCTATAGACACGCCATGTTGTGATGATATCCATACGTCGCGCCCCATATTCCGCCATGGTGGGGTGTGACATTTTGGTCTGTTTTAACTCGTGCACGTGAAATGTCGTTAGTTATCCGTGGGTTTGATTCGTTGATCGTATCTAGTGGGTTCAGGATGTAGTTTTGGGTTCGTATTGATTGGGAGCGTTGAGGTAGACATATGAAAGACTTGGTCACGCCTACACGATTAAGTAGGTGGCCCTGAGAGAATGGTCGGAATGCCCTTAGTGGGATGAAAGAGTTAAAAGTGCGTAGGCGAACTAATGTGGTCATGAGGTCTCTTAGGAGTGCCAAGGGAGATGAATAGATATTTGTATAATGTATGGGTATTGGCACAAGTAACGCGCCATAGAGAGTGTTGGAAGGGGATATAATACCTCAAAGGTATTTATGATTGTTCGTAAGGCATGTAAGTTTTCCGAAAATTTCCTGAGATTTAGTAGGTTTGCCTATTACTGTGAGGTAGAACCATAAATAGAGCAAGTAGGAGAAGTGAGAGGAGTTGTAGTTAGTGCCTTTCCAAGGAAATTATTGATGGAATGATTTTAAGAGCACAAGTTGTTAGAAATTGCAACGGATGAAAGGTAAAATTTGAGTTGCTTAGTAGTATATTGGCTGTGAAATGCGGTTGAGTGGTCTGATAAGAGGAATCATTGGTCTTTTAGAATACGTGTAGATTTTCGCGAGTAGAACGAGGTAGAAATTTATTCGTATTGCTTCTAAGAGAGGGTGCAAGGAGGACGTAGTTGAAACTGCTAAGGATGTTGTATGAACGCTTTGGGTTTACGGTTATGAATTTGGCTTCGCCGAGGCGCTAGCAATTTTCATGGAGTCAATGAACCGGGGGTGCATGACAATATATAAATGAGTTGTCATCGGGAGCATCGACGACATCTTGATCTTCTAAAATCTAAGAAGGAGGGTGAGGCGAATTATGAGTCGGTTTTGGAGTTGTTAGGAAAGGGAATTATACGTGAGATTTTAAAGTGTGAGTTTTAGGCTTAAGTTGGCCAGGACGAGTAGTCAGAGATGATGGCATATCGTGGAACCAACAAGGGGAAAAGTGAAGAAGGGCGAGGAAGGGTTTTGGAGGCTGAAGAGGTGGATTGGATAATGAGCAGATCTTGGAATTATCGGAAGGACTGGATGAATTCGCGAAGCATGACGATACGTGGAGCAAAGATTTGGATGTATACGAGGACGACAAAGAAAGGCGGTTGTTTATACGTTGTGGGAACTAAAGATTTGGAAGAACTAGATAGACTTAGTTAGTGGAGCTGGATTGTTATATCTGCCTAGAATGGTAGAGGCATTTGGGGTACGAGACGTAGAGAATGATCTATACAGATCATGAACGTCTCCAACACATATTTAATCATCTTGATTGAACATTTGGAAAAGGTGATGGGTGGAGTTAAGTGATGAAAGAAAATTGCAAGGCCAAGTACCATCTGGGAAATGCAAGCATGGTTGATGAGACATGGAATAAGAAGAATGAGGTGAAGCTGAGACGAACTTGAACTATATGGATGACGTATTAGGGTGGTTTGGATGAAGGATGTAGGTTGCACGAGTTGAGTTGTCTAAAGCAGAGAACGCGTCAACATGTATGTTGCGTGGCTTGGACAATCATATGGAGAAAAGGGACGTATACTATACTTCCTACATAGATAGGAGTAGCTTAGAAAGGGCGATGTAAGGACGAAGTTGGTGAAAGGGATACATAATAGGGTGGAGGAATAAGTACGACGAGAGTTGGGTAATAGTCGATAGACTGACTAATTCATCTCATATTTCAAGATGAATGAGAAGTCACGTAGTTGAGAAGTTGGAAGGATTGCGCACGGATGTGATGGAATAGAGGGTTTTGTGTAAAAGTTAGCCTAATATGTATGGAATTCCTTATGAAGGATTATGGCAATGGAAGAAACGATGGGAAGCAAGCGTAGTATACCGTTGATAGACTAATGTTTGGTATGAGCATACTATAGGGGTAATTGAGAAAGACGCCTAGAGCATTGGCGTGAGATTTGGAGATAGTTGGAGAACGCATTATATTAGGAAGAATTCTCCTACAAAGAGAGAGTCACCGGTGATGTGACAATCCGTCGATTTATGGTTGATATTTTATTCTCAATATTTATTTGAAAACATTATTTTAATGTTACAATATGAACTCACTTATTTTTGGGAAGAAATTTGGATTTACGTCTTGATGTAGCATCGACCACGTCTAAACCGGAGGATTCAACGTTACGTGCTTACGTTTACATACACTGTCTTTGGTGACAGTCCGACATTTCAGAAAATAAATTTATCCGTAAATATTATTTTGGAGTTTTTAAATTTGTGTTGGTTCATAAACTCACAAATTTACGAGAAGAGACTAGGACTTACGATTTTATTTTAACGTCCTTTACGACTAAACCGGAAACCTTAGGATTACGTATTTACGTTTTCGAACTCCGTTTTTGATGAGACAATTTTTATTGGATTCGTTTTGTGACGTTGATTCATAATTTATAAAAACGTTTTTCGTAAAACGACCCGAGGGCACGCAAATCGAGAAAACTAGAATCGAGAAATACTCGTAAACTAGTGAGATGGGACAAAATACATTGTCCCACCCCACTAGCTTAATGGGACGGCACTAACAAGACACCACAACCTTATGTGGCATCATATTAGCTACAAACTTACAAGTGTAAGCAAAGCTTACACCTTAAGCTACTCATTTCACTTCCTAGTCAAAACCACTAGCAACTTTCACACACACCATTTTACTTACATGAAAACCAACACAAATCCTCTCAAAAACTCTACCCTTGCCATCCACTTTGAAGCTACAAACACCCCTTTTGATCTTTTCTAGCCATGAAATACATGTTTACTAGCTCTATCATGGAGTTATCTTGAAGCCTTGATATTTTGGTGGCCATATTAACAACATTGGAGGTGATTTGCTTGTGTCCTAGGGCTGATTTCCCAACTTATGTTCTTGGTGTTTGATGATCTTGGAGTTACTTGTGGTGTTCATCAAGTTCTTGTCTTCCAAAAACAAAATATACACTTGGTTGGTAAAGAAGATCATCCTCTCCATTTTTCTCTTGTTATTTTTGTAAAGAACAAATGTATTTTCGTTCATTTTGTATATGTATATGATGTATATATGATGATAAAAATTTTATGTGGGGATTTGGTGTTGATAGATTAGATAAACATGGGTAAAAAGATGGACAAACTACATGAAAAATGGGTAAATCTTGTTTAAATGGTAGGCTGTATAAAAACAGTAACTAACCACATGTTAGACTGATGAAATGATGAAGTAGAATCCATTTACAGTAAGTACAAGATGTTATACATATGTGAGAGTTGGCCATGCAATGGAATCAATATAATGAGTGAGATATGATCAAAACAAGTTAGGTGTTCTAATCTGAATAAGCAGTTTTGTAAGGACTGTTAAGGCAAGATGAACTTAAAATGAGCAGTAGGTATAGCTAAGTTAAATGTAGCACATAATATGAAGAACATGTCACCCAAAAATGAGTTTCTAATTCATTATAGAACTCTAGATATGATAAAAATAGTGAACATGAAAATAAAAATTAAGTTTTGAGAATTAATGTTTATTATTATTATATAAGCACTCAAATTATAATATATAAAATGTAAAAGTAAAACCCACTAACTTATAAAACTTATTTATATAAATATGTAAAAGGGTAAATGAATGAATAACTTATATAAATGGTAGTGAAATAATACTTATAAGTAATAAAAACTATAAACTTGATTTTTACGACTTTTTCGGCTATTACCGTAAAAATTAACGTTTTTCGCCAAATAAAACTTAGACGATCAAACCTGTCTAATGTAAACTTTATAAAATTCATATACTGATATATAAACATATATAACAAGTAAAAACCGATAAAACCCGAACTATATAACATACGGACATTAACGGACTACGTTAACGTTATTGGACTAGTAATACAACAAAATGGACTAAAACACTTATAAACTTATTTATTGGGCTTAACCCATTTAGGCCCAACTTGTAAAGTGTAGATACTGATAATATAAGTATAACATGGATTAATACAAGTTAAGAACTTATAATAAGCTTGTTGGACTTAAAACACGAAAATAGGTAAAATTAGTAAACTAGTATAAAAGTTATCGACACATAACACAAAAATAAGTAAAAGAGAATATGTAAACCCACTTTATCATCATATATATATAATCATCATATGTATACATAATTATTATTTTTATAAATTCATTGGACAAGAGTTTAAGACGAATATTATTTGACTAGGTTTCCGTGATTGGAGTACGTACCGTACATCCGAATTGCCGATAACCCGTCTTTCCCCATCAACGTGAGTTCATAGCCTCGCACTCTTTTAAATGTTTTTATGAAATGTTTTATAAACCCGCGAGGGAGATAACATGTTAGTTTTTATAAAATAGGACACCATTTGTCCCGATTGCTTGTTTATTGATTTGGACCCGAATGATTGTATGACCCGATTGTATGACCCGATAAATGATTAAAGGACCCGATAGATGAAATCAAACGGATTATTAAAGTTAGGTTATGTCACTAAAAGTCCCATTAGCATGAATTGTAAACCACCGGGATTTGGTAGACGCTTGTGTATATAATAGTACTATTTGGGGACGATCACCCCAGTCCGCGCCTTGACAGTTGATCCCCGTCGTGCCACATTTATTGGTAAGCGAATTTATGTATGAGAAGATTTCCATAGCGTGACCTTTGTGACGACACGCTACTTTAGATGGGAAAATTGAGTATCGGGTTAGCTACCAGTTGTTGGTTTAGTAAGGTAACAATGTCATGCGGCTTATAATAATCCAAATTAACAAAATACTACTAGACGCTCCGAATTACGACGTATTGCCTGACTAGCAATACGGGGTCATACTATTGATATTATGTTCGTGTTTTGGTTTTCATAACCATATTCATATAACGGTTTTTATTTTCATACAACGTCATAAGACGTATTGTATGATGTTTTTACAACATCGGCTCGTATAATGATTTTTTGGCAAACGCCTATATTATGATTTTGATGAAGATTTGTATAAAATGACTTTGGCTATTTTATGGCCTATTAAAATGATTTGTACAAAATGATTTTCAGTAATAATTTTATACTGATATTATATTGATGGATTTTATTAAACTCTATGAATTCACTCGGCGTTATCGCTAACCTTTTCTTTTAACATGTTTTATCTCAGGTACTTGAAGGTAATTCTTGGGAAGACAACAAGAATTCATGGCCCGCACCTAAATACTTATTTCCATTCAAATGCTTTGTAAAACCTGTATTAAATACAATGACTTGGGACCGATGTAACTTTGATATTTATGAATGGAAATGCTTTATTAATAAACGACGCGATTTTTATGCGTTGTCTATGATGTGAGTAATGTGCTATCCCGTAACACCAACTAGTCTTCCGCTGTATTGAGTTGTATAAATTTGGGGGTGTTACAGTTTGGTACCAGAGCTCTCGTTATAGAGAACGAAAGATTTTTAAAACCAAGGTTTTGAATAAAACATTTCAAAATCTTTTAACTAAAAAAATTTTTCTAAAAATGTGTAAAAATCTTTTGACTATAACGGTGCCGAAGAATTCCCGAGTTACCGACAAGTCCAGACTGAGAAGTATTATTTTAATATATATATAACTCGGATTCTATATATATGATGTAATTTTATTACATGATTGTTTGATGATTGTTTTGATATTTATACGAGGTATTTATACGACGTAGATTGTCACAAGTAACCCTAACTCCCCTAGTAAATTAATCGAAGCTATTCTCGTAGGAATTCCAGCTATCCTAGATCTAAACCAAGTTGTGGATATTTATGATCCCAACAAATGGTTGATATTCGTAGAAATGTAGATATTAGTTGATTGCGATATTGAAAAAGGATTGGCGAGATTAAAACTGATATCGATGTCATGACGATCTTTTCTTATAGAGTGGAGTTTGAAAAAACGTTACCACCTAGAAAGATGTCATCTGATTCGTTGTCATCCAATTCTTAATTTGAAATCGAAAGGGTGAATGTTGCACTTGAGGCTGTCATTGGAACCATTACCCAAAAGCCTCATGCCACTAGTACCTTTTCGAGAAATCTGAGTGAATGTGTGAGTCATCTCATGCTAGTGACTCATTTGATAATTGTTGTTGTAAGAAATATAGGATTGGAAATTAAGTGTTGTTCATATCGAGCTTTTATTGCCCTATTAAGGTTTATGAATAAGGTTGAAAGTATTGGAGAATGAAGTAGGATATCGAATTGAGTTTAAAATTGGTTGAAACTTGAACAAAGTAAAATTTAACTCATATGGAATATGAGATTGTTAAGAGGAAATCGTTAAGTTTTTTGATTGAATTATTAGTTTTTAAATTATTGTTAGTTTGTGTTAAGGGTTGTTCCTAGGCCATTGTCCACTAATGAGGATGCCCAGTGTCCAAGAAATAAATTGAAGAAATCTTCTTCTGAATTAGGACCAATGGATCTTCCGGGACATATGGAACACCTAATGACTCTTGTAGATTTGTATTCATTGTGGTATCTTTTAAAAATCCCTAACTTAACTGAGATATCAGTTGGTAGGATGAGTTTTGGAAATTGTATGACATAGTGACACGTAATGTGTTACGGTACAATTTGACTTGTTTGTGGTTAATGAAAAAGATTACCTTTGATTGCTAAATTCTACATGTATAGATGTTGTCTATCTTTTCTTGCTTCATCCTAATGCTCATATTAGTGATGTAACCATTGAACAAGTACTCATATTGATTGAGTTACGTTGTGAATTATTCTTTTAGAGTGCCATCGAGATCATGAACCTCATGATTATTTGGCTAAAGCTCATTTCCTATCATATTGTAGTTAGTTCTTGGTGAACAACTCTTCGTCACTCTTTTGCAGATCACTCATTCTTTTTATAAGATAAAACAGTATGCCTTGAGAAAAATTGAATTTTCATCACTATAAGAATTATTCATAGTGAGATTTATAAGTGACTGTTATTGAAATGATGTTGTTTATAAAACACTTTGGAAAACCTAATTGTTTTCATAACAAAGAAAATCATTGTAAATTTATTTTTGATTCTTATTTAAGAATTAAGCATGAAAATGTTTTTATTATAAACATGATGGTAAAATTTTGACGAACTGAGTATTGCATTGTTAATCTTGAAATTGTATATAGTTGCGCGCCTACATACAATTTGAAATGGACCGTGCAAGGCTGATTAGTAGTCACCATAAAACTAATGAATAAACACTACATTTTCTTTGAAGATCGTGAAAGATTAAATTTTATGAGATCTACAAGAGGTGAAAAATAGGGACATAGTGTTAGGGACACCTACATATGTGCCTGTAGCATCTATTCTTCTGAGTTGAATTTACGCATCTGTGGAATTCGTCTTATTTGACAATTGATATTCCGTTCTTGTCCAATTCTCCCGTAGTGAGATTCTTAGGAAAAACATCTGATTACCGAGTGTTGATACCCGACTGGATGTATTGACATTCTTATCATTTCTTATGATTTGATTTCATTTGAATGACCTGGGTAACGATCCGAGGAGCTTTCGAATGCGTACTCAAATTATGAAAACATGGGATATATTCATATTCATTAAATGTTTTCGGCTGTATCTAATTTGAAATTCTCTCGCATAGATTATGCGTTAACCTTACTCTTTTAATAGTAGTTGTGTCTCCAGATATCCTTGAACTTGTGAAGGATTATGAGTTATTATTAGTCTTTTGAGAAGTTCACATCTTATCGACGGCAATAAAACTGAAAAGTTGATAGTGCCCGTAGAATGGATTGATTGATTATGACATGACGACATTGTCTTAATTGATGGGAACTCGAGTAGAATTCCCCTAAATGATAAGATGTTGATTATCAAAAGTGATCTAAATAATTCTTGATGGATGACCATATCCTGCATTTAGACTTGAAATTATAACGTGAATGGTTGTGAACTAGTTATAGACATTGTAATCTAGAAGAACCTAATATGAATTTATTAAAAGACGTTTTTGTTATTTGAAACTTTAGGAGGTATTTATTGGTAAATTACCTAGACTTTCGCCATTAAGGCAAGTAGAATTTGGTATTGATTATATTCTCGGTGTTGCACCTGTGGCTTGTGCACTGCACGTCAGCACCATCTAAATTAAAGGAATTACCGTACAATTAAGAAAGTTGTCGGAGAAAGATTTTATTATACCAAGCCTGTCATCATGAAGAGCTATGGTGTTATCATTCCTTATATTTATAGATTACTATAAACTGAGTAAATTGACAATCGAAAACGATATCCATAACTCGAAATGGAAGATTTGTTCGATCATTTACAAGGTTTTTTGTAACACCCCCACAAAATGCTATGCGCAGCGGAACTACAACATTGGGTGCTACACAGTTATCATTGCACACAAGATATATCAAACGACTCTAAACGACGTCAACTTAAAACTTAAATTAAAAATTGTTAGATGATACATGTCCACGGTTTTTCCAACCCCACTTGGTACAACAGAGTTTAGCGTTTTCGGTCCCCATGAATCTTGACCCAAGAATTTCAGTTTCACAACAACATTACATTAAAATTTAAAATGTTTAAGTAGGAAAGGGAGGAAAAACAAGCAGACTCCAAGCCATACACACAACATCCATCCCATGCACGCTCCATGCTACACTTCAGCGGTTACCTGAAACACATGCCAAAATTTGGTCAACGAAAACGTTGAGTGGAATTCATAGGTTTTACAATTCATTTTGAACGTATATAAATTAAAAACCATTCGTGATCATCCATAGACTTGTCGATCAAACAATCTATATTCAGGATACTGACAATTGTGTTTAAGCTCATGACACTAAACCCTTAACTCAATCACCCGCGTAATAATTACCGGCGTGACTCAGATGAAACCATGGCCCCTAATAAGGCATCAGTTGCAATTATACCTTTTCTCTTATCAAAAATTATCCGTCCGCAGGGGGTATCAACGTACTAGCCCTCGTCTCGGATAGGGTAGTCAACCCCATAGTACTATCACTTTGTATAAGCGGCTATTTCCCCCTTCTCGAGGGCAGGACAATAGTTAATAGTTCATGAAATTAGGGTCTTTTGCAACTAGGTACTCAACACAATTTCTAAGGCAACATTCGGGTCTAACAATCATTCATGACATACGTTCCTTTTAAAAACTAGCATGCATTTCCCTCGCGGGTAAAACAGTTTGAAATAATAGTAAGCGAGGCTATAAATTCACACCTTATATATTAAGTAGTCGGTAGTTCGAGAGATGATCACTGGCGACGATACGGATGCCCGGGTAAATCAACACCTATCAACAAATAACGCGTAATGAGTAATCTCATTTTAA
Source organism: Glebionis coronaria (assembly GCA_025667525.1). Classification (NCBI taxonomy): domain Eukaryota; kingdom Viridiplantae; phylum Streptophyta; class Magnoliopsida; order Asterales; family Asteraceae; genus Glebionis; species Glebionis coronaria. The sequence goes on along the minus strand of CM046876.1, from coordinate 96,995,103 downwards.
ATACCTTACGGTACTGTATAAAATAGATAGATACTAGTCACTTAGGACAATTATAACTCACGCCAAAACAAAACAACAAGCATCACTCATTTTACACCATTCGTTCTTATTATTTACGTTATCCATTTTTATTCATTTTCGCCGGTACTTACCGAAAGTACGGGCTGTTTTACTATATTTAACCATTCCTATAAAATTTGACAAAATTCTCAAAAATACTATAAGACCTGTAGATAACACACTTTTAATCCCAATAAAAGGTTTTACTTCTACGACCCGTTACTCAACGCTTTTCCAAAAACTACATTTTCCGGGCTGAAATTGTACTTCGACCAACTTGGACCTCTTTGACCTATTTGAAATGCACCTTTGACTTCTTTGACTCCTAAGTCCACTTATAGACTCAATTACACAGGTTTGTGACCAAAATTTGACCCTTGACCTTTTACCAATTCATACTTGTGGTCCTCGGGATTTGACTAAAACTATACATAAATTCGGATTATGAAAGTTCTCGTCTCCCGGTACACGATCTTTAAAACCTCATAACTTTTAGCTCGTTTTGAGTCACGAGCTCTACCTTATACTAAATTAAAGCTAAGAAGACCCTCTATGACTACATTTAGCTATCTAGACCTGTAGGAAAAATTATTTTTATGAAAAGGTCTTAAACTTTCTGCCTAAATTTATCCATACCAAAATCACACTTAAGCTCGATTCCAAACCTATTAATCATTACTAGGCTTCATCCTAAGCATTCCCAATCATAACCAAACACTAATTTCAGTCCCTAACCCCTATTGATCATCAACCTCATAATCTAAAAATCTAAAAACAAACATGCAAACACTTGTACCCATTTAACACATCAATAAACACAAGGCTAAACACAAAAACAAAGCTCAAAATCATCAATCACCATGGCTCCCCAAACACCCCCTTTTGCCGTGGGGTTTGGGTGACCAAATCACCACAACCAAATCAATTTTGGTGGGTTTGATTAGTGATTATACTCCCATTATACATGAATTTAACATGCATCAATCCAATTAACCTCAAAAACGAGTTTGAATGATCTTGAAAATTTTTGGAAAAATTTTGTTAATGCATGTTTGAAATAACCATGGATTAACACTCACCAATGGATTTTAGAAGGTGGTCTAAGGTTAGATTTTGTCAAAACTCAAAAAAAATGGTGGATGGTGGTGGTGTGGGTGTTTGGCCGTCGGCCTAGAGAGAGAGAGGGAGAGTGTTTGTCTTTTTTTTTTTGTGAAATGTTTGTATGTGTTTGTGTTGTGTCCCTTTTTGTGGAATTGGGAGGACTAAAGTGCAATTAAAGGTTTCTTTTGGCCTCAAGTAAAAACGTCATTTAAAACTTTGCGGGATTGACTCACTAGTCAATTTAGAAAATTTTACGGGAGTCGGAAATCATCCCGAACACTCCAAAATACTTTTGGGATACTTTAAATGTACTCGGAAGGCTATAAAACTCACCCGACTCAACTTAACACGAACCGTAAGTAAAATTCTCGAAAAATTACATTATCGATAAATCGTCAATAATTATAGAAAGTTGGGCATCCATCGGGATCGTAATCGTCATCGTCCTTCTTGAATCGTCAATCGTAAAAATTATAACCTCGAACATCGGCTTTAACCAATATACTTATATATATAGAAATTAAAATTTATTAAAAATTTCAAAAATTAGCGTAATTTAGGGTAACGTTAATGACCTCGGTTCTAGGGTGTCACATCCACCCCTCCTTAAAGAGAGCGACGTCCCGGCGCTCGCCTCTTCTTATACTCACATTTCGTTCTGCTGGAACAGATGAGGATACCTTTCCTTGAAAAAGTCCTCACGTTCCCAAGTGTATTCCGGTCCACGCTTAGAATTCCATCGAACCTTCACAATAGGAATTCTACTACGCTTCAGCCTCTTGACCTCTCGGTCCATAATTTCCACAGGTTCTTCCACAAAATGCATTTTGTCGTCCAGTCGAATCTCGTCCAAAGGAATCACCAATTCCTTATCCGCCAAACTCTTCTTTAGGTTCGATACGTGAAACGTGTCGTGAATAGCACTAAGCTCGCTCGGCAATTCTAACTTGTACGCTACTGGTCCAATTCGTTCAACGATCTTAAATGGTCCAATATACCTCGGACTCAACTTTCCTTTCTTCCCAAAACGAATTACACCCTTCCACGGCGATACCTTGAGCATAACCATATCTCCAACTTCAAACTCCAATGGTTTCCTTCTGTTATCGGCATAACTCTTCTGTCGGCTTCTCGCAGCAAGTAGTCGGTTCTTGATTTGCACAATCTTCTCTGTCGTTTCTAAAACCATTTCGGGTCCAGTCAATTGACTTTCTCCTACTTCACTCCAACACACAGGCGATCTACACTTCCTTCCATACAATGCTTCGAACGGTGCTGCCTTGATACTCGCATGATAACTATTATTATACGAAAACTCCACCAGAGGCAAGTGGCGTTCCCAACTTCCTCCAAAATCAATCACGCATGCTCGGAGCATGTCCTCCATCGTCTGAATAGTTCGTTCACTCTGGCCGTCAGTTTCCGGGTGATAAGCCGTACTTAAACTCAATTCAGTGCCCATCGCACGTTGAAGCGATTTCCAAAATTCCGAAGTAAATCTACTATCGCGATCCGAAATGATCGATAACGGCATTCCATGTCTGCAGACGATCTCTTTCACGTACACACTAGCTAGCTTTTCCATGCTGTCCGTCTTCTTCATAGGTAAGAAATGAGCAGATTTCGTTAATCTATCCACAATTACCCATATCATATCACATCCACTAGGAGTTCTAGGTAAACCCGTCACGAAATCCATAGCGATTTTCTCCCATTTCCATTCCGGGATCTCTGGTTGTACCAACAATCCAGATGGTTTCTTATGTTCTGCTTGAACCTTCGCACAAGTCAAACACTTACTAACGTAACGAGCAATATCCGCCTTCATATTCGGCCACCAATAAACTTTCTTCAGGTCGTGATACATTTTATCCGATCCAGGATGTATCGAATACTTCGACTTATGAGACTCGTTCATAACCAATTCTCGAACTCCAGGCTTTCCTTCCTCAGATGAACACAATGGTAACCAAATCCGATTTTCAAAATATCTCAGTCCGTCTGACCTAATCACGAAAAGAGGTTTCAACATTCGTCCCAAGTTCTCAGCTTCAACATTCCCTTTCATTAGTCCCCTCTCTTGAAGCTTCAGTATAGTTTCGGTTAAGTCAACGCTCTCAGTCATCACCAAAGCTCTGACCCTCAAAGGTTTCTCCCGTTCCTTCCTACTCAGTGCATCCGCTACAACATTCGCCTTGCCAGGGTGGTAGCGAATTTCGCAGTCGTAATCACTCAGTAGTTCAACCCATCGTCTCTGTCGCATATTCAACTCCTTTTGATCTAAAATGTGTTGCAAACTCTTGTGGTCAGTGAATACAACACACTTCGTCCCATACAAATAGTGTCTCCACAACTTCAACGCAAAAACTACAGCTCCTAATTCCAAATCGTGCGTCGTGTAGTTCTCCTCATTCTTCCTCAGTTGCCTCGATGCGTAAGCTATCACCTTTTCACGTTGCATCAATACCGCTCCATAACCCTTACGAGATGCATCACAATACACTACAAAGCCTTCGCTTCCTTCAGGCAATGACAATATCGGTGCGGAACATAACTTGTCCTTGAGCGTTTTGAAAGCGAGTTCTTCCTCATTTCCCCATTCATACACCCTATTCTTTTCGGTAAGCCTTGTCAATGGTTTTGCAATCAACGAAAATCCTTCGATGAACCTTCGATAATACCCAGCTAAACCAAGGAATTGTCGAACTTCAGTCGGCGTTGTCGGTGCCGACCATTCCCTGATCGCTTCGACCTTGGCAGGATCCATGCGAACTCCCTTGCTATCAATCACGTGACCTAGGAACTGCATGGATTCTAACCAAAACTCACACTTCGAGAATTTCGCATACAGCTTCTCCTTCTTTAACAACTCCAAAGTCTTCCTCAGGTGCTTCTCGTGCTCCTCCTTACTCTTAGAGTAAATAAGTATATCATCGATGAAAACAATAACAAACTTATCTAGATACGGCTTGCACACGCGATTCATGAGGTCCATGAATACAGCAGGCGCGTTCGTCAACCCAAACGGCATCACTCGAAATTCAAAGTGTCCATACCGCGTACGAAAGGCAGTTACAGGAATATCCTCCTCTCTTACACGCAGTTGATGATACCCTGATCTTAAATCGATCTTTGAGTATACACTGGAACCTTGCAATTGATCAAACAAATCGTCAATCCTCGGCAATGGGTACCGATTCTTAACCGTCAGCTTGTTGAGTTCCCTATAGTCAATACACATCCGAAATGAACCATCTTTCTTCTTCACAAACAACACTGGCGCTCCCCAAGGTGATGAGCTCGGCCTAATAAATCCCTTGTCCATCAATTCCTTCAGTTGATCCGATAACTCCTTTAACTCGGATGGTGCTAAGCGATAAGGTGCACGCGCAACCGGCGCAGCTCCTGGCACCAAATCAATTCGAAACTCGACCTCACGGGTGGGTGGTAAACCTGGCAACTCGTCTGGAAAAACTTCCGGATATTCGCAGATAACAGGTACCTCTTCAATCCTCGCCTCTAAATCACCATCACTCGAAACTTGTGCCAAAAACACATCGCATCCGTTCTCTACATACTTCATCATTTTCAAACAGGAAATCACTTTCAAACGAGAAGTGCATTCATCTCCCTTCACCGTCAAGACTTTATTCCTCAACGGAATCTGAACTAATCTCTCGCCACAGGCGATCATAGCACTGTGCGCCCTTAGCCAATCCATTCCCACAATCACGTCAAACGATCCTAGCTCTATAGGCATCAAGTCGATTTTAAAAGCGTAATTTCCTAACTTCAAGGTACACCCTTTCAGTATAGAATTTGTACTAACAATTTTTCCATCGGCTAACTCAACGTTATAACTAGTCGCTAACAACACCGGTTTTCTATCGATATGACGACTAAATTTAACATCTACAAAACTCTTGTCGGAGCCAGAATCAAACAAAATACTAGCATAACAAGCGTCTAGCAAAAACGTACCGGTAACCACGTTAGGACCCTGTGGTTTATCAGCCGTCCCTACTTGATATACAGCAGCAGCGTTGTTACCTCCCCGCTTGTTTCCTGCCTTCGGGCAATTCACTTGCACATGGACTCTCTCTCCACATCCAAAGCATCCCCTCATTCTGATAGCATTCACCCCAGTGGCTACTCCTCCCGCTCGGCAACCAGACGTCCTATGACCTGCTTTTCCACATTTGCCGCATGCAGGCGGGCAATTCCCGACATGGTACAAATTGCACCTGCCACAGTGGGGATTCACTTTTACTCCTCTAGGGTTCGTCACAGCCCTCATCCCTTCATTCCTTCGTTGGTTAAACTGCTGATTGCGGTTCTGACCATGGTTGTTTCGATTTCCACCTCGGTTCTGGCCCTGGGATTGATTGCTTTGTGCCGCTTCCCATTTTCTCTTGTTTCCTTCAGCAATGAAGTTCTGCTTGTCCTGGAGCTTGACGTCCATCAATGCGTGAGCCATCTGGACCGCTTCATCAAACGACCCAGGTTTTGACGAAGTCGTCTCACCTTTGATATTGCTGGATAAACCTTTGATGTACTGTTTCATCTTCTTGGCATCATTGGCAAAAACATCCGGACACAAAAGGCTTAATTCATTAAACCTCCTGGTGTAAGCAGCGATATCATTGTTCTTCAAGGTCAAGTGCCTCAACTCATCTTCCAATTGACCCAATTCCTCTTCTGGGCAGAACTTCTTAGTCAACAGAGCTTTTGTCGCAGTCCACGTCCTTGCATTCGCTACAGCTAATCCAACCGTGGCTACTTGGGTGTTCCACCAACTTAACGCATCATCAAGAAACGTAGCAGCCGCAAACTTCACCTTGTCCGCTTCTGAACAACCGCTGATTTCGAAAGTACTTTCAACCTTTTCCAACCATCTTCTAAGTTCTAGAGCTCCACCCGTTCCACGAAATTGCGTGGGACCGCATTTCATAAAACTAGAATAGGTACACACTCTCGGGGCTTGCTGTCTCCCCGCGTTTCTACCCTGATCCTGATTTCTCCCGGCTCGGTCTGCTTCTAGCGCATTTGCTATAGCTTCCTGAATCATTGTGTTTACACGATCGGCGGTTAACTTTGGAGGCATGGTGTTATCGAATATCTCTTTCTGCAAGACAGGGAAAATAGAAAAACAATGTAAGTATACACATCAAGATTAAGATGGATTTCTCTTTCAAGACATAATATAAATACAACGACACATCACTACAGAGTTACTAATATTCATCAATTCACATCACAAAAGATCAGATTTAAGACATATCACAGATCATGAAAGGTAACATAGATTGTATTGATAATTAACCAAAATTGTGACAAGTATTGCCACTACAATCGTTCACCATAAAACTTAAGTCCTCAAGTTTTTCATCATAATGCCATCATACAAAAGTCTAAAACAGTTCTATTAAGATGATCAAAGAAAAAATACAAGACAAGCAACTAGGCATGTGGTGATCCACACGGCCTCTTGGATGGCGGTTCGTCATCATCTTCCTCGGGTTCCTCATCGCTATCGTCCTCGTCCACATCATCCATTTTTCTCTTTCCTTTGTCATTCGGCCCACATTCAGTCTCCTTTTTCGTCCCTGACGTAGACCCACACTCAGTCGCTACCTGACTTCCCACAGTAATACAAGCACCTCTAGTAGGTGGATGGATCATGTAGTCATTAGCCTCCATCTCCAAATCGTCCACGAATCTCCAATCTGGGGGCAATGATGCTCTCACTCGATGTTCCCAACTCTGCATCCTTGACAATCTCACTTGATCTTCCCTAACACGGTCAAGACTAGCGCTCAAATTCGCAACCATCGATCTTAGACTGTTGATGTCACTTTTGTTTACATTTCCATCATACTCAAATCTTGCAGTCCTTTCCAACAGTCTTTGGTCTGCCCTTTCATTCTCGTCGAATCTACTGATCACCCTTGATTCCACTATGTACCGCATGCACATTGATTCGTCCAAACCTCTCACAACACGACGTACGTCATGATAAACTCTCGGTCCTGGGCAGCAAACTCTTGAGATGCCTTGATGAAGAGAATTTGCGCTCACGGCACCTTCGGATCTTCTGGGGATACCTGGTGCACCAACCAGATGGGAAGTATGCATAGGCCTGGGGCAAGTAGTTCTTCTTTGGTCGAGGTCCTGGGCTTGCACATCGTTCGTCTCAGCTTGTCCTACAGCAGCTGTCCCAACACTTCCCCCTTCGTGACCTACGACGTAATCGTTTCCATTATCATTAGGCGGTACCTCGGCCATTCCTGCAATAACAGCGAATTTCGGAGGGTACATAAGTAATTATACAATAGTTATAAATACATGCATGCAAATGCAATGCAAAGGTGGTACATATGCCCAAAATGTAATAATATGATGCTCATGCATGATTAATACAAAAATTACGATGTCGGATATTCCACGTATAATTTCAACGTCTACATATAGTAATTTCCATACTTACGTAATAATTACCCACATATACTTCAACTCAAAAGTGTACGTCAAATGCCATGAATACAAAAATAAATCTTACCGGAGCCATGCAGGATAGTTGTGTGTGCTTGGACCATTTCTTACGACACCAAAAGTTATAGTTTAGGATTTTCAAAAACGACCTAGTTCTCTATAACTCATGGCTCTGATTACCAATCTGTAACACCCCCACAAAATGCTATGCGCAGCGGAACTACAACATTGGGTGCTACACAGTTATCATTGCACACAAGATATATCAAACGACTCTAAAAAGACGTCAACTTAAAACTTAAATTAAAAATTGTTAGATGATACATGTCCACGGTTTTTCCAACCCCACTTGGTACAACAGAGTTTAGCGCTTTCGGTCCCCATGAATCTCGACCCAAGAATTTCAGTTTCACAACAACATTACATTAAAATTTAAAATGTTTAAGTAGGAAAGGGAGGAAAAACAAGCAGACTCCAAGCCATACACACAACATCCATCCCATGCACGCTCCATGCTACACTTCAGCGGTTACCTGAAACACATGCCAAAATTTGGTCAACGAAAACGTTGAGTGGAATTCATAGGTTTTACAATTCATTTTGAACGTATATAAATTAAAAACCATTCGTGATCATCCATAGACTTGTCGATCAAACAATCTATATTCAGGATACTGACAATTGTGTTTAAGCTCATGACACTAAACCCTTAACTCAATCACCCGCGTAATAATTACCGGCGTGACTCAGATGAAACCATGGCCCCTAATAAGGCATCAGTTGCAATTATACCTTTTCTCTTATCACAAATTATCCGTCCGCAGGGGGTATCAACGTACTAGCCCTCGTCTCGGATAGGGTAGTCAACCCCATAGTACTATCACTTTGTATAAGCGGCTATTTCCCCCTTCTCGAGGGCAGGACAATAGTTAATAGTTCATGAAATTAGGGTCTTTTGCAACTAGGTACTCAACACAATTTCTAAGGCAACATTCGGGTCTAACAATCATTCATGACATACGTTCCTTTTAAAAACTAGCATGCATTTCCCTCGCGGGTAAAACAGTTTGAAATAATAGTAAGCGAGGCTATAAATTCACACCTTATATATTAAGTAGTCGGTAGTTCGAGAGATGATCACTGGCGACGATACGGATGCCCGGGTAAATCAACACCTATCAACAAATAACGCGTAATGAGTAATCTCATTTTAAATACCTTACGGTACTGTATAAAATACATAGATACTAGTCACTTAGGACAATTATAAATCACGCCAAAACAAAACAACAAGCATCACTCATTTTACACCATTCGTTCTTATTATTTACGTTATCCATTTTTATTCATTTTCGCCGGTACTTACCGAAAGTACGGGCTGTTTTACTATATTTAACCATTCCTATAAAATTTGACAAAATTCTCAAAAATACTATAAGACCTGTAGATAACACACTTTTAATCCCAATAAAAGTGTTTACTTCTACGACCCGTTACTCAACGCTTTTCCAAAAACTATATTTTCCGGGCTGAAATTGTACTTCGACCAACTTGGACCTCTTTGACCTATTTGAAATGCACCTTTGACTTCTTTGACTCCTAAGTCCACTTATAGACTCAATTACACAGGTTTGTGACCAAAATTTGACCCTTGACCTTTTACCAATTCATACTTGTGGTCCTCGGGATTTGACTAAAACTATACATAAATTCGGATTATGAAAGTTCTCGTCTCCCGGTACACGATCTTTAAAACCTCATAACTTTTAGCTCGTTTTGAGTCACGAGCTCTACCTTATACCAAATTAAAGCTAAGAAGACCCTCTATGACTACATTTAGCTATCTAGACCTGTAGGAAAAATTATTTTTATGAAAAGGTCTTAAACTTTCTGCCTAAAGTTATCCATACCAAAATCACACTTAAGCTCGATTCCAAACCTATTAATCATTACTAGGCTTCATCCTAAGCATTCCCAATCATAACCAAACACTAATTTCAGTCCCTAACCCCTATTGATCATCAACCTCATAATCTAAAAATCTAAAAACAAACATGCAAACACTTGTACCCATTTAACACATCAATAAACACAAGGCTAAACACAAAAACAAAGCTCAAAATCATCAATCACCATGGCTCCCCAAACACCCCCTTTTGCCGTGGGGTTTGGGTGACCAAATCACCACAACCAAATCAATTTTGGTGGGTTTGATTAGTGATTATACTCCCATTATACATGAATTTAACATGCATCAATCCAATTAACCTCAAAAACGAGTTTGAATGATCTTGAAAATTTTTGGAAAAATTTTGTTAATGCATGTTTGAAATAACCATGGATTAACACTCACCAATGGATTTTAGAAGGTGGTCTAAGGTTAGATTTTGTCAAAACTCAAAAAAATGGTGGATGGTGGTGGTGTGGGTGTTTGGCCGTCGGCCTAGAGAGAGAGAGGGAGAGTGTTTGTCTTTTTTTTTTTTGTGAAATGTTTGTATGTGTTTGTGTTGTGTCCCTTTTTGTGGAATTGGGAGGACTAAAGTGCAATTAAAGGTTTCTTTTGGCCTCAAGTAAAAACGTCATTTAAAACTTTGCGGGATTGACTCACTAGTCAATTTAGAAAATTTTACGGGAGTCGGAAATCATCCCGAACACTCCAAAATACTTTTGGGATACTTTAAATGTACTCGGAAGGCTATAAAACTCACCCGACTCAACTTAACACGAACCGTAAGTAAAATTCTCGAAAAATTACATTATCGATAAATCGTCAATAATTATAGAAATTTGGGCATCCATCGGGATCGTAATCGTCATCGTCCTTCTTGAATCGTCAATCGTAAAAATTATAACCTCGAACATCGGCTTTAACCAATATACTTATATATATAGAAATTAAAATTTATTAAAAATTTCAAAAATTAGCGTAATTTAGGGTAACGTTAATGACCTCGGTTCTAGGGTGTCACATTTTTGATTAATGGCATAGTTATCATCAACTTCGCATCTGCGAAAAAGATTATCTATTCCTATCATTACATCCAGAACTTGTGATGAACATTATGAGTTTCACGTGATGTCGTTTGGATTGACCGATGCACATGTAGCATTCATAAATTTGGTGAATCACGTGTGTAGGCTGTAATTTGATAAATTCATGCTTGTGATCATTAAGGACCATTTGTTTGTTTATAAGTATAAGAAGGAGTTAAAAATTTTTTTATAGATTGCCCTGAATTGACCGAACAATAAAAACATGTACCTTGAATATTTAACATGAGATTTAAGACTTAATACTTTACATGAGTTAACCGTGTGATTAATAGATAATGGAATATAAATTGACTCTTAAAATTTAGAAGTCATTTAAGACTTTGAGTTATACTAAAAAGAAAGTGCAAACATATTTTGACAAATGTTTTAACAAAGGATTTTTAGGGATTATTCCCTTATACACAAACCATTTAACTAAACTTCTGTTTAGGGGTAAATGTTTGTGTATACCTTAAGACAACCTAAGAAGGATTTAGGAAACCATTTAAACCATGACTTAAAATTTGAAACGACAATTTTTTCTTTTCAAATAAGAAAATTTTGACCAAAGTGTAACCAAAGATTTTTCGAACATTTACGAATCTTAATAATTATTTTCGATAAATCAACAAAAATCGTGTTAATTAAGTTCAAATTTATTTTTGAACATTTTATATAATTTGTCGAACTAAGAAATTTAAAACTTTTACGTTTACGCCTCATAAAAATTAACTAATAATTATTTAATTAATTATAATAATTATCGACCCTTTAGACGACGGATTGAGTAAAACGGATAAAAATGATAGTAAAGACGAAACTAAAACATAGAAGATATGAAGAAAGAATTTTGAATAAATACGGTTATGATATTTATTTCATCAGGAAAGTGAAAGTAATTACTGACACATTATGTATAAAAGATAAAGAACCAATTAGGAGATGTTCCTTAATAATAAAGGTGCAAAATAAATTGCCGAACAATTTAAAAATAGCCGATGATTGTAAAAAGGATAATATAGATAATAAAAAGTGGTTCGCGGATAATGTGGACCATTAGAATTGAGAAGCTGATAGCGTTAAATATTTTAAAGACCTCTTGTGATTGTCTAAATATGGAGATTTAGAGATATAGTTATGTTGGAATTTGTAAGTATAAGTATTCTATTTATGTCATTTCTGACTAAAAGTATCTTTGTCTGAAGAAGTTGTACTGATGGCAATTATGAAGGCAGACATCGCCTCATACATTAGTAAACGTCTAGCTATTGCAAACGTCATCATCTGAATTTGATTTGATTTGGGTCATCGTCGACAGACTGACCAAATCTGCTAATATCATTCCCGTTAATGATAAATGAAAAAGAGTTATGTAAACATCGTGTGCCTGTATCGAACATCTATATCAAGATCCTCGCTTCGCACCGAATTTCTAGAGATTTGCTCAGAAATCATTAAGAACGAACCTTGATGAGAGTACTATGTACCACCCCAATCGAAAGGATGAGGTAAAGTAACGATACAAAATACTATAAGTGCTACTTTATGTTTGAATGATTGACCTTTGGTAATGAACTGTATAATCGTTTTCCTTTGGAAGGATTATCATTGATAATCATCATATTAGGATCGAGATCGAATCTTGTTAGGATCTAAATATTAGAACATCTGTAAGCAAGAGTTGAGATGAAGACATCCGACATACACCCATTGTGAGTTGGACATGTCTTTTAGGTTTAAGGTTTCCTATGATGGCGAACCTAACCTTACAAAATACCCGACCCGCGAGATCTGAAATGATTGTTGAAATTAGGATCTGATTATTGACTGCCGGTAGTGGGCAAGAGGTTATGTGAATATGAAATGTAGATCTTGAAGTGCCAGATGGGTAGCGAAGTTATGCGAAAAATTTTAACCTTGGAGAAATGAATTAATGATCTAACAAATCATGGGATGTAAGTCCCCGTTGTATGGGACCATTGAGATGATATAAAAGATTGGTTTGAAAGGCATATAAGCTGGATCTACCCTAGGACTTCAAGGACTGCGTGAATTATGTTTCGTAAACCGAACTTGATAAATATCTATCAAGTTAAAATCTGAATTCTTCTTGATAAAGCTTAGATCGGCGAAAAGTTGCATTCATCAAAAACCCGTAAACATCATGGATAGAGAAAGTAAGTCAACATTTAGCCTGATCTTATTCCCGTAGTTATGTTTGATGAAACTCGCGTATTGTAATGAATTACACTTGTGACAAAAGACCGAATGTGGAGGAGATACCCACATGGCTTTAACTCTATAAGAAGCGAGTAGTAAGATGATCTTTGAGGACAAAGATCCTGTTTAGGGGTAAATGCTGTGACAATCCGTCGATTTATGGTTGATATTTTATTCTCAATATTTATTTGAAAACATTATTTTTATGTTACAATATGAACTCACTTATTTTTGGGAAGAAATTTGGATTTACGTCTTGAAGTAGCATCGACTACGTCTAAACCGGAGGATTCAACTTTACGTGCTTACGTTTACATACACCGTCTTTGGTGACAGTCCGACATTTCAGAAAATAAATTTATCCGTAAATATTATTTTGGGGTTTTTAAATTTGTGTTGGTTCATAAACTCACAAATTTACGAGAAGAGACTAGGACTTACGATTTTATTTTAACGTCCTTTACGACTAAACCGGAAACCTTAGGATTACGTATTTACGTTTTCGAACTCCGTTTTTGATGAGACAATTTTTATTGGATTCATTTTGTGACGCTGATTCATAATTTATAAAAACGTTTTTCGTAAAACTACCCGAGGGCACGCAAATCAAGAAAACTAGAATGGAGAAATACCCGTAAACTAGTGAGATGGGACAAAATACATTGTCCCACCCCACTCGCTTAATGGGACGGCACTAACAAGACACCACAACCTTATGTGGCATCATATTAGCTACAAACTTACAAGTATAAGCAAAGCTTACACCTTAAGCTACTCATTCCACTTCCTAGTCAAAACCACTAGCAACTTTCACACACACCATTTTACTTACATGCAAACCAACACAAATCCTCTCAAAAAATCTACCCTTACCGTCCACTTTGAAGCTACAAACACCCCTTTTGATCTTTTCTAGCCATGAAATACATGTTTACTAGCTCTATCATGGAGTTATCTTGAAGCCTTGATCATTTGGTGGCCATATTAACAACATTGGAGGTGATTTGCTTGTGTCCTAGGGCTGATTTCCCAACTTATGTTCTTGGTGTTTGATGATCTTGGAGTTACTTGTGGTGTTCATCAAGTTCTTGTCTTCCAAAAACAAGAAATACACTTGGTTGGTAAAGAAGATCATCCTCTCCATTTTTCTCTTGTTATTTTTGTAAAGAAAAAATGTATTTTCTTTCATTTTGTATATGTATATGATGTATATATGATGATAAAAATGTTATGTGGGGATTTGGTGTTGATAGATTGGATAAACATGGGTAAAAAGATGGACAAACTACATGAAAAATGGGTAAATCTTGTTTAAATGGTAGGCTGTATAAAAACAGTAACTAACCACATGTTAGACTGATGAAATGATGAAGTAGAATCCATTTACAGTAAGGACAAGATGTTATACACATGTGAGAGTTGGCCATGCAATGGAATCAATATAATGAGTGAGATATGATCAAAACAAGTTAGGTGTTCTAATCTGAATAAGCAGTTTTGTAGGGACTGTTAAGGCAAGATGAACTTAAAATGAACAGTAGGTATAGCTAAGTTAAATGTAGCACATAATATGAAGAACATGTCACCCAAAAATGAGCTTCTAATTCATTATATAGCTCTAAATATGATAAAAATGGTGAACATGAAAATAAAAATCAAATTTTGAGAATTAATGTTTATTATTATTATATAAGCACTCAAATTATAATGTATAAAATGTAAAAGTAAAACCCACTAACTTATAAAACTTATTTATATAAATATGTAAAAGGGTAAATAAATTAATAACTTATATAAATGGTAGTGAAATAATACTTATAAGTAATAAAAACTATAAACTTGATTTTTACGACTTTTTCGGCTATTAGCGTAAAAATTAACGTTTTTCGCCAAATAAAACTTAGACGATCAAACCCGTCTAATGTAAACTTTATAAAATTCATATACTGATATATAAACATATATAACTAGTAAAAACCGATAAAACCCGAACTATATAACATACGGACATTAACGGACTACGTTAACGTTATTGGACTAGTAATACAACAAAATGGACTAAACCACTTATAAACTTATTTATTGGGCTTAACCCATTTAGGCCTAACTTGTAAAGTGTAGATACTGATAATATAAGTATAACATGGATTAATACAAGTTAAGAACTTATAATAAGCTTGTTGGACTTAAAACACGAAAATAGGTAAAACTAGTAAACTAGTATAAAAGTTATCGACACATAACACAAAAATAAGTAAAAGAGAATATGTAAACCCACTTTATCATCATATATATATATAATCATCATATGTATACAAAATTATTATTTTTATAAAGTCATTGGACAAGAGTTTAAGACGAATATTATTTGTCTAGGTTTCCGTGATTGGAGCACGTACTGTACATCCGAACTGCCGATAACCCGTCTTTCCCCATCAACGTGAGTTCATAGCCTCGCACTCTTTTAAATGTTTTTATGAAATGTTTTATAAACCCGCGAGGGAGATAACATGTTAGTTTTTATAAAATAGGACACCATTTTTCCCGATTGCTTGTTTATTGATTTGGACCCGAATGATTGTATGACCCGATTGTATGACCCGATAAATGATTAAAGGACCCGATAGATGAAATCAAAAGTTTTTTGTGAGAACTTGGATTTTGGGATCCGTTCCCCGTGAACGTTACCTTTTCATAAAAAATTTCAAAAAATCTTAAAAAATATAAAATTTTCAAAAATACAAAAAAAAAACATAAAAAACCAAAAATATTTTTGTATTGTTTTTGCCTTGTTAGTTCTTTTGTAGGTGTATGCGCACTCGATCCACGTCTTATCAAGAGCCCGAGCCTCTCGATAACTTAGACATGGCCGGTGTAAAAAACAACATACCACCTCCAAACAACAATAATAACAACAACAACCCGCCTTTCAACAACATGAATAATAACAACAACAATGAGCCTCTACCGGATAATCGCCCGATGATTGAACTGCTGCAAGCTCATGTAGATGGCAACACTGATCCAACTGTTATACCAGCAATTGCAGCCAACAACTTTGAGCTCAAATCCGGCTTTATCCAGATGGTCTCTGCTCAACCATTCTTGGGGCGTACCATTGATGATCCACATGACCACATCAAGAGATTCTTGCAACTCACCAATACGGTCAAATTCAATGGTGTTCCACAAGAGGTAATCCGGTTACAACTTTTCCCTGTTCTTTAGAGGGACAAGCCCGGCATTGGCTTTCTAAGGAACCGCCACAGAGTATTCTCTCGTGGACGGATTTGGAAACCAAGTTTATCAATTACTTTTTCCCACCCTCTCGTACTACCGCTTTGCGGAATGAAATCATAAATTTTGAACAAAAGTACGATGAGTCGTTCAGTGAATCCTGGGATCGTTTTAAAGATCTTTTAAGAAAATGCCCACAACATGGTTTTACCAAAGTACATCAAATCAATACTTTTTACAATGGTTTAAGCATGAGTGACCAAGATTCATTAAACAGTGCCTCGGGGGGTAATCTTTTGGCTAAGACTTCCAATGCTGCTTGGGACATCATTGAGAATAAATCTCGTGTGCAAACCAAGAGTGTTCGGACCAATGTCGCTAGTGCTAGCACTAGTGACAGCGACAAGCGACTGGAAAAAATCACTACGCTTCTTGAATCGCTTGTTACCCACACCGTCAGCAACAACAACAGCAGCAACACTAAAAACGCTCAAGTTAATGCTGTCAGCCAACCTTGTGAGATATGCGGTGGTCCTCATTCTTACACCACTTGTACCGCCACCCAAGACTACCCTGCTGAGAATGTGAATGCGGCATATGGCACCTATCCTCAACCTGCTTATCAAGCTAGACCTCAAGGTGACCGTAATTTGCTTAGCTACCGCTCCAACAATTATCTTTCACCACCCGGTTTTCCTCATACCAACCCAAACCAACAACAAAACCTCAACCGCCCTCCTCAACATCAACAACAACCTCGTACACCATACATTCCACCTCACAAGTAGCAACAACCACCTCAACGAAACAACCAAGTATACCAGCAACCTGCTTATCAACCACCCGCATATAATGCTCCTCCCAACCAACCCACCGCTCTTCACCAAGAAGTGGAAACTTATATGAGGACTAACGATGTGATAGTGGGAAATCTTCAGAGAGAAGTGCTCAACCTTAAAGCAGATTTGGTCAAACAAGGGAACGATTTGAGAGCCGACATGAGAAATACGTTGGATAGCCAAACAAATGACTTGAAGAACATGATGGCTAGTTTTTTCCAAGGTAATCAACCCTCTTCTTCGGGTACTCTTCCGAGTAACATCGTTGCGAATCCAAGAGGGGAGATGAAAGCAATCACTACTCGCAGTGGCAAAGGTACCAAGGAACCCGAGCTTCCTATACCTCCACCGGTGGTTGTGACTAAGGAGAACAAGTCACCTACTCCTATTCCTCATCCTTCTACTTCCCCAAATTCTCCACCTCCTTCACCTTCTACCCCCATTCCCCACCACCCGTGGTTGTGAGTGATCCTATTCACCTAAAGCCTTCTTCTTCATCCAATATACCTTATCCTTCAAGGTTGAGGAAAGAGAAGCAAAAGAGCAAGGATGATATTCAAGTTTCAAACTTTCTCAAAATGTTTAAACAATTGAATTTTAACATCTCCTTTGCCAAGGCTCTCGCTCACATGCCCAAATACGCTAATATGTTCAAAGATCTTCTAAACGACAAGGAGAAGCTTCTTGATATTTCCAACACCCAACTTAATGAGAATTGCTCTGCAATGCTCTTAAGGAAATTGCCAACCAAGCTTTGTGATCCGGGTCGTTTCCTTATCCCTTGCAACTTCCCGGGAGTAGAGAATTGCATGGCCCTAGCCGATCTAGGTGCCAATATTAATCTAATGCCTCTAAGCGTTTGGAAGCAATTATCTCTCCCTGAGCTAGTCCCCACCAAAATGACTTTGGAATTAGCTAACCGTACGGTTGCTTATCCAGTGGGGATAGCCGAAGACGTCTTTGTAGGAGTCGACAAATTCACTTTTCCTGCTGATTTCGTCGTTGTTGACTAGGACATGGACCCTCGTGTGCCATTGATCGCTGGTCGTCCATTCCTGAGAACCGGTCGCACTCTAATCGATGTTGAAGCCGGTGAGGTTATCATGAGAGTGGGTGACGATAAAATCGTTTTCAACATGGGAAAGCTTTCTAAACAGCCTTATTCATACGAGAGTGTTAATTGTATTGACGTTCTTGATGAGGCTTGTGAAGAACACTTCAAAGATGCTTGTAAAAGTATTCCTACCTCTCTTCCCAATGTTGAGACCGTTTCCTCTATCGACTCATCACTATCTCTATTTGGAGAAAGTGATTTCCTTTGGAAAGATTTGGAAGCCACCATGGGAGATGTGAATTTAGACAATGACGATTCTACTACCAATTGGGATGAAGATCTCCGCCTCATTGAAACCCTTCTCAAAGAAGACAATCTTTCTCCTCTATCTCCGACGGTTACTGCTATTGATCCTCCTTCTCCTAAAGAGGTGACTAATGATGATCCAACGTTAGTTTCACCATCTATTGAGGATCCTCCCACTCTTGAGCTTAAGGACCTACCTCCTCATCTTGAGTACGCTTTCCTTGAAGACAACGAGAAGTCGTCTGTCATCATCGCAAAGGACCTAAAAGAAGAAGAAAAAGCCCGACTTGTCGCCGTGTTGAAGAAGCATAAAACAGCTGTCGCTTGGAAAATCTCCGACATTCGTGGAATTGATCCTCACTTCTGCACACACAAAATTCTCATGGAGGACGACTTTAAGCCCACAATTCAAAGCCAACGAAGGGTGAATCCAAAAATCCATGAAGTCATCAAAATAGAGGTTATCAAACTTCTTGATGCGGGTATGATTTACCCTATTTCGGATTCACCATAGGTTAGTCCAATCCATTGTGTGCCTAAGAAAGGCGGCATCACCGTTGTGCCCAATGCAAACAACGAGTTGATTACTACCCATCTCGTTACTGGGTGGAGAGTTTGTATAGACTACCGCAAACTCAATGATGCCACGAGAAAGGATCATTTCCCTCTACCTTTTATGGACCAAATGCTTGAACGTTTAGCGGGTAATGAATATTACTGCTTTCTTGATGGTTTCTCGGGTTATTTCCAAATACCCATCGGTCCCCAAGATCAAGAGAAGACAACATTCACTTGTCCCTATGGCACATTTGCTTACAAAAGAATGCCTTTTGGCTTATGTAATGCCCCCGGGACTTTCCAAAGGTGCATGTTGGCTATCTTCCATGACATGGTTGAACAAACCATGGAAGTCTTCATGGATGATTTCTTGGTCTTTGGGGATTCCTTCTCTTCTTGCCTTGCCAATTTGGAACGTATGCTTAAGCGGTGCGAAGACACTCGCCTTGTTCTGAATTGGGAAAAATGCCATTTTATGGTAAAAGAAGGCATTGTGCTAGGACACAAAATCTCTAAAGCCGGTCTTGAAGTCGACCGTGCTAAAGTAGATGTCATAGCCAAATTACCTCCACCTTAAACCGTGAAGGGTGTGAGAAGCTTTCTGGGCCATGCGGGCTTCTATCGTCGTTTGATTCAAGATTTCTCTAAAATCGCTCGCCCGATGACTCACCTCTTGGAAAAAGATACTCCTTTTATCTTTTCCAAAGAGTGCCTTGAAGCATTCAACTTTCTTAAGGATAAGCTTACTAAGGCACCCGTCTTAGTTACCCCTAATTGGGAGCTGCCCTTCGAGTTGATGTGCGATGCTAGCGACTTTGCTATTGGTGCGGTTTTGGGCCAAAGAGTGAATAAACACTTCCAACCAATCCACTATGATAGCAAGACAATGACGGGGGCACAATTGCATTATACGACAACCGAAAAAGAGCTTTTAGCTGTTGTCTATGCTTTTAAAAAGTTCCGTCCCTATCTTGTCCTTTCCACCACTATCGTATACACGGACCATTCCGCGTTGAAGTACTTGATGACAAAGCATGATTCTAAGCCAAGACTTCTTCGCTGGGTTTTACTCCTTCAAGAATTCAACATTGAAATTCGTGACAAGAAGCGAGCAGAAAACCTGGCCGCGGATCATCTGAGCAGACTTGAGGATCCATATCAAGGGGATCATCCGAACAAAGAGATGAATGACTCTTTCCCACTTGAGACCTTAATGTCTATAGATCTCAAACTCGATGGCACCCCGTGGTTTGCGGATATTGCAAACTACTTAGCGGGTGGTGTTCTCATCCAAGGGTTAACATCCCAACAAAAAAAGAAGTTCTTGAACGATGTTAAGACTTACTTTTGGGATGACCTTTTCTATTCAAACAATGCGCTGACTTGATTATTCGCCGATGTGTTGACGGACCGGCCGCTTTGGACATTCTCCAGGCTTGCCACAAAGGACCCACCGGTGGTCACTTTGGTCCCAACTACACTGCCAAAAAAGTGTTTGATTCGGGATTCTATTGGCCCACCATTTACCGTGATGCTCACGAGATGGTTAAACATTGTGATTCTTGCCAAAAACAAGGCAAGATCACACATAAAGATGAGATGCCTCAAAATTTCATACAAGAATGTGAAATCTTTGATGTATGGGGCGTCGACTTTATGGGGCCATTCCCTTCTTCTAAAGGCAACAAATACATCCTTGTCGCTGTTGACTACGTTTCCAAATGGGTTGAAGCCAAGGCTGTACCCACTAACGACGCGAGGGTGGTTTGTAAATTCTTGAAACAATTGTTTGCTCGATTCGGTGTTCCTCGTGCTATTATCAGTGACCGCGGGACTCATTTTTGCAACGATCAATTTTGAAGAGTCATGGCGAAGTGTGGTGTCAATCACCGTCTTTCCACCGCTTATCATCCTCAAACCAACGGTCAAGCCGAAATATCCAACCATGGAATGAAAAGAATTTTGGAACGTACTGTGGGAGAGCATCGCGCCGCGTGGGCCGATAAGTTAGATGATGCTCTGTGGGCTTTCTGTACTGCTTACAAGACCCCGATCGGCTGTACGCCCTATCGTCTTCTGTACGGGAAAGCTTGCCACCTCCCTATCGAGCTGGAACATAAGGCATACTGGGCGTTGAAGTGGGCTAACTTCGACATCAACAAAGCCGGTGATTTTCAAAAGATTCAACTCAACGAGCTACAAGAATTGAGAAATCAAGCTTATGAGAACTCATTGATCTACAAGGAGAAGACCAAGATGATCCACGATGCTACAATCAAGAACCGAGAGTTCCACGTTGGTGATCAAGTCTTACTCTTTAACTCTCGGTTGAAGATCTTCTCAGGCAAGTTGAAGAGCCACTGGTCTGGTCTATTCACCATCGCAAATGTTTTTCCCTATGGCACCATTGAGCTTTCTCAGCCAAATGGGCCCAACTTCAAGGTGAATGGCCAGCGTTTGAAATTGTACTTTGGTGAGGACATCTCTAAAGAGATGATTCCATCCCTCACCACGTTCCCCATGAACTAATTTTGGGTCGAGTCAGGCTCGTGACTCGGTTATCAAAAACAAACGCTCCTCGGGAGGCAGCCCGAGTATCTATCCTTTTATCTTTTCACCTCCTAGGTGTAGGGGACCTCTATAGGTGTTTGTCTGTGTGTGGTGATGTGATTACAGGGATTAGTGCACTCTTGGAACCTACGAAGAACCGTGCTCCTGTGTTATCCGAAATCCGGTTCTATCTCTCAACTATCGTGATTCAATTTTCTTCATACTCACATTTGAAATTGATCACGTTAGTCGTCTCTTCCTTAACTTGATTTAACCAAGGTGCACAATGTCATAAGTGTAGGGGAGACTTTTCCCACATGCTTAAACATTGAGAACAATGTTTATCTTAAGTGTAGGGGGGACTTCTATCGAAGTTTTAAGTGGACTTTTCCATGAAAATGCCTTCATTTAACCGGAAAATCCTATTTTTCAACATTTTTCAAATTTTTTATTAACTTTGACCATTTAGTCGTAATTTTTAAATTTTTATCTTTGCTTTCATATGTATATATCCCGCAATAAAGTCAAAAATTTTAATAAAGTGGTGTAGCTAGTTTAGAAGTCTTTGACATATTAGGCCCGTTGCGTTTATTTTGACTCAACCCGAATAGACTTATCTAAGTTTATTCTAGCTAGTATCCTTAACCATGTAGACCTTAATTGGTTTATAAGGCTAAGTATCCACGAGTCTCATTACTTGAGATTTTAAATTGTGGAGGACGAGAAATGATAGAGTCAATTATAAGTCGGTATTCTTGCACAAGCTCACTTGGTGTAAATATTTGCCTATTCTCCCATCACTTGCTAATAATTTATCTGCAATAAGTAAAGTCGTACGATTTGAAAAGTTACTTAGCTTCTAGCCCAAGATCGTTTAAAAGTTGCTCGGTAATGATAAGAGTTCATAGCCAAGGCATAACTTATGAAGCGGGGTGCGAAGATTGCCAAGTCCGAAAAGGCCCTAACAAGGCATGAGGATTCTATTTTATTGCTAAAGATCCAAAGTGATGTGAAAAGCATTATTCCCAAAGTCAATATGAAGGATCAAGACTCACGACGAAAAGCAATCAACTCCCATTAAGATGATGGAGAAGTCTATCCGAAAAGACCCTAACAAGGTATGAGGATAAATAGATCCAAGTCCGAAAAGGAGGCGGATCGTTGTATCTCAAAATCCCAACTAGAGATTGAAGAATAATCATGAAGTCGTGGTCAACAAAGTTGGAGTACCTCTCAAAAGTCTCCAAATGAAGAAACTCTATGAACGATGAGAAGACCATTATCTCAAGCACGTCTCTCAAGATATGAAGTATGAAGTACATGCCAAATATCGGCCCGAGAAAGGTCTCAAATCGTGAACCGAGTTATGCCAAGATATGAACTTTTTGATATCCCGAGAAGCAGTTTTAAGAGATTTTTTCCTTTAGCTAACTATTGATCAAATCATCCTACTTTGCTTTCAGCCTAAATAAACTATCAAAATAAGTCCAAAAATGCATCTTCATGATCATTCTAAGACAAAAATAAAATATAAGAGATACACCTAGGAATAAGGGAGTTTAAGCATTTAATTAAGCCATGTGTGTAAGTGTTTGATTTACTAACTTATAATAACAATGATCTCGTTTTTAAGCTTAGTTTGGGGAACGTGAAACTTGAGGGTGATAAATCTTCGCAGCACCAAAGCCCTAATGTAAGTCCTTGATTTCTTTGCAAGTTATTTCCATCCTTTTGTTTATTTTAAAGTTTTAATTTCTCTTAGTATTTTAATTTTTATTTAGTAGTATTTGAATAAGGCCAAGGTTGATTGATTATGAGAAAAGTGTAAAATTGCTTTATCACTAAGCATTGCATGAGGGCATGGTAATGGTTAAGTGTAGGGGATTTGATAGGTGTGTAAACACCCATCCTTTTACCACTTAATTCTGACTAAAACAAGACCAAAACATGTATTTAATATCATTTGTTTGGAATTATGCGTGGTTTTTGCGTTTATTGTGTTTTCAAAGCCAACCGGATGAATATTGGAGAAAACATGGGATTGCACGGGCTTTATCGAAGAAAAAGACTCCAGATGAAGTCTATTGTCCAAGAGATGCAAACGATTTGAAGTCACTGGGCCTATTCGAAGATTTATCGAAGAAAAGGACCAAAGATGGAAGATTTATATAAGTCGAAGAAACTCAAGTATATTAAACGAAGAAATTAAAAGACGAGTTGAATTTAATCGACGACAAATCCCGAATCAGAATCGAAAACGTCAACTTTTCTGAAAAGACGAGAAGACAAGAAGAACGGGAGAAAGCCCACTCACCAACCAAAAGACAAGACTATATAAATCCCTCCCCTCACACACTTTGCATTCAGTTTTAGTTTTCCTTTCTGTTTTTCTCTTCCTATTTCGTAGGAAAACCATCTCCCTTAAGGAGTGGTTCTTCATCTTCTTTGATTTGTTCTTTAATCTTGTAAGCTTGATCCTTTCCTTTTGTTACTGAATCTTAATCATCAATACAAGTTTCCTTTAATCTTTTCATTCCTCTTGTTCATCATCATCTTTTTATTTCAAGTTTTTAAGTTTTTATTTAGTTCAAGTTTGATCTTAAAAAGTTGTTGAATTTGTGTTTTTATGATTGGGATTTGATCTTTGTAGTTAGTAGATGATTTGTGGTTAATTTGGTTAAACCTTTTTGATTATTTAGCTTGATTTGGCTTAAAATTCGTATCCCCTGTTTTATATACCTGCTACTGTTCTTCATCCAGTTATTCCGAGTAGTCGAGTTGCTGTTTCCCTTATTCGGAACATTTGATTGTTCCGGATAGCCATCTTTCATTTTCCTTTATTCGGAATATTATTAGGTTATGTCACTAAAAGTCCCATTAGCATGAATTGTGAACTACCGGGATTTGGTAGACGCTTGTGCATATAATAGTACTATTTGGGGACGATCACCCCAGTTCGCGCCTTGACGGTTGATCCCCGTCGTGCCACATTGATTGGTAAGCGAATTTATGTATGAGAAGATTTCCATAGCGTGACCTTTGTGACGACACGCTACTTTAGATGGGCAAATTGAGTATCGGGTTAGCTACCCGTTGTTGGCTTAGTAAGGTAACAATGTCATGCGGCTTATAATAATCCAAATTAACAAAATACTACTAGACGCTCCGAATTACGACGTATTGCCTGACTAGCAATACGGGGTCATACTATTGATATTATGTTCGTGTTTTGGTTTTCATAACCATATTCATATAACGGTTTTTATTTTCATACAACGTCATAAGACGTATTGTATGGTATTTTTACCACATCGGCTCGTATAATGATTTTTAAGGCAAACGCCTATATTATGATTTTGATGAAGATTTGTATAAAATGACTTTGGCTATTTTATGGCCTATTAAAATGATTTGTACAAAATGATTTTCAGTAATAATTTTATATTGATATTATATTGATGGATTTTATTAAACTCTATGAATTCACTCGGCGTTATCGCTGACCTTTTCTTTTAACATGTTTTATCTCAGGTACTTGAAGGTAATTCTCGGGAAGACAACAAGAATTCATGGCCCGCACCTAAATATTTATTTCCATTCAAATGCTTTGTAAAACCTGTATTAAATACAATGACTTGGGACCGATGTAACTTTGATATTTATGAATGAAAATGCTTTATTAATAAATGACGCGATTTTTATGCGTTGTCTATGATGTTAGTAATGTGCTATCCCGTAACACCAATTAGTCTTCCCTGTATTGAGTTGTATAAATTTGGGGGTGTTACAGGTGAGAGGGGAATATTCCCCATTGATGAGGATGTAAGGAATAAAGGAGGAAACACCTAAATTATAGGCTGAAGACGGGATATAAGATTGTATGGAAATTAAGATTATGGAGAGACAAGCGAAAAGTAGTATGGAGGAAGAATGATTCGAGGGAGCAAGAGGTTGTGAAGATAGTGGGGTGATATTGAAGAGAAACCGTTAGAGCAAGAGGTTAGTAGTCACGAACAATGGAACGTCCACCTAGAGAAAAGGTGTAACACATGTTAGTATGAAGGATGGTTAGTTACTTGGTGCCGAGCATGGGAAAGCAAGGATGAGGTGGTGGTTATGACATGTTTCTTGTGAATATTATGGGAAGCTTTTGGTTATGCAATCCTGCATATACCATTGGATGTCTTTAAGGTTGGGAGAACTTCCGAATGATGGAAAATCCGTAGAGGATAGAAGCCGTTAGGTATGGTGATAGGAATTGTAGTAGAAAGTGCTGGAGTTAATTCATAGGAGATGAGGTGGATCACCGTTATAGTGGGATGAAGTTAGAAGCGGCCAACGTATTGGACCGGAGGTGGATCGGAAAACTATGGAGGTGGTGGCAGTGACTAAGTAGAGGTTGAAAATAGCAAAGAACCGACAAGAGAGCTATGCGGACAAGAGGCGTAAGCCGTTGAGATTTGAGATAAAGTTATGCTAAAGGTTTCACCATGGAAAGGGGTGATGCGGTTTGGAAAGAAAAGGGAAGTTAGCACCTAGATTTGTGGGTCCATTTGAAATCCTTGAAAGGATTGGGCTAATGGCGTATAGGTTGAGATTACCGGAGGAATTGAGTAGTGTGCATGACGTATTTCATATATCAAACTTGAGGAAATGCTTAGCAAGAACTGACTTGCAAGTACCGTTATATGATATTAGTAAGGATATGAGTCTTCGTTTTATCGAAGAGCCGATAGAGATTTTGGGTCGTGAAGCTAGGACGTTGGATAAAAAGGGTAATATACCGTAGTTATGGGTAGATGGAATTTGGAACGTGGACTAGAGTTCACGTGGGAACGGGAAGGATTTATGAGGAGCAAGTATCCTCAGCTAATTGATAATGACGATCCTAAGGATTAAATCTCGGGACGAGATTTCTATTAGGAGGGAGTGATGTGACAACCGTGGTTTTGAGGTTCGTCGCTTGGTCTTATTTTAAGGTTAATTTATGTGTGACTATGTGATTTGCGTGTTTACATGTTATTTTGCGTGAACGAGGTTGGTGTGGATATCGTTTATGGGTATAAAGTACTCATAAGTAAATCGAGGAACGGTTATTTCATGTTCATGAGCTCACAAATTAGTGACTATGAAATGAAATGGTGTTATTTTTGTGTTTTACGTATACGTATAAGTATTATAGTAAATCGTTTTTTTTTACGATTTGGGGTTTAGTATTTAGAGGTCTCGGGTAAGGTGTTTAGTCATGTGAGTATTTTTCGGGATGGTTTTAAGTCATTTAGGACTTAGTTATAAAGTTTATTTCAAAATTTAAGATTTTTTCTAAAACTATATATTTTACGTTTTTTTCGGTATACACATAAAATTGACTAGTTTTACGGTTTTAAGGTTTCGGAGGCTTTAGGAGCTGAATTAAATTAAAGTAACTTAAGGTATTATTAATAATATATTAATAAGTCTTAAAAAGAAATATATATATATATATATATATATATATATGAATCGGGTTTTAAACCGACTAGAAAAGAAAAAGAAAGGATAATGGGCCAAAAGACCCAACTTGAGCCCAATTTGGAAAAGCCTTTTTAATAAAACATATAAATACCATGTTTATATCACAAAAATCAGTTTTCATTAATTTTCTCCCCTTTTGGCCGAATTTGTACAAGCCCTAATTTAGGGATTCAACAAAAATAATTTTCTTGAAGATTTGAGGTAAAAATCTTGATTTAATTCTTATACTTTTCTTGTTTTATAGCATTAAGGCTCCAAGTTTTATGTAATCATTTTATATGATGGATTAGAGTTCTTAATAGATCTGTAATTAGGGGTTTTATAACAATTAACATGATTAGGATAATGATTGGTGATTATTAGTGATGTTAATTAGGGTTTAATAATGTTTAAATTCGTTTTTAAAAATTGGGCAGAGTTTTGAGTCACTTGTTTT
Organism: Glebionis coronaria; assembly: GCA_025667525.1. Taxonomy (NCBI): domain Eukaryota; kingdom Viridiplantae; phylum Streptophyta; class Magnoliopsida; order Asterales; family Asteraceae; genus Glebionis; species Glebionis coronaria. The sequence goes on along the minus strand of CM046876.1, from coordinate 96,967,703 downwards.
GATCATATATAGAGTTCTACAAACTCTTATTTTGCGATCCAAGCATCCCTGAATAGGTACATGAAGTGGCTTTCAAATGAAAGAAACGAGAACTAAATTGGAGGTTGGGAGGTGGTTCAAAAACAGGTTACAACAGTCGGAGGTCAAAACAGTTTTGAAATTAGTCGGGTTTAATTTAACGTTTGAAGGTGATTGGGGTACTTAGGAGTACACTTGAGCCCTCTAATGAGCATGGGTGTTGGTTTATATATTAAATAATAGACCCGAAGGATGGCTAAGCAAATGGGTTAGGGTAAGCCCCTAATCATAAGAAACTTTTTGTATGTTCAAAATCGGTAAAATGCGGATAGGCAGAAGTATATATATATATATATATATATATATATATATATATATATATATATATATATATATATATATATATATATATATATATATATATATATATATATATATATATATATATATATATATATATATATATATATATATATATATATATATATATATATATATATATATATATATATATATATCGGGGCCTTAACAGTAGCTTTAAGGTTGGGGCAAAAGGTAAGAGTTAGCTAACATATGTAAGGGAATAGGGTTTCCTTTACAAAGATCATGGTTATGGTTAGGTGGGCGTTTGGCTTATAGTTTGGAGACCTAAAAACCGGGACTGTTTTGGGTAAAATGTTAACGGGACGGGTTATGAAGTAAACTAAGTTAAGGGCTTTATAGAGGGGTGTAATGAGATACTTAGAGCATATAAATGAGGTATATATATGGGAGAAGGTTAGATGTCCATCATAGGTTGATGAGCCATCTTAGTGTTTGGTTCATGTTTTGATTGTGTGCTTTTGTTTGTTAGCTTTTTGCTAGTGCGCGGACTTTTGGAGAAGCTCAATCAGGTGAGTTTCATAGTCCCATATCTTTTAATGATTTTCACTTCCAGATGGGATGAAAGAGACACTGTTTGGTTTCATAACTTATACTGTGAATGTTTTATGATTGGTAATGGACTTGTGTGTACACTTATGTTATTAATTGCTATGTGATTCTTGATTGTGTTTATGATTTAGATCGGGGGACACGTACCGTCTCAGTTATTGTGGTTTGACTTGGTACCAAGGGGATGTTGACAATGCGGGGTCTGGGGGAGGTACATAGATGTGTGAGCATCTATGGGACCAATGGATAATGACAAGGCGGGGCCTTGGGATTGGTACATAGGTGTATGGGCGCCTATGGTACCATGGTGTTTGGTAAGGCTGGGAGCCTTGGATTTGGTCTGGAATGATTGATCTTGAATGGTAGTTGTTAATGCATAATTGTAACACATTGTCCATATGTTATTTTATTGTTGGTGGTTGTTCACAGCTTATTATAATCTGTTTTCGGTTGGAGTCTAAACCTATGACTCTCACCAACATTATGCTCATGTGTTTTAGTGTCTCTTTCAGGTGATAAAGTGGTTAAGCGTGAGAACATATGTGGCTAGGATTGGAGTCGCGTAGGAATGCATTTAGAAGGAGATCCCCGTTCCTTCTTAGTTTATTTTTTTTTCTAGTTTGTTTCAATAAGTGATACTATGAACCTATATGTTGATTTGTTTGTGTTATTTGTTTGTCCTGGGTAAGAGGTAGGACTGTTACCTACTTACCTAGACTCCTGCATTTATGAGATATTGTCATGACATTTGTGTCACCTTTTATGACATTTCTAATTCAAATAGTTCTCTCTATGGACACGCTATTGTTGTGATGATATCCATGCGTCGTGTCCCATATTCCGCTATGGTGGGGTGTGACAGCATCCGCCAACTAAAAGCACTACCGTCAACAACACACGAAATGATCAAACTTCTTGTATTAGGAGGAGTACTCACACTCCGTAGTGGGAAAACTTACGGAATGATCAAACTTCCTGTGAAAGCAGGAGCACCCATGCTCCACGTTAAGACAAATGCACAACAAGAATGCATAATAACAAAAGAACTACCCAAAGACTCGCGGGTAACCATGGTTCCAAAAGAAAAAGACCTAAGAGGCACAACCGCAGGGGAATTCAAAGATACAATAGCCACCCAAAGTCTTATAAAAAACATAGCCCGTACATCAAGGATAAATTGTCAAACCAAATAAGGAGAAACCTGAAAACACTACAACGAAAGTAGCAACGTACAACGAAAGTAGCAACGTACAACTCAAATACCCGAAAAATATATCTGATAATAAAATGGGAAAGATAACGCAAGGTCCTTAAAAGAAGGCATACCCAACAGTGAAGAGATGGCCAGGATAATGAGAGCCGGAATACAACAACAAGTCATAGGCCAGGTCGGGCTAACCAAGAGTGTTGGAAATACGTTTTTACGTATTTAGGAAGGATCGGTCACTCCAACGATATATACGTAGTATGGGATTGAGAGTGAGATTTTGCTAGGTTCAAAGTTCGTTGTTCACGGCGTCTAATCAAATTGATCACGATTGAATGTGTGACTCAGTCGTCTTTGGTGGACAAAAGAAAATGTTGTCATTGAGTAAAATAAAAATGCAAACTTTAACGTAAATGACAAAGTAAATAAAGCTATAAATGATTAACAAGTAAATGGTGGTGAAAGATTAAAACTTCTAAAGATAAATGACGAGAAATTAAAGCTTGATAAAAAGTAGATTTGAAAACTTAATAAATATGCAAACTTGAAATAAATCAAAGACAAAACGATTAAAATAACACTTAAGAAAATTGGCGGGAAAAATAAAAGTTTAAAAACTAATTTGGGAAACTAAATAAACACATAAGTCGGAATACACAAACTCTAACCTAATCCGGAATCCCTATGCTAAACCTAGCTCGGAATGGATGTGCTTAACTTAATCCGGAATCCATGTGATCAACCTAATCCGGAATAAACATCCACTACATAATTCGGAATCCGTGTTTCAGCAGTAATTCGGAATGATGATTTAGACCTTATTCGGAATACATGCATAAGCACATAATCCGGAATGTATGGGAGCTTGACTTAATTCGGAATACAGATTTCAGACTCAATCCAGAATACGTATCTTGTACGTTATCTGGAATATCCAATGTCGAACCTAATCCGGAATATGCTAGTTTGCATGTAATTCGGGAAAACTAGAATTTGCATATAAGTCGGAATAAAAGCAAGAACTTAATTCGGGAAAAGAAAATCTAAACCTAAGTCGGGAAAAGAGGTTTTATGAATCCGGGAAAGATGAAAATAAGCTAAAATAAGCAAATCTAAATAAGCACTTATCCAAAAACTTAACCAAATCAACTGTAAGAAAAATCTAACAAGCCAAAATTTTAAAACTTTTAAAAACACTAAATAATCAAAATATTTAAATCAACTTTTTATAAAATAACTTTTAAAAACACTTAATTAAAATTAAGAAAATCAACAAAAAGCTATAATATCAATAAGCTAACACAATCAAACATATAAAAACTATAAGAACAATCAAATAAGCATAACAATAAACAAATAAGCAATAAGATTAAATCAACAAGAAAGGTAGAATGAGATGAATGAAAAACTTAAAATTAAAGATAAAGATTCAACAAACTTACATGAATTACTTCAAAGGAAAGACAATTAAAGTAAATGACAAGTATTAAAAGACAATTAATAAAAATGGAGAACTAATTTGTCAAATTCGATAACACCTTCCAAATGAAGGTAAGGGTCCTATTTATAGGAGGAGTGGAGTTGGTTGTGAGTGCTTTCTTCTTCTTTATTTTTTTCTTTGTCGTCTTTAAATTAAATTGATGTCCTCGACTTTGGCTCGGGATTTGTCGATAATTAATTTGAACTCGTCTTATAATTTCTTCATTTATTAGACTTGGGTTCTTTGACTTGTAAATCTTCCGTCTTTGGTCCTTTTCTTCAATAAATCTTCATAGGCCCATTGACTTCCGTTCTTTTTGCACTCTTGATCTTTTGACATCGTCTTTTGTCTTTTTCTTCGATAAAAGCCCGTGAAAGCCCGTGTTTTCTTCCCTTTTCACATTTTTGTCCTAAATCACAACAAAAACACAAACCACGCATAATTCCGACTTTTACGACAATAAATACACGTTTGGCTTGGTTGTTATTATAATTAAGTGGTAAAAGGATGGGTGTTTTCACACATATTAGGGCTCGTGATCTAATATGTTATAGTATAACCCATAAATCCTACATGTAGGGTGGGCTATATATACCCCCTCGTAGCATGTTAGGAGGGGTTGTTGGTTCTCATTTCACTCAATACATCTTTCTCTCTAATCCTCTCCTTCCTCTCTCTAACTTTCTCTCTCTAGTTCTTCATCTATCTCTCTCTCTTTAGATCATCAAACACATAGACAATCCAAGGATTTCATGGACCTACAATTGGTATCAAGAGCCATGGTTTGATTGTTTTGTTCTTGTGTTTGTTTTGATTGATTTTAGTGGGTTTTGATTTAATCAAGCTCAAATCTTGAATTTTTTTGCGTTTTTGTGGTTTTAGTTTGTAGAGAAATCGACTACATAGTTGCGGTAGTGGTTTGGGTTAATTGATTTGGTCAAAATCGCAATTTTTTTTGGTCATTTGGTGATTTTCGGGATGTTTTTAAGGTTAAACAGTGTACTATTGCTGGTGTGTTTATATTCTGAAGATTCCTCTTTTTTGTCCTTTTGTGTCATTTTCTGTCGCAATGGTTTTCCTTTGTCATATTACTGTCTCAATCCACGAGGGTTTTTAACATTGTGATACTTATTGTGATGGTTACTTTTATGTTATTGCGATTGTAATTGTTTTTTGTCCTATTGCGATAATTACTTTTTGTAACATTGCGACAATTACTCTTGACATTGCGACAGTTATTCATTTTTTGATATTGCGATGGTCACTTTGGTCATATTGCGATGGATAATTAAAACTGTCATTGCGATGGAATATTTGGTATTGATATTGTGATGGTGATTATTTGATGTTCATCGCGAAAGTGAAACAAAGTCAACACAACTCGACACAACCAAAACTGACTCTCAAAAAGACTTGACTCGATAACAAAACCCAAGCCTAGACTCGACATAGACTCGACACATTCAAGACTTGACTCAACAAACCAACAATCTCGTCTCAAAAACACTCGACTCGACTTCACAACCAACTTAATCACCAATTGCCTCAACACACACAACTCGAATCGACCTTAACCAAAGACTCACACGAAAACTCAAATACACTCAATCACACACGGCCTCGAAGACACAGATTCGAACTCAACCAAATCCCAAAACCACACTCGACACAATCGACTCGAACTCAGACTCGACTCTCGACTTGACTCAAAACTCACCACACACAGGTCTCAAATAACGACTCATCAGACACTGACTCAAACCACAAGGTTCGAAAAATACTTAGTTCTTAGACAAACGGACTCGATAAAAACATCATTTTGTTTTCCCAAATCCAATCCAAAAACCTTATCAACTCTACAAACACTTTCTCGAACTCACGAACAAAAAAATCACAGACCCTCCAACTCAAGATCTTAGTCGAAGGCCATCATTGATCAAGGACTCAACACGAAAATAAAACAAAAATCAAATTCATTGACACCTTACCCGAGTCCACAATTCTATGATCTTGATGCCAACTTCTTGTTCTTTTATGATTTGAAATCATCTGAGGACATATATTATAAAGATCTTAGCTAATTTGTGGTGATTCACTTCGTGGGTTTTGTGTAGTTTCATTGGAAATTAGAGATTGTGAGATCTAATTCGTTTGAATCAAGGGATCTATTTTTTGGTGTTTAAAGTTATATGAGATGTGGGATTCGGATTTCATATTTGTTATGAAGATGATTAGATAGATTGAGATTGCTTTCAGTTGGTTGGAATGATCTTGATTTATATACTCTATATTGCCATGACGTGTAACTGGCCACGTTGTTGATAAAATAGCCACAAGGCCACACGTTTTGGTTCTCTATCTTAAACCTGGCCACAAAGAGTTTTGACTTAGCCACGTTTTAAATCCTTATTTTTTTTGGAATTGACATATTTCAAGATACTTCCCAAAAACAAGTTTTTAAATTTCTTTTTTGACTACTTGTACAAGTAAGACTTGACATATTTTCATTTTTATGGGTCGAGTGTTGAAAATCTTTGGACGAAACGTTGTCGGGACGATCACTACATTAAAAAGTGAATATATAGCGGGTTGATTATCTGTTGCACTCAAAGATTAAGACAAATTTAGAGATTTTTATGGAACCGTTTTATATCATCAAACAAGGCTTTTAAAGAATATTTTTACGGTTTTTTGTTGTTGTGTAAAATCCTCTCGAATAATAAAATCCCTAAAACAACCACAACCGCAATTATCTTTCATCGAAATTCAATGGAATCGTTGAATTCGAAATTTCAAGAGAGAGAACTGCAACACATGCAACTCAAAGAGATCAAATTGAGTCAAAAAAACAATGGAAATCTTTCACGAGCTCAAGACACATCTTGCATTTCTCTATCTGAACAACATGACCGAACTTCCAGTCAGAGTTCAAATGTTCTTTGGCAAAGTGGATAATTTCAAAGAGAAGATTATCAATAATTTGGATGAATTACAGTTGCAATTTGAAAGGGAGAATCTTCACAAGGTTAAAGCAAAGATATGTCTAGAAATCCTTCGCACACAGTTTAAGGAATTCTTTGCCTCAACAATGGAACCTCCTTTTCATTATTCGACTCCCATCCTTCACCAGCTTTTCAACTTGCATACGGGTTGCCAGACTGAAACCTTTAGAGGTGGTTTACTCAATCACATCAATATACTTGAGAAGTGTATTGAGGTTAGGTTAGTTAATTACAACAAGATACGGTTGAAAAAGGGTCAGATTCAAAGAATAAAGAGTCGTCTAAATAATTGCATGCAACAATACCTCATGAACATGAGAGAGAGACACGCTTCAAGATGTCGTCAAAAGATGATCAGATCTGCCCGGTGCAAGAAATGGGTGCCAATTTGGTCGTCACGGTAAGCAATGGCAAGGAATCAGGAGAAAAGCATGAACCGAGCAGCAAGTCACAAGCACCAACTGTCCAGGTGCCAAGTTTCAACAATATACAACATGTTGAGCATTCTGAACCTTATTATGCCAAACATGGGATGGAAAAGAGTGATAGCGATACCACTTCTGATTCATCCGATGTGAGTCATAATGGGGGAGAAAGTGTTCAAAATGCTAAACATCATGATAAGTGCCTTATGACTGCTTCTTTAAATAATTTTGATTTTAGGATTAAAGAGCTCGAAACGATCGTAGCTCAGCAATCAAAAGATCTTGAGGATGCCAAACTAGAATTTTACAAGAAAACAAACAAATTTGAAACATATTTTGAAAAACTTGAAAAGTCAAACTTTGTTCTTGAACGAAAATTGGATCAAAAAGTTCTAGATTCTAAAGCTGAAAAGGATAATTTTTTGAAACAAATTAAGTTGCTAGAATCTAAGTTGGCATCCCAAGATAAATTTCTTAAAGATAAGGAGACTTTAAAACCTTAGGTTCAAGAAAAGGTTTTTGCTATAGCTGCTTTGAGAAATGAATTAAGGAAAACTAAAGGAACTAGTGTGGACACTAAGTTTGAAAAACCATCAATCTTGGGAAACCACCTCAAATTCAGTCTGTTAGACAACCGACTGCATTTAGATCCAAGCGACCAAAATCCTCGAGACCACGGTTTGCCTTCCAAGTTGATATGGTTCATCGTTCTAGACCAGTCACTCCACCAACTAGGGCCAATGTGACTAAAACAGCTTTTGCAAGACCTAATCACACGATTGCATCTAGTCTCCCTAGACATAGTCTAAAGAACACGTCTCGAACTAGTTCAAATGACGTTCACCATAAATTTGGTCTAAGGGAAGCTAATCACAAGATACAAGTAAGAGATAGAAAATTCAAACCTAGTCAGATGCCTTCTAGATTACCCAACACTGCTAACCGTAGCATGTCATATCATAGGAGCATCAATCAATCACCTAGGAATTCTAGATTTTATTCGGACTTGAATCATGCTACGTGTGAAACATGTTGGAAATGTGTCTTTAAGGAAAATCATGACTCTTGTGTCACGAAATTCCTTAATGAGGTGAACTCTCGGGCTAGAGTTAAATCCCAGTGGGTAGCTAAAATCAAACCCATTGGTAAAGTTTGGCGCCCCACTGGTAGAACTTTCACTCTTGTAGGAAAAGAGTGCCCTTTAACTAGGATAGTCTCCAATTCTACTAAGACTACTAGGGAGGAAATTGAAAAGGATGATACATCACTTAAGCATGAACTTAAGGTTTTCTATAAATGGAAACGTTTGCCAGCTAAGACAAGTGAATCATCTCCTCAGGTCACCTCTGGCATAAGAAAAGAAAACTGTGAACCCCCACATGGTTCTAAGATAGATATCGCTAACCCACATAAAAGCATACAACTTTCTAATGAGAATGCAGGTACCAAAGTTAACGTTCAACAAGAACACAGCGTTCCAGTCATTGTATACCATTCACTTAAGGACACTCTCAGAGTTTGGTTGCTGAAGAAGCTTATATCTAAGAAACAAGTGTCTCAGGGGATTTGTGGTTAAACTCGTGTATATGGCTCATATTCAAATCACAGTCTGTGTCCCGTTCTTCAAGTAAAGGAAATTTTATCGCTGTGACAACCCTGGTTTTTAGGTTCGTCACTTAGTTTTATTTTGTGCTAGTTACGTGTCTTTACGTGTTTATGTGCTTATTTGTAGGTATAGATTGTGGTTTGGATATCATTTCCGGTACGGGGTACCTTGTGAGTGAAACGATGTGAGATGATTTCATGTTCATGAGCTCACATGGTAGTGACTATGAAATGAGATGGTGTTATTTAGTAATTTTACGTATACGTATATGTATTATAGAAAGTCGTATTTTTTACGATTTACGGTTTAGCATTTAGAGGTCTCGGATGAGGTAATTAGTCATATGGATATTTTTCGGGATGGTTTTAAGTCATTTAGGACTTAGTTATAAAGTTTATTTCAATATTGTAATTTTTTATAAAAGTGTATATTTTACGTCTTTTACGGTAAAACGCGTAAATTTGACTAGTTTTACGGTTTTGAGGTTTTGGAGGCTTTAGGAGCTTAAATAAATTAAGGAAAATTAAGTTAATATTATTAATACATATATTAATAATAAAAAGAAAAAAAAACGAAATAAGGGGGTGTTGGGTCGGTTTGGTAGACGCAAGAAAAGAAAGGGAAAAGGGAAAAAAGAGAAAAAGGAAAGTGGGTTATGGGTTGGACTAGGATTTACCCATACCTTATATAATATTTTATTCTAAACCAAAAGTCATAATCCCTGGAGAAAAGAAAAGAGGTCGACGGTTCTTGGAGTTTTTTTATGGTTTTCATAGTTTTTTTCATCTTCCATTAAATTAAAGGTAAAACCTTTATAACCCTTTTCAATTAAATTGTTTTAAGGTTTTCTTTAATCATCTTATGATAGATTTAGGTTAGGGTTTAATTTAAAAACAGTAAATTAATGTTATATTAACGGTTTTATAATGATTACATAAATTAAGGCTTGTAATTAGTGGGATTAGGGTTAATTAATGAGGTTAATTTTGGTTAAACCCGTTTTTAAAAACTGGGCAGAATTTTGAGTCAATTGTTTTGATCATAATGGGAGTTATACAAACTCTTATTTTACAATCCAAGTAACGAGAACTAAATTGGAGAACTAAATTGAAGTGGCTTTCCAATGCAAGAAACGAGAACTAAATTGGAGGTCGGGAAGTGGGTCAAAAACAGGTTACAACAGTCGGAGGTCAAAACAGTTTTGAAGTCAGCCTGTTTTCTTTTTAAGTTTCATGTTGTTTGGGGTACTTAGGGTTGCATTGGGATCTTCTAACGAACATGAGAGATGGTTTATATATTGTAGTAAGTATCTGCACTTGGGCTAAGGTTGTGGTTTAGGGTAAAAACCCCTAATCACAACAAACTTTTTGTATGTTTAAAATCAGTAAATCTAGAATGACAAAAGTATATATATATGTATATCGGGGCCTTAGCAGTAGCTTTAAGATTAGGGCAAGTGGGAGGTGTTAGATAACATATGTAAGGGCATAAATATTCCCTTTACAGAGATCATGGGTATGCTTAAGTAGACGTTTGGCTTATAGTTTGGAGACCTAAAACTGGGACTGTTTTGGGTAAAATGTTAACGGGACGGGATATGAAGTAAAATGAGCTAAGGGCTTTATAGAGGGGTGTAATGAGATGCTTAGAGCATTTAAGTGAGGTATTTATATAGGAGGAGGTTAGATGTCCATCATAGGTTGATGAGCCATCTTGGTGTTTGGTTCATTTTTTGATTGTGTGATTTTGTTTGTTAGTTTTTTTTCTAGTGCGAGGACTTTTAGAGAAGCTCAATCAGGTGAATTTCATAGTCCCATGTTTACTAATGTTTATGACTTCTAGATGGGATGGAAGAGACACTGTTTTGTTGTTTATAAATTATGCTATGAATGTTTTGCGTTGGTAATAGACTTGTGTGTGCATACTTATATGATTAACTGCTAGTCGATTCTTGATTGTTTATGTTTTGACTTGGTACCAAGGGATTATTGGCAAGGCGGGGCTTGGGAATTGGTTCATAGGTGTTTGAGTACCTATGGGAGTATGGTGTTTGGTAAGGCTGGGAGCCTTGGTTTTGGATTTGGATTTGGACATGGTTTTGGTTTGATTAGTTAAATCTTGAATGTTAGTTTGTTAATGCATGTTAGTATCACATTGTCCATACGTTTTTAACTTTTGGTTGTACTCACAGCTTATGGTATGATTTTGGCGTTTGAGTCTAAACCTATGACTCTCACCAACTTTATGTTGACGTGTTTTAGTGTCTCTTTCAGGTGATATTATGGTTAAGCTAGAGGACATAAGTGGCTAGGATTTGGAGAGCGTAGGAAATGCATTTAGAAGGAGATCCCCGTTCCTTCTAAGTTTACCTTTATGTTTTTTTGATAAGTGATACATGTTGGCACCTTTATGTTTGTTGGTTTATGTTTATTGTTTGTCTTGGGTAAGGGGTAGGACTGTTACCTACTTACCTAGACTCCTATATTGTTGAGATATTGTCATGACATTTGTGTCGCCATTTATGACATTATATTTGCATTTTAGTTTTCTCTATAGAGACACCATTTATTGTGATGATATCCATACGTCGCGCCCCATATTCCGCCATGATGGGGTGTGAAAGAACGATATCAGAGACAATGGTTGTATAGAATTAGGTTGCCTAGTCGCGTAGCCTAGTCTATAGCTTAAGGGTCCCTGCATATAGGCGTCATAGGAGTATGTGTGCATTTTATAATAATTGATGTGTTTGGATGTTGAAGATTTGTAAATCTATGCTTATGTTTTTAGAGAGAGAAAGAGATAGAGAGATGGTGGATTTCACACTTTAGAGAGAGAAAGTTAAAAGGAACTATGTGTAAAATAATGAAAACCACACCCCTCTCCATCTAAGGAGAGGGTTTATATACCCAAGCCCATGTGATGGGCTTGGGTTTACAATAGGCCGCCGACCCATACAATCCATGGGCTCGGTTTTGGGCTTTGTTTGATAAAAGTAAATAACTAAACTACGAGCTATAACGTAGACTATTGTTGGAGTGACCGATCCTTTCTAATACGTAAAACGTATTTCCAACAATCTCCCCCTAAGGGAGGTCACTCCAAACAAGGGCGTTACCCAAGTTACAATAATAAAATAAACCTAGCATACTATGCTTGTCTTGAGCTCGCAGTCTTCGTCTTTCTTTTCTTTTTCTTTTCTGGTGAACATGCTGATGTGATCTTTGATATCAATCTTGAGCATTAATCTCTTGCCTTGATCTCGTGCATCCATCGCTTGTGATCTTCGCCTCTTCGTGACCTCACGTCCCACATACTTATACCTTAGTAATTCTTGAAAGCTTCAGAGTTTGATACAGCGGAAGACTTAACTTTTAGGCTTTCTTGAATTAGATGAGGTATTAAGTGCATAAAGTATAAGCATGCGGGGACGACTTCTTCTCGGATTCCGCAACGCCACCGTCTTCAAATGCTGCAACATAAGTAGACACGAACGAAATGGCTTTGAACATTTCATTCTAAATCGGTAGCATTTTACCTCCGGTCGGTGAAGACCGTTGGACGATATTAGATATCGTACCCGTGACGGATAGTTTCAATTAAGTAACTTCCTGACAGGATTTCGCGGGTAAACCCGTTCTCTTTATTCGACCGTCCAAAGCTGACTGCGAACATAAAGAGTGAATCATTTGGATAAAAATATCCGCATGATTTGAAGCCGTCAATTCATGTTCCTGGAACAAGTGAAATTCAATTAAGAACCGCACCATCGTTGCTTTCCAGTTGTCACGAGCTTGATTCGTATAGAATCTTGCAAGTTACCTACCAAGTGCTGTTTGAGGTTAACACTAGAAGGATTTCCACTCATCACTGTGAACACTAAGGTATCACTCTGAGTGTTCTGGCAAGATCACTAAGATATTGCGTAGAGGCCTGGAACGTGTTTAAATTCAGTTAAGAATTAAACAGTTGTTGCTTTCCAGTTATCACAAGTTTGATTCATAAAGAATCGCACAAGTCACCTACCATGAGCTTCTTGATATTCGCTCAAGAAGGATTTCCATCTTCATTGTAAATACTTTCGTATTACTCAGATGTTCAGACAAGATCATGAAGATTTTGCGTAGGACTCTTAAAATCTTTCTTACTTTTCACAGTGTGTGAAGAAGCAAGGAAATATGAAAGTGTGTCCTAATGAGATATTTGATGATCTCAAATGGCTCTAGACTCGATTGTGCATTTTGGATTTTAGTGATCGGAGGCTAGAGAGGAGTGCCACCATTTCAATACCAATTTATTCGGAGTGAATAAATCAATAGATAACGTGTTGTCTCCGTGTGATTAAAACAAATACCTTTTGAGAGATATCTGAGTTAGCTGGGATGGGTTGTGCATTGCATCACTGGGTCCATGATGTTTGTCTTCAATATCAAGAATCATTAAAATGATCTCAATAGCGTATGTATTGACCCGGTTTCTGCCTAAAGTTGTAAGGAGGGCTTCTTTCTTTACACCCTTTATCTTTACAATTCTTTTTCATTCTTCAACCCCTTTAATGCTTACCAATACATCATAACTAGCACCTTGTTGTGATTGTTCCAGTGCTAACTTAAGTACTTGGTCGGCATTCAGCTACGTTCACAATCTTTCTCCATCTTTCCTAAGGACTACTATTTCTAGCTATGGAATGTCCTTGGGAAGATTCCTCCGGTTCTGGAAGAATCATTGGACTTAACCTATCCTACCATCCTTATGTCACCACAATCTTCATCGTCGTGAATTAAATGAGGTTTGGGTAAGTATATGTCACCATGAAAATCCATTTAGATATAGCAAATCCATTTTGCTCCCCCTTAACATATGCCACGATATTCGAAAACATTTCGCACATGTCGGGATGAGCCAGCACATTAAGTCAAACCATTTGTGATAATATCCCATATTAAATCACATTTTCTCCCCTATATTAAAAATATTAACCCAATCGGTGTTTTTAATATCAATTGATTTAATGAAGTTTTAACAAAAGTTTTGGGAAGAAAAATGCAAGTCCGTTTTATCTTCATGATACCAACTGTGTGAGATATGATACCGATTTGTAACATGATCACATATTCACCAGATTAGAAAAATTGACAAGGTTGGACCTGATAGATGAGAACATCATATGATAAGATCAAATGGTTCTTGTCAGCATATGTTGGTCGCCTCGTCACGTCTGAAGTCATCTCTTGACATCACATGTACGACTGGTATTGTTGTCTTGACACCAACTTGTGAACTTGGCACGTTCGGCATCGAAGATTCTGAATGCTTGACAATTGCTCCCCCTCAATTGTTGACCCGTGTTCTATTGAAATAGCTGTAGTCGTCGTTTGAGTAGTCGCATCGTCGAGTATGTAGATACCAATTGTAGATTGCTATGTTTGTAGAGATGATAGCTTCATAAAAACAAGACTTCTCTTGTTTTAACAAATAAATGCACTGAAACGTACATTAATTTGTGTTAGACCAAGTTATAAAGTAAACTTGATCCCTTACAAGGTTTTAAAGTAAACCTTGCCCGAGAAAATTAATTCCCGTTGTGAGCCAAAGATTTCATAAGAAATACTTGACTTTAATGTGAAAACCGGGTTGCAGTCTGAAATAACTACAAGCCATTTAGGCATGTTTTATGAAATATTTACAACTTTTGTACGAACTCTATTTATGGCGCCGTGTCGATTTTAATCAACATTTCTAAGGCCGTAAATATTATCGTACCAAAAGACATGCCTTTGAAAAATAAAATATTTTTGGATTTTAATAAATTTTTCAATTTTTATGGTTTTTATATGGTTTTATATTTTTGTATTTTGCTTTTGTGGATAAAAATATAAACAATATATACAAATGATCACCAAGGATACGTAGAATAGTTTTACCACCACTATTCTTTCGCTTCATCTGCGAGTTCCTTTAGAGTCTCAGGCTAGAAAGTTCTCATTCCTAGCTTATCGGGCAAAAATTCAATTCGAGCGCGATCTAAAGCCTTCGTGAAAATATCCGCCAATTGATACTCAGATCGGACAAAGTAAAGCTCGATTACTCCATTTTCCACTTGCTCCTTGATGAAATGGTAGCGAATGTCAATATGCTTCGACCGGGAGAATTGAACATTGTTGCAACATAAGGCAATTGCACTCTTGTTGTCACAGTACATCGGAATCTTGTTGAAACCTAGACCATAGTCGGTTAATTGCGATCTCATCCAAAGAATTTGAGCACAGCAACCGGACATAGCTATGTATTCTGCTTCCGTACTTGAAATTGCAACGCTTTTCTGCCTTTTCGATGCCCAACTGATTAGTCGATCTCCTAATAGTTGCAAAGTTCCACTCGTGCTACGCCTTGTATCTTGACAACCCGCATGATCCGCATCTGCATATGCCATTAGTGCAATAGAAGAGTCCTTCGAATACCAAAGTCCCCGATTAATGGTTCCTTTAAGATATCGAAAGATCCTTTTAACAGTAGCTAAGTGTAACTCAGTAGGCCTAGTTTGATACCTGGCACACATACATATAGCAAACTGAAGATCAGGTCGACTGGCTGTGATATACAGAAGAGTACCGATCATTCCACGATAAAGTGTCGGATCAACGGCAACTCCATGTGGATCTGCATCAAGCTTAGATTTCTCCACCAATGGAGTGTCCACGGGGTCGCAAGATTCCATCTTATATTTCTTAAGCGATTCAAGGGCATATTTGGATTGATTAATAAAGATGCCTCTGGGACTCTGAGATATCTGAAGACCTAAGAATAATGATACCTTGCCCATCATTGACATCTTAAACTTGGAAGACATGAGTGTCCCAAACTCATCCGATAAGGTTTGGGTCGAGGCTGCAAATATAATATCATCAACATATATTTGTACCATAATCATATCTTTACCTCGTTTCTGAATGAACAGCGTGGGATCCACCTTGCCTTTTGCGAAGCCTTGAGTAATGAGGAATTGTGACAATAGATCATACCATGCGCGTGGAGCTTGCTTCAACCCATAGAGAGCCTTCTTAAGCTTGTACACATGATTAGGATAATTAGGATTCACAAAACCATCCGGCTGTTGAACATAGACTTCTTCCTTGATTTCACCATTAAGAAATGCCGTCTTCACATCCATCTGATAGACGATCATATTCATATGGGTTGCATAAGCGAGGAATAGTCTAATAGCTTCCAAACGGGCAACAGGTGCAAATGATTCCATAAAGTCGACGCCCAATAATTGCTTGTATCCACGAGCTATTAGTCGAGCTTTGTTTTTCAATATTCCGTCTAACTCATCGAGTTTCACCTTGTAAACCCATTTCAAAGTGAGTAACTGCACTTGATCCGGGCATGGGACAAGTTCCCATACGTCAAGACGTATAAACTCATTAAGTTCTTCTTGCATAGCTTCTATCCAACATGATTGAGTAAAAGCTTCTTTCCATGTCTTAGGTTCAACTTCAGTGAGAAAAGCATCAAAGTGACAAAACATTGCATTTTCTTGTAACTGACTTCGTGTGGATACCGGACGATTAGGGTCACCAATAATAGAATCTATAGGATGATCCTTTGTCCACTTGCTGTCATGTTCACGAATCCGTGGATTGGAGTAAACTGTAGAAGGAGCTTCCTCTGAGGTGGACGACCCGGCTTGATTAGGGTCGGGAATAGATACACCAAAGAATGGAAGTTCACGCATTTGAGCGAATTCCAAATCGTGATCATCATCATCCTCTTCATCATCAATAGGCATGACATGGGTAGTTGAAACATGTGTTGGTTGAGAATTACTTGTGGATGGTATATCTTGACCAATTGTAGGTGCAGATGTATCTGATTGTGCTTCGGTTGTTGGAGCGACAACTTCGGTTACCGGAGCTATTACCTCAGGTTCTGGAGCAACAATAGTTGGAGGAGTAAAGAATTCATCAAATAACGGTTGAAACAACGTATCCCATTCATTCCTAGTAGGTGGTATAAATGATGATGAAGTAGGGTTGTTTGGGACAAGACCAGAACTAATGTTACTGGGTCCCATTTCATGAAGTGCGGGTTCAGAGCTGCTTTGCTCAGAAGCCATTGCTATCAGCTCATCAAAATCAACATTCATAGTTTCAAGGATTTTGCGAGAGTTACGGTTGTAGATTCGGTATGCCTTCTTTGCGGGTGCGTAACCAATGAAAATACCAATATCGGCCTTTGGTTGAAGTTTTCCCAAATTGTCACCATCATTATTTGGATAGCAAAGAGAACCAAATACATGAAGATATGATAAATCTGGTACTTTTCCATGGAGAAGCTCATAAGGTGTTTTACCATGGCGTTTACGAATTAGTGACCGGTTTTGGGTGTACACTGCTGTAGATACTGCTTCTGCCCATAAAAACAATGGAGCCTTTGCGTAAATTAACATCGTTCGAGCAGCTTCCATAAGTGTGCGATTTCGCCTTTCAACGACACCGTTTTGTTGTGGAGTGCGTGCAACGGATGTTTCATGAGATATGCCAACTTCTTCATAATAATCACGCAAGATTTGATTCACAAATTCGGTTCCATTATCTGTACGAATGCGTCGGACAGTAGTGTTGAGACGCACTTGAATCATCTTGAGAAATCTGATGATGAATTTAGGTGCTTCATTTTTTGCTTTAAGAAATTTCACCCACGTAAACCGAGAGTAATCATCGACAATGACGAGGATGTACTTTTTGCCACTAAGACTTTCAACACGCATTGGCCCACAAAGATCCATATGCAACAGATAAAGTTTCTCTTGGTTGGTGTCTTCAGTTTTGGGTTTGTAAGACTTCTTAGTGCTTTTCCCCATTGTACACGAGGAACACAAATGATCCTTGTGAAATGATAGTTTAGGAAGACCACGAACAAGTTCGTTTTCCGCCAAGTGATTAATAGCGTCAAAGTTAAGATGAGATAACCGTCGATGCCATAACCATGACTTAGTCTTCGATGCTTTGGAGAGAAGACATACGGGAGAAGCGGCCATCATATCTTGTAGAGACAAAGTATACAAATTATTCCCTCGAGTACCTTTCAATAAATCAACCCCTTCCAAGTTATGAATGAAGCAGGTATGCTCTCGAAAAGCAACTTCTAGGTTTGCATCACAAAATTGTCCCACAGAAAATAAGTTGTGACCAAGACCTTCCACGTAATACACTCTTGAAATTATAACATTCCCAATATGATATTCACCATAACCCATTATCTTTGCAATATGATCATTTCCAAATCGAACCGTACCAAGAAACTTGCTGACGAAATTTCTGAGTTGAGAGCGATCTCCGGTCATATGCTTGGAGCAACCAGAGTCCAAATACCAGAGAACAATATGGACCACCTGTTTTCAATAACAACAGTAGACAATGCATTGGAAACTATTGGTTCTGGAGTGTTAGCAGATACAGATATAGAATTATCAGAATTGCTAACAATTTTGAGACCCTTAGATTTCCTGCGTTTTCTAATGTGAGTTTTAGCACTAACAGGTTTTACTGTTCCAACTTTCTTAGGTTTTGGATTATTCGCGGGCACTACAGTGGGAGTAGACCTATTTAAAGGGTACTTGGTTCCTACAGTAGTGTTAGTGTTCCTAGTTAAAGGACACGCTTGTGTTTTGGTAGCCTTGGTACTCCTAGTTAAAGGGCACGCTTTCTTCACTTCAGTGGGAGTGATCCTAGTCAAAGGGCACGTATTTCCTACTATAGTGAAAGTTCTACCAGTGGGGCGCCACATCCAGCCAACTTGGGTTAACACTTTCCCAGTCGGTTTCCATTATAATCCATGTTTCCGGGCATACATCTCATTCACATGGTCAATAAGGCAAGAATCATGAGGACTAGAAAACATACATTCATTGCAATTCCAACATTTCAAATTAGAATTCAAAGTAGGCTTAGAACGCTGCACAACCGCAGAGCCTTTAGGTTTAGCTACATGATTCTTTTTATTCAAAACAGAAATAACATTCCTAGGATGGGCTTCTACTTTCTTCTTCACTTGACTACTAGATGGGGGCAAGATCCTATCATTCTTCTTGTTTGTCTTAAGCTTAGATCTTTGAGCCTTAGTAGTGGTGCTTACACCTGTAGAAGGCAACACGGGAATATTAGAAGCTGGTTTTGATTCCGCCTTATCTTTAGTGACCAAAGTTTGAGATGGTTTAGTCCTAGGGCCCTTGTTAAGTGGTGTGACGGCAATAAGGGTTCTTTTGATTGCACTAGAGGACGATGCTGTGATTGTGGCTGCGTTATCCACAATATTCTTACCTTTTAGAGTACGAAGTGTTTCCTTTAACTCAGCCAATACCAGATTCTTATCACAAATTTGTTCCCTTAAATCAGATATTTCCATCGACTTTCGATTCAATTGTTCAATCAATGATTGATTCTGTGCAGTGGTATCAACACATGCGGGCTGTACTGAATCGAAGAGTCGTGTATTCTTCTGTTTTAAGTTATCAACTTTGGACAAAATCTTGGAAACTCGATTATCTAGATCCAGTTTAAAATTCTCAGTGGCCTCAAGTACGTTCACACAATTAAGCTCCTTAGATTTCTCTATGTCTATCGGCAAAGACTTAGTAACCTTGTCACTTGGCTGACGCTGTTTTGATTGTAAATTCAATCGAAAATTCTTTTCAAAGTTTGCATCATCGATATTAACACCTTCGAATGACGTTTCAAAGATTTCTTGAATAAATTGTTGCTTGCATTCAAGCGAAATACAATGTGTTTGAATCTCATCAAAACGTTTTGAAAGCGAAGAATATGAATCTTGAAGCTTTAAAAATTCAGCGTCAGATTCGTGACAAATACTATCTACCACAGTATCCACAGATTCATCATTATGCACAATAGAATCATTATCAACACTTGTATTCACACAGACAGAAACTATATCATGAGACATCACTTGATTCAGAAGCAGATCATTATGGCGTGAAACTCGTTCTATTTCAAGTAAACTGTTTTCATAAGCATCTTCCATTTCATTGAAAACACGTCTAACTTCTTCTATTTCCAAAAACAAATCTTGATCAATATTACGAAGACAAGCTTTAACATTCTTTACAAACGGAACAATTTCATATCGAAACGCAGCTCTAGTGTGCTCAAAGTTCCATTCACCTTCTGTTATGGCCGTGGCCGTCGTACGTTCCAGAATGACCTTGTCAAAATCGGCTAAGTGTTGGTGAACCGTATTTAAGTTAACGGACGCCTTACTTACCGGTGGAATTAACTTCGTTAAATCCTTTTTGACGAGTGTAGGAGACGTACTAGGAAGATTTTCATTTGACAAACTTTGGGGCACAAGAACTATTAATTCTGCTAATTCCTTTTGTAAGCGAATGCGTGTCTTTTTCGAAAATTGATCTTTGTTATGTTGATCATAATCAATTGTATGGAATTTTGAAAGCATTTTAGAATGAGTTTCATCCCCAAGTGATTGTGTCTCCTCAGTACTACGAACAAAAGGTGCTTCTTTCGATTTTCCAATTATGGTCATATCATAGAGACCGGGAATATATTCCTGAGCTTGTTTTGCATAACCGGGATTAGGTGGTAAATCTTGAAGACGTTTAAGTTCGAGTTCTTTAAATGATTTAGTTAAAAGATGAACCTTTTCTGTGGAAGCGTATTGTTTTAAAAGCTGTTGTTCTTTGAATTTAAGAAGTTTGGTAGCATTAATTTCCGATTCAACCTTTTTAGACTCGAGAGTTTCGAAATCCATTTTAAGTTTCTGAAAATCATTGACAACCGACTCTTTTTCTTTTAATTCATTGGAAAGATTAGCTTTTAATGATTCTATTTCTATCAAGTGTTCAATCTTTTCAAAACAAAATTGGTCAAATTCAGAACATGTTATTTTCTCTTCTTGAGGGACCATTTCCAAAGTTTTGATCTTTTCTTTATGCAACGCAAGCTCAGCAGTTAGGGTGGAATTCGTATCTACGGATTGTCTGAGGGCCATATGCATTTGATCAATAATATGTTTAGGCACCATGACCAATTCATGTTGAGCATAAGATTCCATACCCGTCGTAGCATTTGGTTGAGGTTCACTCAAATGTGTAGGATTGGGTACCACATCATTTGAGTTACTAGTTCCCGAATGCTGTTCAAGGTTGTCATTTTCATGCCCAACTTGATGTTGGTTATCATCAATATTATTAGATGTGGTTGGTACCTCACTGATGACATCAGAACCGTAGTGAGAGAGATTAGCAACGAGAGCAGCTTGGGCAGAGTGAATGTCATCACAATCAGAATCATATGCGTCAAGGTCATCTGCTTGATAAGCTGCATTAGAAGTGGAAACAACTGCAATGCCTTCAGTATCTGTTGCCCCTGGGTCTGCAAGAAATGCTAACTCCTCTGAATCCAAAATCTTCCCCTTAGACTGAGCATCAACCAAATACATCTTCTCACGAAACCATGCATCATCCCTTCTCCTTTTCGGCTGTGTGCATTCCCTAGCCATATGACCTTGTCCTCGGCAATTGTAGCAAGTCACAACCTTTTTAGGACCAATAGGACTCCCATTTCCACTAGCTTGAGAATTCACATCTTGATTGTTCCCAGTCCTTGTAGGAGGTCTATATGAATTTTGCCTTCCCTGAATAGGTTGCACCGTCACTTGACCATCTTGAACAGTGGCTTGTTGTCGAGGATTTGATGAGGTGCGGAGCTGATTGTTTGTTGGTGGAAATCCTCTAGTTGCAACAAGTTTTGACAAGTAAGCGGTGAGATGGTTTAGTACATCAGCCGGCGTATCATTTGGAGTAAAGACCGGTGCTTGGATTGGTGGAAGTTCATTAGAGTAGAAAGCTTGTGCTAGTTGTGCTTCTATTGGAAAATATCCTTGCTGAGGAGTATAGCCTAATGGAGAAGTGTTGGCTTGTGATGGTGATGTTTGATATGGTGGTTGCTGTTGAAAAGATTGTTGATGAACACTTTGTTGATATTCTTGTTGTGGCATCATTGGTGGTTGATAAGATGATTGCTGATAGATGTGTGGGGGTGGCTGCTGCAAGTATGATGGTTGTTGATAAGTATAAGCCATGTTTTGTTGAGAAGCATACATTGCAAGTGGATCATGAACTTGAGGTGTAGACAACCGAGCCTCGATCACATGGCATTCGTGTTGTTGAAGAAAAGCTTGAAGTTGATCCACATTGGTGTTATGCAAGTCCTTAGCCAATTTAACATCCGTCACGTATTTTTTCCATTCTGGAGGAAGAGTGTTCAAATACTTGGTGTTCAATTGAAAGGTAGGAATTGCCATGCCATAGATATTAAGCTCATTCAACAATAGGGTAAATCTCAGATAGTAATTATTGAGGGTCTCCCCTGGCACATAGGCAAACTTATCAAAAGTATCATAAAGCTTACACTCTCGTTCTTGTTTAGTTAACGAGGTGCCTTGCATTAGAACACGAATTCTATCCCATAACTCTTTGGCAACTTTATGTTTGCTGACGAGTTTGTAGACATCTGGAGGAAGAGCTTGGAGAATGATATTTGTAGCATACTTATCACATTTATCTTGAATCTTCATATCTCCAGTCAACTCACCCGTTGTGCGAGGACGAGTGGTCGTACCTTCCGTCACAGTACCATAATCTAATGGTCCATTGAGCACCGATGCCCAAATTAGATGTCCATTCTCCTTGTTCAACATATAAAGTTCCATTCGGGAAGCCCATTCCTCATACATAGTCTTCACCAACATTGTTGGACGATTATCCGTACCCGAGAGGATGGACTTATCCGTAAGAGATGTATACTTCATTTCAATAAGTTAAGATTTACAAAGTTGATCGATCAATGAAATAAGGTTAAGTATTTTTGTGTTGTTGTGAGTTAAAACCGAGAAACAATGTTAAAATCCCCTAAAATATGTTCTCGATAAACCCTAAAATATGGAAAAATTTGTGATTATCGGAATGTTGATTGGAATGTCAGATCGGAATACCAGATCGGAATACCAGATCGGAATACCAGATCGGAATACCAGATCGTAATGTAACACTGTCGGAATGATGATGGTATCGGAATGCCTAGATCGCAATGCAGAGCGGTCGAAATGTTCAGATCGCAAAGAGCTATCGTAATACTCATATCGCAAAACCTATCGGAATACTCAAATCGCAATGTTCAGATCGCAAAGTAGCTGACAAAATTCAAGCAGAGTAACGACTTAAAAATCTTCCTTATACCCGTCGGAATCTCAGATCGCAAAGTACGATCGGAATGCCAGATCGGAATAAGTAATAAAAACCAGCGATCGCAATGTAGAACCAAACCCTTTCCGATGGTAAGGTTATTGCGATGGAAACCCAAGTACAATTTGTACTTTCCGATGGATGTTTCTGCTAGAATTTCAGAATGAAGAACACCAACTTTTTTGCACTTTTGATCCAATAAAACTGATGTTTCAATGAAAACCAAGATACCAAGAACACTCTTAAGCACGAATCCCTATGTTACACTACTTTAAACTACGATCAAACACAAAAAATTTTGAAGATTTCGGCAAAACACACTTATACAATACGAATTGTTTAGAAAACAATACGCAACACAAAAACAAACCTATAATTCATCCCAAGCTCTTGATACCATTTGAAGATTTGTAAATCTATGCTTATGTTTTTAGAGAGAGAAAGAGATAGAGAGATGGTGGATTTCACACTCTAGAGAGAGAAAGTTAAGGAGAGGGTTTATATACCCAAGCCCATGTGATGGGCTTGGGTTTACAATAGGCCGCCGGCCCATACAATCCATGGGCTCGGTTTTGGGCTTTGTTTGATAAAAGTAAATAACTAAACTACGAGCTATAACGTAGACTATTGTTGGAGTGACCGATCCTTTCTAATACGTAAAACGTATTTCCAACAGATGTTATTTATTGCGATGTTTTGACTAGTATGAATTGAACCGTAGTATGTTCATACTTAGTCACATGTTATTTTCTTTTCGGGTTTGTGACTAGTGCGGGTTGAACCATAATCGTCCACGCTAGTCATTGTTGTATTTTGCTTAAATTGTACATTATAGTACATAATTTGGTACAAAGTAGTTTCTATCTTTTGTCGAGTTATTTTACATACCTGAGGTATGTTATTTTTCTTTTGATGTTTAAGTCATGTTCCCTAAGAATCGTGTGGTGGTTCGAGTTACTAGGAATACATGGGTAGGAAGGATTTTAAGCTGTTTCCACTCTTATGGGTGACATGACTTATAACTGATTATGTTTTCGTTTTGGATTTAGTCTAGGCTGTTTTAGCTAGACTATGAATTTCTGTATTCCAAGAGTTTGATTATGTTATTTTTATAGATGGAGTTTTGGACCTTATTGGTTATGTGGTTATGAGCTTATGTGAGTAGAGGGATTTATGTGTTATGTGTTGTATTGATTCTTATAAGTGTCATCATAGGAGGGAGTGCATTGGGGAAAGGGTAATTGTATAAGTATGGTGGCCAACATAGTTATACAAGTACCACAACTTCAATGGATTCTCAAGTATGATTGCATGAAAGAGGGTTAGTACATGCTTGTATATGATGAGATGTAGAATTTGGATATATATATATATATATATATATATATATATATATATATATATATATATATATATATATATAAATGGTTTTACGTAATGGCTGCCTATGATATGGCTATGGTTCTTTTTGTGTTATATGTTTTGGGTTATAGTTGTGTTGTGTGATTATGGGGTCACACGATATGGTTTGGTTTTGGTAATGGGTTTTGTGCCTTGTTGTGGCATGGTGAGATGGTGAGAAGGTGATTACTCGTATGGAAAAACGAACGTATAAAGCGATTGATTGACTTGACATGTATGATAACGAGTATGTTTGGGAGATTCGATAGGTATACATATGCGGATGTATATATACTAATAGATGTTATGTTATGATTTACGGTCGTTCAGTAGTTATTATACCTTGAACGTACCTAGTACTCTCTTGTGTTTAAACAATTTATTAGAGCTCGAGTTTGGTGGAGTTTCAACGACGTTTTGAATCTTTTGAAGTGTGTCTTGTAGCGTATTCTTTGAGTTTCGTATTTCACGTGTACGTTTTAAAATGGTGTTCTTGGTTTTAAGTCTATTGAAATAACTAGATTTTTTTTGAAATAATGAAATCTTTTGTGTTGGGTCTTACATTTCTGTTGGTCGGTATATATTGAGAAAAAGGGGGACTTGGAAATCTATTATAGGGTTAGATAGTTGGTTGTATTCGGTAAAATAAGGGAAAGGTTTTGGAGTAGGTGCAACATACGATTTTTTTTAATCAACACTTATTTATTTCAAATTCTAAAAGACTTTCTTTAAAATAGAGCGAAGTAAAATTTCTTTCTACTTACATAGTTTATATAATTGGGTTTAACCGATTCACGTCATTTATAATTATTAATACGAGGTTAAATTGAGTTTATGAAGGTTACACATACAATTATATCTTTCATTTAAAAGGATTGCATTAATCACTAAGTTTATTCTTTAGTTTTAAAACAACTAGTATAAAATTGTTTTGGTCGTAACTTGTTCGTTTTTAAAGCTTTTTGGGTGATTCAAAAGCCAAAAATTATGTGCTCGGAACGTACTTTTTAAATATTCAGAATGTATAGTCATAGGAGGTCAGTATCCTGGCCGGAATTATTGTACAAGTGTCGGGTTAAAGGTTGAGCTTTGAATAGTAGTTTATTTTTTTATGATTTGGGATGCACGAGATACCTAGTCTTTGAGTTGAGTTTGAGTTCGTCAAGAGGGTTGTTTGTAGATTGTTTGAGTCGCCTAGATGTGGGGAGGTAAATATATATATATATATATATATATATATATATATATATATATATATATATATATATATATATATATATATATATATATATATATATATATATATATATATATATATATATATATATATATATATATATATATATATATATATATATATATATATATATATATATATATATATATATATATATATATATATATATATATATATATATATATATATATATATATATATATATATATATATATATATATATATATATATATATATATATATATATATATATATATATATATATATATATATATATATATATATATATATATATATATATATATATATATATATATAGGTAAGAGTTATATGCAGAACTCATTTTAAGTGTAGAACCATGTAGAACTATTTAATTGAATTTAGACCATTGGATGAGTATGATGAAAGGTTAAGATTAAATGTGTCAAAACTGTAATTATGCAAAAGAAAAAGATCTGTTTTAAATTAAATCAAAAGCTAAAAGGGTAATCCAGGTATTTTCTATTTATCCTTAAAACATGCTGGAAACAATTTATTCATTTATATTTTACATCTCTTG
The DNA here is from genome assembly GCA_025667525.1 of Glebionis coronaria. Lineage (NCBI taxonomy): Eukaryota > Viridiplantae > Streptophyta > Magnoliopsida > Asterales > Asteraceae > Glebionis > Glebionis coronaria. The sequence continues at coordinate 96,941,551 of CM046876.1, read as the reverse complement.
CCAAACCTAAAAACCACCCTTCAAAAACCGCCGCTTCCTCTTTAGATCTATTCTTCCACCTGAAGATGTGTCACTACCCACGAAATGTTATGACCTAAAACACATAAACCATCATAATAATCGACTGAACCGCTGCCATCATCCATGATCCGTCAGTACCTAAAACCTATGTTATTTTCTTTAGTAATATAACAACAGATCGAATCTATTGAACATGTTTGAGATGGTGATATTTGTTTACAATTCTTGAACCATCCGGTAATTCTTTATCCACTAATTGTAATAATCTCATTTTGTATTAGGTGGTTGACAATTCGTTGGCTTACTTATCATCATCTAAAGGTTTGATTTGTTTAATTTGTCATTTATTTTATTTTAATATGACAACATTTAAGGTTTTATTTAAAGAGTGACTTTAATTGATTTATTTGAAGATTTGGGTCTTTAAAGAAACTTTTTAAAATCTGACAGAGTTAAAAGATTTGACTTTCTTACATGACCTCTTTTATTAATTGATTGGATTACATATATTTAGATTTGAAAAGCAAATACACAGACTAATTTTAGTAATCTTTGATTTTTTGGCCATAAATAATCCAATTCTAGTTATTGTTGCTATTACATTATCATCTCCATCTTCTAACTTACGCACAGTTAGTTTTTTTTTTGTTTTTTTAATAGTTTTTTGTGATTGGTTGTATTATTTATCGTTGGTGGGTGTATGGTTGTTAAAAAACTATTAAAAAATCTAACATGGATGGTAAGATTTTTAATAGTCATTTTATAGAACTTTTTATGGTTGCGCACAAATGTAGAATTATTATGGCATAATTTGATGGTTCTTTTTTTGTTTTTTTTTCAGTGGCTCGATCATAAGAAAATATGGTGTGTGATAAAGATGATCAACAAGCGTATTAATGTTTTTCGAAGTCAGTACACATGTTCTCGGAAGGCGTGCATTAATGTTTTTAGTAATGCACATATGTTGTTACAAGGCATGCATTAATGTTTTTAGTCACGCACATATGTTTTTGGAAGAGGTGCATTAATGTTTTTAGCCGTGCATTTATGTTATTGTAAGGTGTGCATTGATGCACATACGTTTTGAAAAGCGTGCATTAATGTTTTTAGCCATGTACTTATGTTTTATGAAGGTTTGCATTTATGTTTGTTGATAAATTGTATTTTATTCAATTTATGTTATTAGTTTGTTAAAAACTCATATGTATAACTTTTATTAATTTTTTTATTTAAAAAGTTTAAATTCAAAGAAGATACAAGAAAATGTATGTGCAATTAACTTGTTAAACAAAAGGCATGTAAAATCACGTTTTAAGAAAAAAACACATGTAAATTTACGATATAAAAAGCATATGTAGATTTACGATATAAAAGAAAACATACATGTACTTTATTTTTCTTAGAACATCAATGCTAAAAAAAATTTTGAAATTCCAAAAATTAAGAAATTAAAAAAACGTTTTTTAATTAAAAAATTCAAAAACAAATTGAAAATGTGTTTTACTATTTTACCCTTTTGAATTAAATAAAAAGATTTAATAATACTAAATTCTTATTGGTCTAAAATAGTTCTGCAAAGTTCTACACCTAAAATAGGTTCTACATATAACTCGCCCCTATATATATATATATATATATATATATATATATATATATATATATATATATATATATATATATATATATATATATATATATATATATATATATATATATATATATATATATATATATATATATATATATATATATATATATATATATATTCTTTTGGAAAAGTCGATCTTTTGCACGGTTTAAATAATATGTCGCGGGGCGTAATATGCTTTGGTTGCCATTGGGTGTTTCTTGGATTATTTTTCATTGTCATGGGTCATTCTGAATTGATACATGTTCTGGGTTTGAGTTTTCTTTTGAGTCTCGTGGTTTTTGACTTGTTTTAATTGGTGCACGTGAAAGGTCGTTAGTTATCCGTGGGTTTGATTCGTTGATTGTATCTGATGGATTCAGGATGTAGTTTTCGTTTCGTATTGTTCGAGAGCGTTGAGGTAGTCATATGAAAGACTTGGTCGCGCCTACACGCTTAAGTAGGTGACCATGAGAGAACGGTAGGAATACCCTTAGTGGGGAGGAAAGAAGTTCGTAGACGAACTAATGTGGTCATGAGGTCTCTTAGGAGTACCAAGGAGATGAATAGATATTTGTGGGATACTATCACAAGTAACGCGCCATAGAGAGTGTTGGAAGGGGATATAATACCTCAAAGGTATTTATGATTGTTCGTAAGGCATGTAAGTTTTCCGAAAATTTCCTGAGATTTAGTAGGTTTGCCTATTACTGTGAGGTAGAACCATAAATAGAGCAAGTAGGGGAGGTGAGAGGAGTTGTAGTTAGTGCCTTTCCCCAAATTGTTGATGGAGTGATATAAAAACAAGAGCTGTTAGAAATTTCAAGGAATGCCGGATAAAAGTTGAGTTGCTTAGTAGTAGATTGGATGTGGAAAGAGGTCGAGTGGTCCGATGAGAGGAAGTACCAGTCTTTTAAGATGCGTGTAGAATTTTGCAAGTAGAACGAGGTAGGAATTTATTCGTATTTACGCTAAGAGAGGGTGCAAGGAGGACATAGTTGAAACTGCTAAGGATGTTGTATGAACGCTTTGGGTTTACGGTTATGCATATGGCTTCACCAAAGCACTAGCGGATTTCATGAAGTCAATGAAGCGAGTGTGCATGAACGTATATAAATGAGTTGTCATCGGGAGTATCGACGACATCTTGATCTACTCAAAGTCTAAGAAGGAGAGTGAGGCGAAGTATGTGTTGGTTTTGGAGTGGAATTATACGTGAGAGTTTCAAGTGTGAGTTTTAGTATTAAGTCTACCATGATGAGTTGTTAGAGATGATGGCATATCATGGAACCAGCAAGGGGCAAAGTGAAGAAGGATGAGGAAGCATTTTGGAGGCTGAAGAGGTGGATTGGATAATGAGCCGATCTTGGCATTATCAGAAGGACTGGATGAATTCGCGAAGCATGACGATACGTGGAGCAAGAATTTGGATGTGTACGAGAACGACAAAGAAAGGAGATTGCTTATACGTTGCAAGAACTGAAGACTTGAAAGAACTAGATATGACTTAGTTAGTGGAGTTGGACTGTTATATCTACCTAGAATGTTAGAGGCATTTGGTGTACAAGACGTGGATAATGATCTATACGGATCATGAACGTATCCAACACATATTCAATCATCTTGATTGAACATTTGGCAAAGGTGATGGGTGGAGTTAATTGATGGAAGAAAATTGCAAGGCCAAGTACCATATGGGAAAGGCAAGTATGGTTGATGAGACATGGAATAAGAAGAATGAAGTGAAGCTGAGACGAACTTGAACTATATGGATGACGTATTAGGGTGGTTTGGATGAACGATGTAGGTTGCACGAGTTGAGTTGTCTAAAGCAGAGAACGCGTCAACGTGTATGTTGCGTGGCTTAGAAAATCGTATGGAGAAAAGGGTCGTAGACTATACTTTCTACGTAGATAGGAGTAACTTAGAAAGAGCGATGTAAGGACGAAGTTGGTGAAAGGGATACATAATGGGGTGGAGGAATAAGTATGACGAGAATTAGGTGATAGTCGATAGACTGACTAATTCATCTCATATTTCAAGAGGAATGAGAAGTCACGTAGTTGAGAATTTGGAAGGATTGCGTACGAATATGATGGAATAGAGGGTCTTGCGTAAAAGTTAGCCTAATATGTATGGAATGCCTTATGAAGGATTATGGCAAGGGAAGAAACGATGGGAAGCATCACATCGTGATGTATGGTAGAAGTCGAGGAAGGAGAAGGAAGTGTGTATAGAAGCGAAGCATGAATGAAATATGTCGAGATAGGAACCGAAGGTAGAACTTTGGTAGAGCCTAATGAGTAGAATAAAGCACAAAGCAGGCTAATACTGTCGGAGTGTGGAAAGGGAAATGGCACTGACCTATAATGATTGTTTGGGAGGCTTAGTATCTATAATCGAATGAATGAGGAGTTATAGGTGTGATGTGCCATATGGACGAAGGGCTTGGTCTAACTGAGTTAACCTTTCTTTTGATGATGTGTATAGATCATAAGATGATTTGGATCGGAAGAACTAATGGATATGTGAAAGACCGTCATAGGTCACTTTGTAAGGAAATTGGAATTTTTAAGTAGTTTGGGTTACGGACTGAAGGGAGTTGATGAACATGATTGGATATGAGTGATTGATTTAGAGGGAGTTATGAAACTCTTTAGAGGTGGCTGAGTTTTCATATAATGATAGTTATCATACTAGAAGTCGATAAATGCCATTTGAGGCCCTATATAAAAGGATAGGGTGAGTTGTCCCTATTGTTGACCAGAATTGGTAAAAGAGGCTACTAATGTGGTAATGATGTTGTGGAAAGGATGAGAGTAACAAGGGATGCTATGTAGAAAAGGAGGAAACCACTAGAGTTAGTGACAAAGTTATGTAGGAAGTTTCACCCATAGTAACGGGTGGAATGTTTTGGTAAAATGGAAGAGTTGATGTAGAGTTTTGTAGGTCCATTGATGATCTTTGAAAAGATCAGACCATTAGCTTATGAGCATAGAATTACCTGGGGGAAATGAGTTGTATACATGATACATTTCATGTATTGATATTGGTAAAGGTTGTTTGAGAATGCATTTTGAATGTACGGTTATTCAGGACTTGTATTAATAAGAGTCTTTGTTTTTATCAAAGAGTCATCTGTGAGACTTATTGACTGTGAGGTCAAGATTTTGGCAATGAGTTTAATTATTTTTGGTTTGTATATGTGGTATTTTGAAACTTGAACTGAAGTTCACGTGGAAATGAGGGGAGTTCGTTTAGAACAAGTATCCTCATGTGATTTGTTGTTTGTGTGTTTGATCCTAAGGAGTAAATCTCGGGACTAGATTTATATTAGGAGGGAGTGACGTGACAACCCTGGTTTTGAGGTTCGTCACTTAGTTTTATTTTGTGCTAGTTACGTGTCTTTACATGTTTATGTGCTTATTGGTGGGTATAGATTGTGGTTTGGATATCGTTTCCGGTACGGGGTACCTTATGAGTGAAACGATGTGAGATGATTTCATGTTCATGAGCTCACATGGTAGTGACTATGAAATGAGATGGTGTTATTTAGTGGTTTTACGTATACGTATATGTATTATGAAAAGTTGTATTTTTTACGATTTACGGTTTAGCATTTAGAGGTCTCGGATGAGGTAATTAGTCATATGGATATTTTTCGGGATGGTTTTAAGTCATTTAGGACTTAGTTATAAAGTTTATTTCAAAATTTGATATTTTTTATAAAAGTGTATATTTTACGTCTTTTACGGTAAAACGCGTAAATTTGACTAGTTTTACGGTTTTGAGGTTTTGGAGGCTTTAGGAGCTGAAATAAATTAAGGAAAATTAAGGTAATATTATTAATACATATGTTAATAATAAAAAGAAAAAAACGAAATAAGGGGGTGTTGGGTCGGTTTGGTAGACGCAAGAAAAGAAAGGGAAAAGGGAAAAAAGAGAAAAAGGAAAGTGGGCTATGGGTTGGACTAGGATTCACCCATACCCTATATAATGTTTTATTCTAAACCAAAAGTCATAATCCCTGGAGAAAAAAAAAAGAGGTCGACGGTTCTTGGAGTTTTTTTAGGGTTTTCATAGTTTTTTTCATCTTCCATTAAATTAAAGGTAAAACCTTTATAACCCTTTTCAATTAAATTGTTTTAAGGTTTTCTTTAATCATCTTATGATGGATTTAGGTTAGAGTTTAATTTAAAAATAGTAAATTAATGTTATATTAATGGTGTTATAATGATTACATAAATCAGGGCTTGTAATTAGTAGGATTAGGGTTAATTAATGAGGTTAATTTTGTTAAACTCGTTTTTAAAAACTGGGCAGAATTTTGAGTCAATTGTTTTGATCATATTGGGAGTTCTACAAACTCTTATTTTACGATCCAAGTATACCTAAAAAGGTAATTGAAGTGGCTTTCCAATGCAAGAAACGAGAACTAAATTGGAGGTAGGGAAGTAGGTCAATAACAGGTTACAACAGTCGGAGGTTAAAACAGTTTTGAAGTCAGGCTGTTTTCTTTTTAAGTTTTGGGTTGTTTGGGGTACTTAGGGTTGCATTGGGATCTTATAACAAACATGAGAGATGCTTTATATATTTTAGTAAGTATATGCACTTGGGCTAAGGTTGTGGTTTAGGGTAAAACCCCTAATCATAACAAACTTTTTTTATGTTTAAAATCAGTAAATCTGGAATGACAAAAGTATATATATATATATATATATATATATATATATATATATATATATATATATATATATATATATATATATATATATATATATATATATATATATATATATATATATATATATATATATATATATATATATATATCGGGACCTTAACAGTAGTTTTAAGGTTAAGGAAAGTGGGAGGTGCTAGATAACATATGTAAGGGCATAAATATTCCCTTTACAGAGATCATATGTATGTTTAAGTGGGCGTTTGGCTTATAGTTTGGAGACCTAAAACTGGGACTGTTTTGGGTAAAATGTTAACGGGACGAGATATGAAGTAAAATGAGCTAAGGGCTTTATAGAGGGGTGTAATGAGATGCTTAGAGCATTTAAATGAGGTATTTATATAGGAGGAGGTTAGATGTCCCTCATAGGTTGATGAGCCATCTTGGTGTTTGGTTCATGATTTGATTGTGTGCTTTTGTTTGTTAGTTTTTTTGCTAGTGCGAGGACTTTTGGAGAAGCTCAATCAGGTGAGTTTCATAGTCCCATGTTTACTAATGTTTATGACTTCCAGATGGGATGGAAGAGACACTGTTTTGTTGTTTATAAGTTATGCTGTGAATGTTTTGCGTTGGTAATGGACTTGTGTGTGCATACTTATATGATTAACTGCTAGTCGATTCTTGATTGTTTATGTTTTGACTTGATACCAAGGGGTTATTGGCAAGGAGAGGCCTTGGGATTGGTTCATAGGTGTTTGAGTACCTATAGGAGTATGGTGTTTGGTAAGGCTTGGAGCCTTGGATTTGGACATGGTTTTGGTTTTATTAGTTAAATCTTGAATGTTAGTTTGTTAATGCATGTTAGTATCACATTGTCCATACGTTTTTAACTTTTGGTTGTACTCACAGCTTATGGTATGATTTTGGCGTTTGAGTCTAAACCTATGACTCTCACCAACTTTATGTTGACGTGTTTTAATGTCTCTTTCAGGTGATATTATGGTTAAGCTAGAGGACATAAGTGGCTAGGATTTGGAGAGCGTAGGAAATGCATTTAGAAGGAGATCCTCGTTCCTTCTTAGTTTACCTTTATGTTTTTTTTGATAAGTGATACATGTTGGCACCTATATGTTTGTTGGTTTATGTTTATTGTTTGTCTTGGGTAAGGGGTAGGACTGTTACCTACTTACCTAGCCTCCTGCATTGTTGAGATATTATCATGACATTTGTGTCGCCATTTATGACATTATATTTGCATTTTAGTTTTCTCTATAGAGACACCATTTGTTGTGATGATATCCATATGTCGCGCCCCATATTCCGCCATGGTGGGGTGTGACAATCGCCGATGACAAACTTATCCTAAAAAACGAGAAATTAAATTTTCTCGGACACGAGCTTACGTTAAAACCATTCAAGGTTTTAAGCTCGTGTAATATGGTTCATCGTTAAATTTCAGACGATGACCCGAACTTCAAATAAAAAGAAAGTTTATTGCCAATGATAAACTTGTCCTCACAAATGAGAAATTAAATTTTCTCGGACACGAGCTTACACTAAAACCATTCAAAGGTTTTAAGCTCGTGTATATGGCTCATCGTTAAATTTCAGACGATGACCCGATCTTCAAATACAGGGAAGTTTATCTATGCAACGATAACTTACCCTCAAAACGGACAATTAAATTTACTCAGACACGAGCTAAAATTAAAACTATTCAAAGGTTTTAAGCTCGTGTATAATGGTTCATTGTTAAATGACGGACGATGACCCAGACTTCAAATAAAGGGAAGTTTATCTATGCAACGATAACTTACCCTCAAAACGAAAAATTAATTTTTTTCGGACACGAGCTTACATTAAAACTATTCAACGTTTTTACGCTCGTGTATATGGCTCATAGTCAAATCACAGTCTGTGACCCGAACTTCAAAGAAAGGGAAGTTTATCACGTCAACAATAACTTACCCTCAAAACGAGAAATTAAATTTTCTCGGACACGAGCTATTATTAAAACTATTCAAAAGTTTTAAGCTCGTGTATATGGCTCATCGTTAAATATCAAACGATGACCCGATCTTCAAATAAAGGAAAGTTTATCACCGATGATAAACTTATCCTCACAACGAGAAATTAATTTTTCTCGCGCATGAGCTTATATTAAAAACATTCAAAGTTTTTTAAGCTCATGCACAAAGGCTTACAGTCACATGACAGATTGTAATCCACACTTCAAAGAAAGGAAAGTTTATCGCCGATGATAAACTTATCCTAACAACGAGAAATTAATTTTTCTCGGGCATGGGCTTATATTAAAAACATTCAAATTTTTTAAGCTCATGCACAATGACTTACAGTTACATATCAGACTATAACTCGGACTTCAAATTTAGGAAAGCTTATCTTTTGTGATAACTTATCCTCGTAACAGGAAATTAATTTTTCTCGGTCATGAGCTTGTATTAAAACCTTCCAAGTTTTATGCTCAGAAAGGAAAGTGTATCTTTTAAATAAGAGAACTTCTCCTCATAACGAGAACTTCATCTTTCTCGGTCATGAGCTTTACGTTAAAAAAATCAAAAGTTTTTCAAGCTCATGAAAACGACTTCTAAGTAAATGTAAGCTTATAACTCGTTCTTCGGTTAAAAGGAAAGTTTATCGCTGATGATAACTTATTCTTAACAACGGGAAGTTTACTACTTTTCGGACTTGAGCTCGTGTCATGAGTTATTCAAAATCTTAAGCTCAAGTAATTGGTTTTTCAAAAAGGGCATGTCTTCTGAAATCGATAATATTTACGATCCTAGAAATGTCGTTCAATAATAACACGGGGTTGTAAATAAAGTTCGAGCAGAAGTTTAAATGATTTAAAACATGCTCAAAATGGCTTGCTATTATTTCCGATAGTAACCCGCCTTTCATATTCAAGTCAAGCATTTCACCGGAAAGCTTTGACTCAACAAAGGGAATTAATATTCTCGGACATGGTTTATTTTATAACCATGTAAGGGATTGTGTTTACGGAATAACACAATCTAACACGAATTAATGTACGCATCAGTGCATTTATTTGTTAAAACAAGAGAAATCTTGTTTTTATGAAGTTATCATCTCAACAATCCGCAGCAATTTACAATTGATATCTACATACTCGATGATGCGGCTACTCAAACAGCGACTACAGCTCTTTCAATAGAACACGGGTCAACAATTGAGGGGGAGAAATTGTCCAGCATTCAGAATCTTTGATGTCGAAAGTGTCAAGTTCACAAATTGGTGTCAAGACAACGGTATCAATCGTACACATGGTGTCAAGAGCTAGATTCAGACGTGACGAGGCGACCAACATTCGTGAACGAGAACCATGTGATTCTATCATATGATGTTCTCCATCATTCAGGTCCAACCTCGTAAATTGCTAATCTTGTGAATACATTATCATATATGATCTTTGCACGTGATAAATACCTTATACTTGTGTTTAAAAGGTATTTAATTTACGTTTCTAGTACACCCTCATTAATTTGAGGGAGAGCTTGTGAAAATCTTGAAGATAATTAGATTTGCATTTTTCTTCCAAAAAATTTTCTTAAAATATTACTAAATCAATTGATATTAAAAACATTGATTGAGTTAATATTTTTAATATGGGGGAGAAAATGTGATTTAATATGGGAAATGATTAATCAAAAACGGTTTGACTTAAGGTGATAGCTCATCCCGAAATGTGCGACATGTTTTCAAATATCGAGGCATATGTTAAGCGGGAGCAAAATGTATTTGCTATATCAAAATGGATTTCATGGTGATTTATACTTACCCTCAACCCATTTATTTCACGACGATGAAGATTGTGGGGACATAAGGATGGTAGGATAGGTTAAGTCCAATGATTCTTCCAAAATTGGAGGAATCTTTCTAAGGACATTCCGTAGCTAGAAATAGTAGTCCTTATGAAAGATGGGGAAAGATTGTGAACGTAGCTGAATGCCGACCAAGTACTTAAGATAGCACTAGAACAATCACAAAAAGGTGCTAGTTATGACGTATTGGTAAGCATTGAAGGGGTTGAAGAATGAAAAAGAACTGTAAAGATAAAGGGTCTAAAGAAAGAAGCCCTCCTTACAACCTTAAGCAGAAACCGGGTTAATGCATATGCTATTGAGATCATTTTAATGATGCTCAATATTGAAGATAGACATCATGGACCCAGTGATGCAGTGCACAACCCATCCCAGCTAACTCAGATATCTCTCAAAAGGTATTTTTTTAATCACACGGAGACAACACATTATCTATTGATTTATTCACTCTGAATAAATTGTATTGAAATGGTGGTACTCCTCTCCAGCCTCCAATCACTAAAATCCAAAATGCACAATCGAGTCTAGAGCCATTTGAGATCATCAAATATCTCATTAGGACATACTTTTATAATTCCTTGCTTCTTCACACACTGTGAAAAGTAAGAAAGATCTTAAAAGTCCTACGCAAAATCTTCATGATCTTGCCGGAACATTCGAGTAATACGAAAGTATTTACAATAAAGATGGAAATCCTTCTTTAGCAAATATCAAAAAGCTCATGGTAGGTGACTTGTGCGATTCTTTATGAATCAAGCTTGTGATAACGGGAAAGCAACAGTGGTTTAATTCTTAACTGAACTTAAACACGTTTCAGGCCTCTACGCAATATCTTAGTGATCTTGCCAGAACACTCAGAGTGACACTCTATAGTGTTCACAGTGATGAGTGGAAATCCTTCTAGTGTTAACATCAAACAGCACTTGGTAGGTAACTTGCAAGATTCTATATGAATCAAGCTCGTGACAATTGGAAAGAAACGATGGCGCGATTCTTTAATGAATCAAACATGTTCCAGGAATCGGATTTCACGGCTTCAAATCATGCGGATAATATTATCCAAATGATTCACTCTTTATGTTCGCAGTCTGCTTTGGACGGTCGAGTAAAGAGAACGGGTTTACCCGCGAAATCTTGTCAAGGAGGTTCTTAATTGAAACTACCTGCCACAAGTACGATATTTAATATTGTCCAACGGTCTTCAACGACCGGAGGTAAAATGCTACCGAATTAAAATGAAATGTTCAAGGCCATTTCAACTGTGTATATGTTTGTTGCTAACTGTCATATGCGGCGTAACAAGAAGGTGGCATTGTGGTGTACAATCGAGAAGAAGTTGTCAACACATGCTTATACTTTATGCACTTAATACTTCAACAAATTCAAGAAAGCCTAAAAGTCAAGTCTTCTGCTGTATCAGACTCTGAAGCTTTCAAGAATTTATAAAGTATAAGTATGTGGGACATGAAGTCACGAGGAGGAAAATTTCACAAGTGATGAATGCACAAGGTCAAGGCAAGGAAACATGCTCAAGACTAATGTCAAAGATCTCATCAGCATATTCACAAGAACAAGATCGAAGACTCAAGCATAGTATGCTAGGTTGAAGATTTTGTAAAATGGTGTGACCTCCCACAGGGGGAGATTGTTGGAAAGTAGTTTTTTCAAAGAAACTCTCGGTCACATCTTTGTTAGCATAGATCACGAGCTATAGCCTATTTAGGACATTGTAACTTGGAGTGACCCCCCTTAGGGGGAGATTGTTGGAAATACATTTTTACGTATTTAGGAAGGATCGGTCACTCCAACGATATATACGTAGTATGGGCTCGTGATCTAATATGTTAGTATAACCCATAAATCCCACATGTAGGGTGGGCTATATATACCCCCTGCTAGCATGTTAGGATGGGTTGTTGGTTCTCATTTGATTCAATAATTCATCTTTTCTCTCCTCTCTCTACTTTCTCTCTCTTGTTCTTCATCTCCTTCTCTCTTTATTAATCAATTAAACACTTAGAATAATCCAAGGATTACGTGGACCTACAAAGAGGGATTTACACATAGGCTCCGCAAGCCACATTACGGAACATAATCAAGGTTGTCACTCACTTCATAAGACGGATTGAAAAGAAGAATCCCAACATAGATATTCAATCAAGTACTCCACAAATACTAAAAATAAATACCACCAGATAGAGAGCATAAAAGTGTAAATGTATGGACTTATATTTAATAGTCGTGTCATAGGATAGAACTCAAGATTACGGGATTGCACATAATACGTAAAGATTTAATCTAATTAATAAATATATTTATTGTATTTATTAATTTATATAATAAATATATATTTATTAAATTAAAACGAGCAAGTAACTATATAACTTTAACGATCGTTAATTAATTAATAGTTAAGTGTTAACGAGTGTTAAAATAATATATAGTAAGAGAAGTAAAAGGAAGAAGGACGGAAGATTCCGGAACACCCCATAAGGGGTGTTTGGTCGGTTGGTTAGGGCTCCAATGGGGGGGGCAAAAGTTTTATTTTATTTACTTGGGCTACAATCGGTTTGAGGCCTATAAATACACCTCCTTATCCATCATAATCTTGATAACTTGAATCCCCTCTCTTCCTCTCTCTTGGTTCGATCGCAAGGGTAAACCCACGAAGGGTTTTCGGTTGGTTTTCTTGGTTGATCGATTGTGTTGATAATCTAGTCCTAGCCCCTCTCTAGGGTTGTTAGGTAGATTATTTACAAGCGTTGTAGTTTAGTTTTCACGTGCTAGAATCACGGTTAGCTCTTTGTATTACGTGTGTACAAGATCGTAATATAGTCTTACTTTAGACTATATCTTGGTATATTACGGTATAAACCCGAATTGGTGATTCGTTCTTCGTCTTGTGGATTTGCTTTAGCGTAAAGGTATGTAGCCCTAATTCTATTAATTATAATTGTGTTATTATTATGATCTTGTTAAATCGCTTATGCTATGTGTGCTTTGATCTCGTTTAGGGTTTTATATAATTATTATGATATTAATAAACCTTCAAAAAGCAGGAAGAAGCTGTTCAGCACAAGTCAGGACACTCCTAAAAGCTCAAAAATACCACCAGAACTAAAGAATGTCAGACTAACACTCATACGCACAATAGACAAATACCTAGAGGAGCAGAGAGGCCGAAATGAGATACCTAATCTAAGAAAATGCATAGCCAGAATTGAACAAGAAGAATTCTCGAGTACCATAATCACAAGGAAGAGAATGACGACAGAACCAGGCAAAATGGACGGGGTAGCTGAATCACACCCCACTCAAAGCCTAAAGAACATCCAAAAACTAAGCAGGTATCTAGTCAGCCGGAGCAGATCTATGTCAAAATCAGTAGAAAAATGTTGAAGCTCTTCAAACAACGTAGAAAAAACAAAAAATAGAACAATTTCCTACAAAGAAAATCAGCAAGCAGAGTGTTTAAAAGAACCAAAGAACAAGAAGCAGAGCAAGAAGCAAAGCTAGCAAAGCTCACAGTTCTGATCCTGGAGGAAAAACTTACCTCGTACCTATCTCCCCTAAAGAAGAAATCAACGCCGCATCGCCAAAGGAAAAAAAATCCAAAGCTACACTACTTTGCTGGTTGGGAACTCCAAGAGACAAAGGGAAATACCATGATGGAAAACGAATAAACTCTAACCATAGTCAGGGAAACTAAAAAATTGAAAAAATATCCCCAAACACACATCGCAATGGTAATCACCGACCAACCAATCGAACGAAAACTGCCAAGTTGGGAATCTAAAGAGGGGATACAAAAATGGAATACCGCACCAATCATGCACAACATTTACCACAAGCTTCAGACAACTATTAGGGAGCAATTGTCAATAGACTTCTTATCAGGAAAAACAAAAGAAGGGGCACCCCGCATAGGCAGATCACCATACATAAAAGACTCCTGAAAAGAACAAAAAACCATAAGCCCAAAAGGGATAAAACCCAAACAGAATTTAAATCTTGAATCCCAGGCATCAAACAAAAAAGCAAAATACAAGACACTGTCAGTCAGCCCAGTAACAACACAAAAAACAAGTGCTCTCAACAGAACAACCTTAGCTCCGCATCTCGCAAAATCAGTACCAACAAGAAAGGCCGTGGAGCACTGTAAATGAAGGGCAAATGGCAGGCTTACCAAACACGAAAGCTGGACCTGTAAAAAAGAACAAAGGGAAACAATCCCAAAAAGAAAAAAAAGGAAACTAGGGAAAAAGTTGGAACAAATGGTAGGAAGCAAGAAAAGAAATAAAATAAGGAACATGCAGGCTAAGGCATAAGGAAAAGCAGCCAACAGGATGAAACATACAACATTTGTAACTTGCAAAAGATGTGCTACATCTAGACCCACTTCTATTGAAAGTTCCAAGTAAATGTAAGCCCTCGAATGTAAGCCATAGACGACTATTGACCAGCGGGCAGAGGCAACCTTATTTCTTATTATTATGTACTTAGTTCTTTATACATTTTACAAAAATTAATGAAATGTGGAGACTAGCTACCTCCATACAAGTTTTCTTTTTCAAACAACATTTACTTACATGACAAAATTGCAAATGATAAGCCGCGCGCACAATATTATCTCTGTGATAATGAACAAAATTACACTGGACATTCCATAGCTAGAAATAGTAGTCCTTAGGAAAGATGGAGAAAGATTGTGAACGTAGCTGAATGCCGACCAAGTACTTAAGTTAGCACTGTAACAATCACAACAAGGTGCTAGTGATGACGTATTGGTAAGCATTGAAGGGGTTGAAGAATGAAAAAGAATTGTAAAGATAAAGGGTCTAAAGAAAGAAGCCCTCCTTACAACCTTAGGTAGAAACCGGATCAACACATATGCTACTGAGATCATTTTAATGATGCTCGAAATTAAAGATAGACATCATGGACCCAGTGATGCAATGCACAACCCATCCCAGCTAACTCGGATATCTCTCAAAAGGTATTTGTTTTAATCACACTGAGATCAACATGTTATCTATCGATTTATTCACTCCGAATAAATTGGTACTGAAATGGTGGCACTCTTCTCCAGCCTCCGATCACTAAAATCCAAAATGCACGATCGAGTCTAGAGCCATTTGAGATCATCAAATATCTCATTAGGACACACTTTCATAATTCTTTTCTTCTTCACACACTGTGAAAAGTAAGAAAGATCTCAAGAGTCCTACGCAAAATCTTCATGATCTTGCCTGAACATCTGAGTAATACGAAAGAATTTACAATGAAGATGGAAATCCTTCTTGAGCGAATATCAAAAAGCTCATGGTAGGTGACTTGTGTGATTCTTTATGAATCAAGCTTGTGATAACTGGAAAGAAACAGTGGTTTAATTCTTAACTGAATTTAAACACGTTCCAGGCCTCTACGCAATATCTTAGTGATCTTGCCAGAACATTCAGAGTGATACCTTAGTGTTCACAGTGATGAGTGTAAATCCTTCTAGTGTTAACCTTAAACAACACTTGGTAGGTAACTTGCAAGATTCAATATGAATCAAGCTCGTGACAACTAGAAAGAAACGATGGTGCGATTCTTTAATGAATCAAACTTGTTCCAGGAATTAGAATTGACGGCTTAAACCATGCAGATAATTTTATACAAATGATTCACTCTTTACGTTCATAGTCAGCTTTGGACGATCGAGTAAAGAGAACGGGTTTACCCGCCAAATATTGCCAAGGAGATTTTTAATTAAATCTACCAGCCACAAGTACAATATTTTATATCGTCCAACGGTCTTCACCGACCGGAGGTAAATAGCTACCGAATTAGAATGAAATGTTCAAAGATATTTCGTTCGTGTCTACTTATGTTGCGGCATTTGAAGACGGTGGTGTTGCGGAATCCGAGAAGAAGTCGTCCCAGCATGCTTATACTTTATGCACTTAATACTTCATCTAATTCAAGAAAGCCTAAAAGTCAAAGTCTTTCGTTGTATCGAACTGTGAAGCTTTCAAGAATTACGAAGGTATAAGTATGTGGGACATGAAGTCACGAAGAGGCGAATATCACAAGTGATGGATGCACCAGATCAAGGGAAGAGATTAATGCTCAAGATTGATATCAATGATCACATCAGCATGTTCACCAGAAAAGAAAAAGAAAAGAAAGACGAAGACTACGAGCTCAAGACAAGCATAGTATGCTAGGTTTATTTTATTATTGTAACTTGGGTAACGCCCTTGTTTGGAGTGACCTCCCTTATGAGGAGATTATTGGAAATACGTTTTTCGTATTAGAAAGAATCGGTCACTCCAACAATAGTCTAAGTTATAGCTCGTAGTTCAGTTTTACTAATATTAAGTAAACAAGGCTAAGCCAAGCCTACAACTTATGTAGGTCGGCCCAACTTGTAAACCCAAGCCCATCTTATGGGCTTGGGTATATAAACCCTCTCCTTAAATGGAGAAGGTGTGGTTTCATTATAATTTTACACATAGTTCTTTCTTTTCTCTCTCTAAAAGTGTGTGAAATCATCCAAGTTTCTATCTCTTTCTCTCTCTAAAACATAAGCTAGATTTACAATATTCTACAAGAACCCCAAGCGGTAAACTCAGAATGAAGTATGTAACAGGCATTGCAAGCCAAATACGGGAGCTCTCCCAAAGAAAAGCCTATCACTGTAACGACAAATAGCATAAAACCCACACCTACCAAGAAATGTGTAGATAAGGAAATATCCTAAAAAGAAAGCCACACCCACTAAGTAGTGTGCAAAAGAACAACAGAAAAAGGGACATTCCCAAACAAGAGCCACACCCACTAAGCAGTGTGTAAAAATAAAAATATCTCCCGAACAAAAGCACACTCATTAAAACAGTGTGTAACGGAATCAAGAGAGGCTATCATAGGTTACAAATAAAAATGTCTTAGATACACATTACAACGCGCACAAATTAAAAAACAGCTACAAGGAAAAGACTAAGAAGTGTTCTATAAATAGCAGTAGTGACCCCTGAAACAACAGTCCTAGAAACAAAAGGACCAGCGTACACGAAGATACCAAAAGAAGCAGAGGAATCCAGAATGCTGAAGGAAGTAAAACTGGCGGAACTAGATTAAACATTGTAATTCGAAACATTCAAGAAAGAAGTGGTAGCTGCAACACCTCCAATACCCGAGGAACCAGATTCCCTGGATACACTACTTATACCAAAGAAAAAGGGTAAAGAATCGAGCAAAGGGACCCTATAGCACCACTGGAAGGGGAATTAGCAGCATCATCCAAAAACCTATCACGGATCACTCCCAACAAAACAGCAGGGGAAAACTCTCGACCAACACCCTGCGAACTAGCGGAGGCACCATCATGGATAGAAAGGTGTTAATGCAATAATAACTAAAAACGTTACTTGCATTTTTCGGTCTCGCTTAGTTTTGATTACGACAATATGTAAAAACAAGCATTTACGAAAACAACGAAAAACGAATTCTTGAGTTCAAGTATTTTTCATTTTACCCATTTTCACTTAAGGTATGGATAAACAAGTACTAACCTTAATCAAGTGATCAAGTGATTTAATATTTTCTAAAAACTCACTTTTTATTAAAAGTGACAAGTTTTTATTAAACTTTATTTTTAAGAAAATGTTTTATTAAATTAATTATTTGAAATTTGAAAATGGCATATTCTTATAGCTGTTAAGAATATCCTTTCAGGATATTTTTATACCCAGATAAGACCTCCACCACTAAAGGACAAAAAGGAGCGGAGTCTAGTCCGGCGGTACCTTAGCGCCTAGGCGGTACCTTATCGATAAGGTACTGCGGGCTGTGATAAGGTACCGCGGGCTGTGATAAGGTACCGCAGGCAGATATAGCCGTTGGCTCCTTTGTCCTTTAAATAGTTGGCCATTCTCAGCTTTTCACCTCACCTCTTTTGCACATTTATTTCCAGATTCAAACCCCTTCTTTAATCACTCAAATCTTTGATCATTTATTTGATTATTACTTGTTTAAGAAGTGAATCTTGTTCTTCCATCTCTTCCTCTCCAAGTGCAAAGAGAAGAACACTATCCTAGTGAAGTGTTGAGTCCACCACCAAAGATCTATTGAAGATCAATTTGTATATTCTTGTAGTTGTGTCATAGTTGTGAAGATCCAAGTAGTTGTGTTTATTTGGAAGTTGTGTATGTACTAAGTATAGTTGTGTAGATTGGTCCTAGCTACGATTAGGGCTCGACTTTTAGCTTAGAGTCGGAAATTGGTTAAGCGACGTGTACGGTTTTCTCCACCATAAGGAGCTTGTTGTGTAGTGAACTCTCGAGTAAGGAGTACTCGAGGAGTGGAGTAGGAACGAGGAGTGAGCTTCGTTGCCGAACCACTATAAATCCTTGGTGTTCGGTTTGATCTTTCTTTACCCTTAACTCTTTACATTCCTTATTATTTTTTGCGTATACATGTGTTAATATTAGACTAGCTACACTATCATTCTTTATTCTCTGTGGATATATTTTTGTTAGCATTAGTTTAGCTATACTACCATTCTTTATTCTTTGTGGATATATTTTTGTTAGTATTAGTTTAGCTACACTATCATTGTTCATATTTGTGCATAAGAAGATTTCACATATTTCCTCAAGCCTAAGTTTTTGAAAAAGGATTTTTGGAAACCATATTTTAACAAGTAAATTTTAAGAAACTATTCAACCCCCCCCCCCCCCTTCTAGTTTCTACAATTGGTATCAGAGCGGGTTGCTCAAGAATTTTTAAAGTATATTGTATTTTAAAACTTGAATCGATCTATGGATTCCAACAAGTACCTAGAAGGGCAATCTATGCAAAGACCACCACTTCTTGAAACCGATAGTTTTATTTATTGGAAAAATAGATTTGAAACTTATGTGAAATCAAATGATTTAGATCTTTGGCATGTTATTACCAATGGTGATTTTTTACCCTTTCAATTTAATGAAGTTTCTAAAACAAAAGAATTAGTCACTTTTGACAAAGCTAATGATGATACTAAAAAGAAACTTCCAAAAAATAATGAGGCTAAAATGGTGATTTATAATGCTTTGCCTAAGAAAGAGTACGAAAGAATTTTTATGTGTGAAACCGCTAAAGATATTTGGAACACTCTTTTAGTAACCCACCAAGGTAATAGCCAAGTCAAAGAAAGTAAAATCGATCTTCTTGTCCAACAATATGAACAATTTGTCATCTTAGAAGATGAAACTATTGATAGTAAATTTGCTAGGTTTAACACCATTATTACTAGTCTAAAACCACTTGATGAAGGTTTTTCTAGCAAGAACAATGTTAGGAAGTTTCTAAGGGCCTTACATCCAAAGTGGAGAGCAAAAGTCACGGCTATTGAAGAGTCGAAAGATCTCTCAACTTTATCACTCAATGAACTCATAGGAAACATGAAGGTTCATGAGATGATAATTTTGAAGGACTCGAAATTAGTAAAAACCAAGAGTGAAAGGAAATCTCTTGCACTTAAGGCCAAGAAGGCACAAAGTGACCATGATAGTTCCTCGGAAAGTGATGACGAGGAGTATGCATTGGCGGTGAGAGATTTCAAGAAGTTATTCAAGAGACGAGGTCAACACGTTAGGCAACCAAACTATGACAAGAAACCATTGTCAAAGAATCGGTTTGTCAAGAACGAAAAAGGTGATAGGAGTTGCTTTAGATGTGGTGATCCAAATCACTTCATTGGTGATTGTCCAAATCCCGCTCGTGATAAGAACCACACGGCATTCGTTAGTGGCGCTTGGAGCGATAGCGGTGAAGATGATGATGACAACCCCAAAGAGGAGAAATGTCTTATGGCTCACACTTCTAAAGAGGTACATTCCGAAACCGAATATTATAGCTATGATAGTTCCACTTTAGATGATATTGAATTTGAAGGCAAATATGATAGCTTACACAAACTTAGTCTTAAATTCATAGAAAAGAATAAAACCTTAAAATAAACCAAAACTAAGCTTGAAAATGAGATCAATGAACTTAGGGAGAAATTGGCTATACTTGAGAAAAACAATGAGGTTGATTTAGGTTGCTTAAGTTGTGAGAAACTTAGATTAGAGAATGATGATCTCAAGAGCACCTCCATTAAATTGGAAAAGTTCATGAAAGGTACTAGTGCTCTTGATGATATGTTAAACAAACAAGTTCATTCTAAGGAAAAACTTGGTCTAGGTTTTAACTCAAATGAAGCCTCAACTAGTGAACCAAAACAAGTCAGGTTTTCACAGAAAACATCTTCTGGACGCGGTTCCACATCTTATGGCGTGGTTCCTTATCGCTATGGAACCGCGACCATAGATAAGGTACCGCGGCCAGAAGTTGAATTTTGTGAAAATTCTGAACTTTCTGAAAAACCTAAGTTAAATGAAAAACCAAAGCATCTTACTGTTAATAAGGTTCAATTTCCCATACTTGACGACAATACTATTAGTAAGTTCTATAAGCCGTTAAGTAAACCTCTCATGGGAAATAGAAGTTTATCTAGATTATCTTCTACTCCACCTAGAGTACGGAATGAGTCTAAGCCTAGAAGTAGAACGACAACGCCTACAAGAGATAATTAAAAGAACTCACGAACTAGAAGTAAAACTCCAACACCTAGAAGGAATAATAATAACTCTAAACCTAGATCAAACACACCTAGGAGAAGTAATAAGCAACAAAATGGTTACATGAATTACTACCCTCCTCCATTTTGTTCTTCATGGGGAATTCCCACTTCATTCATTCATCCCAATCAAATGCAAGGGATGTTTGGAACTAACAATTTTGGACCCATGAGATATTGGGGACCAAATGTTTGATCTTGTGTATTGTTACCTAGATATGCTTGGGAATTGATTTGGATCCCGATGAGTGGATTAAGGATAGTGGATGTTCTAAACACATGACGGGTAATCGAAGTTTGTTCTCGCATTACAAAGCATATGATGGAGGTAACGTCACATTCGCTAGTAGTCTACGTGGTAATATCATTGGCAAAGGTACGGTTTCTCTTGACTCCATGACCATTGAAAATGTTGAGCACGTAGATAACTTAGGTTTTAACCTTTTAAGTATAGGTCAAATTTGTGATAATAAGTGTAAGGTTATCTTTTCGGAACATGATAGTAAAATCGTAAATGATGGAAAAGTCATTGGAAAAAGTATTAGAAAGCATGGGCTTTATGTCATGAAGGTTAATAAGAAGTCAAAAGACAACATATGTCTTGCGACTATAGATGATAGTTCTACTCTTTGGCATAGGAGATTAGGTCACGCTAATATGCGTTTAATTCAATCTTTAGTCTCTAAGGAGTTGGTAAGACACCTCCCTAAGATTAAGTTTGATAGTCACTTTTGTGATTCTTGTAAAGTTGGAAAGCAAGTTCACTCAAGTCACAAAGCCAAGAATTTGGTTTCGACCTCTCGGTGCTTAAAGCTCCTACATATGGATCTCTTTGGACCTTCCGCCATACGGAGTTATGGAGGTAACCTTTATACCCTAGTTATAGTTGACGACTATTCTAGATTCACTTGGACTAGATTTTTGGCATCTAAGAATGAAGCTTTCGATCATTTCGAAATCTTTAGTCGAAGAATTCAAAATCAACTAGGATGTTCAATTGTTTCTATTAGGATTGATCATGGTAGGGAATTTGATAATGAAGTGCAATTTGGTGCCTTTTGTGAAGCTCATGGTATTACCCATAACTTCTCGGCTCCTCGCACTCCACAATCAAATGGGGTAGTTGAAAGGAAAAATAGGACTCTCCAAGAGATGAGTAGGACGATGTTAAACGAGCAATCTTTGCCTCAAAAGTTTTGGTGCAATGCCGTAGATACATCGACTTATATTCTCAACCGAATTCTTATTCGACCTTTCCTAGGAAAGACCCCCTATGAGATTCTTAAAGGTAAGAAACCCTCATTAGAATACTTTAGGGTGTTTGGAAGCAAGTGCTTTATCCTCAACACCAAAGACTACCTTACCAAGTTTGACCCAAAGTCTTACGAAGGTATCCTTTTAGGTTATTCCCAAACTAGTAAGGCCTACATAGTCCTAAATAGAACCTCAGGGGTTATCGAAGAATCACTCAACGTAACCTTTGATGAAACCCCTCCTTCACCTAAGACACCACCATTGGTTGATGATGACTTGGATGAATTAGAAGTAGTTAAAGCCAAAGAGGTTAGAAAAATAGGAGTTGAAGACCTTAGTGTTGAAAAGGAAGTAAACATTAAGGAGTCTAGGGATCATACTCTCAATAATGTCATTGGTTACTTAAATCAAAGGACCCTAAGATCTCAAGTCCAAAATCAAAGCAACTTCTTTTGTTTTGTCTCCTTGATTGAACCTAAGAATGTTAAAGAAGCTTTGACGGATGAGAGTTGGGTCATTGCGATGCAAGAAGAATTGAATCAATTCATTGCCAATGATGTTTGGGAACTTGTTCCTCCACCTAGAAGTTCTACCATTATAGGAACCAAATGGGTATTTAGGAATAAGCTAGATGAGAATGGTGTTGTGTCTCGTAACAAGGCTAGACTTGTAGCTCAAGGCTATAATCAACAAGAAGGGATTGATTATGACGAGACATATGCACCGGTAGCTAGATTAGAATCAATTAGAATCCTTTTAGCCTACGCTTGTGCCTTAGATATTAAGCTTCAACAAATGGATGTAAAGAGTGCATTTCTTAATGGTTTGATCAATGAGGAGGTATATGTGGCTCAACCTCCCGGCTTCATTGATTTTGAGAAACCGGACCATGTTTACAAGCTTAAGAAAGCACTTTATGGACTCAAACAAGCACCCAAAGCTTGGTATGATAGACTTAAAGCGTTTCTTGTTAAACATGAGTATACCATGGGTATGGTAGACAATACACTCTTTACAAAGAAGAAAGGTTCTCACCTCATAATCGTACAAATATATGTTGATGACATTATATTTGGCTCAACTTGTCAAGAATTGTGTGATGACTTTGCCAAAATCATGCATGATGAGTTTGAAATGAGTATGATGGGAGAACTTAACTTCTTTTTAGGACTCCAAATTAAACAAATGGACGATGGTATTAACTTTAGTCAATCTAAGTACGCTAAAGAAATGCTAAAGAAATTTGGATTAGAAGAATCTAGACCAATGAAAACCCCTATGGCCTCGGATACTAAACTCACCGTAGATGATGATTGTGAGTCGGTAGACAACACCAAATATAGAGGTATGATTGGTAGTTTGTTGTACCTAACGGCAAGTCGACCGGATATCATGTTTAGTGTTTGCCTTTGTGCTCGCCTCCAAGAGGCTCCCAAAACCTCTCACCTTGAAGCGGTTAAGTGTATCTTCCGATATATTAAAGGCACTATACATTTAGGATTATGGTATCCTAAAGGGACCGGCGTAGAAACCATCGTCTACGCGGACTCGGATCATGTGGGAGACTATGTGGACCGGAAAAGCACTAGTGGAGTTTGTACCTTCATGGGTTGTTGTTTAACTTCTTGGTTCTCCAAGAAACAAACCGCTCTTGCGATATCCACCACGGAAGCCGAGTATGTGAGTGCCGGTAAAGCATGCCAACAAGCTCTATGGATGAAGCAAGCGCTTGTTGATTACGGGATTTCTCTTGATGATGTTCCCATCATGTGCGATAATAAAGGCGCTATAGACCTAAGCAAGAATCCCGTGCAACATTCGCGAACCAAACACATAGAAATTAGACACCATTTCCTTAGGGATAATGTTCAAAAGGGGAACATTACTATCGAAAAGGTGCCCTCCGAGGACAACTTAGCCAATATCTTCACTAAGCCACTTAAGAGGGAACCTTTTTATTACTTGCGTCTAGGTCTAGGATTAATGGAACTTCTTCCTTAAATTCCTTTCTTATTGTGTGTTTTCTATTACCACTTTGAGTTCTTGAGTCTTATAAACTCCTTTTGAAAAATCTTCTCATCTCCTTTTCAAAACTCTCAAAGTCTCTTTCGAAAATGGTTGAGAAATTCGTTTGACATTGTTAATTCAATCTAAAAACGATTTTTTCATAGATTCTCGCTATTAATATAGAGCTTACATAATTCATATGTATGATTCTCTCAAACATAGCAAGAACAAGATTGAATCATGGAGGATCATTGTGTCATGACTTAAGGTCTTGTCTTACACACCTCCTACATTGATTTTTTAATCCATGTATTTTGGTCAAATCTCTATTTGGTAAGTTTGCATATGTTTTCTTTGTCTATCTTTTCTTTTAAGCATATCCCTATGATAAGTTAGACTAGAAAAATAAGATTTGCCGAAAATCTTCCTCCAAACACCAAACCCTGCTTCTGCAGGCGGTTCCATATGTGAAACGCGGTACCTTATTGATAAGGTACCGCCGCCCTAGATAAGGAACCGCCTACAGTAGGATTCCTTTTCGGGTTTTTGTCTGAAACTCCAGATTTGTTCCAACCTTTTTGAGAATCTTTGTTTCAAACCCTTTGACCACCCCAAAAATACCCTAAGCCTTCCTTATTTAAACCATAAGCATTTTGCATTACTTCACATCGAAAATGTCTTATTCCCCCAATGAAAGCCTTGAATCTCCTTCATTTTCTCCAATTGCTTTCAATCCAAACCCACCCAAGAACACTCTTAATCATATTTCTCCTACTAAGAATGTTGATTGTGGAACTTCTTTTCTTCCACCACCACCCTTTAGTGTTCTTCTTCCTTCTCATGATAATGTCATGCACCATGGAACATATTGTCATTGTTGTCAATATCATCATCTTGCTATGGCACACATCTATGAGGAGTTGAGCTACATCAAGAGTCTCTTAATCAAGCCTCCTCTTCACTTTGATTATGAGATCTCCAACAAGCCACCACCACCACCCTCTGCTATTACCTTGTCTTTCATATGAGCATTGATTGCTTATCCTCAAGACACCACATTCAAGCAAATCTTAGAATTCTAGAATAACTAGGATTAGATTTATGCTTTTGGCTTGTTTCTTTTTCCATACTTCTTTGTATGATGTTCCTTTAGTAACTTATCTTGGATCTTTGTCTTTGTGTTTTCTTCTTTTTTTTTATTTTATTTATGTGACCTATTGCTATATATTGTTGGTTGTTTCTTTTGTTCAACTAACCCTTCTATGTAGCTAGTCACCATATCTCGATTCCTCGGTGCCCCAAGCTAGGGGGAGTAAGCACAAGGGGGAGTCTTTGCAAATTCCGTTTCTTCAACACCGGATTACGCAACCTTTTTGCTTCGACAAAGGGGGAGAAATGAATAAACTCGTCTTCGAAAATCTTGTTTTTGTGTGATTGAGTTTATGTATTGTCGGAATCAAAAAGGGGGAGATTGTTAATGTAATAATAACTAAAAACGTTACTTGCATTTTTCGGTCTCGCTTAGTTTTGATTATGACAATATGTAAAAACAAGCATTTACGAAAACAACGAAAAACGAATTCTTGAGTTCAAGTATTTTTCATTTTACCCATTTTCACTTAAGGTATAGATAAACAAGTACTAACCTTAATCAAGTGATCAAGTGATTTAATCTTTTCTTAAAACTCACTTTTTATTAAAAGTGACAAGTTTTTATTAAACTTTATTTTTAAGAAAATGTTTTATTAAATTAATTATTTGAAATTTGAAAATGGCATATTCTTATAGCTGTTAAGAATATCCTTTCAGGATATTTTTATACCCAGATAAGACCTCCACCACTAAAGGACAAAAAGGAGCGGAGTCTAGTCCGGCGGTACCTTAGCGCCTAGGCGGTACCTTATCGATAAGGTACCGCGGGCTGTGATAAGGTACCGCGGGCAGATATAGTCGTTGGCTCCTTTGTCCTTTAAATAGTTGGCCATTCTCAGCTTTTCACCTCACCTCTTTTGCACATTTATTTCCAGATTCAAACCCCTTCTTTAATCACTCAAATCTTTGATCATTTGTTTGATTATTACTTGTTTAAGAAGTGAATCTTGTTCTTCCATCTCTTCCTCTCCAAGTGCAAAGAGAAGAACACTATCCTAGTGAAGTGTTGAGTCCACCACCAAAGATCTATTAAAGATCAATTTGTATATTCTTGTAGTTGTGTCATAGTTGTGAAGATCCAAGTAGTTGTGTAAATTTGGAAGTTGTGTATGTAGTAAGTATAGTTGTGTAGATTGGTCCTAGCTACGATTAGGGCTCGACTTTTAGCTTAGAGTCGGAAATTGGTTAAGCGACGTGTACGGTTTTCTCCACCATAAGGAGCTTGTTGTGTAGTGAACTCTCGAGTAAGGAGTACTCGAGGAGTGGAGTAGGAACGAGGAGTGAGCTTCGTTGCCGAACCACTATAAATCCTTGGTGTTCGGTTTGATCTTTCTTTACCCTTAACTCTTTACGTTCCTTATTACTTTTTGCATATACATGTGTTAATATTAGACTATCTACACTATCATTCTTTATTCTTTGTGGATATATTTTTGTTAGCATTAGTTTAGCTATACTACCATTCTTTATTCTTTGTGGATATATTTTTGTTAGTATTAGTTTAGCTACACTATCATTGTTCATATTTTTGCATAAGAAGATTTCACATATTTCCTCAAGCCTAAGTTTTTGAAAAAGGATTTTTGGAAACCATATTTTAACAAGTAAATTTTAAGAAACTATTCAACCCCCCCTTCTAGTTTCTACAAAAGGGAAAGTTGAAAAGCAGAAAGAGGCAAGGTACCACCGCCTTGAGCCCGGTTCTCAAACTGCACATCAGCCATCAATAGGTCACCTTGATCCCCCTTCCAAGACTCCAACAAATCCAAGAAAGGAAACTCCAAGGAAGAAAATGCATGAACTGCATTTGCAAACTTCGATTCGCCTCTAGATCAGAAGCAACTACTTTAGCCAACGACCTTCCCTCCTTCCCATGTTCTATACCACTCTCCAAACCCCTCTAAATACCCAAATTCTAGGCACAAGTCATAGCAAGACCAAAAGATTCCCTTATACACATGAGACTTGCGACTTAGTTCTTCTACAACTAAGTAGAGACTAGAACCTACGATCCATCGCTGGGCCGCAGCAGTAGTCAGAAATCGGGGTAACACCTCTTTATTAAGAGAATAATGAAGAGTGCTCAACTTGGACACTACAGACTCTTTGCTAGAAAGTTGATCAGCTAACCCACCACACAAAGCCTCAAGCTCCAAAATGCGAGCATTAAGAACATCGAAAGACTTGGAAAGAGAGTTAACATGGCTTCCCAAAACTTCATTTTCAGCTTCACTGGCCGACAAAGAAGCCTTCGCATACTCTAAATAAGACACTTGATTGAGAAGCTGCGCAACCACAACATTTTCCTTCTCAAGATAAGCCACTCTAGCCCTGAAAGACAGCATTACAGCATCCTTTTCTAATATCAGTTGAGGAGCACTGGCACGCTTCTAGCGCAATCCATGGAACTCCCTCAAACATCCTTCCAAAGGAGTTCTCAGCTCAGAACCTAGGCCTACTTGACGAGCAGACACAACATTAAATTCAGAAAATAATTTCTCCAAATCCATATCACGCACCTGATTAAGAAACCCTGGTGGGGTAACACGATCAACCAAACTCCGTCAAACATGAGGATCGTCCAGCGTAGAACCATTAGTCACGTGCTAACGAGGGATATAGACCTCGATCGAACAACCCTCAGAAAAGACTTCACCATGGAAAAAATCATCATCCACCACCTGATCCCTAACTTGTGAGGGATCCCCACTTCAAACCGGCTACCGGATAAAACAGTATCAACAAATGGAACAGTGGACATCGCCGCAATCGATGACAGAAAAATAGGCGAATTAGAGATGACGAACACAGAAATAGTAGGCACACCTGAACTAGGCACAGAAACAATAACAGAGTCCGTAGCTGGAGCACTGGAAAAAACAAGCATGAGAAAAAAAACATGAATGAATAACACTTGTATACCAAGCTACAAAATCATTAAAATAAAGGAAAAATCCAAAGAACCTCGTGGTACGATTACGACTGCGAACCAAAGCAAACTCCGGCTCCTCCTCATCATCATCATCAGACACAGTGGACAAACCAAACGAACCTGATACATATAAAGATCCAAAGAAAACAGTATAAAGATAGTAAAAAGGCACAAGAAACTTAATCATAAGGGAGGTAACGCAACAAAAGACTTACCACTAGGGGGCGAGAGAGAAGCAGAACTGCCAATCCCCCTCAACCTCTTAGCAGAATGAGGCGAAGGGATAGGACTCCGAACACTCCTCCTTCGGGGCCCAAGCCTACTCAAAGAAAAATTCCCGCTCAACCTACCAAAAACCACGGAAGTAACAAGCATCATAGAGGCAAGAAAAATAGCATCAGAGCTTTGAACACCAGAACTCGTCATTGGTGCACTAACTATTTCCGCACCAACCCCAGAAACATCTTGCATAACGGGATCAACAAAGCCAACCAAATGTTGTGTCCGCCCAACTGTAGCTTCAAGAAAAGGAACCTGACCCCGGCTGAATAGGTCGACCTTCAATTCGCACCTCGCTAGGATCAGAACATGAGATAAACTCAAACAAAGACATATTTGCTGAAAGGAAAAAATAAACACAGTTAGCAAAAGAAACGTCAAAAAGAGACACAAAAAGCTAACAAAAACAAAGGGAACCCACCCTCTCTGGAAGAATCAACAAAATCCGGATAAAAATCTCTTCAAAAAGCGTAACGGCGACTAATTCCAACCGCACACAAGAACACCTCTAGATACTTTCGGAAAGGGACAAGGTATTTTATGAGATAATTGGCTTCACGCGCCTTAAACTCATGAGATGAGCGATCAGGATCCCTCGGCAACCTCGCATTAGACCATGAGACAAGAATTGTAAAAATAGAGGAATCTACAAAGAAAAAATAATTCATCCGATTTTTTAAAGAATCAAGTTCCCTGGAATAACAAACAGGTCTAGAGGAAGACCATTTACTAAATGACATCCAACCATTATTGTACGAGTTTACATAGAAAACACGAAACAAGCCAACGGAAGGCTCGATATTCCCAGTTAGGCAACATACCTCAAAATGAAATATCTTAATGGTTGTTATGGTGTGAAGTTGCGAAAGGTGTATGCCAAAACAACCAAGAACCTCAACAAATAAAATGGAAAAAGGAAGACGATAACAAGCCCAGTCAAAAAACCGGGTGTAAACCCCGACTTGCCTAGGCGGAGCATCGCGAATACTGCTATTCGCGCTCGCCAAAGTAGGGTGGACACAAGCAGGGATATAATGCTCTCTACATAAAGTGTCTAATGTATCCTAAGTCAAAACAGGCCTACAAGAAGTAACGAAAACCATCTCGGAAAGAAAGTAAGGTAAATATAAAACCAAAACCCGTGGGTAAAAAACTTGAGAAGAAGTAATGCCAGAAGATCAAACAAAATAAGTGAAAAAGAGAAAAGTAAAATACGGTGAAAACCCTACTTATACAAGAAGGAGAAAAATGGTTGCATTGCATGATCTCAACACGTGTAATCCACTAAAACTATGGACGACCAAAGATCAGCCTACCCAAGAGGCACGGGGAAATGACAGATACAACATATCTGACAAACCTAATAATCAACAGTAAAAAAGGACAGATAGTGGCCCAAGAAAGAAAGGGGTGCGCCACGCGCCTCGAGAAAGTAAAACAACAAGTATGGGTACAAACCCCAAGAACGAAGTCAAAAGGTCCAACAGCCTATCCGTATCCGCAAGAACTAATGGACTGGGGGACTTGATGGCGTATAGCATGGATACGGCCCAGGGGGTTTAAAACCATACACCAAACCTTGGGCCCAGACCCAAGTACACGAATGCCTATCAACAGTGGCATAAAACCCAGACGAGTCTGCTTTCAGCAAGAGGAGTCGCGTATAATGCCAGATACGCGCTCCCATTGAAGCACGTCCGAGAACCCTGCGGACAATTCCTAGAGGATCAATCCGCAGGTCACGATTAGACCATAAACAGACAAATAGGCTTTGTACCACAAAGGCCTACTCTCAAGTACCATCCGAGAAATGAGGAAAGGCCCAATACTTTCTCCTATAAATAGTACTCACTTGTACTCTACAACGGTACGATTTCCTCACTCATCTTTACTCACATATATATCTCAAACGATATGAATACTTACTCTCACTCCGGATCTAATCGTGGGACCCGTCCCCATGGTAAGGATTAACGGTATTACTCTATTTATGCAGGAAATCGTCAAACACATCTCTTGATAGTACAAGATACATTACAACATAAGGCATCTAAGTACTCCCCGATAAGTATTTAGATCTACTTCTGACCCCGACCGATCACTGTACTAACAATATATAAAGTTATTCGAAAAGTGTTAGTATCGTATCTTTTTTTGTTAACAAAAAGTTGGATGTATGTACAAACACATAACATTCTATTTTGGCAACTCAATAAATTATAAACTATAAACATTTTAAAATAAAATAAATAAATGTATAATTGGAAAAAAAACATATTCCTTGGGTAAAATTTATAAAACATTCAAATTTAAAACTTTTTGTAATTGTTTTTGGTATCATCCTTATACACACATATCTTTTTTTAAAATTTCTAAATACATAATCTCTATATATAGTTATCACTTATTTATATAGTTAAACCAGATATGCTCAACCATTCATGAAAAAAATAAATGTCATTGACTTGTCAGATGATCAATTAAGTTTTATTTGTTAAAAAATATTTTTTTCATAATTTGTTATATATGTTGTATTTTTTAATGTGATCTTGACATGATGTTAGTCGGAAAAACAAAAAAAAGCCTTACAAAAAATGGTCAACGTTATAAACAATTTTGATGATCACATTGTTTTGTTTGATGAGGATCATGTGTTACAATTATCTAATGACGGAAGCAAAAAAAGAGAATTTGGTAATATCATCATCATCTTAATAATGGTTAATTAAAAATTTATTAATATGTTTAGAAAATATTAATATGGCTTTTATATGTGTACATATTATTAGGAAGGTGATGATGATATCTAATGTAGCGTAAAACAGGGATAAATAATTGAACTTGTTGATTACAAAGAATACCATAAACAACTCTTCCAACTATCGTTGATTCAAAAGAATACCTATAATCAGGCAAACTCCAACTTGATTCAAACGAATACCGGTTATTAGGATGAAAATCGAACAATAAACCCTAAACCGGGCTTAAGTCAATTAACCAAAAGATAAAAACAAAAAGTCTGTGATTTTTATTAATAACTGAATGAATAATAATAACCCCCAGCCTTAGATTTATAAGAGAACTAAACTTGAGAAATAAGTTGTGATAACCCAAACCCGAGATCATTATTTAATCCTATATTAACGAATATTTTTGAAATTTTTGATGAGCTTGAATGATTTTTGATATTGATGGTTTAAGTTGAAACCAATGTTAGGAGACTTATTTTTTTCTTTTTAACTAGGATGAGGAGTATTAGCAAGCGTGATTTCGACGGATGCCCAATATTTTACATTTTATTATCGATTGTTTGATGTTTGTCGTTTTTTATGTTTTCTTTTTAATGACGTGTTAAGTCGAGTCGGGAGACGATATTATTATATTTATGATATGTTTTAACTTTTGAGAAGTATTTCTATGTAACCAGAGCCTCGTGAATATTTTCAAAATTGACTAATTGTCATTTCTCGCTTTTTATCTAACTATTTACATTTTGGTCCAAAACTATGCAAGAATGACAAAAGTAACCCTTCCCCCTACCATATATATACTCCTACCTAACTTTAAAACACATAGTAACTAGTTTTATCAAAATCAAACACTCCCCTCTCTCTTGTTCTTTCTCCACCGTGAGCTACACACACCACCAACACCATTTGATCTTCAATTTTTTGCTTGATTTTGAGAAAACTAAATCAAGTCCCATTCTTATAATTAAAAGGGGGTTCTTTTGGTATAAAAATCTCTTACATGCATTAAGTTTTCATTTTTCTTATGAATTAGGTTTGATAAGAGTTGTAGATGATCATGCATGTGATGATCTAGTTATGATCATGTTTAGATCATGTTGTTTTGATGATGAAAGTTGATTTTTGATTTTGATTTTTTTTATTTTTATGAATTATACAAGTGTTAGGGTTGATAAAGATTGATATTAGGGGATTAGGATGAGTAGAAAAATGTTGAATTGATTAAAAGTGTGATTTAATGTGAGATTTAGGAAGGTAAATTAGGGCAGTGAGTTGTGGCCTATTTTTGGATGTCTTATGTTTTAATTATTTTTAAACTAATAAGATAGTGTTATAGAGATTTTGATTATCTGTTTTGACATAAATTAGAGCTTCTAACTCAAAACGAGGAAAAAGTTATGACAGTTTGATTATTCGTGTACCGGGAGACGAGTATCGGCACAATTTGAAGTTGTTGTCGATATTTGGATCGAATCTCGGGGACAATTGAATGAATTTTAAAATGAGTCAAGGGATGTTTAAAGTATATAAACCCTAGATTGTGAGTCTATTTTCAAAGCTAAGTGTTAGTTTTGTAAATGAAGTCGGTCAGAGAAGTCAAAATGGTTGTATGAGTCGATGACGTAAAACTGTCCAGTTTTTGTAATTCAAAGATGTGTTGGGCAGGGAGTCTTAGAAGTAAAACCTTTTAACGAAATTTTTGGAGGAATTTCTATAAATAGTAAGTGAGTTCCTCGAGTCGTTTCATAAACTTTTGACGTGTCTAAGTGAGGTAAATGAGCTAGTACATTTGGTATGTGCCGGCAGATTTTTATCGAGAATATAAATTAATAAAGTAAATATATAGAAGAGTATAATAGTAACACTTGTATTGTTTTCTTTCAGGTTTCTCGTAATTTTATTATTTTGAGTTTGATGTTATTATCTATGATTATTACTCGAGTCTATTTATTAACGAACGCACCTTATTTGGTAGGTTGCGGTTTTCGTGTTTATCGGGCATCATCTATCGTCGAAGATCGTCTTGCTACTTCTATTACTCAAGGTGAGTCTATAGCCTCGCTTTGTAATTGTTTTGAATGATTTTAAAACCAGCGAGGTGGATACATGTTATTTGAAAATAAATGGAACACAACTTATGAATAATTGTTTGGACCCGTATGTTGCCTTTGGACCGGAATGTTGCCTAAATTGTGTTGAGTACCTAGTTGCAGAAGGCCCTAAAATCATGAACCGTTAACTATTTTTTGCCCTTGTGTGGGTTAGAAATAGCCGCTTAAACAATTGATAGTACTATAGGGGTTGACATCCCTATCCGAGACGAGAGTTAGTACGTTGAGTGCGCTGCTCGGACGGATAACTAGAATAAGAGACAAAGTAGAATTTACAACGATTACCTTTATAGGGGAAATGGTTTCACTTTTTATCATGCCGGCCTTTTGGCGGATGATTGGTTATAACGGGTCGGTGTCATGAGCTTAAACACAATTGTATAGCTTTTGCTATAAGATGAAATACCTGAATAATAGATTGTATGTACAACAATTCTATTAAATGATTATGATTGATTTTTCTCTTGTGTTCAAATGACTATTTGATAAAACTATAAATTTGCTCAACCGTTGTGTTGATGATTTTAATCATGTATTTCAGGTGATTGAAGTTGATAGATAGCAGAGCTTGCTGGAGAAGGATTACGGGTTGCTTTTGTGGTGATTGTGTCTAAAATTGATTTCTTTCCCTTGTCATAAAACTAGTTATGTTTTGTCATATGTTTTGGTAAAGAAATGTTTGTTGATTGGTTGATATCTTTGTGGGACCAAAACGCTTCTCTGATTGTTAAACTTTTGGTTTAATTGGGAACAACGATTTTAGACAATGATTAAATTATTTCCTGTTATATTTCAAACGTCTCATTTTGAGATCGTTCAAAGTGCTTGGTATATGTTGTTTGAGCTTAGCACCCAAATGTATATTTCCATTGCGCAATGTAATTTGGGAGTGTTAAAGATTGGTAATCGGAGCTTTAAGTTATAGAGAACTAGGTCGAATTTGAAAAATATCCTAAACTATAACTTTGGTGTCGAAAATATTATTACAAAAGCATGCAACTTCTCCACAAGTCTCCGGTAAGATTATTTGTTTTGTATTATTTTATAGTTAGATGTATCCTTTAAAACTAAATGATTTTCCGAGTATTTATTATGTAAATACTATGATGATGTATTGATGTTGTTGAAAGTATGTCGAGTACTTGTTAACGTAATTTTCTTTATGCAATGCATATGTATATAATTTTGAATAATGACCTTATATACCACCGAGGGTCTAGGATAGTAGACCAGATGATGCACGATTTTACAACTAATTTTTTGTGACTTGTATCTGGTATGAGGAAGTTTGACCGATTGATGTATTAAAGATATGTGGTTGAAACTCGTTTGATTAGGAGGTTTGATGTGTATGAAAATATGTTTCAAAGGTTGTATCTGGTATGTGGAGATTGGAGTTTGTTAGGGCTCGGAAGATGGACGAGATTGCTATTTTTAGGTCGATGGTGATGAATCTGAGTGCTTGAATTGAAAGGTTTAAAGATGAGTAGGTAAGGTTTGAGAGGATGAGTGAATGGGAGTCTCGTGTGAGATCAAATCTGAGTCAATGTTAGAAGTTCAGGATTGATGAAAGCCATATTGAGACTTATTTTGTGATTAATTCTCCATGTAGGAGTGAGTATTTGAACTTTGGGAGTAAGATGCCATCATGTTATGATTCGACTTTGAGGTACGAAGGGGAGGTAGACGAGTATGATGAAGCTGAAAACAATGTTAAGGAGGATGAGGAGCCGGTGTCTAAGGAACTAATCGCCTGATGGATTTTCTTTGTATTATATTTTCCTACTGTGATCGAACTTACTTAGACTTTGTGTCGTAGCATTGTGATGAAACTTATTATCATTTAATTTTGATTGGTAGATGATTGTAGTGACATACATTGTCACTATCTTGTTGAATCCTCAATGCAATCTAAATTGCCTTCATGATCTATGATGTGTCTTGATTAGCTCTTTTAAGATTTGGTTGATGAATCATTGTAGTTTGTGTTGTTTGTGCATGTAGTATCTATGATATGTCTTGATTAAGAAATCCTTCTTTTATCTTGATGTGTATACTTATCATGTTTCTTTCTTCAATGATGACAGAAGAAGGAGTAGGGAAGCATATTTCTGTCATTAGTAGATCGCTGCGTGACTATCTTTCTTGAAATATGCCGCCAAAGCAAACAACTGCTACTTTGAACACTATGATCGAGCCCGCTATTGCTGGAACACTTGAAGCTGATCGTGACGTAAGGAATCAGGATGGTGGAGTGAATGGTGCTGAAGATAATGGTGCTGGGAATACTGATGATTTTGTTGGTCCAGTTGGGAGTGTTGCTGCTGTTCCGCAAGTTCCAAGAGAATGTATGTATGTTAGTTTCATGAAGTGTGGTCCTACTCAGTTTCGCGGTACTGGTAGTGCATTACAATTGCGTAGATGGATTGAGAAGATCGAGAGTACATTTGAGATTAGTGGGTGTTCCGAAGCTAATAAGGTGAAATCTACTGCTGCTACATTTCAGGATGATGCACTAAGTTGGTGGAATAGCCAAGTAGCTACTATAGGATTGGTTGTGGCTAATAGTAGGGCATGGACCGTGACTAAAGGATTATGTTTTGTCCCGAGGGGGAACTGGGACAGTTGGAAGACGAATTGAGACACTTAGTATTAAGAAATGATAATATTGCTGCTTATAAGGAGGTTTTTTTAGTTGTGTTTTTTTTGTCCTGATGCTTTTGCAAATGACCGCAAGAAGATGAAGCAGTACATTAAAGGGTTGTCTAGTAATATCAAGGGTGAGACTATTTCTTCAAGTCCTAAATCTTTCGATGAAGCTGTTCAAATGGCGCATGCTTTAATGGACGTGAAAGTGCAAGATAAAAAAAGATATCATTACTGAAAGAAATAAGAGAAAGTGGGAATCTGCTCAGTTCAACCAGAATCAAGGTCAGAATTGTGAGGATTACCGTAATAACAATAACCAAATACAAGACTGACACCAGTATTTAAACTATGGAAGGAATGAGGGAATTCGTGTTCTCACTGTGTCTGGAGGTAACAAGATAAATCCCAAGTGTGTTTGTTGTACTTTATACCATGTAGGTAATTGCCCTCTTGCTTGACGTAAGTGTGGACAACCTGGTCATAAAGCTGTTAAGTGTAGGACAAGAGGATTAGTTTCTGGAATTAGTACCCCTGGAGTTGTGATATGTTTTCGATGTGCTGAGAAGGGACACAAGCAAGGGAATTGTAACAACCCCAATTTCACAAGGCAGCGGAATATCAACATTGGGTGTTACTTCATAGCACATCACACACAGTCATAGAGAACGACCTCAAAGGAGACATTTTATAAAATAAACCCTTCAATATATTTAATAAATCAGAGTTAACTAAAAAGAGGTCCCACCAATTTATACAAACCTTAAGAAGTAATAAAGATTTGTCAAATGTATCGAATGGAAATTGTTTGTTTTGCCTTTACTTTATCCTACGCGACTCCATGCTCCAGCTACTCTTAAACCTACACATCTGAGAATACATGCTAACATGTCAACACAACGGTTGAGTGAATTCATAGGTTTTTAAATAAACAATAATGGTATTTTAAATAAACCATAAAGCTTTTGAACACAAGAATCTCATCCACTATCGATAGTGCAACACATGTAATACCCAAAGTCCACGCTATTCTACTAAGCCATGACACCGAAGCCTTAAGTATAATAATGCCCTAGTCAGGTATTTTGCCAAATACCCCCTTACTTCTAATACAACACACCTGGCTGAGCCTGCAACCCACAGGTGGGACCTGCCTAGGTGGAGGCCATCCCCGATGGATCCATCCGTCTGTACCAGCGCCTACCCATCATAGGTAGTTAACGGTTCATGGGTTTATAGGGACTTTCCAAATTTTGGCAATACAACACTTAGCAAATAGCGGTTCACAATAAATAAAATCAACGCTTGTGTTCGTCTTTCAAAAGCATTTAATCAACAACTTACATTCATTTATAACAACATGTATTCGTTCAAAGCATAAAGCAAACCAAATGTTTATTCATAAACATGAATTCTCTCAAAACCATATATATATAAACATCAAATATTTTTATATCAAGAACATGTATTCCCCCTCGCGGGCTTATAAACACATATAAAGCAGTAAAAGTGAGGCTATGAACTCACCTGATATAGCTATCACACGTTTATCGAGGAACAAACATCTAATAGTCGATACACGACTTCACGAGATAACAATCGCTCATTGATCGAGAATGAGATGCCCAACGATGTACATATAACCGAACGAGAACTAATGATGATGAAACACGTCTTAGGTTCGGGACTATACATAAGTCATACATATATGTAAATAGTTCACTTTAGTAACTTTGGACATTGTATAAGTTTCATAAAACTTTTCGTAAAACTTTTGATAACAATCTACTACGTATTATCACATTATAACCACTAAGCCCAATAATAGCCCATTTGTATCCCGTTACATGTTCATGTGACCTAAAACCATTTCAAACTCAGTATTGACCTCCAAATTCATTATCAATCTCAGGTCCAATAAAGGCCCAATAGCCATTATAAGTGTAAGTTGGGATTTTGTGGGCCCAAGTCCACCTATATGCATTAGATTTCTAAAACGCCCTAAAGTGGGTCATACCACTTTTAGTTTTATAAATGAGTACTTGTATCCCAATAATTGGGTCATACCACTTTTAGTTTTATAAAAATCATCAAGTTTTACGTTAATTAAATATAGTCCAATTCTTACAATTTTTCCGACATGCCTTGTAGATTAGATCATTTCTCCTAAACCGTAAGTTATCCAAATGAATTTTTATATTAAAATGACCATATACTCATGTAATCTACAGATTGTATGTCCATATAATCATAACTTATGTTTAACATAGATTAATGACCCGTTTCCATACTTTGAAGTGTTGGTTGTCATTCGCAGCCAACTTTGTTTCCACCGTTTCGACCGTCATTTTTAAATCGTAATGAATTGATAAACTATCCAACTGATTCTAGTTGTTTATGATTTTATCTACAACCTATAGTCTTACCTTTTTCATTGGTTCTGAGTTCTTATAGGAGGTTTTAGCCAGTTTATACAGCACATTCGCAGCCAACTTTGTTTCCACCGTTTCGACCGTCATTTTTAAATCGTAATGAATTGATAAACTATCCAACTGATTCTAGTTGTTTATGATTTTATCTACAACCTATAGTCTTACCTTTTTCATTGGTTCTGAGTTCTTATAGGAGGTTTTAGCCAGTTTATACAGCATATTCAGATTCAGCACTTTTTATCGTTTCGGCCATATCTAATTCATCTGGTATCGTCAAAAGACGAGCGACCGGGAGAAATAACCACAAAACATATATCTATCCCTCCATATTAGTAACAAAGTATTAATACCTACTGATTTTACCATGTTTATCTATTTTGGGCATTGATCCAAAACAAAAGTTGCAAACACGGCTTAGACCTTGTTTAACTTGGTTTTATGATTTAAAATTTATATACAATGTCCAACATCCTATATAAACTATTAAAATCATCAATTATCAGTATATAAAATCACTAATTACATAATTACAAGAAATAAATAGAATTTAGAATAATGAAAAAAAGACAATCTTACAAAGAATAATGAAGAATTAGCCGACAATACAATTCATCCAAATTACACCGTTAATCAAACCAATACTTTAAACCACCAATATATTTTTAATCAAACTTTGAAGACTTGAAAAAAGATGCTCTTACTTCACCCCTTTAATCATCCAATAATATTATTGATGATGTTGGACTTAGTGAAGAAACAATACCAGAAACCATCATTAGTTAATCATCTTTACATGGATAAAAGTTTTGTAGTTATTAATTAAGATGA
Source organism: Glebionis coronaria (assembly GCA_025667525.1). NCBI lineage: Eukaryota > Viridiplantae > Streptophyta > Magnoliopsida > Asterales > Asteraceae > Glebionis > Glebionis coronaria. Next base: position 96,902,320 of record CM046876.1, on the reverse strand, counting down.
ATATGGTGATTTTGTTGTTGTTGTGACACGGCATAAAGAGGATAAAAGTAGTATTGTGAAGTTTATCAATTGTAAATGGGATTCTATGGTTATAAGTTATAAAATTCATTAAGTAACAAATGTCATTATAAATGACACTTAGCTAGAATTTGTATATTGAGAAGTATGTGAGACATAAAAGTGGCATAGCAATAAAAGAGGCGGTTTCTAAAAGATAATGTTGTCTCATAATTGATAAAATGGGTATTGTCAAGGCCCGATATTTTAAAAGTTACGCGATTTAAAAGTTATGCGTTAAACACGAAAATAAACGCTCGATATAAAATAAAAACATTAACATTCGGAGAACATTTATATTTTGAATATATAAATGAGGGCTTATGATTTAAAATACATTAACGCGTTATATAAACGAATGTCGCCTAAATATTTAACGTAAATAACCCGTAAAATGAAAAACTAAAGCGCCGACAATATAAAATATTTCTATGTCATAACGCGGATATTTATAAGTCGATGACGGACATAGACTTTGATAAATAATAAATGACACATATTTGATGCGTTAAAGCCCTAACCTCGCCGGTTAGAAGAGAAATCTATATTATTCGTCAAACGAACATGAGAAATAACACTCGAGTATTAAATATTGGTCCAAATATTAGGAATGAGATTAGATCTCGATCTAAATGTTGATTTTAAAGTTCGGGTTATTACATCATCTACCCCTTTAGGAAGCGATGTCCCAACGCTTAATTCGTCTCAGTAGTCTTCGGTTAAAGGGCGAAGAGGTGAGAGATAGACAAATCATCGCTGAGGTTTCTAACGAATAATAATGAATAAAATTCAAAGCAACGAGTATACATAACAACCATGAATGAACATTTTAAATGTAGCTTTAACCCTTATAAGTAAAGAATAATACATAACTCGAAGGAGAAGCCATTGAAAACGAAAAATTAACGAATCGTCAATTTTGGAAACGCTTAAAGGTACATTACTACTAGTTTATCAAACATGAGGCGATCAATAAAAGTTTGAAAAACTCCACATGACAAGTGAAGAGTCGAAATAAGTGCGTGCATTTGAAATATTTCAAATGCGACAATCAATTCAAAAACTATTGGTGATCACATCGATCAATTTAAAACAAATATCGTCCAACGAGTCTCGTTAAAAGAAATTATGTCATAAGAAAAATCGCGTGGATAGTACATAACTCTATTAAAACGGTTATAGAAATATTCGAAACGATATCACCCAGTTGCATGATCTCAAACATGCAAACCTATTTTGTCAAAAGCGAATTCATTGACACCGAAATGGTTCGGAGTATACATTACTCTATTATGGGAACTAAGATCCAAATCAAACACGAAAGCCATCCCTAAGCACATATAATCTCGTTACGACATGTGATAGGTGTGAAAACACCCATCCTTTGACCACTTATTTCTTGCTAAAACAAGACCAAAACGCGTATTTAATGTCATTTGTTTAGAATTATGCGTGGTTTGTGTGTTTGTTGTGTTTTCAGAGTCAACCGGATAAATATTGAAGAAAACATGGGATTGCACGGGTTTTATCGAAGAAAAAGACTCAAGACGAAGTCTATTGTCCAAGAGATGCAAAAGATTTGAAGTCAATGGGCCTATTTGAAGATTTATCAAAGAAAAGGACCAAAGATGGAAGATTTACATATGTCGAAGAACTCAAGTCTATTAAACGAAGAAATTTAAAGACGATTTAAATTTATTCGTCGACAAATCCCGAATCGAAATAGAAAACGTCAACTTTTCTAAAAAGACGAGAAGACAAGAAGAAAGGAAGAAAGCCCACTCACCAACCAACCACTAGGCCTATAAATAGAAGAACCCTTCACACATTTTGAGCTAGTTTTTCATTCCAGTTCTTTTCTTTTCTTTCGTAGGAAGCCAACACTATTAAGGTGTTGGTGATTTTTCATTATTATTGAATCTTTAATCTTGTAAGTTTTTTAATTTTTCCTTTTGTTTACTTTACCTTAATCAATCAATATAATCCTTCCATTAATCTTGTTCATCTTCATCTTTTTGATTTAAAGTTTAAAGTTCTTATTTGGTTGATTTTAATCCATAAAAGTAAGTGGGTTTTGTGTTTTTATTGATTTGATTTGATATTTATGATTAGTAGATGATTAGTGGTTAAATTGGGTTAAGTTTTGGTTAAAAACTTGGTGGATTTTGGCTAAAAATCGTGTCATTTAATCTCCCTGTTTCTCGTGTTCTTGAGTTTCCCCAGATTCCGAATGAACACAAATGTTCCGGATGAAGGATTTTGTTAAAAGTTCCGAATCAGTGTTTTTGAATGTTCCGAATGAGTGTTTTAAAAAGTTCCGAATCAGTCATTTTAAAAGTTCCGAATCAATGTTTCGTTTGAAAGTTCCGAATCAGTTTATTTGAAAGTTCCAAGTCAGTTCATTTTGACAAGTTCTGAATCAGTTTATTTTTAAAGTTCCGAATCAACTTTTTTAAAAGTTCCGAATGAAAGGTTTTTAAAAGTTCCGAATCAGATTTTTTTTAAAAGTTCCGAATCAGATTATTTGTGAAAAAGTTCCGAATAAGATTTTTGAAAAAGTTCCGAATCAAGTAAGTCTAAAAGTTCCGAATCAAGTAAATGTAAAAGTTCTGAATGAGTGTTTTAAAAAGTTCCGAATCAGTTTGTTCCGAATCAAGGGTTTTTATCATTTATTCTGAATCAATTAATTCTTCCGAATGAAGTTAATCTTCCGAATGAGCAGTTTTTGTCATAAATATTCCGGATCAGCTTTCTTTTGAGCATTCCGAATCAGTGTTAAGTGGTATTTACTGTTTCTGTTTTAATTGTTAAATTTTAATTCAAGTTTTATTAATTGCTTTTAAATTAATTGCTTTTAGTTTAAGTTTACATCTTAGTGCATTTAAACCTTTTAGTAGATTAGAAAACCAACCCCCTTTTTTAGTAACCAAGAACAACTATTCCACTTTGAACCGTGATCGATTCGAGAAGATACCGAGAATAATCTGAACCCCCTTGCAAAACTCTTGTAACAAATGGCGCCGCTACCGGCTCTTCTCGTAAAGATTAACAGTTTTTTGTGAGAACTTGGATTTTGGGATCCGTTCGCCGTGAACGTTACTTTTTCATCATCAAAAATTTTCAAAAACCCTAAAAAAATATAAAATTTTCAAAAATACAAAAAAATTAAAAAACATCAAAAACCAAAAATATTTCTTGTTTGCTTTGTTAGTTCTTTTGCAGGTGTATGCGCACTCGATCAACTTCTTATCAAGAGCCCGAGTCTCTCGATAACATAGACAAGGCCGGTGTACACAACAACAACAATAATCCACCTCAAAACAACATGAATAATAACAACAATGAACCTCTACCGGACAATTGCCCGATGATTGAACTTTTGCAAGGACATGTGGAGGGCAACAACGATCCAATTGTCATACCCGCGATTGCAGCCAACAACTTTGAGCTCAAATCCGGATTTATTCAGATGGTCTCTGCTCAACCATTCTTGGGGCGTACCATTGATGATCCTCATGACCACATCAAAAGGTTCCTGCAACTCACGAATACGGTCAAATTCAATGGTGTTCCACAAGTGGTAATCCGTTTACAACTTTTTCCCTTTTCTTTAGAGGGACAAGCCCGTCATTGGCTTGCAAAGGAACCGCCACAAAGTATTCTGACATGGACGGATTTGGAGACCAAATTCATAAACTAATTTTTCTCACCCTCTCGTACTACCGCTTTACGGAATGAAATCATTAATTTTGAACAAAAGTACGATGAGACTTTTAGTGAATCTTGGGACCGTTTTAAAGAACTTTTAAGAAAGTGCCCACAACATGGTTTTACCAAAGTGCACCAAATTAACACTTTTTACAATGGTTTAAGCATGAATGAACAAGATTCACTAAATAGTGCCTCGGGGGGTAATATTTTGGTTAAGAGTTCTAATGCCGCTTGGGATATTATTGAGAATAAGTCTAGAGTGCAAACCAAGAGTATTCGGACCAATTCCGCTAGTGCTAGTACTAGTGACAACGACAAGAGACTTGACAAAATTACATCGCTTCTTGAATCGCTTGCTACCCAAACCGCTAGCAACACCAACAACATCAACGCTAAAAACGCTCAAGTCAATGCTGTAAGCCAACCATGTGAAATATGCGGGGGTCCTCACTCTTACACTACTTGTACTTCCACCCAAGACTATCCTCCTGAGAATGTTAACGCAGCATACAGTACCTATCCTCCGGCCGCTTATCCAACACGTCCTCAAGGAGACCGCAACTTGCTTAGCTACCGCTCAAACAACTTTCTTTCCCCACCCAATCAAAACAAACAACAAAACCTTAACCGGCCCAACCAAAACCAACCTCGAGCACCATACCAACCACCTCAAAGACAACAATATCCACCTCAAAGAAACAACCAAGTTTACCAACAACCTGCTTATCCACCACACGCCTACCATGCTCCTCCTCCCAACCAACCCACCGCATTACACCAAGATGTTGAAACCTACATGGGGACTAACGATGTGATCGTGGAAAATCTCCAGCGGGAAGTGCTCAACTTGAAAGCAGACATGGTGAAACAAGGGAACGATCTTAGAGCCGATATGCGAAATTCTTTGAGTAGTCAAACGAATGACCTAAGGGACATGATGGCTGGTTTCTTCCAAGGTAATCAAACCTCTTCTTCGGGTACTCTTCCAATTAACACTGTGGCTAATCCAAGAGGGGAGATGAAAGCAATCACCACTCGCAGTGGCAAAGGTACCAAGGAACCCGAGCTTCCTATACCTCCACCGGTGATTGTGACTAAGGAAAACGAGTCACCTACTCATATTCCCCAACCTTCTATTTCCCCAATTCCTCCACCTCTTACTTCTACCCCTCCTCCACCCAAGGATGTGAGTGATCCTACTATTCCAAAGCCTTCCTCTTCTTCCGATATACCTTATCCTTCAAGGTTGAGGAAAGAGAAGCTCAAAAGCAAGGACGATATTCAAGTTTCGAACTTTCTCAAAATGTTTAAACAATTGAATTTCAACATCTCCTTCGCTGAGGCTCTCGCTCAAATGCCTAAATATGCGAAAATGTTCAAAGATCTTTTGAGTGACAAGGAGAAGCTTCTTGATATTGGTAATACCCAACTTAATGAGAATTTCTATGCGATTCTCTTAAGGAAATTGCCAACCAAACTTGGTGATCCGGGTCGCTTCTTAATCCCTTGCAACTTCTCGGGAGTAGAGAATTACATGGCCCTAGCCGATCTAGGTGCCAGTATTAACTTAATGCCTTTAAGTGTTTTAAAGCAATTATCTCTCCCTGAGCTAGTCCCCACTAAAATGACTTTGGAATTAGCTAACCGCACGGTTGCTTATCCAGTGAGGATAGCCGAAGACGTTTTTGTAGGAGTCGACAAATTCACTTTTCCTGCCGATTTCGTCGTGGTCGACTACGAGATGGACCCTCGTGTTCCATTAATTGTTGGTCGTCCATTCCTGAGGACCGGTCACACTCTCATCGATGTAGAAGCGGGTGAGCTTATCATGAGAGTTGGTGACGATCAAATTGTCTTCAACATGGGTAAGATTTCTAAATTTCCTTATTCATACGAGAGTGTTAATTGTATCGACGTTCTTGATGAGGCTTGTGAAGAACACTTTAAAGATGCTTGTAAAAGTATTCCTACCTCTCCTCCCAATGTTGAGACCGTTGCCTCTATTGATTCATCACTAACTCTATTTGGAGAAAGCGATTTCCTTTGGAAAGATTTTGAAGCAACCATGGGAGATGTGAACTTAGAATATGACGATTCTCACACCGACTGGGATGAAGACATTCGTCTCATTGAGAAACTTCTCAAAGAGGACCATATTTCTCCACCATCTCCCAAGGCTATTGCTATCGATGAACCGACTTTGAATACGCCTCCCATCGAAAATCCTCCGGATTTAGAGCTTAAGGAGTTGCCATCCCATCTCGAGTATGTGTTCCTTGAATAAAAGAAGAAGTTACCCATCATCATCGCGAAGGACTTGACCGAAGAAGAAAAATCTCGCCTTATCGCCGTGCTTAAAGATCATAAGAAGGCAATTGCTTGGAAAATTTCCGTCATCCGCGGAATTGATCCAAACTTTTGTACTCACAAGATTCTCATGGAAGATGACTTTAAACCCGCAATCCAGAGCCAAAGAAAGGTTAATCCTCGCATTCATGACGTCATCAAACAAGAGGTTATCAAACTTCTTGATGCCGGCTTGATTTACCCTATTTCGGATTCGCCATGGGTAAGTCCCGTCCATTGTGTGCCCAAGAAGGGCGGAATAACCGTTGTTCCCAATGAACACAACGAGTTGATTCCCACTCGTCTCGTTACTGGGTCGAGAGTTTGTATCGACTATCGCAAACTCAATGATGCCACGAGAAAAGATCACTTTCCTCTTCCTTTCATGGATCAAATGCTCGAGCGTCTAGCGGGTAATGACTATTACTGCTTCTTAGACGGTTTCTCCGGGTATTTTCAAATTCCCATCGATCCCAAAGACCAAGAAAAGACCACATTCACTTGTCCCTACGGAACATTTGCTTACAAACGCATGCCTTTCGGTTTATGCAATGCTCCTGGGACGTTCCAAAGGTGTATGATGGCTATCTTCCATGACATGGTTGAAGAAACTATGGAAGTCTTCATGGATAATTTCTCGGTTTATGGTGATTCATTCTCTACTTGCCTTGCCAATTTAGAACGTATGCTTAAGTGGTGTAAAGACACTCGCCTTGTTCTTAATTGGGAAAAATGCCATTTCATGGTAAAAGAGGGCATCGTGCTAGGACACAAAATCTCCAAAGCCGGTCTTGAAATGGACCGTGCTAAAGTTGATGTTATTGCTAAATTGCCTCCACCTTCAACCGTGAAGGGTGTGAGAAGTTTCCTTGGTCATGCGGGCTTCTACCGTCGCTTTATCAAAGATTTTTCTAAAATCGCTCGCCCGATGACCCACCTCTTGGAAAAAGATACTCCTTTTATCTTTTCCAACGAGTGTATTGAAGCCTTCAACCTTCTTAAGGATAAGCTAACTAAGGCACCGGTCTTGGTTACCCCTAATTAGGAGCTGCCTTTCGAGTTGATGTGCGATGCTAGCGACTTTGCTATTGGAGCGGTTTTGGGCCAAAGAGTCAAACACTTCCAACCAATCCACTACGCTAGCAATACAATGACAGGGGCTCAATTGCATTACACGACGACCGAAAAAGAGCTTTTAGCTGTTGTCTATGCTTTTGAAAAATTCCGCCCCTATCTTGTCCTTTCTACCACAATCGTTTATACCGATCATTCTGCGTTGAAGTTCTTGTTAACTAAACAAGATTACAAACCAAGACTTCTTCGCTGGGTTTTGCTACTTCAAGAATTTAAAATCAAAATTCGTGATAAGAAGGGAGCTGAAAACCTAGCCGCGGATCATCTCAGTAGATTTGAGGATCCATATCAAGGGGATCATCCGAACAAAGAGATCAATGACTCTTTTCCCCTTGAGACCTTAATGTCTATTAATTCGAATCAAGATGAGACCCCGTGGTTTGCGTACATTGCAAACTACTTGGCGGGTGGAATTCTCATTGACGGGTTAACATCCCAGCAAAAGAAAAAGTTCTTCAAAGACATTAAGACTTATTTTTGGAATAACCCGTATCTATTCAGACAATGTGCTGATTTGATTATTCGCCGATGTGTTGATGGACCGGCAGCTTTAGACATTCTCGAAGCTTGCCACAAAGGACCCACCGGTGGTCACTTTGGTCCCAACTACACCGCCAAAAAAGTGTTTGACTCGGGATTTTATTGGCCCACCATTTATCGTGATGCTCACGAGATGGTTAAACATTATGATGCTTGCCAAAAACAAGGCAAGATCACAAATAAAGATGAGATGCCTCAAAAGTTCACACAAGAATGTGAAATCTTTGATGTATGGGGCATCGACTTTATGGGGCCATTCCCTTCATCTAAAGGAAACAAATACATCCGTGTAGCCGTTGACTACATTTCTAAATGGGTTGAAGCCAAAGCTTTACCCACTAATGACGCAAGGGTGGTTTGTAACTTTTTGAAATCGTTGTTCGCTAGATTCGGTGTGCCTCGTGCCATTAATAGTGATCGCGGGACTCATTTTTGCAATGATCAGTTCGCAAGAGTCATGGCTAAGTATGGTGTCAATCATCGTCTTTCCACCGCTTACCACCCACAAACTAATGGCCAGGCTGAAATATCTAACCGAGGGTTAAAGCGAATTCTTGAACGAACCGTGGGAGAGCATCGTGCCTCATGGGCCGATAAACTTGATGATGCTCTGTGGGCTTTTCGTACCGCATACAAGACTCCGATTGGTTGTAGACCATATCGTCTCGTGTACGGGAAAGCATGCCACCTCCCCATTGAGTTGGAGCACAAGGCTTACTGGGCCTTGAAGTGGGCTAACTTCGATATCAACAAAGCCGGTGACCTACGCAAGATCCAACTCAATGAGCTTAATGAACTCCGGAATGAGGCTTATGAAAATTCTTTGATCTATAAGGAAAAGACTAAGCTCATTCATGACTCCAAGATCAAAAACCGAGAGTTCCAAGTTGGATACAAAGTTTTACTCTTTAACTCTCGGTTGAAAATCTTTTCAGGTAAGCTGAAATCTCGTTGGTCCGGCCCATTCACCATTGCCAAAAATTTTCCATATGGTACTCTCGAGCTCGCTCAACCTAATGGACCTAATTTTAAGGTGAATGGCCAACGAGTGAAGTTGTACTTTGGGGAGTACATCTCTCATGAGATGATTCCATCCCTCACCACGTTTCCCATGAACTAGTTTTGGGTCGAGTCAGGCTCGTGACTCGGTTATCAAAAACAAGCGCTCCTCGGGAGGCAACCCGAGTATCTATCCTTTTCCGTTTTACCTCCTAAGTGTAGGGGGACCTATATAGGTTGTTTGTGTTTGTGTGGTGATGTGATTACAGGGATGAATGCACTTTTGGAACCTTTGAAGAACCGTGCTCCCGTATATCCGAAATCCGGTTCTATCTCTCAACTATCGTGATTAAATTTTCTTCATACTCACATTTGAAATTGATCACGTTAGTCGTCTCTTCCTTAGCTTGATTTAACCAACGTGCACAATGTCATAAGTGTAGGGGAGACTTTTCCCACATGCTTAAACATTGAGGACAATGTTTATATTAAGTGTAGGGGGGACTTCTATCGAAGTTTTAAGTGGACTTTTCCATTAAAATGCCTTCATTTAACTGGAAAATCATCTTTTTCAGCATTTTTCAAATTTTTAATTAACTTTGGCCATTTAGTCGTAATTTTTAAATTTTTATCGTTGTTTTCATATGTATATATCCCGCAATAAAGTCAAAAATATTAATAAAGTGGTGTAGCTAGTTTTGAAATCTTTGACATATTAGGCCCGTTGCGATTATTTTGACTCAACCCGAATAGACTTATCCAAGTTTATTCTAGCAAGTATCCTTAACCATGTAGACCTTAATTGGTTTATTAGGCTAACCATCCACGAGTCTCATTACTTGAGATTTTAAATTATGGAGAATGAGAAATGATAGAGTCAATTATAAGTCGGTATTCTTGCACAAGCACACTTGGTGTGATTATTTGCCTATTCTCCCATCACTTGCTAATAATTTATTTGCAATAAGTAAGGTCGTACGATTTGAAAAGTTACTTAGCTTCTAGCCCAAGATCGTTTAAAAGTTGCTCGGTAATGATAAGAGTTCATAGCCAAGGCATAACTTATGAAGCGGGGCGCGAAGATTGGCGAGTCCGAAAAGGCCCTAACAAGGCATGAGGATTCAATCTTATTGCTAAAGATCCAAGGTGATGTGAAAAGCATTATTCCCAAAATCAATATGAAGGATCAAGACTCACGACGAAAAGCAATCACCTCCCATAAAGATCATGGAGAAGTCTATCCGAAAAGACCCTAACAAGGTATGAGGATAAATAGATCCAATTCCAAAAAGGAGGCGGATCGTTGTATCTCAAAACCCCAATTAACGATTGAAGAAATAATGATGAAGTCGTGGTCAACAAAGTTGGAGTATCCCTCAAAAGTCTCCAAGTGAAGAAACTCTATTAACGAAGAGAAGACCATTATCTCAAGAACGTCTGTCAAGATATGAAGTATGAAGTACATGCCAAATATCGGCCCGAGAAAGGTCTCAAATCGTGAAGCGAGTTATGCCAAGATATGAACTTTTTGATATCCCGAGAAGAAGTTTTAAGAGATTTTATCCTTTAGCTAACTATTAATCAAATCGTCCTACTTTGCTTTCAGCCTAAATAAACTATCGCAATAAGTCCAAAAATGCATCTTTATGATCATTCTAAGACAAAAATAAAATATAAGAGATACACCTAGGAATAAGGGAGTTTAAGCATATAATTAAGCCATGTGTGTAAGTGTTTGTTTTGCTAACTTATAATAACAATGATCTCGTTTTTAAGCTTAGTTTGGGGAACGTGAAACTTGAGGGTGATAAATCTTCGCAGCACCAAAGCCCTAATGTAAGTCTTAGATCTCTTTGCAAGTTATTTCCATGTAGCTATTTTCAAGTGAAAATGGTTTTCTATCCTTTTGTTTCCATTAAAGTTTTAATTTCTCTTAGTACTCTAATTTTTGTTTTAGTAGTATATTAATAAGGCCAAGGTTGATTGATTAAAAGAAAAGTGTAAAATTGCTTTATCACTAAGCATTGCATGAGGGCATGGCAATGGAAAGTGTAGGGGATTTGATAGGTGTGAAAACACCCATCCTTTTACCACTTATTTCTTGCTAAAACAAGACCAAAACGCGTATTTAATGTCATTTGTTTGGAATTATGCGTGGTTTGTGTGTTTATTGTGTTTTCAGAGTCAACCGGATAAATATTGAAGAAAACATGGAATTGCACGGGTTTTATCGAAGAAAAAGACTCAAGACGAAGTATATTGTCCAAGAGATGCAAAAGATTTGAAGTCAATGGGCCTATTTGAAGATTTATCGAAGAAAAGGACCAAAGATGGAAGATTTACATATGTCGAAGAACTCAAGTCTATTAAACGAAGAAATTTAAAGACGAGTTGAATTTATTCGTCGACAAATCCCGAATCGAAATCGAAAACGTCAACTTTTCTGAAAAGACGAGAAGACAAGAAGAAAGGAAGAAAGCCCACTCACCAACCAACCACTAGGCCTATAAATAGAAGAACCCTTCACACATTTTGAGCTAGTTTTTCATTCCAGTTCTTTTCTTTTCTTTCGTAGGAAGCCAACACCATTAAGGTGTTGGTGATTTTTCATTATTATTGAATCTTTAATCTTGTAAGTTTTTTAATTTTTCCTTTTGTTTACTTTACCTTAATCAATCAATATAATCCTTCCATTAATCTTGTTCATCTTCATCTTTTTGATTTAAAGTTTAAAGTTCTTACTTGGTTGATTTTAATCCATAAAAGTAAGTGGGTTTTGTGTTTTTATTGATTTGATTTGATGTTTATGATTAGTAGATGATTAATGGTTAAATTGGGTTAAGTTTTGGTTAAAAACTTGGTGGATTTTGGCTAAAAATCGTGTCATTTAGTCTCCCTGTTTCTCGTGTTCTTGAGTTTCCCCAGATTCCGAATGAACACAAATGTTCCGGATGAAGGATCTTAGTTAAAAGTTCCGAATCAGTGTTTTTGAATGTTCCGAATGAGTGTTTTAAAAAGTTCCGAATCAGTCATTTTAAAAGTTCTGAATCAATGTTTCGTTTGAAAGTTCCGAATCAGTTTATTTGGAAGTTTCGAGTCAGCTCATTTTGAAAAGTTCCGAATCAGTTTATTTTTAAAGTTCCGAATCAACTTTTTTAAAAGTTCCGAATGAAAGGTTTTTAAAAGTTCCGAATCAGATTTTTTTTAAAAGTTCCGAATCAGATTATTTGTGAAAAAGTTCCGAATCAGATTTTTGAAAAAGTTCCGAATCAAGTAAGTCTAAAAGTTCCGAATCAAGTAATTGTAAAAGTTCCGAATGAGTGTTTTAAAAAGTTCTGAATCAGTTTGTTCCGAATCAAGGGTTTTTATCATTTATTCCGAATCAATTAATTCTTCCGAATGAAGCTAATCTTCCGAATGAGCAGTTTTGTCATAAATAATCCGGATCAGTTTTCTTTTGAGCATTCCGAATCAGTGTTAAGTGGTATTTACTGTTTCTGTTTTAATTCTTAATTTTTAATTCAAGTTTTATTAATTGCTTTTAAATTAATTGCTTTTAGTTTAAGTTTACATCTTAGTGCATTTAAACCTTTTAGTAGATTAGAAAACCAACCCCCTTTTTTAGTAACCAAGAACAACTATTCCACTTGAACCGTGATCGATTCGAGAAGATACCGAGAATAATCTGAACCCCCTTGCAAAACTCTTGTATCAAATGCTTGCAAAATAGCCAAGCCATACCAAATCAATAAGTTCAATCAAGTTAACTCATGCTTGCTAAATAGCTAAGCCATGATAAATAAGAATATTATACTGGATTTTTTGATAAGTCCAGTCAATGGAAGGCTTGCAAGTTAAACGATGTTCACGGGCCTGATAGCCATGGATGTATATCCAAATATATTTTTGTCATCGGAGGGTGCTCACACACGGATCCACACCCAAATGTTATTACAGGGTGCTCACAAACGGATTTATACCCAAAAATATTACAGGGTATGTGTTACCAAGATTAGACGTCATTCCACAGTGCCGCCTCGAGCTCGCACAATGTATGACCAATCGACTAAATCACATATCATATAAACACATAAGAAGCAAAGGTTTTTCACATAAATCTGAAATATGGCTATCCACCGTTAACCATCGAGAAAACCTTTTATGAACCCTTAATAATAACAAGTAAAATTTCAAAATCTTTACATTCAAGATCAGTTGTCGTTGATGACTTAATCGTCGGTCAAACCACAAATACACATTTAAATACTGGTGTCGATTAGACAAGTTGTCTCTTCTCGAAACATGTAATGTTCTTAACAATTAGCATATGAAGCTCGCGATAGTCGGGACATTTTAAAAATGGTCCATCAAGACAAATCATAACTCGAGAGAACACTTAGGGGTTACTCGTACATAGACGATAATAAATAGTAACCATAATAACGATGGTAATGAACAATTCGTAAGAATGAATCACACATCAAAGAAAATACGTCCGTATACAAAAAATCACAAACCAAGTCAGTCACACTTGAGTCCACTCATTTATAATTCGTTGTTTACATCCAAAGGCGTCCCAATCCATGTAAACAAGAATTACAAATTTATGGTTCGGGTACTTATAACTTTCTTGTTCAAATAAAAAGGCGTCCCAATTTATTTCAATAAGATGATTATAAGGCATCCTACTCAGGTAATACTGTGACAATCCGTCAATTTATGGTCGATATTTTATTCTCAATATTTATTTGAAAACATTATTTTAATGTTACAATATGAACTCACTTATTTTTGGGAAGAAATTTGGATTTACGTCTTGAAGTAGCGTCGACTACGTCTAAACCAGAGGATTCAACGTTACGTGCTTACGTTTACATACACCGTCTTTGGTGACAGTCTGACATTCAGAAAATAAATTTATCCGTGAATATTATTTTGGAGTTTTAAATTTGTGTTGGTTCATAAACTCACAAATTTACGAGAAGAGATTAGGACTTACGATTTTATTTTAACGTCCTTTACGACTAAACCAGAAACCTTAGGATTACGTATTTACGTTTTCGAACTCCGTTTTTGATGAGACAATTTTTATTGGATTCGTTTTGTGTCGTTGATTCATAATTTATAAAAATGTTTTTCTAAAACGACCCGAGGGCACGCAAATCGAGGAAACTAGAATCTAGGAATACCCGTAAATTAGTGGGATGGGACAAGTTTTACACTTGCCCACCCCACTAAGTGTGGCGTCCAACATAAGCCAACACACCAAAGGAGGTGTCAACTCCTTACAAGTATTACTATACTTGTCCTACACTTGTCTAAGTTAGCTTAACAATGAAGCCTTCCATCAACAAAAACCACTAGGCTAAAACTAGCAACTTCATTTTCACTACATGCAAAACAATCCATTTTCTCTCTTCCTTTCTCTAGCTTGCCGTCCCACCACCACCTTCAAACACCCATTTGATCAAAAATTTACCATGGAATCTTATGTTATTTACACATAAGATGAAGCTCTTTTGAAACCCTATAGATTGGTGGTGCTTATAACATCCAAGGAGGAGTATTCATGGTGTCTTGGGGCTGATTTTCCACAAGTAGTTCATGAAGCATGGTGGTCATGAAGATGGTCTTGGTGCATCACAAGTTTCTCCATCAAAAATCCATGTTTTGATCAACCTACATCATCATGGTGGTATAAAGATTGTCATCCTCATCTTTTTGTTATTTTGATTATGTAAACATGTATTTTATTTCCTATTTTATATGTATATGATGATTATATGATGATAAAAATGTTATGTGGGGATTTGTTGTTGATAAATATGATTAAAAAGGTGAAACACTATAAGAAACAAGCTTAAAATCTTGATCAATTTACATGGCTGTATAAAACAGTAAAGAAACATGTTATGAACTGATAAAATGATGAAGTAGAATTAATATACAGTAAGCTATGAGTCTTGTACACATGTGAGAGTTGGCCATGCAATGGAATCAAAGTAATGAGTGAGATATGATCAAAACAAGTTTAAGGTATAAATCTGAGTTCACTGTTTTGGACGATTTTTAGAAAATATTTAAAAGATGATTCAACAGTAGCTATAGAGAGTTAAATGTAGCACATATCATTTAGTTTATGTGATAAAAATTTGAGCTTCTATCTCCATATATAACTCAAGATATGGCAATTTTGGTGAAAGTGAAGATAAAAATCAGATTTTGGAAATTAAAGTATATTACTATTATATAAGCACTCAAGATTTAATAGTATAAAATGTAAAATAAAAACCCACTAACTTATGGATTTTATTTATATAAGTATGTAAAAGGTTAAATAAGTGTACATTTTATAAAAATGGTAACTTGTTAAGTTTCATAAGTTATAAAATTATAAACATGATTTTTACGACTTGTTCGGCTAATACCGTAAAATTAACGTTTTTGTTAAATAAAACTTAGATGGTTGGACCCGTCTAATGTAAACTTTATAAAACTTATATACTGATATATAAACATGTATGACAAGTAAAAACCGATAAGACCCGAACTATAGGACATACGGACGTTAACGGACTAAATTAACCTTATTGGACTAATAATACAACAAAAATGGACTAAAACACTTATAAACTTATTATTGGGCTTAACCCATTTGGGCCCAACTTATAAAGTATAGATACTGATAATATAGGTATAAAAGGTATTAAAACAAGTTAAAGAACTTATAATAAGCTTATTGGACTTAAAACGTGTAAATAGGTAAAACTAGTAAGCTAGTATAAAAGTTACCAACATATAACACTACAATGAGTAAACGAGAATATGTAAACCCACTTGATCATCATATATATATAATCATCATATGTATACATAATTGTTACTTTTATAAAGTCATTGGACAAACGTCTAAGACCGAGTATTATTTGTCTAGGTTTCCGTGATTGAAGCACGCACCGTACGTCCGAATTGCCGATAAGCCGCCTTCCCACATCAACGTGAGTTCATAGCCTCGCACTCTTTTAAATGTTTTTATAAATGTTTTATAAACCCGCGAGGGAGATTACATTTTAGTTTTTATAAAATAGGACACCATTTGTCCCGATTGTTTGTTTATTGATTTTGGACCCGAATGATTGAATGACCCGATTGTATGACCCGATAAATGATTAAAGGACCCGATAAATGAAATTAAATGGATTATTAAAGTTAGGTTATGTCACTAAAAGTCCCATTAGCATGAATTGTGAACTACCGGGAGTTGGTAGACGCTTATGCATTTAATAGTACTATTTGGGGACGATCACCCCAGTTCGCGCCTTGACGGTTGATCCCCGTCGTGCCACATTGATTGGTAAGCGAATTTATGTATGAGAAGATTTCCATAGCGTGACCTTTGTGACGACACGCTACTTTAGATGGGCAAAAATTGGTATCGGGTTAGCTACCCGTTTTGGTTTTAGTAAGGTAACAATGTCATGCGGCTTATAATAATCCAATCACCGAAATATTACTAGACGCTCTGAATTACGATGTATTGCCTGACTAGCAATACAGGGTCATACTATTGATATTATGTTTGTGTTTTGGTTTTCATAACCATATTCATATAAGGGTTTTTATTTGATTTTATACAACGTCATAAGACGTATTGTATGACGTTTTTACGACATTGGCTCGTATAATGATTTTTAAGGCTTTTTATAACCATATTCATATAACGGTTTTATTTAATCTATACAACGTTGCAAAACGTATTGTATGGTGTTTTTAACGACAATGATTCGTATAATGATTTTTAAGGCAAATGCCTATATTATGATTTTCGATAAGGATTTGTATAAAATGACTTTGGCTATTTTATGGCCTATTAAAATGATTTGTACAAAATGATTTCAGTAATAATTTTATACTGATATTATATTGATGGATTTTATCAAACTCTATGAATTCACTCGGCGTTATCGCTGACCTTTTCTTTTAACATGTTTTATCTCAGGTACTTGAAAGTAATTCTCGGGAAGACGACAAGAATTCATGGCCCGCACTTAAACAATATTTTCCATTCAAATACTTTGAAAAACTTTGTATGAAATAATATGACTTGGGACCGATGTAACTTTGATATTTATGAATGGAAATGATTTATTAATAAACGACGCGATTTTTATGCGTTGTCTATGATGTGAGTAATGTGCTATCCCGTAACAACAACTAGTCTTCCGCTGTATTGAGTTGTATAAATTTGGGGGTGTTACAGTTTGGTATTAGAGCTCTTGTTATAGAGAACGAAAGATTTTTAAAACTAAGGTTTTGAATAAAACTTTTTAAAATCTTTTAACTAAAAACATTTTTCTAAAAATGTCTAAAAATCTTTTGACTATAACGGTGCCGAAGAATTCCCGAGTTACCGACAAGGCCAAGACTGAGAAGTGTTATTTTAATATATATATATATATAACTTGGATTATATATATATGATGTAATTTTATTACATGATTGTTTGATGATTAATTTGATTTTTATACGAGGTATTTATACGACGTAGATTGTCACAAGTAACCCTAACTCCCCTAGTAAATTAATCGAAGCTATTCTCGTAGGAATTCTAGCTATCCTAGATCTAAACCAAGTTGCGGATATTTATGATCCCAACAAATGGTTGATATTCGTAGAAATGTAGATATTAGTTGATGGTGATAATGAAAAAGAATTGGCGAAATTAAATCTGATATCGATGTCATGACGATCTTTCCTTATAGAGTGGAGTTTGACAAAACGTTACCACCTAGAAAGATGTCATCTGATTCATTGTCATCCAATTCTTAAATTGAAAATCGATAGGGTGAATGTTGCACTTGAGGCTGTCATTGGAACCATTACCCAAAAGCCTCATGCCACTAATACCTTTCCGAGAAGTCTAATTGACTGATCGAGTCATTTCATATTAATGACTCATTTGATAATTGTTGTTGTAAGAGCTAATAGGATTGGAAATTAAGTGTTGATTCATATTGAGATTGTATTGCCTTTACAAGGCCGAAAAATAAGATTGAAAGTATTGGAGATGGAGGTAGAATATCGAATTGAGTATAAAATTGGTTGAAACTTGAATAAAGTGAAATTTAACCTGTATGGAATATGAGATTGTTAATATGAGTCGTTAAGTTTTGTGATTAGATTATAAGGTTTTTATTGATTATTGATTCGTGTTGAGTGTTGTTCCTAGGCCATTGTCCACTAATGAGGATGCCCAGTGTCCAATAAATAAATTAAAGAAATCTTCTTCTGAATTGGGACCGATGGATCTTCTGGGACAGGCAGGACACCTAATGACTCTTGTAGATTAGTATTCATTGTGGTATCTTTTAAAAATAATCCCTAACTTAACTGAGATATCAGTTGGTAGGATGAGTTCTGAGAATTGTATGACATAGTGACACGTAATGTGTTGCGGTACAATTTTGACTTGTTTGTGATTAATGAAAAGACTACCTTTGATCGCTAAATTCTACACGTATTGATGTTATCTATCCTTTATTGCTTCATCCCAATGCTCGCATTAGTGATGCAACCATGGAACAAGTACTCATCTTGAATTGAGTTACGTTGTGGATTATTCTCTTTGCATTCCTGAGTGCCATCGAGGTCATGAACCTCATGATTATTTGGCTAAGCTCATTTCTTATCATATTGTAGTTAGTTCTCGGTGAACAACTCTTCATCACTCTTTTGCAGATCACTAATTGTTTTTATAAAGTTAAAACCGTATCCTTTGAGAAAATTGAATTTTCATCACTATAAGGATTATTCAAAGTAAGATTTATAAGTGATTGTTATCAAAATGAAGTTGTTTATGAAACACTTTGGAAAAACCTAATTGTTTTCATAACAAGGAAAATCTTTGTAAATTTATTTTGATTCTTATTTAAGAATTAAGCATGTAAATGTTTTTATTATAAACATGATGATAAAATTTTGACGAACTGAGAATTGCATCGTTAATCTTGAAATTGTATATAGTTGCGCGCCTACATATAATTTGGAATGGACTATGCAAGACTGATTAGTAGTCACCATAAAACTAATGAATAAACACTACATTTTCTTTGAAGATTGTGAAAGATTAAATTTTATGAGATCTGCAAGAAGTAAAAATAGGGACATAGTGTTAGGGACACCTACATATGTGCCTGTAGCATCTATTCTTCTGAGCCAAATTTACTCATCTATGGAAATTGTCTTATTTGACAATTGACAATTCTTTCTTGTCCAATTCTCCCGTAGTGAGATACTTAGGAAAAGTATCTGATTACCGAGTGTTGATACCCGACTGGATGTATCGACGTTCCTATCATTTCTTTTGAGTTGATTTCATTTGAATGACCTGGGTAACGATCCGAGGAGCTTTCGAATGCGTACTCAAATTTTGAAAACATGGGATATATTCATATTCATTAAATGTTTTCGTCTGTGTCTGATTTGAAATCCTCTCGCGTAGATTATGCGTTGACCTTACTCTTTTAATAGTAGTTGTGTCACCTGATATCCTTGAATCTGTGAAGGATTATGAGTTATTGTTAGTCTTTTGAGAAGTTCACATCTTATCGACGGCAATGCAACTGGAAAGTTGATTGTGCCCGTAGAATGGATTGATTGATTATGACATGACGACATTGTCTTAATTGATGGGAACTCGAGTAGAATTCCCCTAAATGATAAGATGTTGATTATCAAAAGTGATTTAAATAATTCTTGATGGATGACCATATCCTGCATTTTGACTTGAGATTATATTGTGATTGGTTGTAAATTAGTCATAGATATTATAATCTAGAAAGAACCTAATATGAATTTATTAAAAGATGTTTCGGTTATCTGAAACTATAGGAAGTATTTGTTGATAAATTACCTAAACTTTCGCCATTAAGGCAAGTTGAAATTGGTATTGATTATATTTCCGGTGCTGCACTTATGGCTTGTGCACTGTATGTCAACACCATCTAAATTAAAGGAATTACCATACAACTGAGAGAGTTGTCGGAGAAAGATTTTATTATACCAAGCCTGTCATCCTGAAGAGCTATGGTGTTATCATTCCTTATATTTATAGATTACTGTGACTGAGTAAATTGACAATCGAAAACGATATCCATAACTCGAAATGGAAGATTTGTTCGATCATTTACAAGGTTCTAGCGTATGTTTTAAAGATTTGATCCACGACATGGTTATTATCAACTTCGCATATACGAAAGGGATTATCTATTCCAATCACTACATCCGGTACTTGTAATGAACATTATGAGTTTCACGTGATGTCGTTTGGATTGACAATGCACACGTAGTATTCATAATTATGATGAATCACGTGTGTAGGCTGTAATTTGATAAATTCATGCTCGTGATCATTAAGGACTATATGTTTGTTTATCAGAGTAAGAATGAGTTAATAATTATTTATAGATTGCCCTGAATTGGCCGAACGATAAAAATATGTACCTTAAATATTTAACATAAGACTTAAGACTTAATTCTTTACATGATTTAACCGTGTGATTAATAGATAATGGAAGCTATATTGACCTTTCAAAGATTAGAACCATTAATGCTTAGGGATTAAAAACTTAATCCTTTACATAAAATGACCATTGGATTAATAATGGTAAGATGTATGCATATTGACTCTTCAAAAATTAAGAGACCTTTTAAGACTTTGGATTTTACCAAAAAGAAATGGAAATATGTTTTGACAAATGTTTTAACAAAGGATTTTAAGGGATTATTCCCTTATACACAAACCATTTAACTAAACTTCTGTTTAGGGGTAAATGTTTGTGTATACCTCAAATAACCTAAAAGGGATTGAGGAAACCATTTAAACCATAACTTGAAATTTGAAACGATAATTTTTGCTTTTCAAACTAAGAAAATTTTGACCAAAGTATAACCAAAGATTTTTCGAACATTTACGAATCTTATTAATTATTGTCGATAAATCAACAAAAATCGTGTTAATTAAATTCAAATTTATTTTTGAACATTTTATATAATTGGTCGAACTAAGACATTTAAAATTTTTACGTTTACGTTTCATAAAAAATAAATAATTATTGTTACTTTACATGTAATAATTATCGACGCTTTAGACGTCGGATTGAATAAAACAGATAAAGATAATAGTAAAGACGAAACTAAAACATAGAAGATATGAAGAAAGAATTTTGAATAAATACGGTTATGATATTTATTTCATCAGAAAAGTGAACGTAATTACTGACGCATAATATAGAAAGTATATCTGAGTGAATTGTGGACATGATAATCACATCATCATGAGAAGTGAATATAGATACTGACATATTATATAAAAAGGATAAAGAATCAATTAGGATTGTGTTCCTTAATAATGAAGGTGCAAAATAAATTGCCGAGCAATATAAAAATAAACGATGTTTGTAAGAAGGATAATATAAATAATAAAAAGGGGTTCGCGGCTAATATGAACCATTAAAAATTGAGAAGCCGATAACGTTAAATAATTTAAAAGACCACTTGTGGTTGCCTAAATATGGAGATTGTGAGATATAGTTATGTTGGAATTTGTAAGTATAAGTATTCTATTTATGTCATTTATGACTAAAAGTATCTTTGTCTGAAGAAGTTGTACTGATGGAAATTATGAAGGCAGACATCGCCTCATACATTAGTAAACGTCTAGCTATTGCAAAGGTCATCATCTGAATTTGATTCTATTTGGGTCATCGTCGAAAGACTGACCAAATCTGCTAATATCATTCCCGTTAATGATAAACGCAAAAGAGTTATGTAAACATAGTGTGCCTGTATCGAACATCTTTATCAAGATCCTCGCTTCGCATCGAATTTCTAGAGATTTGCTCAGAAATCATTGAGAATGAACCTTGATGAGAGTACTATGTACCCCCCCAAATCGAAGGGACGAGGTAAAGTAACGATACAAAGTAATATAAGTGTTGTTTTATGTTTGAATGATTGACCTTTGGTAATAGACCGTATAATCGTTTTCCTTTGGAGAGATTACCATTGATAATCATCGTATTAGGATTGAGATCGAATCTTGTTAGGATCTAAATCTTAGAGCATCTGTAAGCAGGAGTTGAGATGAAGACATCCGACATACACCCATTGTGAGTTGGACATGCCTCTTAGGTTTAAGGTTTCCTATGATGGCGAACCTATGTTTGCAAAATACTCGACCCGCGAGACCCGAAATGATTGTCGAAATTAGGATTTGATTATTGACAGCCGGTAGTGGGCAAGAGGTTATGTGAATGTGAAATGTAGATCTTGAAGTGCCAAATGGGTAGCAAAGTTATGCCACAATTTTTAAACTTGTAAAAATGAATTCATGATCTGACAAATCATGGGATATAAGTCCCCGTTGTATGGGACCATTGAGATGCTATAAAAGATTGGTTTGAAAGGCATATAAGCTGGATCTACCCTAGGACTTCAAAGACTGCGTGAATTATGTTTCGTATATCGAACTTGATGGAATATCTATCAAGTGAGAATCTGATTATTCTTAGTAGAGCTTAGATCGGCGAAAAGTTGCATTCATCAAAAACCCGTGAACATCATGGATAGAGAAAGTAAGTCAACATTAAGCCTGATCTTATTCCCGTAGTTATGTTTGATGAAACTCGCGTATTATAATGAATTGCACTTGTGAGAAAAGACCGAATGTGGAGGAAATACCCACATGGCTTTAACTTTATAAGAAGCGAGTAGTAAGATGAGCTTTGAGGACAAAGATCCTGTTTAGGGGTAAATGCTGTGACAATCCGTCAATTTATGGTCGATATTTTATTCTCAATATTTATTTGAAAACATTATTTTAATGTTACAATATGAACTCACTTATTTTTCGGAAGAAATTTGGATTTACGTCTTGAAGTAGCGTCGACTACGTCTAAACCGGAGGATTCAACGTTACGTGCTTACGTTTACATACACCGTCTTTGGTGACAGTCTGACAATTCAGAAAATAAATTTATCCGTGAATATTATTTTGGAGTTTTAAATTTTTGTTGGTTCATAAACTCACAAATTTACGAGAAGAGATTAGGACTTACGATTTTATTTTAACGTCCTTTACGACTAAACCGGAAACCTTAGGATTACGTATTTACGTTTTCGAACTCCGTTTTTGATGAGACAATTTTTATTGGATTCGTTTTGTGCCTTTGATTCATAATTTATAAAAACGTTTTTCGTAAAACGACCCGAGGGCACGCAAATCGAGGAAACTAGAATCGAGGAATACCCGTAAATTAGTGGGATGGGACAAGTTTTACACTTGCCCACCCCACTAAGTGTGGCGTCCAACATAAGCCAACACACCAAAGGAGGTGTCAACTCCTTACAAGTATTACTATACTTGTCCTACACTTGTCTAATAAGCTTAACAATGAAGCCTTCCATCAACAAAAACCACTAGGCTAAAACTAGCAACTTCATTTTCACTACATGCAAAACAATCCATTTTCTCTCTTCCTCTCTCTAGCTTGCCGTCCCACCACCACCTTCAAACACCCATTTGATCAAAAATTTACCATGGAATCTTATGTTATTTACACATAAGATGAAGCTCTTTTGAAACCCTATAGATTGGTGGTGCTTATAACATCCAAGGAGGAGTATTCATGGTGTCTTGGGGCTGATTTTCCACAAGGAGTTCATGAAGCATGGTGGTCATGAAGATGGTCTTGGTGCATCACAAGTTTCTCCATCAAAAATCCATGTTTTGATCAACCTACATCATCATGGTGGTATAAATATTGTCCTCCTCATCTTTTTGTTATTTTGATTATGTAAACATGTATTTTATTTCCTATTGTATATGTATATGATTATTATATGATGATAAAAATGTTATGTGGGGATTTGTTGTTGATAAATATGATTAAAAAGGTGAAAAACTATAAGAAACAAGCTTAAAATCTTGATCAATTTACATGGCTGTATGAAACAGTAAAGAAACATGTTATGAACTGATAAAATGATGAAGTAGAATTGATATACAGTAAGCTATGAGTCTTGTACACATGTGAGAGTTGGCCATGCAATGGAATCAAAGTAATGAGTGAGATATGATCAAAACAAGTTTGAGGTATAAATCTGAGTTCACTGTTTTGGACAATTTTTAGAAAATATTTAGAAGATGATTCAACAGTAGCTATAGAAGAGTTGAATGTATCAAATATCATGTAGTTTATGTGATAAAAATTTGAGCTTCTATCTCCATATAGAACTCAAGATATGGCAATTTTGGTGAAAGTGAAGATAAAAATCAGATTTTGGAAATTAAAGTATATTACTATTATATAAGCACTCAAGATTTAATAGTATAAAATGTAAAATAAAAACCCACTAACTTATAGATTTTATTTATATAAGTATGTAAAAGTTTAAATAAGTGTAAATTTTATAAAAATGGTAACTTGTTAAGTTTCATAAGTTATAAAATTATAAACATGATTTTTATGACTTGTTCGGCTAATACCGTAAAATTAACGTTTTTGTTAAATAAAACTTAGATGGTTGGACCCGTCTAATGTAAACTTTATAAAACTTATATACTGATATATAAACATGTATGACAAGTAAAAACCGATAAGACCCGAACTATAGGACATACGGACGTTAACGGATTAAATTAACGTTATTGGACTAATAATACAACAAAAATGGACTAAAACACTTATAAACTTATTATTGGGCATAACCCATTTGGTCCCAACTTATAAAGTATAGATACTGATAATATAGGTATAAAAGGGATTAAAACAAGTTAAAGAACTTATAATAAGCTTATTGGACTTAAAACGTGTAAATAGGTAAAACTAGTAAGCTAGTATAAAAGTTACCGACATATAACACTACAATGAGTAAACGAGAATATGTAAACCCACTTGATCATCATATATATATAGTCATCATATGTATACATAATTGTTACTTTTATAAAGTCATTGGACAAACGTCTAAGACCGAGTATTATTTGTCTAGGTTTCCGTGATTGAAGCACGCACCGTACGTCCGAATTGCCGATAACCCGCCTTCCCACATCAACGTGAGTTCATAGCCTCGCACTCTTTTAAATGTTTTTATAAATGTTTTATAAACCCGTGAGGGAGATTACCTGTTAGTTTTTATAAAATAGGACACCATTTGTCCCGATTGTTTGTTTATTGATTTTGGACCCGAATGATTGAATGACCCGATTGTATGACCCGATAAATGATTAAAGGACCCGATAAATGAAATTAAATGGATTATTAAAGTTAGGTTATGTCACTAAAAGTCCCATTAGCATGAATTGTGAACTACCGGGAGTTGGTAGACGCTTATGAATTTAATAGTACTATTTGGGGACGATCACCCCAGTTCGCGCCTTGACGGTTGATCCCCGTCGTGCCACATTGATTGGTAAGCGAATTTATGTATGAGAAGATTTCCATAGCGTGACCTTTGTGACGACACGCTACTTTAGATGGGCAAAAATTGGTATCGGGTTAGCTACCCGTTTTGGTTTTAGTAAGGTAACAATGTCATGCGGCTTATAATAATCCAATCACCGAAATATTACTAGACGCTCTGAATTACGATGTATTGCCTGACTAGCAATACAGGGTCATACTATTGATATTATGTTTGTGTTTTGGTTTTCATAACCATATTCATATAAGGGTTTTTATTTGATTTTATACAACGTCATAAGACGTATTGTATGACGTTTTTACGACATTGGCTCGTATAATGATTTTTAAGGCTTTTTATAACCATATTCATATAACGGTTTTATTTAATCTATACAACGTTGCAAAACGTATTGTATGGTGTTTTTAACGACAATGATTCGTATAATGATTTTTAAGGCAAATGCCTATATTATGATTTTCGATAAGGATTTGTATAAAATGACTTTGGCTATTTTATGGCCTATTAAAATGATTTGTACAAAATGATTTCAGTAATAATTTTATACTGATATTATATTGATGGATTTTATCAAACTCTATGAATTCACTCGGCGTTATCGCTGACCTTTTATTTTAACATGTTTTATCTCAGGTACTTGAAGGTAATTCTCGGGATGACGATAAGAATTCATGGCCCGCACTTATACAATATTTTCCATTCAAATACTTTGAAAAACTTTGTATGAAATAATATGACTTGGGACCGATGTAACTTTGATATTTATGAATGGAAATGATTTATTAATAAACGACGCGATTTTTATGCGTTGTCTATGATGTGAGTAATGTGCTATCCCGTAACACCAACTAGTCTTCCGCTGTATTGAGTTGTATAAATTTGGGGGTGTTACAAATACCGTCACATAACACGATGTCATAACCAAATTAAATGCCAAGAAAAGTATAGGGTGTCAAACTTACTCCATGATTTCTGTATTCAAACGTCCCATACCATTTGAATAAAGAACCATCGACAATCTAAGGTCCAGTGGTTTAAAACTTTCTTATTCAAATGTCCCAATCCATTTCAATAAGAGAACCTTAAACGACACATAGTTGGGCGATTTAAGAACCTATATATTTAAATGTCCCATTCCATTTGAATATAAAGTATTAAGTTTCTCAACTACTGACTACTATGATCATATCTTTGTTGTACCCAAATTATATATAGTTGATTTGGGTATATATATATATATATATATATATATATATATATATATATATATATATATATATATATATATATATATATATATATATTAGGTCCAACATTGGCATCCTCCTTTTCGCCACAAAACGTAATGAAACACAATTAAATTAAACGTTACATTACATAGAAAAATGTCTCCTCTAAGAAATGATTCATCAAACTCATAAGGACTAACGAAAATACGAATAACACAATAATCAGTTACATTTCGAAAGGATATGTATTAAATGGCACATCAAGATGCGATAACTACAGTCGAGTTCAAATTAGTCGATATGCGATAGATTATGAAATGATATATATGTAACCAAAGTATCAAACGAGTTTCATACTCGTATTAAGATAATAAAATATCTATCGATATCGGTGATTGGTGGTGAGGCCAAATTCTATACAAAACCGCATTATAAAATGTAAGATAATTAGGCAAGGAGCATTGCTTCACGCGTAATGCCTTTAATTCCCATAGTATGTACATACATATACATACAACCATTTCTACATAAACATATAATCACATTATCAAAATCAATCATTGGTTTCTAGGAGGCATGAGTACGCAGATACTTTGTAAGGCAACCAAACAATTTTACGAAAGAGCAGTTATAGTCTAGGTTTTGAAAAATAACCTAGTTCTCTATAACTAGTGCTCTGATACCAATCTGTAACAACCCCAATTTCACAAGGCAGCGGAATATCAACATTGGGTGTTACTTCATAGCACATCACACACAGTCATAGAGAACGACCTCAAAAGAGACGTTTTATAAAATAAACCATTCGATAATTCTAATAAATCAGAGTTAACTAAAAAGAGGTCCCACCATTTTATACAAACCTTAAGAAATAATAAAGATTTGTCAAATGTATCGAATGGAAATTGTTTGTTTTGCCTTTACTTTATCCTGCGCGACTCCATGCTCCAGCTGCTCTTAAACCTACACATCTGAGAATACATGCTAAAATGTCAACACA
Source organism: Glebionis coronaria (assembly GCA_025667525.1). Taxonomy (NCBI): domain Eukaryota; kingdom Viridiplantae; phylum Streptophyta; class Magnoliopsida; order Asterales; family Asteraceae; genus Glebionis; species Glebionis coronaria. The sequence continues at coordinate 96,874,819 of CM046876.1, read as the reverse complement.
ACAGTTGAGTGAATTCATACATTTTTAAATAAACAATAATGGGATTTTAAATAAACCATAAAGCTTTTGAACACAAGAATCTCATCCACTGTCGATACTGCAACACATGCAATACCCAAAGTCCACGCTATTCTACTAAGCCATGATACCGAAGCCTTGAGTATAATAATGACCTAGTCAGGTATTTTGCCAAATACCCCCTTACTTCTAATACAACACACCTGGCTGAGCCTCCAACCCACAGGTGCGACCTGCCCAGGTGGGGGCCATCCCCGATAGATCCGTCCGTCTGTACCAGCGCCTACCCATCATAGGTAGTTAACGGTTCATGGGTTTATAGGGACTTTCCAAATTTTGGCAATACAGCACTTAGCAAATAGCGGTTCACAGTCAATACAATCAACGCTTGTGTTAATCTTTCAAAAGCATTTAATCAACAACTTTGTTAGGACCATTGGAATAGTTATTTGTAATAGGTAGACTAGGAGGTATGTAGTTCCTCCTGGTCATAGTAGTAGTAGGAGCATGTCGTGCTCCTGGTCTTATAGAAAGTCAAACTTTATTATTTAGTTATTTTTCTGTTAGGATATGCATGAGATATGTTAGGAAATGATATGCATATCAGTTTTACACGTTTTGGTTAATGATGTATTAGGGTTTCCTTGTAGTATAAAAGGAACCTTAGGCAGAAGGTTTACACAGACCTTCATAAAACATAATTCTAGTTATTATTAATATTAGAAATCCTTATAAAAGGATCAAGTCATTATAGTTATTTTGTTCTTCTTTATAGTATTTGTATTCCGCACTTATACTGTGTATAGAATCTCTCTGTGAATAGACTTATGATTACAGAAGTCGTTCACCGTTCCTGACAGGCTGCAAGATCCACATCTAGTGGACCCAACAAGTGGTATCAGAGCCTGGGAGAGTCTCTGTACAAGAAGAATCAATTTTTCTCATTACTAACATCTTTGTTTAATCATGTCTGCCTCAAGTTCTACTCAAACAGGAGAAGATAATACTCCAAGAACTCAGCAACCTCAGCAGATCATTGCTACGGTTTCTAACACAAATGGTAAGTTTCCTCTTCTGAAAAAGGACGAGTATGATAGCTGGGCAATGAAGATGGAATGTTGGATCACCAACACTGATCAAGACCTTTGGAAGATGATTCTGAATGGAAACAGCAGGAAGTTGACTAGAAGAGACAAGAATGGTAATATTATTCTTCTTGACCCTAAAACTCATGAAGAAATCACAGCTGTTCAGAAGGAGATCAAAGCAAAAACCATTTTGCTTAAGTCTCTTCCTGATGATCACATGGGTGACTTCTATCATCTAGATGATGCTAGAGAGATCTGGAATGGAATAAAAGCAAGGTTTGGTGGGAATGAGGAGTCAAAGAAAATGCGAATATCCATGCTGAGAGATGAATTCACAGAATTCAAGATCTCAGAAACTGAAGGTATCCATCAAGGGTATGACAGGTTCCAGAATATATTGAGCCAGTTGAATCAACTTCGGTCGAAACCTGACGATGGTGATATCAATGCAAGATTCCTTAGAGCCTTACCCTACTCATGGAATCAGGTGGTAATCTCTCTCAAAGCAAAAGGTGGGCTTGACTATCTTTATTTTGATGATTTGTTTCATAAGCTCAAAACCTTTGAGCCTCATGTGAGGGGATACTCAAGTGATTCTTTTCCTACTCCTACTACTACTATGACCAGGAAAAACTACATACCTCCTAGTCTACCTATTACAAATAACTATTCCAATGGTTCTAACAAACTTACATTCATTTACAACAACATGTATTCGTTCAAAGCATATAGCAAACCACATGTTTATTCATAAACATAAATTCTCTCAAAAGCATATATATATATATAAACATCATATATGTTTATAGCAAGAACATATATTCCCCCTCGCGGGTTTATAAACACATATAAAGCAGTAAAAGCGAGGCTATGTGTTGATCACAAACTTAGATTGATTAGCTTTGTGTATACGAGATTAGATCAAGTATAACACGTAGAGAAACCTTTGTTATATGCTTTGTGAATCTAAGTATTATGCGGAATATAATACTTAAACAAGAACACAAGATGTAAACAAAACTTTCACTTTGATTATGAATGTCGAACTTGCTTACAATGAAAGATGTTTACGAATGAAAACTTATATAAAACTTGATACTAAACATTAACCTAAAGGCCTTCTTTTATAGACTAAGAAGCCTTGTACAATAAGCTACGTATTCTAGGTAAAGATAAACATAGAAAATACATTGTCGTTTCTATCCTTACTAGAAGTATTCTAGAACATAATAAACATGTATCTTATATCTTCCATCAGTGCTTGTCTTCAATCTATCAACGCTTGACTTTAACTTGTCAACGCTTGGGCTGTCAGTGCTCACTTTGTTCTTGTCAACGCTTGAGTTGTTCTTGTCAACGCTCAAGTGATCTGTCCTTAATTTATTCCCAACAATCCTCCCCTAAACTTGATATCCACTCTTATGATAAAGTTTCTGAATAATCATTAAGAACTTGGAGGAGTCTGACAAACCTTATCATATTGGTAATAAACAAATCTGATTAAATTCTTTGCCACGTCACTTGTATAGTCTATCTCCAACTGGGTGTCCTTCATCTTTTCCAAAATAGCCTTGGATATGAAATACTGAGCATCTACAAGTAGATACTCAGCAAACTTTATAGAACTCAAATGGTATACACCAGCAGCTGAATATAACCTCCATTGAAGACCACTGAGGTCATCTTCAAGATCCTTCCATATTTCAGGATCTTCCTCATTTGTCCCACACATTCTTTTGAATGTGGTCAAAAGTTTTATTCCATTAGCTAAAGTTGGTGCTTCAGCCTCATACTTGGTCTCCAGCAACCTCCAAAGGTCCACCAAGTCTTCTCTATCACAACTTGCAAATAAAGATATGAGAGTGGTAAAAGTGTGTACCTCCTTGCCATATCTTCCAATCTTCCAGAATCCACATTCATCCTCATCATAACTCACAATTGGATTCCTGGAATCTAGTGGTAACACCTGCACCATATCGGAAGCTTCTAATGGGGAGAGCTTGAGGCTCTTTCTAATAACTGCTTTACTTGGATATAGTTGATTCATATCTTTTGGAAACTCAAGTGTAAATCCCTTCTTCACTGGCCTGGGAACTACATAGCTTTCTTGATTTCCATCTCTTCTGCAAGTTGCTCCTTTCTTTCATCTGAAAGAAGTCTGAAAGTGTTTTTTTCCTGCACTTTCACCCAAATAGGATAAGCCCTATGTTCCAACTCATCAAATGTCAAAGCCTTCAACTTCTGATGTGTCCATCCAACTCCATGACATCTGAGCAACATAAAATAGAGCTTCCTTCTATCCCTTTTCAACTCAGAGAAAATGTTGCTTGCCTTGTGCTTCAAAATCACCTTACAATCCTTCTGAACTCTAAGAAGAAGCTCCAAACCCCATATTTGATCTGAAATGGTCAAGTCTGGATTATCCATGCAGCTTTCTTCCCAAGAATTGTACATCTGAACCACCTCTGGCATGTCAAAGTCAATCTGCAACTTTAAATCTCTCAACTTTTCCCTAGCAAGCTCATCACCATACTCAAGCCTTTCTGGTTCAATAATCATCACACTTGAGTCTGAGCTAGCTCCATCACTTTCTTCTTCAGAAGTCACAACAAATGGTGACTTTTCCTTTTCACCTTGTTCCATCATTTGCTCAGCCAATCTTCTATCAAATTCAACTTAGGCTGCATTCTTTGGAACAATTTCTTCTACCAATTTACCCTTACCCTTATCTGATGGTGCAATAGTTGGTAAGGTAGATGGTAATACCTGAGTAGGAACATCCTTGATGATAGATGATGACTGGAATACCTCACCTCCATATGCAGATCTGTCAACGCCCAAATTTCCTCTATCAGCGCCCAAAATACTTCTATTAGCGTCCAAATTTGTCTTGTCAACGCTCAAATATTTTCCCTCAGCGCCTTGTTTAACCTCTCTCAACATAGCTGTAAATGATAAATTTAGATTGGTTGGAGAGATTAAGGACGTATCAAAACCTGTTTGTTCCTTCAAAGTAGTAAGAGCTTCAGCAACATCCATTGATTGACCATCTTGACTGCTCTTATCACTCAGATTTCTTTGATCTTCCTCCCCTTTGGAAGACTCCTCCATACCTCTCCTTGCATGATCACTCTCCAAAACAACAATCCTCTCCCTCAATTCCTTGAGTTCAAGGCCTTGTTTGCTGACAATTTGTACTAAGTCTGTATTTTGCTTTTGCAAGCTAATGCAGACTACGGTCAATTCCAAAATAGTCATTGGTTCCAGTCTGCCCTCTTCTGAAATGGGGATTTGACCTCCCAAGTCAGGTTCATTGGGCATGGATGAGGACTTAATTATGGTGGGACTGTCTTGGCCAGCTTCTAAGCCAGAACCAATAGTCCCAGCCTCATCCAAGTCACCAGCCACACTTGTGGTGGTGGTTCTCTCTGCTTCATGGCTAGGACCACCAGAGGAGAACACTCTAGTAGTCCTTGGGCGTTTGATCAACCTATATTCTGGTGGTGTGGAAGATGGTGTGGAAGAATGGGTAGATGTGGGTTGGTTAAGGGGTGTTTGGGATTGTGATGGTTGGGTGTCAGCGTTGGAAATAGGCACATCAACGCCAACATTTGATGTGTCAGCGTCAAAGGGTTCTTGGTCTATTTGCATTTGTTCAGGTGAGGGTAAAGGTTCAGGGACAGGTTCAAGTTGTGGGTGAGGGACAATTTGAGGTTGGGGGTCTGGTTGGGGTTGTGCTGTTGCAATAACAGCAAGCATGGCTGGGGTTAAAGGTAAGTCTCTATGAGTTGGTGAATTCATCTTTGTAAAAATAGCTTTCTTTTGTTCAGGGATGTTATAAAAATCATTGTGATCCCTTGAACAATATCTTTGATCATCAAAAATCATTTGCAGAAAACGGGGATAAGCCAAAGTCATTTTTGTCCCCTTGTTTTTACACATTCCTTCAAAAATCATTTTAGAATAGTTATATTTTTGCCCTGTTGCAATACACACAATAGCAGTTGTAATGGATCTATTGATCTCATTGTGTGCAGTACATTTGGGACTCAAACATTGAAGGAGAATGTGAATGAGGTACTTCCAGGCTGGGGGAAATTCCTGCTTATGGTACTTATTAAGAGTACCTTCATCAGGAATTGGATATCCCAAAGCCCTAAGCCCTTGTTCTATTTCAGTTATGGGAAGAATGGTTACACCATCAGCATCATCAAGATGCAAGGCCTGGCGTACCAAGGCCTCAGTAACCACCCAAGATCTCCCATGAACAATAGAAGTTAATGTGGTCACTCCATTAACTGTTGAGGAACTAACAGTGTTCCAAAACTGTTTAATGTGTGTGACTGGAATGAGTGGTGCATGAGAAAGAGCATACCTTAATGGGGATGCGTTCAAATACGCCACCATTTGTGTATATTGAGGAAACAAATCATTATCAGCAACAAGATAAGCAATCATGTTGTGTTGAGACTTGAACCCCAAATCCAATTCTGCTGAGTTAAATCTTGGTGCCATTGATGAAAGCTGGTAATTTGAAGTATAGAAGATGAAGGTTGATAAGAGAAAAGTGTTAGACAAGAATTATAGATACCCTGTTTTAAAATAGGAGCCAAATTTATAGGAGATAAAGAATGCATGTGATTGGCCCAAAAATAGGCAAAGATTTTCAAAAACTAATCATGAAAATATTGAAAAAGTTATAAGTTATCTCATGCATTTAATGAAAGTAACAACTCCTAAAATTACGGCTTGAAAAAATGTCAAAAAGTAACAACTGAGTAGGTCCCATTGAGTGTCAACGGTCAAATATAACCCATCAACGCCCAACGGCTATAACCTTGTCAACGTTCGCCTAAAGCCATGTCAGCGTCCAATTTGGTCACAACAACGCTTGGAAATTTCTTGTCAGCGTCCAAAAATAAAATTGTTTTAAAAAGTGAAAAATGACCTTAACAAGTAATTTATCCTAGAGAAGATAACCAAAAGCTGATAATTATTATAGGGCGGCAAGCACTGTCCAGTTATGCACACTTGCATAAGCAAGATAGACATAACAGTCCTATAGTGTCCCTTGCTAACCAAAAGTCTTTACAACCAAGTTACCTTATAAAATCCTTGTTACTCCCAGGTAAATCCCATATCAAAATCATTTCCAAGTCTCCCAACAGACCACAACCAATTCTAGTCCAAAAATGTCTTGGCAGCATGCAAAGTTGATATACTATACATGCTACAGTGCCTCATGGTTTAGTAAAACTAACCCATACTCACCTGTGGACACAATCTAGAATTGTGATAAGAGTATCATATGGATACCCAAAAATCCTAAAGGTTCCTAAAACCTCCCCTTAAACTATGATACAAAAAGTTTGCTAAAATCATGCATGAACATAAAAAATTTATGTCAAGATAGGAATGAAACATTCCAACCATCATCCATAAATAAAAACTTGTCCAAATACTTCTCCTTTGATCCATAAGCAACTCTGTATCCAATGGTATACTGCTAACACCATCTGCACATTTAGATTAAAAACCACAAAACTAACATTGTTGCTGACAACGTCCCGATAACGCACAACAGCGTTGAAGGAAGCCTTGTCAGCGTTAGACAATTATATTGCTGACAACGTTGCAAAAACACGTATCAGTATTCAAACAACCTTTGTCAGTGTTAGAAAAATATAGTGGAAAATCTAAATTATCAATAAGACCAATAATAATAATGCATCATCCTGTACATACTTTTACAAAAAGAATCCAAAACACATAATTAAGTGAGATTAACCATTCCAATACTTGTTACCAAGTATTGAAATCTTCCAGTATCAAAAGGTTTAGTTAATAAATCTGACACATTTTCCTCAGTGTTAACCCTATCTGGTTGTATTAAACCTTTCTCAAAGCAATCTCTTATAAAGTGGTGTCTAATTTCTATGTGTTTAGTTTTAGAATGATGCACAGGATTCTTAATGATGCATAAAGTACTATTATTGTCAACAAATATCTTAGTATGCATGAAATTATACCCATAATCCAACAGCTGGTTCTGTATCCACAACACTTGACCACAACATGCTGCTGCAGCCACATACTCTGCTTCAGTTGTAGAATTAGCCACCACTGTTTGTTTCTTGCATTGCCAAGATATTAATCTGCTCCCAAGAAATTGACATCCACCAGTTGTGGATTTCCTATCAAACTTGTCACCTCCATAATCACTATCTGAATATGCAATCAGCTCCAATGGTGAATCCTTTGGGTACCACAAACCAAGATTAGGAAAACATCTTAGGTACCTAAAGATCCTCTTCACAGCATAAAGGTGACATTCTTTGGGAGTCACTTGATGACGTGCACAAGCACATACAGCAAACATGATATCAGGTCTGGAAGCAGTAAGATACATCAAGGATCCAATCATGGATCTATAATGCCTGACATCAACATCTTTCCCATCTCCAATCTTTCCCCAAGGGTGTTCTCTATCCATAGGAGTAGAAGCCCTCTTTTCATGTGGAGAAAAGCCAAACTTCTTCAAGATTTCAGCAACATATTTGTCCTGGGAGATGAAGATACCATCTTCTTTCTACTGAACTTGTAAACCAAGAAATCCTCACTCATCTTGAATTTGTCTGTCATAAGCTTGGAGAAATCCTCACTCATCTTTGGATCAGTAGACCCAAAAATGATATCATCAACATAGACCTACACAAGCAACACATCTTTGCCTTTCTTCTTTGTAAATAGTGTCTGATCTATGGTGCCCCTCTTGAATCCATTGTCCACCAAATATGTAGACAAAGTACCATACCATGCTCTAGGGGCTTGATGAAGGCCATACATAGCCTTTTTGACTCTATACACTTTATCTGGATGCTCTGGATCCTCAAAACCAGGAGGTTGCATGACATAAACTTCCTCAACAATGGTGCCATACAAGAATGCACTCTTCACATCCATTTGATAGACTGTGAAGCCCATGCAAGATGCATAAGCTAGAAAAATCCTAATAGCTTCAATCCTTGCAACTGGTGCAAAGACTTCTTCATAGTCTATCCCCTCCTCTTGTGTATAACCTTGAGCCACTAACCTTTCCTTGTTTCTGACCACAATACCTCTTTCATCTCTTTTGTTCCTGAGAACCCATCTTGTCCCAATAGGTCTGACATATCTAGGACAATCAACCAGCTCCCAAACATCCTGAATTGCAAATTGGTGAAGCTCATCCTGCATTGCTTCCACCCAACTTGGTTCTTTGAGAGCATCAAATATCTTCTTGGGTTCTTCTTGTGACAGAAAACATGCAAACAAACATGCTTGCACAAGAGGGGTATCAACCTTCTTGTGTATATTGGCAATAAATCCACCAAGACCTTGATGGGATCTTCTTGTCTGAACTAGAGTCATAACATCACCAATGATCTAAGATGGGGGGTGATTCCTCATTGTAGAGGTGAGAACCCCTCCTTCAAAAAGTCTTGTGTCCTCAACCTCATGCTCCATGTTGCCAATGTCTTCTTCATCAGAAATCTCTTCATAAACTCTGGAAGGTTCTCCTTGTTCAAAAGTGGAAGAGAAAAGATGTGCAAAGGTGTTGTCAACGTCTGAACCTTGTTTGTCAGCGCTTTGGCTAACAACGCTTGAACTGTTGTTGTCAACGTCTGAGCCATCAACGTCTGAATTGGTCTTGTCAGCGCTGGATTTTCCTTTGTCAGCGTCTGAAGAACCATGCATGTTTGTATCTGGTGGTATTTGGAGACCACCATTACCTTGTCCAGCAGCAGCAGCAGCAGCAAAAGCATATGTCCAAATGGGAATTGTGACATATTCAAATGTAGGAGATGCCTTTTCTTCTTGTGATCCAACCTTCTCATGAACCTGTGTACCTGAAACATTAACAACTTGTTCCTCCACAACATTTGAAGTTACCTTCACAATGTCTGGATTAGTGACATGCATATAATTTAAAGTTCTAGATAAGGGTTCCAAATCAAACAACCAATTAGGACCACTCTCAGGATCACTAGGTTTATTCTCTAAGAACCTAACATGTACTCTTTCAACAATCCGTTTGTCCTCTTTAAGATAAACCCTATAACCCTTGCTCTGGACTGAATACCCCATGAAGTAACCTTCATCACCTTTTGCACTAAATTTCCCTAAGGCATCACTAGTGTCTAAGACTACTATATGACATCCAAAAGGTCTGAGAAAACCAATATTAGGTTTTCTTCCCCAAAGTAACTCATAAGGTGTCTTGTTCTGAATTGTGTTAACTAATGCTCTATTTTGCACATAGCATGCTGTGTTAACAGCCTCAACCCAAAAGGCTATAGGAAAGTGAGCATCAGCCAACATTGTTCTGGCTGCTTCAATTAGGGTTCTATTTTTCCTTTCAGCAACCCCATTTTGTTGTGGGGTTCTTGCAATACTGAATTGCCTAGTAATTCCCTTTCTGGCACAAAAATCATCTAGCTTCTTGTTCCTAAATTCTCCACCATTATCACTCCTAAGCATCTTAACCTCATTGCCAGACCTTTTCTCAATTTGAGTGATAAATTCAATAAGAACATCAGCTGTGTCACTCTTCATAGCTAGAAAGAATGTCCAAGTAAACCTAGAAAAGTCATCAGTGACAACAAAACAATATGACTTGCCATTCAAACTTTCTATATTAGTTGGACCAAAGAGGTCCATGTGAAGCATATGAAGAGGTCTGGAACTAGTATGCACCTGCTTGGACTTGAATGAGACCTTGTGCTGCTTGCCTTTAAGACATGCAACACAAGAGTGGTCATTGTGGAAGGCCTTCTCAGGCAAACCATCAACTAAACCAAGCCTCACAAGTCTATTTATATTTTTAAAATTTATGTGCCCTAGTCTCCTGTGCCACAAATTACTTTCATCTACTGATGCCTTAGCATAAAAACAAGACATATTTGCATTCACTTTAATCCCATTTAAATTCACATTATACATGTCCTTATGCCTAGGTGTTCTATACTCAATGTACTTCTCATCAGGGATCTTAAAATCCTTGCTTAACACCAAACACTCAGTATCAGTGAAAAGAACCTTATTTTTGTTATCACACACTTGTGATACACTAAACAGATTATAATCTAGTTCTTTTACCAGGAAGACATTCTCAAAACGTAGATTATTGGTGAGAAGGGTTCCTTTGCCTGTAATGGTGCCATAGCCCCCTCCAAAGTATACCTTATCACCATCTTGAATAGGAGTGAAGTTTGTCAGATAGTCTTCCTTTCCTGTCATGTGCCTTGAGCATCCACTATCCTAATATCCATAATCATTGATCTGTCTTTGAATGCCCTGCACATAAAGAAAACAAATTAGTTTTCTTTGGGAACCCAAGTCTCAGAAGACTTGGATTCAACTGGTTGTTCAATAAGAACAGACTTAGTTCTCACAACAACCCCATCATCATCCCTTTTAGGATGAAAAACCCAATTAACCCCAATTGGTTTTGTAATGACCTTTGAAATGTAATTAAACCTATTGCAAGTCATTGAAATTCCATTATTATTAGGGTTTTGATCTTTCTTGGGTCTCCATGTTAAGCTTAAAGAAGCTTTAGACCCCTTACCTTGTGGCTGCAAATACTTAGGTCTGGTCACGTTTCTGTCAGCGTTGGATTTTGTCCTGTCAACGCTGAAATTACCCTTGTCAGCGTTGTACTTAGGGTTTGCTACAGGAACCCATTGCCTATTTGACCAGGTGTTTGTCTTTTGAAAAGGTCTTTGTCCATGAGTGTTAGACCTTCTAGAGAAGAATGGGGCAGGTCTAACCACTTGTAGACTTTGCTGCACACAAGGTCTGGGTCTGACAACGTTTGACTTCCTAACAACGTTGACTTTCTTTCTATCAGCGCTGAAATTGTTCCTATCAGTGCTGGCTTTGGGAGCGTTGACACACTTGTATGCCAAATGTGAAAAGCTACCACAAGTATAACAGGCTTTCTTAGACACATTCTTAGGTCTAGAAGCAAAGAAACCTGTTCCATGATTGTTAGCTTGGCTCTTGGGTGACCTATTATTTCTATACATCTCTGCATATTTAATGGTAGGTCTTCTAACAGTGTTTGAGCCTAGGTCAACAGCTTTACCAGTAACTGGGTGAGTAACCTTAATGGGTGATGATTCATTGGGACTTTCACATAGCAAACCTCCCTTAACAAATAAAGTAGGGTTAGCTTTCTTCCACTCATTTAGATCAGTCAGTTTTTGTTGATACTCTTCTACTGGGGTGACAACTCTTGGTGGAGGAGAGAATTCCTCTTCTTGGCATTCTGGTATACCAGTCCAAGACAAATCCTTTCTAAGGACACCATAGAAGTCACCAGCTGGTGGTGGAACCAGAGAGTAATCATTCATCCCAATCCCAGTCATGTCCTTAGGATCCCTTTGTTTAGCTACACAGTCTCCTAGGGCTTGGGTGGCTCTATCAAATCTTTGAATCTTGAGGTCAACATTATCTTTATTCTGAATGGCCTCATCTAACTTAGCCTGTAGGTCTCTATTGACCTTTGTCATGATATTTCTAATATCCATACTACTCTCTAGCTCATGTTTTAAGATATTTATCTTATCTTTTAAATCAAATTCCATTTTCTTATATTCAGAAACGGTTTTCTCAGTTTCAGTAAGAGCTAGTTGGTAATTGGATAATTTACACCTTTCAGTGCTCATATCATCTTTTAGTTTTAACACCTCTTTGTTAAGTCTATCAGTGTTTAACCTACAACCTTTGCTACAAAAAGCATCATCATATACCTCATTATCAGATGAAGATGAGGAGTGTGCCATGAGAGCATATTCAACATGCTCTTCTTCTTCAATATCAGCAATCAAGGCTTTGTCCTCTTCAGCATCCTTAGCCAGATAGCTCCAATCCCATCCAGTACCATCAATTCCTAGAACTGCAACCATGGCTTTGGAATCTTGAGCTTTAACAACCTGACTTGAGGATTTACCAGCATCAGATCTTCTAGGAGATCTGCATTCCCTCATGAAGTGCCTCATGCGATGACAGTTGTAGCACTCAACTTTGGATTTATCAAATCCAGCAGTGTCTTTAGCATTAAAGGTCATCTTCTTCTTGAACCTTCTATTCCACCTATTTGCTCTTATACTAGCAAGAGCCATATTCCACTTGATGTCCATCTCTTCCAAGTGTTCATCACTTATCTGCTCAAGGTCCTCATATGTAATCACTGAACCATTGGGCAAAGAAGCAATGTAAGCACACATAGTATCCAAATCCAAACCAGCAGGTTTAACTCTTAGGGAGTCATTCATGAATGTGTCAGCGTCTGAGAAGGAGACGTTGACAGGACTTGTTCCAGCGCTGACAAATGATGATCCAGTAACTGGATGCATAAAAGAGTCCTTCTGATTGAATTGACCTTCACTATGAGAGAAGAAGGCCATGTTGCTGGTGCTAGCTTTGCTTCCATGTGCTGAAAGAGTTTCATCTTCCAACAGTCTTAGTTTGTTGTAGATGTCATCAAACGAGGAGCTCTTGTAAGTATTATTGGCAAGAATAGATCTTGCTTCAATCTTCCATGCCTCACCAAGACTTTTCAGAAAGGTAGCATTGGTGTCAACATCACCAACTTGTGTCCCCATGAAGGACAACTTGCTTGTGATGTCAAGCAATCTGCTTCTCACACTACTCAGTTTCTCATTGGGCTGAGCTTTGAAGACAGCATAATCATGCAGAAGTTGCTTTTTCTTTTCTTCCTTAGTGTCTGCATTACCACCATATGTAACTTCAATTGCTTCCCAAAGATCCTTAGCAGATTCATAGCCTCTATATTTGTGCTGATTTTCTTGTCCCAAAGAGACTTTTAGAATATTTAGGGCTTTCATGTCAACCCTTTTCTTTGCAATATCTTCAGCACCTACAGCTCTACCATCTCCAGGTTTTTCTTTCTTATCTTCATCAGGACATCCCTCAACAGCTGATCTTGCATTAATGGCATCATGAATCTTTTGAGCCTTATTGAATGAGTTTCCATATTCAATAATCTCCCAGAGTGTGTAATCAAAGATCCCCAGATATTGTTCAAAGTTGAACTTCCATAAGTCAAAGTTGGTTACATCAAGCATGGGAATCTTGATGTTTGGTAAGGGTGAAGAGGAGGAGGTTATTGCTTCAGACATGATGTTTTTAGGGTTTTGAGAAAATTAGGGTTTTGGTGTTCGTCAAAGATCAAAAGTTCCTCAACAAGCTCTGATACCACTTGTTGATCCCAAACTTAGATCGATTAGCTTTGTGTATACGAGATTAGATCAAGTATAACACGTAGAGAAACCTTTGTTATATGCTTTGTCAATCTAAGTATTATGCGGAATATAATACTTAAACAAGAACACAAGATGTAAACAAAACTTTCACTTTGATTATGAATGTCGAACTTGCTTACAATGAAAGATGTTTACGAATGAAAACTTATATAAAACTTGATACTAAACATTAACCTAAAGGCCTTCTTTTATAGACTAAGAAGCCTTGTACAATAAGCTACGTATTCTAGGTAAAGATAAACATAGAAAATACATTGTCGTTTCTATCCTTACTAGAAGTATTCTAAAACATAATAAACATGTAGCTTATATCTTCCATCAGTGCTTGTCTTCAATCTATCAACGCTTGACTTTAACTTGTCAACGCTTGGGCTGTCAGCGCTCACTTTGTTCTTGTCAACGCTTGAGTTGTTCTTGTCAACGCTCAAGTGATATGTCCTTAATTTATTCCCAAAACTATGAACTCACCTAATATAGCTATCACACGTTTATCAAGGAACAAACATCCAATAGTCGATACACGACTTCACGAGATAACAATCGCTCATTGATCGAGAATGAGATGCCCAACGATGGACATATAACCGAACGAGACCTAATAATGACGAAACACATCTTAGGTTCGGGAATATACATAAGTCATACATATATGTAAATAGTTCAGTTTAGTAAGTTTGGACATTGTATAAGTTTCATAAAACTTTTTGTAAAACTTTTGATAACAATCTACTACGTATTATCACATTATAACCATTAAGCCCAATAATAGCCCATTTGTAGCCCGTTACATGTTCATGTGACCTAAAACCATTTCAAACTCAGTATTGACCTCCAAATTCATTATCAATCTCAGGTCCAATAATGGCCCAATAGCCATTATTAGTGTAAGTTGGGCTTTTGTGGCCCAAGTCCACCTATGTGCATTATGGTTTCTAAAACGCCCTAAACGACATCAACTTAATATTATTTGATCGTCGAGTCTCGGGTCTTATCGTTATAAGTACGTAAATGAGTACTTGTATCACAATAAGTGGGTCATACCACTTTTAGTTTTATAAAAATCATCAAGTTTTACGTTAATTATTTATAGTCCAATTCTTACAATTTTTCCGACATGCCTTGTAGATTAGATAATTTCTCCAAAACCGTAAGTTATTGATGAGACTGTAATTATACATAGTCTCATCGTCCAAATCTGGCTTAAAACGCTTAAAATATCATCAAAATACCCAAATATATGCTTGTGTTTGTTCATTGTGTATTTTAGGTACGGATATCGTAAATTCACCAAAAGATCAAAGGAATCAAGCAAAAACGAACACGGGAAACGAAGCCGCACAAGAAACCGGGCCCAAGTATGAATTTTCCAAAAATGCCCTTGAAGTTTGAAGATATGTCAACTTTGGTCCCTCATCTTTGAAGACTTGTCACAAATGACCCTCCACTAATTCATTTGTGCAAGATATATCCTTGATATTTGAAGACATGTGCATGATTAGCCCTTGAAGAATGCAAAATGTGCATAAAATGCCCTTGGAACAACTATGATAAAGCTTTTGTGGCCAATATGTGAAAAAGCAAACTTGCTTTACAAAGGAAAAGGGATATAAAGCTGTTTAAAGTTTAAGTGACAACACAAGGGGAGTATGGGGGCCTTTTATGACCAGACAGCAAACTCCCACCATCCACTCATAACTCACCACGTCACCCCCCACTCCAAATCCACCACTCAGATTGCGCCTACCCTCCACATCAGACTCCCACCACTAACCTTTTTAATTTATTTAAATCAGATTTTTAAAACGATTATTAAATTTAAAAAGGGTGGGAAACAAATACTGTATCTTCATCACCCCTAATCCACTCCTAATCTATCCTATAAACCCTAATCCTCCATTAACCCAAATCAAAGGGTTATTACCCCATTCCTTCCAGATCCATGATTAACCCCACCATAAACAAAACCCACAACCCAGATTCCCATCACACTCATCCAGGGACCCCACCATGAGCTCCCCTGCTCACGTCTCTATCCCCCATTCCCAAAATCCTGACATACTGAACGTCCCACATTCAATCCTTGCTCCTAAAGAGTAGATAAACGATGGAGATTGAAGATTCCAGCTGTCAAGTCACATGGGAAATTTTTGACCAAGACCTCAAAGGGCACTTTCGGATTTTCATAAGAATTAGGGTTTAGGGTTTACATCCCTTGTATTATTTTATTCAACATCTAGATAGTTCTATTTCCTAGTATAAATAGGGTGACTTGTACCCTGTTTAATTTTGTTCCAGTTTGTATGAAGTTTTTAAGAAATTAATGAAAGTGAAATTTTATTCTCCTTGTGCAAACTGAGTTCCCATTTAAACGTTTTTTTAGTGTAATTTAGTGTAAGAAGATTATTTATGCAAGGTTAATTTAAGGTTTTCAAGAAAATTCGTTTTCAAAGTTTGTGTTCTGAAAAAGTTTTTTTCAAGTCTTGGGTTCAGCAAGATAATGAAGTGAAAGTGGAGTTGTTTTGCTGAATCCAGTTTGGTTTTAAACTTTTGTTAGGGTTTTATTTAGTCTTAAAATTTTGGGGTATCATAAGTTCTTTTCCAAGGTTTTTCTTTGAAAATCTTTTGTCCCTTTTTCTCACCCTTACTGTTTGAGTGAGTTCATGCTGATAAGCTGGACAAGCTTATTTGCATTAAGCTCACACAAACTTGAAGTTTGTTTTTTGTTGGTTGTTGTGGGCAGGTTACAAGTGAAACAAGGTCTTTCATCATTCCATTTCCTTCCACTTCATTCTTTTTGGGTTTTGAAGACATTGTATGCCTTGGGTCCACTTGGATTCCACCAGCAGGCACCTCTACACATTGCATAAGCTCACTTAAGCCTTGAAAGGTCCAAACAGAAGGCATTCAGCCAAGGTATCTAAGGCTTGAACCCTGTTTGCATTTTTTGTATGTTTCTTTAAGTAGTTGTATGATTTTGTGTGGTGAATGTTTTCATGCCTGTTTAAGAGTATGTTCATGTTCATTCAGGTTATTGATGCATGTTTGAGTAGAGAGAAATCAGTTTAGTCTAGGATTGGACACATTTATCTTGTTAATTTTAGGTTTCTGGGTATAAGGGAGTGTTTGGGATTACTTATTTGGCTGGGATTAGTGACAAATTTTGGTGATATAAGTGAACCCAATTACTTGTTTATGCTTATTTAGATAGTTTGAAGGTAATTGTAGTAAATTGGGACTTGGTGTAGCCTTTCGGCAAATTTTTAGTTGGTTAAAAGGTAGGCATTAATCTTTCTAAAATAAGTAGGGCAAAATCTTCTTGGTTTTAGAATTTTAGACATCCAAATCTTGGAATTTGTTAGAGAATAGGTTAATTTAGGTTGGTATCTAGTTTACATGTTGTTTGTTTGAGATTTGTGCAAGATTTGAGCCTTAAAAATTCGTTTTTGTGCATATAGAAAACCATCACTATTCATCAGAAACTTCAAGCCATATCAGTCACTTGTTTGAGCAATTTGAGTGTGATTTTTGCTTTGTGGTTGTGTTTTTTTGTGCATAATCTGACTCCCCACACTTCCATGAGTGTGGGGGTGCCCCTCTTGTCCAACAAAACCAATCCAATCTAAAGTTACAAGTCAAAAGGTCCACAAACCTGCTTATTTTCATTGTCAGTGGGAACCAAGTTCCCACTGCTAGTATTAAAGTTAACACTGCTTAGCTAGAAAACAAAAACAGGCAAGTGTCACTATCAGATTTCTTGTTCTTTTGTCTTTAGTGACCAAATTTAGGGTTTAGGATTTGAAACTTTTTTCTATATTTTTCTTATTTAATTTCTGATTTTTCAGTTTAAATTATTTTAATGTTACTGTTCATTTGATATTTTTTAGATTAAATTGCATTTTTAATTAACTTTTTAATTACTGTTTTTGGCATTTAGTGTAAAAAATTATTATTTTTCAGTTTTAAAAATTTTGTTAGACTTAGAAAAATATTTTAAGGTTTTTAGTTTAAAAATATTTCACTGTTCACTGTTTTAATCATTTTTTATAATTAAATTAGTTTAATTAGGGTTTAATTATTAAACTGTTTTGTCTTTTAGTGCAAAATTTTACATTTTTCAAACTTTTTCAATTTTCTACTGTTCATTAGTGTAATTTAGGATTTTTAAAATTGTCAAATTATTTTTAGCATTATTTTATTATTTTTTATAATTATTTTAGTTTAAAAATAGTATTTAGTGTTTTAAAAATAGAAAAATAGTTTTGAAAATTTAGGAAAAAATACTTTTTAGTCTTTAAATAATATAAGTGAGTTATTTGTTCAATAAAATTATATTTTGGACGTTTTGTTAATTATATTTAATTTTAGGGCTTTAATTAGTATTTAAAATTGAATATTTAATTAATAAAAGGTTTTAAAATATATTTGTTGGATTTTTATTCTTATTTATATTATTTTAGACTTAGTTTAATCTTTTAATTAATTTTTAGGTTTAATTTTTAATTTTGTCGCGTTTTACGTATTTACGTCATCGTTTTACGTCAACGTCGTAGTTTAATCGTAATCGTAACTCGTCTTTACTTTTTCTCTTCTCAACCAAAAACGTTACTAATCCAAACTTGATTTCATATATATTGGCACATTAATACACACACCTCCTTCGAGAACGAACTTGGAATTTATTCCTCTTCACGGTTTTCCTAAATCGTGTCGATTAATACTTACCGCATTTATACTCGTCTTTCCTAAAGACTTGTATACAAAAACTCAACCATCAGTTATCCAAATGAATTTTTATATTAAAATGACCATATACTTATGTAATCTACAGATTTTATTTCCATATAATCATAACTTATGTTTAACATAGATTAATGACACGTTTCCATACTTTGAAGTGTTGGCTGTCATTCGCAGCCAACTTTATTTCCACCGTTTCGGCCGTCATTTTTAAACCGTAATGAATTGATAAACTATCCAACTGATTCTAGTTTTTATGATTTTATCTACAACCTATAGTCTTACCTTTTTCATTGAGTCTGAGTTATTATAGGAGGTTTTAGCCAGTTTATACAGCATATTCAGATTCAGCACTTTTTATCGTTTCGGCAATATCTAATTCATCGGGTATCATCACAAGACGAGCGATCCAGAGAAATAACCACAAAACATATATCTATCCCTCTATATTAGTAACAAAGTATTAATACCTACTGATTTTACCACATTTATCTATTTTGGGCATTGATCCAAAACAAAAGTTGCAAACACGGCTTAGACCTTGTTTAACTTGGTTTTATGATTTAAAATTTATATACAATGTCCAACATCCTATATAAACTATTAAAATCATCAATTATCAGTATATAAAATCACTAATTACATATTTACAAGAAATAAATAGAATTTAGAATAATGAAAAAAAGACAATCTTACAAAGAAAAATGTAGAATTAGCCGACCATACAATTCATCCAAATTACACCGTTAATCAAACCAATACTTTAAACCACCAATATATTTTTAATCAAACTTTAAAGACTTGCAAAAAGATGCTTTTACTTCAGCCCTTTAATCATCCAATAATATTATTGATGATGTTGGACTTAGTGAAGAAACAATACCAAGAAACCATCATTAGTTAATCATCTTTACATGGATAAAAGTTTTGTAGTTATTAATTAAGATGAATATGGTGATTTTGTTGTTGTTGTTGTGACACGGCAGAAATAGGATAAAAGTAGTATTGTGAAGTTTATCAATTGTAAATGAGATTCTATGGTTATAAGTTATAAAATTCATTAAGTAACAAATGTCATTATAAATGACACTTAGCTAGAATTTGTATATTGAGAAGTGTGTGAGAAATAAACGTGGCATAGCAATAAAAGAGGCGGTTTCTAAAAGATACTGTTGTCTCATAATTGATAAAATGGGTATTGTCAAGGCCCGATATTTTAAAAGTTACGCGATTTGAAAGTTATGCGTTAAACACGAAAAATAAACGCTCGACATAAAATAAAAACATTAACATTCGGAGAACATTTATATTTCAATATATAAATGAGGGCTTATGATTTAAAATACTTTAACGCGTTATATAAACGAATGTCGCCTAAAGATTTAAAGTAAATAACTCGTAAAACGAAAAACTAAAGCGACGACAATATAAAATATTTCTATGTTATAACGCGGATATTTATAAGTCGATGACGAGCATAGACTTTGATAAATAATAAATGACACATATTTGATACGTTAAAGCCCTAACCTCGCCGGTTAGTAGAGAAATCTATATTATTCGTCAAACGAACATGAGAAATAAAACTCGAGTAATAAATATTGGTCCAAATATTAGGAATGAGATTAGATCTCGATCTAAATGTTGATTTTAAAGTTCGGGTTATTACAGGAATTGTCCAAGGAAAGGAAATCGACAAGGTGGGAATGTTGTCTCTTCAGTTTAGGTTTTAAGTGATGCTGACAAACCTTAAGGTTCGAACATTGTAAATGGTACGTTCTTACATGACATTCTTCATGTCAGTAAGTTGTTTGATTTTAGATTAGATAGAAGTCCTAGAAATGCAAAAATTCAGTTGCTTTATCAATAGAGAACTAGTAAGATTGATAACTAACTATGATATGGAGTTAACCGATGGAAAGGTTGTTAGTATTAGTTCTATACTAAGAGAGTGTTCATTAAATTTAGGGAAGTAGGTGGTTAATATCGACTTGATTCTCATAAAGTTGGGATTTTTAGATATAGATTATTGGTATAAATTGGTTAGTTATGTGTGGTGTTGATGGTTGAGATTGAACCAATCCTCACTATAAATTGATAACTATTGGAATAAATTATGCTGAGAAGCTGAGAGTTGACTATGAAAGGTGATGAGTGAGCTTTCCGTTCGAGAAGTGTGTCTTGTTTGGAGACGAGGAAGTATGTGGAAGAGGAATGTGGTGTATTTCTAGCTCAGGTAACTAGTGATAGTGTAATTGAGAAGAAGTTGGGAGATGTGTTAATGATTCAAGAGTATTCGGAAGTTTTTCCTGAGTTTTTGCCGAGTTACCGCCGTCTTGTGAAGTGTAATTTCGTATCGATTGAGTGTTGGAAGCAATCGGTGCAGTGCTCTTACGTTTCGTTAAGTAGTATTTGTACGCCTTATCATTTGGCACCGTTAGAGTAGGAGTTATCCGATCCATTGCGAGAATTGATGGATAAGGGATGTATTAGATTAAGTTTCGTTGCCATGATGATCGCCTATGTTGTTTGTCAAGAAGGATGGATTGTTTCGGATGTGTATCGACTATCGTGATATTAGAAACTAAATGCTAAGAATCGGTATCCACTACCGAAGATTGACGTTATTTGGACAATTTTAAGGATCCAGTGTGTACTCAAAGATTGCTTCGAGGTCTGGTTATTATCAATTGAGGGTTAGGGAAGAAGATATTCCTATAATTGTTTTTCGTACTTGATATGGGTACTTTAAGTTTTAAGTTATGTCTTTTTGGAATTGACGAATGCGTCTACCGTATGCACGGTCTTGGTAAACCATGTGTATAAGTCGTATTCAGATGAGTTAGTCATTGTATCTATTGACGATATTCTATTTTATTCCAAGAGGAAAGGAGGAGCATAAGAAGCATTTGAAAATAATTTTGGAATGGTTGGAGAAAGAGAAGTTGTATGAAAAGTTCCCTAAGAGTGAGTGTTGGTTGAAATCAGTGCGTTTTCTGGGGCATGTGATTGACAACAAATGTATTCGCGAAAATCTTTCCAAGATTGAAACGATTAAGGATTGGTCGGTACCAACAACGCCGACGGAAATCTGTTAATTCCTTGGTCTAAGCTGAGAAATATCGGAGGTTTATCAAAAGGCTTTCACTGATTGTTAAACCATTGATTAAGCTGACTAAGAAGAATTGGATGTGTGAGTCCCACTTACACATCTAAATTTGTAAGTTTCGAGATTTGATCCTTATCAGATGAGGAAGCTATATTCTAAACATTGATGGGTAAGTCGTGTTCTACACTGATGTTGTCATTGTCGTAAGGATCTGAAGAATTTATAGTTTGTTGTGATGCGTTTCATAAGGGTTATGAAGTTGTGGTGTTTGCTTTGATATTGTGGGAATATTATTGTATGGAATCAAGTGTGTAGTAATCGACGATCATAAGCGTCGTCTCATATTCAATTTCTTGGGAAGAAAAAGGAGATGCGTAGAGGATCACCAGTTATAAATTTTGAGTACTTGAGTATGTTGGTGGTTATGACTGTGAGTGATTATGACTTTGAGATTCGCTACCATCCTGGGAAGTCGAATGTGGTAACTGATGCACTTATCTAGAAGAAAAAAGGAAAAGCCTCTAAGGGTCTGAGATTTGGTAATGTCAAGTGTGGGCTTGACAGAAAGGATATTGAAAGCTTAAGCTAAGAGTTTGATGAAGAAGAATGTTAAGGAAAGTGGGTTTCAACATTTTGTCAAACTTATGGAAAGGATTTTGTAGTAAGGTCGATTGAGATGAGGTATTTTGGGGAATTGAATTTGGTTATCGTTATGTCCATCTGAGAAATGTGGTGTTGAGAGTGCGATATTTAGTGATGAAGGAATCTCACAAGTCAAGTATTTAATACATTCTGGTTTGAGTAAAAGTGAAAGTTGAGCTGACAACTGCGTGTTATACAGAAACTGATGGACAGAGTGAAAGGACGATTCGAACATTGGACGATATACTTGTGCGCGTGTGATTGACTTAGGAATTGTTGGAATTCTTATACGACAATGGTTATCATGCTAGTAATGAGGCTGTGCTGTTTGAAGGTCCATAAAGAACTTCAATTTGTGAAGATTAAAGATCGTGAGTTTTGAACGTAAGTTAGGTTATTTGTGTATTGATGTAATGTGGATGGAATTAAACGACAAAAGTAGAAATGATGTTGGTGACTACTGATAAGATTGTAAAGATTAAGAATCGTCTGTTTACACAAAAGGAGTTGTCAGGAGAGTTATGTTGGTAATCGAAGAAAATATATGGAATTTGAAATTGGAAACGTGGTTATGCTTAATATATCGTTATAAAGGGTGAAATTCGTGTTGGGAAAACAATGAGGGAATTCAACTTGAAGATAAGTTGCATTACATAGAGGAAACTATAATGGGTTCTTAAGAGGTTGAATCATAGTAAGATTTCTTTTGTGAAGATACAAGAATTCTAGTCGTGGATCTGAATTCACGAAGGAAGCATGAGTGTTTTTTTAAGGAAAAGAATTATCTTTTGTTCTAGACGTACGAAATGTGAGCATAAGAGGGGCCGAGCGCCAGGACGTTGCTCTCTTTTAGGAGGGTGGGATGTGATAACCCGAACCCGAGGTCATTATTTAATCCTATATTAACGAATATTTTTGAATTTTTTTATGAGCTTGAATGATTTTTGATTTTGATGGTTTAAGTTGAAACCAATGTTAGGAGACTTATTTTTGCTTTTTAACTAGTATGAGGAGTATTAGTAAGCGTGATGTCGACGGATGCCCAATATTTTACGTTTTATTGTCGATTGTTCGATGTTTGTCGTTTTTGATGTTTTCTTTTTAATGACGTGTTTAGTCGAGTCGGGAGCCGATATTATTATATTTATGATACGTTTTAACTTTTGCGAAGTATTTTTATGAAACCCGAGCCTCGTGAATATTTTCAAAATTGACTAATAGTCATTTCCCGCTTTTTAATAACTATTTACATTTTGGTCCAAAACTATTCAAGATGGCAAAACTAACCCTTCCACCTACCATATATATACTCCTACCTAACTTTAAAACACATAGTAACTAGTTTTATCAAAATCAAACACTCTCCTCTCTCTTGTTCTTTCTCCACTATGAGCTACACACACCACCAACACCATTTGATCTTCAATTTTTAGCTTGATTTTGAGAAAACTGAATCAACTACCATTCTTAAAATTAAAAGGGGGTTCTTTTGGTATAAAAATATCTTACATGCATTAAGTTTTCATTTTTCTTATGAATTAGGTCTGGTAAGAGTTGTAGATGATCATGCATGTGATGATCCAGTTATGATCATGTTTAAATCATGTTGTTTTGATGATGAAAGTTGATTTTTGATTTTGGGTTTTTATTTTTATGAATTATACAAGTGTTAGGGTTGATAAAGATTGATATTAGGGGATTAGAATGAGTAGAAAAATGATTAGAATTGATTAAAAGTGTGATTTTATGTGAGATTTAGGAAGGTAAATTAGGGCAGTGAGTTGTGGGCTGTTTTTGGATGTCTTATATTTTGATTATTGTTAAACTAATAAGATAGTGTGATAGGTGTGTAAACACCCATCCTTTTTACCACTTAATTACAATAATAACCGAGCCAAAACGTGTATTTTATGTCTTTTATGTCGGAATTATACGTGGTTTGTGTTTTTGTTGTGATTTAGGACGAAATTGTGAAAAGTGGAGAAAACACGGCATTCACGGGCTTTTATTAAAGAAAAAGATGAAATATGAAGTCGAGAAGTCAAGAGTGCAAAAAGAACGGAAGTCCAAGACCAATTCTGAAGATTTATCGAAGAAAAAGTCGAAAGATGGAAGTTTACTTAAAAGCCAAAGAACTTAAGTCTATTTTATTGAAGAATTAAAAGACGAGTTCAAAGAAATCCCGAGCCAAAAGTCATTAAAGTCCAAGATTAAAGAAGATTTAAAGGCTTAAGGACTAATGGTGCAATTAACAAAGAGATTAAGAAGGAAGGACTAAGCATGCAATTAAGGAGAAAGGAAAGAGGGGAGGAAGCTTCCTAAGCATTCCTTAACCTCCCCTATATAGATTAGATCTTAATCATTTTCATTTTGTTGGCTAATAGTGACAATTAGTTCTTCCACTTTTAATTACCTTGTCATTTAATTACTTCTCAAATTCAAATATTTGTCTTGCACCTTAATTACCATTTAATTTCAAGTAAGTTTTTCTTTTAATTCTTGTTAATCTTTATCCTTATTGTTTGATCTCATCCTACCTTTCTTTAATCTTTCTTTTTCATGTTTATGTTCATGTTCATGTTCTTATTTTGATCAAAGTGGTTTTTGATTATCTTGATCTTTATTGTTAGTTTTGTTGTTTTGGATTGCTTGATTATCATTAATAGATGTTTATTTGTTAGTTTGATTTATTCTTGTGGTTGATTTTGCTTAAGTTTGATTAGATTCATGCTATATTTTGTTCTCCTTGTTCTTCGTGTGGTTGTTCTGATCTTTTTCCAGGAAACACAAGCCCAGCAATATTCCGAGTGAAGGATCAAAAGGTGGTCCATCCGGAATATTGATTATTCCGGATAAGGAGATATTCCGAATAGGCCAACTATTCCGGATAGAGCAAGTATTCAGAATAGGGATTTATTCCGGGTAAGGAACTTATTCCGGATAGGTGACAATATTCCGAATAGGGAAACATTCCGAATAGCAAGAGACATTCCGAATAGACCAATATTCCGAATAGAGGATTATTCCGGATAGGTGACATATTCCGAGTAAGCCAAATATTCCGAATAAGGGTATTTATTCCGGATAGGTAATTTTCAGTTTCTTTATTTTCAGTTTTTAAGTTTCTGCTTTTTAATTTCAAGCTTTATTTTTCCCGCCTTTTTCCTTACTTGCACTTTAAGTTTAATTGCCTTAGATTTATTTTAGCCTTGCCTTAGTTTTAAGTTTTAGTTGTGTTTTAAGTTTGCCTTAGTTAGATTTAAGTTTGCGTTTAGTGCCCTTTAATTTTAGTCACGCTTTTAAATACTTGCACACTTATTTTTAATTAGACTTAGATTTACTTTAAAGTCATTTACTTTAATTGTCTTGCACTTTTAAATACTACAACGACACAACTTTTGTTTCCACCAAAGAACGACAGAGTCACATAGTTAAACCAGATCAATTTGATTAGACACACATCAACGAACTTTAATTTTTATACGGGGTGTCAAAAGCTGATGAGATGGCATTTATACATGATCTCATCGTTCTTTTCGGGCTTTAAATGCACTAAAATGTCATAAAATACCATATATATGCTTGTGTTTGTTTACTTGTGTGTTTTAGGTATGGATATCGTGAAAAAGACAAAAGATCACAAGATACAAGGAAAAACGAACACGAGAAACGAAGCCGTACAATGAACCGGGCCCTAATCATGGAATTTTCATCAAATACCCTTGAAGACTTGAAGACAATACAAGATTGATCCTCCAAGAATGAAGAAATGACACTTAAAACCCTTGTATATTAATAATTACAAGATTGGTCCCTTAAGTTTGTCAAAATTACAAAAAGGTCCTTCAACTTTGAAGAAATGGCAAGATTGGTCCCTCAACAAATTCAAATTGCCAATTATGGTCCCTCATGAAGTAAAGATACAAAGAAGACCTTGGAAGATCAACAATGTTCAAAAACAGCCCTTGAAATATTCAAAATGGCAAAATTCATCCTTTAAAACACTTTGGAAAAAGATTTGATCCAAAAGTGACAAGTCATGGAAGTTATTTGTGAAGGAAAGTCAAGTTTTAGGGCTGGAAACCTTAAAAGCCAAAAATAACAAAACACAAGGACCATTTGTGCCAAACCTGAAACATTTAAAAAAAGGGGCGCCTAACACCCAACCCACCCCCAAAATCGGATCAAAGGTAGTACTATTCATCATTTTTACTTCCCAGAAATTACCACCACAATTACTTGGGTAAAACTCAATTAAACTTGCACACAAGTAATTCACACACTCACAAACCCTTCCCACTCCTAAAAACCTGCATCCCACACATGTGCACCAAAACCCCAATTCCCCAATCCACCAATCACATCATTCCTTAGCCCCCAAGCATCATGACGTGGCTTAAATCAATGGCCAAGATTATTTGCTTCCTCCCAAAGCAAAATAAACGTCCAAGATCAAATGAGAGGACAAAATGCACTCAAGGGCACATTTGGGATTTTCTTATGATTAGGGTTTAGTTTTTTCTATTCTAGATTGTTCTATAGGCTCTATAAAAGGAGACCCAAGCTGTGGTGATCCCTTTGTTCCAGTTTTTAAGCTTGCACATGTAATACCTTTTTAAAGAAATAAAAAGTTTGGTTTTTGAAATATTCAAGTGTAATTCCTTTTTTATTGTTTTTAAAAGTTGAGTGTTGTGTTAAGCTTAATTCTGAGTTCCAAGTTTTAATTTTGGTGAAGTGATTTGTGTTTCAAAACTTGTTTTCAAGTTTTTGAAAATTGGAAAATTTTGGTGAGAATTGTTCTAAGGTTTGGATGTTAAGAAGTTTGGATTAATTAGTGTTTTAAAACGTATTTAAAAGGTTGGTTAAGGTTTTGAAAGTATTTTGGAAAGAAGAAAAAGGAACCATAAAAAAATATATATTGTTATATTATTTTGTTGTTTTCTTGTTTTGTGATTACAATAGGTTGAAGGCTTGTTGATTTAGTTCAGCTCCAACCCGAGTTGGATTGGAGGAGGATTTTCATCCTCTAGGTTCTTGGATGTAAGAACCTTAGGTAAACTCCTTTTTCTTTTGAAAGTTCAAAAATAGCAAGTTGTATGATCTTAAGTGATTTGGTGATTAAGTGTGTTTATATTGCATGATTTGTGTTCTAGTGTGTATGTTTACATGTTAGATGCACTTGGAATCAATTTGGTAGCTTTTGTAAGCATGTTGGTATGTTAAAAGTTGGTTTTTAGATTTTAAAAGGGTGTTTGGCAACAGGTTTAAGCAGGACATCTAGATTTGTTTTGATAATTAAAAGGTGTTAGATTGCTTGTTTAGGGTTGATTAAGGTATTTAGTAAGTAGTTAATTAGTTTGGAACAAGATTTGAACAAGTTTGTTAGGTTTTTAAGGAAAGAGTAAGTTAAAAATCTGCATATTGCTAAATTGCTTGGTTTTTCATGATTTTGATGCTAAATCTTTGATTCTTGTTGTTATTTGTGTGTTACTTGACTCCTTGAGCTTCAATAAGCTCAAGGGTGCCCCAATTGATCCAAAATACCATCAAACAAGCTCATTACCAAGCTCCTCTTGGCATCAAAAGTGCACAAGTGTGCACTTGTTTGGTTCATCAGAAAACATCCAGTCCGTCATTCAAGTTGCGGCGCAAGACAGAAGCATTGCGGCGCAACTGAAGGAGTTACTGACCAAAGGTGCTCCCGCAACACTAGTTGCGGCGCAAGACCCCACTAGTTGCGGCGCAACTGAAGGTGCTGCTGATCTTGGTGATCCCGCAACACTAGTTGCGGCGCAAGACACAAACGTTGCGGCGCAACTAAGTGACTTTTATTTTTTTTGTATTATTTTAATATTATTTTATTATTTAATTTTCAAAATTTTGTTTTTCTTTATTTTTCATTTTTCTTAAGTTCTATAGCATTAAATAGGACTATTTCCATTTTTAGATTATTTTTATCACTTTTGGATTTATTTTTATAATTATTTTAAGTTTAATTAGGTTTTAATCATTTTTAATCATTTTTAGGGTTTTAAAAATAGTTTTAATAGGTTTTAATTTTTAGAAAATTACTTTTTAGTCTTATAATAATATAAGTTGAGTAATTATTCAATAAAATCATATTTTTGACATTTGAATTAATTAAATTTAATTTTAGGGCTTTAATTAGCATTTAAAATTAATTATTTAATTAATAAAAGGTTTTAAAATATCTTTGTTGAATTTTTATCTTTATTTATATTATTTGAGACTTCTTTTTAGTCTTTTTATTTTTGATATTTTGTTTTTGGTTTTAATAATTTTTAATTTTTGTGGTTTTTCTACGGTTTTACGTTTTCGTTTTTTACGTCATAGTGTAATTTCCAAGAAACCGTCATTCCATCTTCTCAATATTAATCTCAAAGAAATACAAGTTAATTCACAACACCATACCTCCTTGGGAAACGAATCTTTCTCTCATTTTATTTGATTGTGGGTCATTAGTGTTGATTTTTCCTAAAATCATCACTCGATACTTACCGCTATTTACGCTCTTTGTTTTCCTAAACAAGAGTTGTATTTTACTACAATCAATTTTGGCGCCGCTGCCGGGGAGGTGTGTCGTGTCTTAATTTGGAAAATTTTGTTTTTGATATTATCCATAATAGTATTTGTGTTAAGTGGAACTCCCTTAACACGTATTATCGGTTTTCTCGGTTTTTCTTTGTGAATATTATTAATATATTGTATCACAACCAAAATACAATATCTCCAAAAGTGTGAAAACACAACCTTGATTCGGGATTTCATCACTCGATCATTGTATTCGAATCTCAAACAAAAAGAAAAGGCAAAAATAGATAAATACTTTCGAGAAGCTCGATTTTAAAAGATACGAACTATAAGGTGGGTATAAGGCGGGTATTATAAAATATACCCTAAGGAAAAAGGCTCTTAAGTGCTTCGCGCCGCCTCGTTTCCCCGCTTGCTTGTGAGTATTTTGAGATTGAAGGCTAATCGAGGGTTTTGCCGCCCAAAGTATTAATACGTATACTATATTTGCTTGGTTTTCTTTGTGATTAAACCCTCGTGAACAATTTGGTTTTCACCAAAGTTCTAAAGTCATTCGAAGGCGTTCACTCCACGTGATCGTTTTCATTCCTTTGAGGCTTCTTTAATCAAGAGTTTGATTCGAGGAGAGATTTTGTAGATTGTTGTCTACGAAGATACACCAAAAAACCAAAAAAATTAAATATCATCAAAAACACAAAAAAATTGAAAATCCACAAAACAACCAAAAAGAATCTTCTTTGCTCACCTCCCATTCTTCGTGAAGTTTATGATCACTCGTAATCAAGCTAAACGAGCTCGTAAACGTCTTCAAAAGCAAACAAATCAAGGATCGTTGATTGTTGAAGAACCTCCAATTGTTGAACCTATTATAGAACAAGAAGTCGTAATGGCTAATCGTACTATGATGGAGTTGCTACAAGCACCCACCGAGGGTTTTGGAGAGGCCATTGTTATTCCCGCCATCCTTGCGGAGAATTTCGAGATTAAGACGGGTTTAATGTCGATGCTACAAGCAAACAAATTTCGAGGTCATGAGAAAGACAACCCGCATTACCATATTAGGAATTTCAACCGTCTCACCGCCACTAGCAAATTCAAAGATGTTCCACATGACGCCATTAAGATGATGTTGTTTCCATATTCGTTGGATGGACCCGCAAAAATTTGGCTCGAGAAAGAACCGCCAAATTCGATTTTGACATGGGCCGATCTCGTCTCTAAGTTTGTGAACAAGTTTTTTCCACCATCGAAAACAACACACTTAAAAAATGAGATTTCACGATTTGTGCAACGTAACAATGAAAGTTTTTCTATGGCATGGGAACGATTTAAGGAGATGTTACTTGAATGTCCTCACCATGATTTTTCGGAATTGCATCAAATTGATACTTTTTATAATGGGCTTAATGATCATGAACGAGATTATTTGAATGCCGCCGCGGGTGGTAATTTTTTGTGCAAGACGACAAATGAGGCTTTACAAATCATTGAAAATCGATCTAAGGTTTATAGCCCTCGTAACACACCGAGTGTTGCCAACATGGGTTCGTCATCGTCATCACAATCGTCTCGTAGCATTAATGCCTTACATGATGAAGCTAATGAGGAAAATCGGTTTTTTGATAGATTTGCTAATCTAATGTCCCATTGGAAGGCTCAAGAAGCTTCCAATTCCGCTTCGGTTAAAGCGGTTGCTAAGAGTTGTTTATCGTGTGGAGGAGCTCATGATTTATCCGAGTGCATTACCGCGGATGGTAACACTTCGAGTGCTTATGTAGCAACGGGAACTTACAACCAAAACGGCCAAGGTTCCCGCCAAAATCAAGCTCCACCAAATCAAAATGCTAACAATTATCGAAACAACAACCAAGGTAATTACCAAGGCAACACACG
Source organism: Glebionis coronaria (assembly GCA_025667525.1). NCBI lineage: Eukaryota > Viridiplantae > Streptophyta > Magnoliopsida > Asterales > Asteraceae > Glebionis > Glebionis coronaria. The sequence continues at coordinate 96,844,448 of CM046876.1, read as the reverse complement.
CAATTACAACAAAGGGAATTATCAAAGTGGGAATGGACAAATCTCTAATCAAAACCAAAACCGTGATTTTCAAAACACTACACAAGGTTTTCAAAATGCTCACACGAAAAATTTGCAAGGAGAATTTTTGGATTATGCAAAAGCAAATGATGCTAAATTTGATAATATGCAACGTGAGATGATTAGCTTAAGATCCGAGTTGAAAAACGAGCTTAAAAATGAACTTGCTAATGAACTTAAAACTCATGCTAATAAAATGGAAGGAAATGTCCAACGTCTTCAACAAAACCAACAAAAGATGGAATTAGGACAACATGAGATTAAGCAAGAATTATTGAAAGCGGATGCTAGGCAATCTAAATTTGAGGACCGTATGGCTAAGATGTTTGAAGCTATCATGTGTAAGCCCTCTTCTTCGGGTGGTCTTCCTAGTGATACCATTGCAAACCCGAAGGGAGAAATGAAGGTTATTACTACACGAAGTGGTAAAACTTTCAAGGAACCAATCTCTCGACCAAGTACTTCTACGGAGAAGGAAATCGAGAAAGAACCCGAGGTGATGGTCGAAAAGGAGCACATTACAATCCCACGAAGTACCGCTCATACCACACCTACGGTTATACTAATACCAAGTATGGAACCCGAGTTTCCAAGGCCGTTGCCTAATGACCTACCCACACCACCTTTACCCTACCCTTCAAGACGAAACAAAGAGAAAATGCAAGAACGTAACAAACAACAAATCGAGCTTTTTATTAAGATGTTTCAACAAGTTCATTTTGATGTGAGTTTAGCCGACGCGTTGTTATACATGCCTCGTTTCGCTTCCACTTTTAAAAGTATGATGAGCGATAAGGAAAAGCTTTCAAAGCTTGCTAATTGTTCTTCGGTTTATCTTAACCGCATACCGGAAAAAGTTGGTGATCCCGGAAAGTTTCTCATTCCTTGTGACATACAAGAGATGAAAGAATGCCTCGCCTTGGCCGATCTTGGTGCGAGCATTAATTTGATGCCATTTTCCATTTGGAAATCGCTTTCGCTTCCGGCTCTTATTCCTTCGAACATGTCCATCGAGATGGCCGATCATTCTACGATTATGGCATGTGGGGTAGCCGAAGATGTTTTCGTGAAAGTGGGGAAGTTCTACTATCCCGTTGATTTTATAGTAGTCGACATCCCCGCGGATCCTCAAGTTCCTCTAATTTTAGGTCGTTCATTTTTAGACACTTCGAGATCGCTTATCGATGTTCATGCGAGAACTATCACTTTGAGATTCAACGAAGAGGAACTTGTTATAAACGCTACTCAAAACTCGAAACCTTCTCATGTTTATGCAATCGCTACCATCAATCACATTGACATCATTGATGTGGTTTGCGATGAGTTTTCACAAGAAGTGTTAGGTTTTTCCGATAGCTCGTCAAGTGGCAATCCCACTATTTTGGATCCGATTCTTGCTAATTCCACACCAAATCTCACTCCATTCCAAGGAGGCGATTTCACTTCAAATGAAATCGACAATGAAGATGAGGTGTTGATTAGTGATGATATTTCTATTCCACCATTCCTTCCGCCGATGGAAGTTATGAGTGTTGAACCTAAATCTTCAATCGAGGAACCGCCTATCCTTGAATTGAAAGATCTTCCTTCTCACCTTGAATATGCATTCTTGGAAGGTGATGACAAATTGCCGGTTATTATTGCAAAAGATCTTGCTAATGATGAAAAAACCGAGCTCTTGAAAGTTCTTAAGGCTCACAAAGGGGCAATTGCGTGGAAAATTTCCGACATTAAGGGTATTGACCCAAAATTTTGTACTCACAAGATTTTAATGGAGGAGGACTACAAACCCGCAATTCAAAGTCAAAGAAGGGTAAATCCCAAAATTCACGATGTCATTAAAAAGGAGGTCCTTAAACTCCTTGACGCGGGAATGATTTATCCTATATCCGATAGCCCATGGGTGAGCCCAATCCATTGTGTCCCTAAAAAGGGAGGAATGACCGTTGTGCCTAATGAAAACAACGAGTTAATTCCCACTCGTGTTGTGACCGGTTGGAGGGTGTGTATTGACTACCGAAAGTTAAATGACGCCACTCGTAAAGACCACTTTCCTTTGCCCTTCATGGATCAAATGTTGGAGCGACTTGCGGGAAATGAATTCTATTGCTTTTTAGATGGTTTTTCCGGTTACTTTCAAATTCCTATCGACCCTCGTGATCAAGAGAAGACTACGTTCACGTGTCCTTATGGAACGTTCGCTTATCGTAGGATGCCTTTCGGACTTTGTAATGCACCCGGTACGTTTCAACGGTGTATGATGGCAATTTTTCACGACATGATCGAGAAATCGATGGAAGTGTTTATGGATGACTTCTCGGTGTTTGGTAATTCGTTCACGTCATGTTTATCTAATCTCGAACAAATGTTAAAACGTTGTGAAGAAACCAATCTTGTGCTTAATTGGGAGAAATGTCATTTCATGTGTAAACAAGGAATCGTCTTAGGACATAAGGTGTCGAAGGCGGGGATTGAGGTCGATAAAGCTAAGGTAGACGTCATCGCCAAGTTACCTCATCCCAAAACCGTTAAGGGAGTTCGTAGTTTCCTAGGCCACGCGGGCTTTTATCGTCGTTTCATTAAGGACTTTTCGAAGATTTCTCGTCCTATGACACACCTTCTCGAGAAGGATGCTCCTTTTAACTTTAATGAGGATTGTGTTAAGGCTTTCGAAACTCTAAAAAGGAAACTTACCGAAGCTCCCATTCTTGTTGCTCCTAATTGGGAATTACCCTTTGAAATCATGTGCGATGCAAGTGATTATGCTATAGGGGCCGTCTTAGGGCAACGTTACGACAAGCATTTCCGTCCTATCCACTATGCTAGTAAGACGATGACCGAGGCTCAATTAAAGTACACCACAACGGAAAAGGAATTCCTTGCCGTGGTCTATGCTTTTGAGAAATTCCGACCTTATCTCGTCTTAACTAAAAGCATTGTGTATACCGACCATTCGGCTATCAAGTATCTCTTAGCTAAGCAAGATGCTAAGCCGAGATTGCTTCGTTGGATGCTCCTCCTCCAAGAATTTGATGTCACCGTGCTTGACAAAAAAGGAGCCGAGAATCTAGCGGCCGATCATCTCTCTCGTCTAGAAGATCCTCACAAAGATGTTTTCGAGAACAAGGAAATTACCGAAACATTTCCTCTTGAGACTCTCGGTGTAGTGAATTCTAAAGACACCACCCCATGGTTTGCCGACATTGCAAATTACCATGCGGGCAATTTCATAATCAAGGGTATGACGACACAACAAAAACGAAAATTCTTTCGTGACGTCAAGTTCTATTTTTGGGACGACCCTTATCTCTTTCGGATTTGTGCGGATCAACTCGTTCGACGTTGTGTGTTTGGTACCGAAGCTTCTAATATCCTTAGAGCTTGTCACGAGGGACCCACGGGTGGTCACCACGGTGCTAATCTCACGGCTAAGAAAGTGTTCGATGCCGGTTTCTTTTGGCCTTCTATCTATCGTGATGCACACGTACTTGTAAAGTCGTGTGATTCGTGCCAACGTCAAGGAAAATCGTCTCAACGTGATGAAATGCCGCAAAATATAATTCAAGTGTGTGAGATTTTCGACATATGGGGAATAGACTTTATGGGGCCGTTCCCATCGTCTCATGGCAACAAATATATCCTCGTCGCGGTGGACTACCTTTCTAAGTGGGTGGAAGCTAAGGCTTTGCCTACTAATGATGCTCGTGTGGTAGTGAAGTTTTTGAAGCAACTATTCTCTCGGTTCGGAACCCCTCGTGCTATTATAAGCGATCGTGGAACCCATTTTTGTAATGACCAATTCGAAAAGGTTCTAAAGAAATATGGGGTTACACATCGTCTTTCTACGGCTTATCACCCGCAAACGAGTGGGCAAGTCGAGGTTTCGAACCGAGCTTTGAAGAGGATTTTAGAAAGGTCGATTGGAGAAAACCGTGCTTCATGGTCCGACAAACTCGATGACGCTTTATGGGCCTTTAGGACCGCTTATAAGACACCTATCGGTTGTACTCCTTATAAGTTAGTCTATGGGAAGAATTGTCATTTGCCCATTGAATTGGAGCATAAGGCATATTGGGCCCTTAAGCATGCTAATTTTGACTTAAAGACCGCGGGAGATCACCGGAAAATACAATTGAATGAATTAGATGAATTAAGGGATAATGCTTATGAAAATTCATTAATTTTTAAAGAAAAGACTAAAAAGTTTCATGATTCAAAGATTAAAAACCGTGTTTTTAACGTTGGTGATCAAGTGTTGCTTTTTAACTCACGTCTTAAGATATTTTCCGGGAAATTGAAATCTCGTTGGTCGGGTCCGTTCACCATTACACAAGTGTTTCCATATGGGACCATTGAGCTAGCTCAAAATGATGGTCCCAATTTCAAGGTGAATGGACATAGGCTTAAGCACTACTTTGGTGGGGAAATTCCTTCAATGGTTGCCCCCGACCAAGACACCTTCCCCAATGATAATTAGCATTGAGGGGATCGAGTCGAGCTCATGACTCGGTAATCAAAAACGAGGTGCCTCGTGGGGGAGATCCCATGCTTATCTTTATGCTTATTATTCACTAATAAGGGGACTTGTACCCTTCCAACTCGTTGTCTCGTGGTTGTTTGTGATTGTGTTATCTAGATCATCATCATCGTCTACGATTGAAGACTCTCGTGTTCGTTTACGTGAGCCTCCATCGTTCGTTTGAAGAAGTTTTTCACGATTCCATGACATATCCTTTATTGTTCTAACAATTATCTTTTAGCATAATTAATAAACAGCTTTAGATATATTGTTGATCACCCTTTCCATGCTAGATCCTAAGCATTCGATTCTTCGTCTCTAGTATGGGGGTGCTCCACCTTTAGACTCGAAACATTGAGGACAATGTTTACTTTTAGTATGGGGGGGGTGAATAGGTACTTGCTTTGCTACGCCCTCACGTTTTCCAACCTTCAATGTTTTGTTTTGCTAATAAGGCTAAAAATGGCCAAATTTTAAAATTTTTCTTAGTTTTCATAAGTGTTTTTAAGACACGAATGTATATTTTCCGATGGGTAGAATAAGAGTTAATTTTTGACTTGATGGGCATTTGGAGCCCTTTACATTCCTTAACCCGCTCAATTCAAGTTTTGCTAGACTTTTATATAGGGAGCTTTAAAACGCGAAAGTCTTAATTCATTCGGATTAAGAACAAGAACTTTTCGCAAGTTCCTATAATTGATTCTAGAAAGTCACTTATCAAGGGAACTTTAAAACGCATTCTCTAAACTTGAAAAAGTCCAAGAAAGTGCAAGATCCTATAGGTAGCTTAAAAACCCAAAACTTTGATTTGATATAGTCTTAATGAAAGCTAATCCAAATTTGGCTTAATTTTGACTTGCATGGCTAAGTATTCACGAGTCTCTTTAATTAGAGGTCTTTAAATAGTGAAGAACGAGAAATGATAGAGTTAGACAAGTGATCATGCTAAACGTAGAACATGAAAATGTTCTTTCAAAAACTCATGTGTTTTTAATTGTGGCTTTTTCTTCCCATAAGATCAATGCATTAGGAATAAAACATAATTGCAATAAGTAAGGTCGTACGGTTTGAAAGGTTACTTAGCCTCTAGCGCAAGATCGTTTAAAAGTTGCTCGGGGTTGAATAGAGTTCATAGCCAAGGCATAACTTATTGAAACGGGACGCGAAGATTGGCGATTATCCAAAAAGGCCCTAACAAGGCATGAGGAGCTCTATTTTTGCTAAAGATCCAAAGATGATGTGAAGTATCATTATTCCAAAATCAATATGAAGGATCGAGACACACGACGAGAAGCTATTACTCCCCTAAAAAAATGGAGAAAGTCTATCCAAAAAGACCCTAACAAGGTATGAGGATAAATATATCCAAGTCCGAAAAGGAGGCGGATCGTTGTATATCAAAATCCAAAGTAAAGATTGAAGAAAAATGATGAAGTCGTGGTCCTATATGAAGAATCTCTCAAAAACGTCAAGTGAAGAAATTCCAAATATATGAAGAGAAGACCATTATTTCAAGAACGTCTTCCCAAGATTTGAAGTATGAAGTACATGCCAAATATCGGTCCGAGAAAGGTCTCAAATCGTGAAACGAGTTATGCCAAGATATGAACTTAAGGAGATACACGAGAAGCCGTTTTAAAAGATTTTGTCCTTCGGCTAACTATTGATCAAATCGTGCTACTTTGCTTTCGGACTAATAACTACTCAAATAAGTCAATATGAATCACTTGTGATCCATGACAAATAGATAAAAAATGCTAGTAACCCATTTCCTTTTATAATAACTAGGATTGCGGGGAGAAAAAGTATTACACAATTTGAACGTATGAGTAGTGTTAGCATTGTGACTTGTACCAACAATGATCTTGTTTTTGCACTTAGCATGGAATGTATGACAATCAAGGATGACGAAATTTACTCTAAGGGACATTAACTTGTTTCTATTCTTAGACCCTAAAAGTCACATTTTGGTGATGAAAATCATACATTATGTCTTTACACAATCTCGTAGTATGTTGCAAGTCTTTTACTCTTCAATAAAGGTTAATAAAATTGAACTTTGGTGATGCTTAGATACTTTATTCTAGCATTGCGTGAGGGCACGGCAATGGCTTAGTATGGGGGAGTGATGAGATGGCATTTATACATGATCTCATCGTTCTTTTCGGGCTTTAAATGCACTAAAATGTCATAAAATACCATATATATGCTTGTGTTTGTTTACTTGTGTGTTTTAGGTATGGATATCGTGAAAAAGACAAAAGATCACAAGATACAAGGAAAAACGAACACGAGAAACGAAGCCGTACAATGAACCGGGCCCTAATCATGGAATTTTCATCAAATACCCTTGAAGACTTGAAGACAATACAAGATTGATCCTCCAAGAATGAAGAAATGACACTTAAAACCCTTGTATATTAATAATTACAAGATTGGTCCCTTAAGTTTGTCAAAATTACAAAAAGGTCCTTCAACTTTGAAGAAATGGCAAGATTGGTCCCTCAACAAATTCAAATTGCCAATTATGGTCCCTCATGAAGTAAAGATACAAAGAAGACCTTGGAAGATCAACAATGTTCAAAAACAGCCCTTGAAATATTCAAAATGGCAAAATTCATCCTTTGAAACACTTTGGAAAAAGATTTGAGCCAAAAGTGACAAGTCATGGAAGTTATTTGTGAAGGAAAGTCAAGTTTTAGGGCTGGAAACCTTAAAAGCCAAAAATAACAAAACACAAGGACCATTTGTGCCAAACCTGAAACATTTAAAAAAAGGGGCGCCTAACACCCAACCCACCCCCAAAATCGGATCAAAGGTAGTACTATTCATCATTTTTACTTCCCAGAAATTACCACCACAATTACTTGGGTAAAACTCAATTAAACTTGCACACAAGTAATTCACACACTCACAAACCCTTCCCACTCCTAAAAACCTGCATCCCACACATGTGCACCAAAACCCCAATTCCCCAATCCACCAATCACATCATTCCTTAGCCCCCAAGCATCATGACGTGGCTTAAATCAATGGCCAAGATTATTTGCTTCCTCCCAAAGCAAAATAAACGTCCAAGATCAAATGAGAGGACAAAATGCACTCAAGGGCACATTTGGGATTTTCTTATGATTAGGGTTTAGTTTTTTCTATTCTAGATTGTTCTATAGGCTCTATAAAAGGAGACCCAAGCTGTGGTGATCCCTTTGTTCTAGTTTTTAAGCTTGCACATGTAATACCTTTTTAAAGAAATAAAAAGTTTGGTTTTTGAAATATTCAAGTGTAATTCCTTTTTTATTGTTTTTAAAAGTTGAGTGTTGTGTTAAGCTTAATTCTGAGTTCCAAGTTTTAATTTTGGTGAAGTGATTTGTGTTTCAAAACTTGTTTTCAAGTTTTTGAAAATTGGAAAATTTTGGTGAGAATTGTTCTAAGGTTTGGATGTTAAGAAGTTTGGATTAATTAGTGTTTTAAAACGTATTTAAAAGGTTGGTTAAGGTTTTGAAAGTATTTTGGAAAGAAGAAAAAGGAACCATAAAAAAATATATATTGTTATATTATTTTGTTGTTTTCTTGTTTTGTGATTACAATAGGTTGAAGGCTTGTTGATTTAGTTCAGCTCCAACCCGAGTTGGATTGGAGGAGGATTTTCATCCTCTAGGTTCTTGGATGTAAGAACCTTAGGTAAACTCCTTTTTCTTTTGAAAGTTCAAAAATAGCAAGTTGTATGATCTTAAGTGATTTGGTGATTAAGTGTGTTTATATTGCATGATTTGTGTTCTAGTGTGTATGTTTACATGTTAGATGCACTTGGAATCAATTTGGTAGCTTTTGTAAGCATGTTGGTATGTTAAAAGTTGGTTTTTAGATTTTAAAAGGGTGTTTGGCAACAGGTTTAAGCAGGACATCTAAATTTGTTTTGATAATTAAAAGGTGTTAGATTGCTTGTTTAGGGTTGATTAAGGTATTTAGTAAGTAGTTAATTAGTTTGGAACAAGATTTGAACAAGTTTGTTAGGTTTTTAAGGAAAGAGTAAGTTAAAAATCTGCATATTGCTAAATTGCTTGGTTTTTCATGATTTTGATGCTAAATCTTTGATTCTTGTTGTTATTTGTGTGTTACTTGACTCCTTGAGCTTCAATAAGCTCAAGGGTGCCCCAATTGATCCAAAATACCATCAAACAAGCTCATTACCAAGCTCCTCTTGGCATCAAAAGTGCACAAGTGCGCACTTGTTTGGTTCATCAGAAAACATCCAGTCCGTCATTCAAGTTGCGGCGCAAGACAGAAGCATTGCGGCGCAACTGAAGGAGTTACTGACCAAAGGTGCTCCCGCAACACTAGTTGCGGCGCAAGACCCCACTAGTTGCGGCGCAACTGAAGGTGCTGCTGATCTTGGTGATCCCGCAACACTAGTTGCGGCGCAAGACACAAACGTTGCGGCGCAACTAAGTGACTTTTATTTTTTTTGTATTATTTTAATATTATTTTATTATTTAATTTTCAAAATTTTCTTTTTCTTTATTTTTCATTTTTCTTAAGTTCTATAGCATTAAATAGGACTATTTCCATTTTTAGATTATTTTTATCACTTTTGGATTTATTTTTATAATTATTTTAAGTTTAATTAGGTTTTAATCATTTTTAATCATTTTTAGGGTTTTAAAAATAGTTTTAATAGGTTTTAATTTTTAGAAAATTACTTTTTAGTCTTATAATAATATAAGTTGAGTAATTATTCAATAAAATCATATTTTTGACATTTGAATTAATTAAATTTAATTTTAGGGCTTTAATTAGCATTTAAAATTAATTATTTAATTAATAAAAGGTTTTAAAATATCTTTGTTGAATTTTTATCTTTATTTATATTATTTGAGACTTCTTTTTAGTCTTTTTATTTTTGATATTTTGTTTTTGGTTTTAATAATTTTTAATTTTTGTGGTTTTTCTACGGTTTTACGTTTTCGTTTTTTACGTCATAGTGTAATTTCCAAGAAACCGTCATTCCATCTTCTCAATATTAATCTCAAAGAAATACAAGTTAATTCACAACACCATACCTCCTTGGGAAACGAATCTTTCTCTCATTTTATTTGATTGTGGGTCATTAGTGTTGATTTTTCCTAAAATCATCACTCGATACTTACCGCTATTTACGCTCTTTGTTTTCCTAAACAAGAGTTGTATTTTACTACAATCAAAAGCCTTGCATTAAAATGGCGCCGCTGCCGGGGAAAATATAAGATAGTGTTATAGAGATTTTGATTATCTTCGTTTTGACGTAAATTAGTGGTCCTAACTCAAAACGAGGAAGAAGTTATGATAGTTTGATTATTCGTGTATCGAGAGACGAGTATCAGCACAATTTGAAGTTGTTGTCGATATCTGGATCGAATCTCAGGGACAATAGAATGAATTTATAAATGATTCAAGGGTTGTTTAAAGTATGTAAACCCTAGGTTGTGAGTCTATTTTTAAACCTAATTATCGGTTTTGTAAATGAAGTAGGTTAGAGAAGTCAAAATGGTTGTATGAGTCGATGACGTAAAACTGTCCGGTTTTTGTAATTCAAAGATGTGTCGGCCAGGGAGTCTTAGAAGTAAAATCTTTTAACGAACATTTTGTAGGACTTTCTATAGATAACAAGTGAGTTCCTCGAGTCGTTTCATACACTTTTGACGTGTCTAAGCGAGGTAAATGAGCTAGTACATTTGGTATGTGCCGTCAGATTTTTATCGAGAATATAAATTAATAAAGTAAACATATAGAATAGTATAATAGTATCACTTGTATTATTTTCTTTCGGGTTTGTCGTGATTTTGTGATTTTGAGTTTTATTTTATTATGTATGATTATTACTCGAGTCTATTTATTAACGAACGTACCTTATTTGGTAGGTTGCGGTTTTCGTGTTTATCGGGCATCATCTATCATCGAAGATCGTCTTGCTACTTCTATTACTCAAGGTGAGTCTATAGCCTTGCTTTGTAATTGTTTTGAATGATTTTAAAACCCGCGAGGGGATACATGCTATTTGAAAAGAAATGGAACACAAGTCATGAATAAGTGTTTGGACCCGTATGTTGCCTTTGGACCGGAATGTTGCTTGAATTGTGTTGAGTACCTGTTGTAGAAGACCCTAAATTCATGAACTGTTAACTATTGCCTTGCCCTTGTGTGGGTTGGAAATAACCGCTTAAACAATTGATAGTACTATCAGGGTTGACATCCCTATCCGAGACGAGAGTTAGTACGCTGAGTGCGCTGCTCGGACGGATAACTTGAATAAGATACAAGGTATAATTTACAACGATTACCTTAAGAGGGGCAATGGTTTCACTTTTTATCATGTCGGCCTTTTGGCGGATGATTGGTTATAACGGGTTGGTGTCATGAGCTTAAACACAGTTTTATTGCTTTTGCTATAAGATGAAATACCTGAATAATAGATTGTATGTATAACAATTCTATTAAATGATTATGATTGATTTTTATCTTGTGTTCAAATGACTATTTGATAAACCTATAGACTTTCTCAACCGTTGTGTTGATGTTTTTCAGCATGTATTTCAGGGGATTGAAGTTGATAGATGGCGGACCTTGCTAGAGAAGGATTGCGGGTTGCTTTTGTGGTGATTGTGTCTAAAACTGATTTCTTTCCCTTGTCATAAAACTAGTTGTTGGGTCCACTAGATGTGGATCTTGCAGCCTGTCAGGAACGGTGAACGACTTCTGTAATCACAAGTCTATTCACAGAGAGACTCTATACACAGTATAAGTGCGGAATACAAATACTATAAAGAAGAACAAAATAACTATAATGACTTGATCCTTTTCTAAGGATTTCTAATATTAATAATAACTAGAATTATGTTTTATGAAGGTCTGTGTAACCCTTCTGCCTAAGGTTCCTTTTATACTACAAGGAAACCCTAATACATCATTAACCAAAACGTGTAAAACTGATATGCATATCCTTTCCTAACATATCTCATGCATATCCTAACAGAAAAATAACTAAATAATAAAGTTTGACTTTCTATAAGACCAGGAGCACGACTTGCTCCTGCTACTACTATGACCAGGAGGAACTACATACCTCCTAGTATACCTATTACAAATAACTATTCCAATGGTCCTAACAATCCTCCCCTAAACTTAAATTTGACTTGTTGAGCTCAAGTTTCATGGTAAATCGTGCAATAAAGCTTGAGGATTGAAACAGCAAAAGAATCAGCAGCATCAGCAATATAAGAAACATAAGAACCGCTGCAACAAGGAACACCAGAAGCTTCTTCAAAGCTTGAAACAAATCTGCATCGTGTTGAATCTTCACAGCAACATGAGCAGATTTTATGAGCCTTTACCAAGTAGTTGCTCGCTCTTGGGCTAGCCAGTCTTTATGGTGGAATAAACATCACCCTGGGAGACCAGAACCCAGCCCAACTCTTAGAACGTGAATCAATGGTGAGTGGGGGTACCCTGAAGATTTTAGGCAAACCATCACAGCCGTCAACGGATTTGATAAGTCTTTACCAGAAGCCGTACCCTTCAGGACTTGCCAACTCTTAGCAATGAAGCATCGGTGAGTTGAAAACCCTATAGCTTTGAGCAAGCTATTATAGCTATCAACGGATTTGATAAAATCTTTACCAAGAGCCGTACCCCATTGGATTAGCCACTTTTCAATCTAGGACCATGGCAAGTGAAAACCATCCAGTTCTGGGTAACCTGGCAACTATCAACAAATTTGAGAATCACACCAGGAGCCGTACCCTCAAGGTGAATCAACTCTTTCTTGTCTGTGAGACATGGTGAGTTGAGCACCATTTGTTGTGTGGACCATGTCCAACACTAGATGGAACACCAAAACCAGCACAAGTGTGAAACCGTCAAAAGGAACCCAATGTTTTGAAAAAGTATAAGCAGATATTATATTATTCACAAGTGTAAAATCCTTGATTTGTTTAAAGTATAAGCAGATATTATATAAAAAGTATTTTTTTTTAACTATAACAAATGTAAATCACCAATCACTATACATATTGGTGAAAAGAATTGCAGTATAAACAGATGAACAAAACCACAAAACATAAAAACTGACAACCAAACCCATCACATACCAGACACAGCCACCTTCTCAGCTTGCAACCGAGCTTGTATCCCTTCCACCAGTGTAGTCGCCATGGAAGTCTCATTCCCGAAAGGGGCATTGGAAATTTTCAAGTTACAAGCAAGCATGGCCTCCATAGAAGCAATAGTCAACGGATAGTCCAGATTCGTAATCATGAACACCATTGCACCAGACTCCAACTCTAAGACATGCACTCTACAGCCAGCATATAACTTCCATCTCTTGATTACCCAGCGTGGCTGGTCCTTCCAGACACCAGAATGGGGAGCATGTGGAGGAGAATCAAGCATCATCTTCAAATCAGCCCATATTGTCAGACCAGGCCAGGAGGGCACTTCACTAGGATGAGTAGGCATACCAGCATCCACAAACCCATACAACGAGATAAGATCCCTACGATCTACCCAAGTCAACACACCTTGCAAACCTGAAGCATAACGAACATAACCATCACTGATGGAGATCTTATGGGTGAAAGTACCAAGAATAGTGGTGGATGGCTTAACCGTCCAAGCAGTAATAAATCCCGTACCCATTGGCAATTCTGAGTCACTGTCGGAAGCTACATCAACAAGATTTTCGGGAGCACGCTTCTCATAAGGAACAGACTTGCCACGTCTAGCCATCTTCTTGCGAATGGAACGACGAGGAGTGGGAGCACCAGACGAGGGTTCAACCTTTACCTTCGCAGCAGGAATAGGATCAGCAGAAGTAGAATCAATACCTTGTCTAACCAAAGGATCAACGGTAGCTGCACCAGGAGAAGGAGTAGGTTGAGAGCCAGTCACGGGTGGTGAGGGTTGTGCCATAGCAGGAGTAGCAGTGGTGGTGGTAGTGGTAGCATAGATGGTGGTGGTAGGAACCGAAGATGAAACAGGATGAGCAACCGAAGGTGTAGGTGTGGTACCAGCAGTAGAAACATCAACAATAGAGGGAATACCAGTAGAACCAAGAGGAACATCAGATGACGAACCAGGAGCAACAGCAGGTTGAGAAGTAGGAACCACTCGTGGAGGAGGATGATAGATGAAACTCTCCGGAACTGGTGTGTTCTGACGCTTGATCATTCGTTCATATAGATCCTTAAGCTCGTCAAAAGACAATGCCCGAACTCGTTCCCATGTCCAACCAACAGTAAAGTGAGCACCCGACTGATATTTGACATACCTCTGCATTAACTTTCGCTCCTCGGTTCTTGTCAAAGGCCTTTTCTTACGCTTTTCACGCAGTTGAGCAGCAAGCGATAATTGTTGCTTACGCATTAACGCCATAGCTCGAGGAATACAATCCTGCTCATTCACATCAGATCCCAAGAGATCAGTAAACTGCGAATAATCTGAGGTAAGAATAGTGAGCACCCGCATCCAATCGTTATCGTCCCAATGTATAGCATCATGCTGCAAATGTTCACGTCTTTGCTTCTGAAGAGCTTCCTCTTCAGCCCTAGCAGCTTGGTCAATCTCCGCTTGCAGTCTTTTTGCAGCCTCCTCACCCAACCTGTCCTCCTCAAGTTGTCTGCGAGTATGCTTGCGAGGGGGTGAGGGAGCATCAGTCATAGGGGCTTTCCCCTTAGGATCATGAGACGGTCCAGCAGTTGGACCAGCAGTAGTACCAGTAATATCTTCCTTTGTGCTAGGTGTAGCAGCAATAGGAGGGATGCTTGAAGAAGTAAGAGGAATCGGCAGATCATCATATGACTTATCAGCAAACGCAACCTTTGCCAACAAATTCAAGCCATCCTCCACAAGATCTTCAACCTCCTCATCAGAATCAGACTGAACCACATGCTTCTTCCGCCTCCTCTGCTGTGTCTCCAAAGCTTTAATCCGATCAGCCATGGGAAGAACAAATTCCCTGGTAAGCTTACGATGTTGATTCAAATCCGCCTCCAAAGAAAGAATCCTGTCATGGTACCTGTGCATGAGATCAAGCAAAGAAGTCAATGTAGTAGGCTCCTCCGCTTTCCCACCAAGAGGACTTGGGTCTGGGAAGGCTTCATTGGAACCAGAAGCAATAAAGGGGTCATCATTATGAGCACGAGAACCAGAGGGCTTATTAGTAGAGTGAGTGACTGGACTAGGAGGGGGAGTATCCACAAATGGAGACGAATTTGGCATAGAAGAGGGAGCAGTCTTGGAAGTGGATGGCATTTTAACCACCACTTCCTCAACTGGCTCTTCCACAACCACATTAGGTGCACCACCAGCAGGATGCTCCTCCTCCATAGGATCATCACCTAATGGAAGTTCCTCCTCGGCTTCGACATCCGGAGGAACAACAACAAGAGGACCTTGGGAAAGGCCCAGCATTGCATCAGTAAGGGGCCTCCAATCCCCTCTAAACCCATGAGCCATATTGTAGTAAACTTTAGCAGTAAGCTTGGGGTCTCATACTCCTCCCTGTCACGAGGTAAACACACAAGTATCTGCTGCAAAAACCTAGGATACATCAAAAATTTCTTCCTAGATCCAGTACTAGTCAAATTTCTAACCATCCCTTCAAACAAATAGCAAGAAAAATTAAACACCCTACCCTGTGCAATGCAGATCAGACCAGTAGCCAAAGGAGTAGGAAAGGCATCCCAACTCCCAGACTTGGGGCTTAAACAGTGAATCAAAAAGTGCACTAGAAGCTTCCACTGAGGGGAAAACCTATTCTTTTAGAAGTTGAACTTCCCCCCATGGTTATATCCAATAGCAGCCATCCCCTCCAAAACCTCAGCATTGGGGATGGAAACAACACCACCTTCATCTTGAAGATGAAGAGAACTCCTAATAGAAGCTTCAGTAACCACATAAGATCGTCCATCAATGGTAGCATGGAGTTCACGTGGGCGACCAAACACAGCCACAAGAGTAGCAGTATCCCAAAACTGGTGAATCACACTATCATAAACAATTGAGCAAACAGTAAAAGCATACCTGAGGTTAGAAGCCTCAATAAACTCGAGTATGTCTGTGAATTCATCACGTTTAGGACCATCTCCTAGATATGCTACCTTATTGTGAGCAGGTTGATAGACCAAAGCAGCCATTGATGTTGATTGGAAGTGATAGAAGATGATTGGTTAGGGTTTGAGAGAGTAGGAGCGTGTGTGTGTGTGTTATGATTGTGATGAATGAGTCAACGGGGGTAATTGACCATAAATAATGGTCTAGTAACTGTTCATTGACCCCTAATAATGTGGGTTTCCCTTACAAATTGGGCAGTTAATGCAAAGTAACCACTTGCCCCTTATAACATTATTTGCAAATCCCAATTTACCAAAGTTAAATAAGAGGATATATACCAGAATTTGCTTGCGTTGACTAAAAGTCAAAACGCATTAGGGGCAACACTAGAAGCACAACGTGGTCAACAGAAGTCAACGAAATGAACAGAGACCCAAACCAAGACTAGAAGCCAACCATTACTTAATAAAGAAGGATTTTTATCCACTAGAAGCCAACCATAAATGACTAGAAGCCAGCCATTAATGAAGAAAATCACCATAAGTGAGCCAAAATACTCCACTAGAAGTAACACACACCGCAAGAACCCATACAATCTGTTGTTAAAAACTACCAATATGTTAATCTGTGCAAGTAAATATGTACACTAAGCCTCCCCTTAGGCTTAGCCTCCCCTCAATCCTAGGTCTCAAGGATTGACCATCCCAATGTGAACCACCAAGCGGTTGAACTGAGGACCATCAAAGGCTTTAGTCAACAAATCAGCAACATTATCATCCGTATGAACCTTAAGAACCTGTATCAACTTCTTCTCATTGGCATCCCGGATAAAGTGGTGCCTAATTTCAATATGTTTGGTACATTGGATGTTAGTAGCTCATAGGGAGTCTTCTTGTGAGGATTTGTAATAGAAACTCTATTCAAAACATAACTTGCAATATTGACAGCTTCTGTCTAGAACATGGTTGGAAGCTCGGAATCGGCAAGCATTGTTCTTGCAGCTTCTATTAGAGTCCTGTTCTTTCTTTCTGCCACGCCATTCTGTTGAGGAGTTCTTGCTGCACTAAAATCTCTTTTGATGCCTTTAGAAATACAAAGTGCTATGAGGTCTGCATTTTTGAATTCTGTTCCATTATCACATCGAATACCTTTAACCTTCTTGGACAACTGATTCTCTATAAGTGTAATAAAATCCTTGAGAAGTGAGTAGGTCTCACTCTTGGCATCCATGAAGAAAACCCACGTAAACCTGCTATACCCATCAGTTACCACCAGACAGAATTGTTTGTGGTCAATGCTCCTAATAGAGGTAGGACCAAATAAATCCATGTGTAGTAGCTGCAATGGTTCAGTTATAAGGCTGAGAGCAGTAATGGCCTTAAAGGATGCTTTATGTTGGTATGCCTACTCATCCTAGTGAAGTGCCCTACTGGCCTGGTCTGACAATGTGGGCTGATTTGAAGATGATGCTTGATTCTCCTCCACATGCTCCCCATTCTGGTGTCTGGAAGGACCAGCCACGCTGGGTAATCAAGAGATGGAAGTTATATGCTGGTTGTGGAGTGCATGTCTTAGAGTTGGAGTCTGGTGCAATGGTGTTCATGCTTACGGATCTGGACTATCCGTTGACTATTGCTTCTATGGAGGCCATGCTTGCTTGATCACTTGCAATATACTTCTAAACACATGAGAAAGATTAATGATCAACAACAAGTTAAACCGGTATGGAATAACTCAAGATGGGTGAATCACAAGAACTTTGGTAGAGTTTTTCACCCCAATCCTAAAAATAACATAATTCCACAACCAAGATGTTTTAACAATGTCAAAGGTAGAAGGGAGTTATGTTTTGTCATGTATTTTGGTAAAGAAATGTTTGTTGATTGGTTGAGATCCTTGGGGGACCAAAACGCTGCTCTGATTGTTAAACTTTTGGTTTAATTGGGAACAACGATTTTAGACAATGATTAAGTTATTTCCTTTTACATTTCAAATGTATCATTTTGAGATCGTTCAAAGTGCTTGGTGTAATGATGTTTGAGTTTAGCAGCAAAATGTGTAGTTCCGCTGCGCAATGTAATTTGAGGGTGTTAAATAAGTTAAAAAATTATTATAGAAAAATAAAACAAGGAATCTGAATAAAAGACAGAGACATAAAAAATAATCTCTATATAATCCTTTACATCATTCTCCCTTTCTTTTAAAAGACTCGAGCTCGAGTCTTTAAAAAGACCTCGAGGCGCTTCAAATACTGATGTAGCGAAAAAAACAAAGATAAATAATTGAATATGTTGATTCCTAAGGATACCAGAAACAAATCTTCCAACTATCGTTGATTCAAAAGAATACCGATAATTAGGTAAAAAATTTCCAACAATCGTTGATTTTACGAATAACGATTATTAAGAGAATCTTAGCAAACTGCCAATAACAAAGCAAGAGCTTTTATTATCAAAACTCAGAGATATCCTAATACAATGAAAAGACCTAACATTTATAGGAAAACTAAAATCAATCTAAATAAAGATTGATATGACTTTCTATTTTACTAAACTTATAACTGGAAATTAAATATTCTCCTAACCAAATTTATTGTCAAACAGGAAACTTAAATAATTAAAAAGAACATCAATATCTTGACTTTTATTTGAAGTTGAACCGCATCATTCTCCCCACTTAAAAAAACTCGTCCTCGAGTTTGCCTCACTCGTCTCTTGTAGTCATAGCATCCAAGTTTGCATCCCTTGCATCAAATTTCTTTTCTTCAAAACGAACCGACCTCGAACTTTCATCGTCTTAAACCCCAACTTGTCGACCATGGTAGTTTGAATCATTGAATAATAAAGATTATAAGCCACAAATACAGTGTTTTCAATGTTCTCTACTTCCCCACCAAATTTTTCTTTCCCAATAAAGCCTTCTTCTTCCTCAATAACATCTTCAATATCTGTATCATAAACTAGCATAGATTCTTCTTCATGTTGATCATCATCAAATATTGGAGGCCCTTCATAATCATCACTAGCCACACCATAATCTTCCCATTCATCAGAAGATGAACCATCACCCTCAAAAAATAGATATTCTAACATCTTAATCGGGAACTTCGACTCTGATACCAACTGATGTAGCGTAAAATAAGGATAAATAATTGAATCTGCTGATTACAAAGAATACCATAAACAACTCTTCCAACAATCGTTGATTCAAAAGAATACCGATAATCAGGCAAACACCAACAATCGTTGATTCAAATGAATACCAGTTATTAGGATGAAAATCAAACAATAAACCCTAAACCCAGGCTTAAGTCAATTAACCAAAAGATAAAGACAAAAAGTCAGTGATTGTTATTAATAACTGAATGAATAATAATAACCCCCAGCCTTAGATTTATGAGAAAACTAAATAATAAATTACATGGATGGTCCCTGTAGTTTGGTCAAAATTACAACTTCAGTCCCTCGACTTTAGAAGTTGCATGGGTAGTCCCTAACTCTGTAAAGAATAACATGCTTGATCCCTCTAGTTAACTAGTGTTAAATAGGCTATGTTATTATTTACATGTTAGTCCTCGTTGTTAACGGATGTTACATCATCCATCCTTTATTTTAACGGACATTTATAACTTAACTTTAAGTTCGTTTTTGTCCGTTTCTTTTGCGTTTTCGTACCATTTTTGCGTTTCCCTCTCGGTAAATTTTGAAAAAAAAAAGTGTTTAAAAAAAGTAAAGTTCAAATAAATTATTTTAACTTTGAAAAAAAAAATAATTTCAAAAAAAATAATTCCGAATTAGATTTTGAAAAGTTTTATTTCGAAGAAAAACTATTTCGAAAAAAAAATTATATCGCATTAGATTTTGGAAATAATTAATTAAATAAATAATTTCGAAAGAAATAATTTCCAAAAAATCTGAAGTTTTAAAAATTTAAAATTTCAAAAACTCTTAGAATTTTAAACTTTCAATTTTTTTTAATTATTTTTCTCGAAAATGGTATATGTTTTTCGAAATTAATTTTTTTTTTGAATTAATACATACATTTTTTAATTATAAATGTTTTCCGATTTCTTCTTATATTTTTTTTCTAAATTAGTTTTTTCTTAAGAAAAATTAATTTGGAAATTTTTTTTCTAAAAAAGTTAATTTCGAAAAATATTAAGGAAATATTTGAAGTTATAAAAATCTAATATATTTTCGAAAATAAATTGAAAGTTTTAAAATTAAAAGTTTTGGAAATTTTAAAATTTTTAAAAATTTTAAAATTCAGATTTCTTTGAAATTATATATTACCGAAACTAATTTTTAATTAATTTTTTTAAAAAATAAACTAGGCTTTTTTAAGTTTTTGGTAACAAAAAAATTTAAAAACACCTTCTCAAAATCTTTTTCGAAGTTAATCTTTTTCGAAATTATTTTATTTTTCTAAATTAAAATAAATTTTTTGAACTTTAATTTTTTAAAACATTTTTTTTTGATTCTTTTAAAATTTACCGAGAGAAAAACGTTAAAAACGTACGAAATTGTAAAAGAAACGGACAAAAAAGAACTTAAAGTTAAGTTATAAATGTCCATTATAATAAAGGATGGACGATGTAACAGCCGTTAACAACGAGGACTAATATGTTATTAACAACTTAGCCTATTTAACACTAGTTAACTAGAGGGACCAAGCATGTAATTCTTTACGGAGTTAAGGACTACCAATGCAACTTTTAAAGTCGAGGGACTAAAGTTACAATTTTGACTAAACCACAGGGACCATCCGTATAATTTATTCAAAACTAAACTTGAGAAATAAGTTAACAAATTATTCTAAAAAAATAAAATAAAGAAACTGAATAAAAGAGAGAGACATAAAAAATAATCTCTATATAATTCTCTGCATCAATATCTCACTATGTTTTAAACGACCCAACATTAAAAAGGCGGATTTTAAACCAAATAAGAATGTTATAAGTTTTTTAGATAGTCAAATCGATGATGATCTTGGTTAATCAACAAACATGGGTGAAGAATATATCAATCTTTTTGATGATGATGAAGTTGCTGAAGGTGATGATCTTGATGATAACTATGACCATAATATAAATAGCAACGTTCATGATTCACTAAAGTCGAATGAAATTGTCGATGAGTATGATTTATCAGACAGTTTCATTGATGATTATCGATGGACCACAAGTTGATGATAAATATGAATTTAATTCTCATATTAGAAAATGGTGACATACTCTTCTTTTTTACATGATGTAAATAATATTTTATGAATATTATGTTTAATATCCTTTATTTTTAGGTTTTTTATGATAATAATTTAATAATTTTTCATTTCAATTAATTGTTACAAGCTACTACTACTCTGTAGTTAATTGCTGCAATCACTACAATAAATTAGTTAATTTTTCACACTTATTATGACACTTATTCATACTTTAGAATGTGTTAATTTTAAAAGTTCATTATATCAGAGTGTTTTTGGTGTGAAAAAATTAGGTGTGACAAATAATCTCACTCTTTTAAGTGTCAAGATTTATAATAAACTACACTTTTATGTGTGAACTTTTTAATACTTTACTCTTTTTTTTGAACGGCGAGTTAGTACAGTTACTAAGTTAGTTATTCGATTTCACAGTCTTTACCCAGAAGGTAGTCCCTGCCAGCCTCAAATAATAATAAGTGATCCGATTTCACAGTACTTACCCAGAAGGTAGTCCCTGTCAGCCTCGAATCGATGCATCTATGGGACAGAAGCCCATAGATTCCCACCTTGAAGGAAAACTCCCCACAAAGAGACTCGAACTTGAGACCTCTCGCATGTGATAACAACCTCCCCAATGACACTCTTGGTGACCAACTGAGCTAAGTCAGTTGGTTACTACTTCATACTTTTAAGTGTGACTTTTTAATAATTCACACTTTTTAATACTTCACACACTTTTCAAAGTGTGGAAAAAAATTGTCAAGGCTAAATTTATTATAGTGAATACTACTACATTTATGCGTGAGATTATAGGAAGATATAGAACCAGTGAGTATGTTAGAAATTCCCTAATTTTTATAATATAAATAAAAGAATATACAAATAAGTCCTAAGTTTAAAAAATAATAGTGTTAATATTTGATTATGAATTTTTAATCTACTTTAAGAAAAGTTAATCGCTTAACTTTAGGTTTTCAATTTCGTTTTTCAATCTATATTAATTTTTATAATATAATAAAAGAATATACAAATGAGTCCTAAAGTATAAAAAATAACAGTGTTAACATTTGATTATGAATTTTTAATCGACTTTAAAAAAAGTTAATGGATTAACATTTGTGTACCGTATATTTTGACATGTTAACATATCATATAGGTTTTCTCGACCGGCTTTAGTTTTTCAATTCATATTTGTGTACCGCAATATGTTTCTCTTATTTTAGGGCTCCATGAGTTTCTCGAGTGAATAAACTAGTGAGTGATTTATAAACCGTAATATTTTATACATTTTTTATTTGTTGGAGGAATACATAATAATACATCTCTTGTTTCACGATGTATGTAGATTATCAAAGAGAAGACTTTTTTGTGGGGTTTGTAGGTTAATCTATATTATATTATCTTTGCATCTACAGCTTTCACATATATTGATTGTGATTAAATATAAAACTCGGTTTTCACCAAGAAACACGCTAAGGAGAAACGAAATAATAATACCAAATACTTATCCATTGATTCATTGTGAGTGTATTACATATGATTGATTATTGACATGTGTTATCACGACTTAGAATGCAATATAATATTGACGGGAAAGGTATACAAAGTTCTGAAGTACTGAACAAGAACCTAGTTTCTTATTCAGCATGCTTATTCTTGAGCTTGTTAGCATTTAGAGAGGGTGTCAAAACACACTTGCCTCTCAAAATTTTGCTTAATTAACTGCTAACTAAACGTCATATCACACCAACACAATTTATAAAAATGCACCCTCACTCACAAAACATCCAACCGCTCATCACCCTCACCACTATTTTTTTTTTAATTTTTTCATTTTCACACAAACTAAAATTTATTTCATTCAAATAAAACATTATAAATACGAAAATAAAAATTATATTGATACGAAAAAAAAACGATACGAAAAAAAATTACAAAAATTTAAAAACACAACAATTAAGAAAAACTGCTCATTTGGGGTTGACGACGCTCCAAATATGGTAAATAAGACACCGTTGAAGCCTTGTATGTGTCGGCTTATCACGAAGTTCTTTTGTTGTCTTTGACGTATTGCACAACGCTCAACCCATGTCCTTAATATATTTGCCTGTGGACAAACATACATTTCTGCAGCTTCAGATATCGCACCCCTCTGATTTTTCAAAATCATGTTGTGCAATATGATGCAGGTGTATATGATTCTACGTAACTTGCTCACAGTAAATTGACGCTCTGGCTTAACTACAATACGCCATCTCCCTTGTAAGACACCAAATGCCCTTTCAATATCTTTTCGGGCACCTTCTTGACGGCGTTTGAACATAACAGTTTTTTCATCGCGTGCAATACTAAATGATTTCACAAAAACTAACCATTTGTAGGTAAATCATGTCTACAAGGTAGTACCCTCTATGAAAAGTTTGCTCGTTTACAACATACGGGGCCTCGGGTTCATTCCCATCTAAAAGATCAGCAAATAAAGGCGAATGATTGAGAACAGTAATATCATTGTTTGCACCAGCAACCTCGATATCTTCTTCATGGGACCATTTGTTATTCATTTTTTTATAAGGTTTGTTGTTTGAAAGAGAGATTTTAGTTTTGTGTGTGTGTGTTAAACATAAGAAAATTAAGATTATATATAAGAAAAAAAATATTAAATTAAAAATGTTACCGTTGCATTTCCAACGGCTATATATGCCAATATCTTCTCGTCGAACAGATTTCGGAAATACAAAATTCCTTCGGCGAATAGGGGTGGGTGTGGCGAAGTGGCACGGCGAACCTCGGCGAGGCTCCACGTCGAATCGACGAGGTACCCCTCGCCGTGGTACCTTTCTTTTTTAGAAACCTCGGTCTTAGTCTTTAGCCTGTTTTGACCTTAAACACTTATCGGGTCGACTTCTTAGTCTCGAGTATTCCAATGTCTGCTTGGTTTATACTGAGCATGAGATCGGAAATCAGAACCTTAGGCTGGGCACAACGTATGGGGGTCGCGACTTAGTTTTTTCGGTCGGCGACCTAGTGCGACCTATTTGCCACAACCCGGCGACCTAGTGCGACCTAGTAAAAAAAAATTTTTTTTTTTTTAAAATCAATATTTTTTCTTTATAAATACCATATTTTCACACACAGTTATTTCACACACAACTCTGTTTTTTCACACACACATTCAGAAATCAAAAATGGCATGCTCATTCCCACATACCGAAGCCGAGATTAAGGCTATAGTTAACAGACAAATACTTCAACAACAACGCCGTTACGAGCAGCTTACGAAGTTAGGTGATGATTTCGATGCTGCGTCCGAAGAGAATAGGGAATTGAGCTCGGCATGTAAGAAATGCCGTGATCTCTCCCCACAGGAGCGTCAGTTTATCGACACATATCTTAGTAAGCAAGCTGAATTGGATTTCAGCCTCCGGAGATCTTTGTGTAGAAAGGCGACAAAATTTGAGGCCAGAATTGAAGAAAATACTAAATGGTTGAATAACTTTGGTTCTTCGTCCCGATATCAAACAACACATATCGGTCTTTCGTCGCAACAACACCGAATAAGAAATGAGTCGCCCGATCTACCCTTTCCAATTCCAAACCTCACAGATGGCAGAATGACTGACAATGAGGTGTATCAAGAATACCTAGATCAAAAAGTGTTGAGACAAATGCAGGAAGAAGAAGAAAGGGAAAGAAGGGAGCGGGAGGCGCAAATTATGGCCGAAGAAGATGAAGAATAAACATTGCGTTGGGAGTTTCCTTGTGGTCTGTTATCGGATTCGGATCCGGGAACTGACTAATCGTATTATGTAATTTTATTTTTAGTATCGTATTGCATTTCCTATTGTATTTCAGTATTTTCAAGTTTTATTAGTATTAAATAAATTTTTAACTTTCGAATATAAGATTTTTACATTTATAAATTATATAAAAAAAATTTATTTTTTTTTTAAACAGAAACAATGGTTTTTTTTTTTTACACAAACACAAACGCACAATTGAACAGATCGCGACTAGGGTCGTTTTGGCCTCGATTTTCACCGGCGACCGAATCGCCGCAACGCGACGACTTGGTCGCGACCTACTGGGGACCGAAAAAATCTCAACGCGTTGCGCCCAGCCTAAGGCTGGAATATCATGAATACTTCCACAAAGGAAAATGATCTTATATGTAGAATACTCGCCCCCTTTCGACAAGTCACATTAATATTGAGATACAGCTTCTTGCAAACATGGCAATTCAACTCGTTTCTATTCTATTGATGTATCACAAAATATTGCATTAGTTTCTTTCTCTCTCACAAACATTTTGATTCAACAAATTGTTTCACATTCATTGGAGTTGCATACTTTTTTGATCCATTGTGTGGCAGGTCTGCAAATATGCTTGCAACCACTTCCCAAAAAACATGGTTTATCATGTTCTTGCAATAAGTCGATGTTGGAACACATGGCACGTCCGAGTTTGGCT
Source organism: Glebionis coronaria (assembly GCA_025667525.1). Classification (NCBI taxonomy): domain Eukaryota; kingdom Viridiplantae; phylum Streptophyta; class Magnoliopsida; order Asterales; family Asteraceae; genus Glebionis; species Glebionis coronaria. The sequence continues at coordinate 96,819,114 of CM046876.1, read as the reverse complement.
TCCCAAGTCCGCAACAAGCTTCTTTTATATCCGTAAACCCTATAAGGAAACATACATCACAAGCTCAAACAATCATGCTTTGCATATTTATAATAAAACAATGGTTAGTTTGTAAGAAAAACGTAGTAAATGGACATTAGATAAAGAATACGGTATCTTATAGGATTCTGAAAGAGATTGGTCATATACATATCAAAATATACATACTTAATGTCTTTTGATTCCGACTTCAAGTCCCGTAACATCATCTTCAGACCGTCGTTATACCTAGTCGACCAAAAATCTAATCAGCTTTCTTTTAAGCGGATAACAACATAATGGCCCAACTCCTGCCACCACCATTTTTCGTGCACCTAAGCCATACAACATCTATATACAATTCCACATTTACAGAAGTTATTCAAAATGTTTCAACTAATGTACCTTAATCACTGGAAAAAAAATCAAAAAATTGTGAATTACCTTGAGTAACCCTTTAAAGTTGGACATGAGATCAACATATTGTTGCTGCGTGTACTGTTTAGGGATTGTAGAACCGTTATTAAAATATGCCAACATATCGTTTGTTCCAAAAGCAAATAAGAATATTGATTTTGATACGTGCTTTTGAGCATCCGATTGTCCATGTTGTTGGATTAGTTTGTTACGGACCAAAGAGAAGTAGTTTATTTGTTGTGCTAATGGAATAACTTGTATCTACAACAGATACAAACAATTATGTTAGTTAAACAATCATAGCTCAGTTGAGTATTTTTGTCTAAATTCACTATTTCAGATTCCAGAATAATTACATAAGTTTTACCGTTTCGTTAAGTATGCCAGAGCTACCGGATGCAAAACTTACTCCGGTGATTGGTGGCGTTACATCACGATTCAACGATAGATATGGCGGAGATGTCCAGTAACAAATGTTAAATAAAATACATATTGGGAACCCATAAAACTCATAATTCTTGTCGAATTTTGTAAGTACTAAAACGTAGTTGAGGTAAAACCTAACACTCAAATAAGTAAGTGGATTGTTTATAACAATAGTTTCGACTATTAAAAAAAGGCTTGCGGCGCAACTTGTTGCTAGCTTGCCTACTACAGCTTTATAACAATAGTTTCGAATGTTAAAAAGAATAAGTAACAATTTTGACATAACATCATCAAATGGAGGAAATTAGAACTCTGGTAAGTGGTAAAGTTGTATGATCTCTTCTCAGTAGTTATATATTTCCCTAATAAACATAGCTCTAACATCTTCTTATATTGCATTTAAAAGAACCAAATAATACCTGGCAGATTAAAATGTCATAGTTCAAAATTCAAAATCATCACAGACTCGTCAACTTTGAGTACAAATGGTCAGGGGAGGCAGTTTTTCAACGCGACACAAATGACGAATACTCATGTAATGGATTCGGATAAATAACACATATAGCTAGGTTCACTTGCCCAACCAATTTCACAAACAGGTAAATAGGCTCGAGTTTGGTAGGGGTCAGACGGGTTAACTTGTGAACCCGTTTAGTATACAAGCATTTAAAAACTAATATTTGGATATGAATTGCTTGGATAAAAAATATATACATATATGGATTGCGGTTCAGATTCAAATGTAGTGTTATAAGTGCTTAAACTTAGCACTTACCTCCGCATAATTTATGTGTGGTTATATATGCTACCTTCATTGTGGGACTTAAACTAGTTGACTTGTCGGTCAACGAACATGTTAACCCGTTTAATTAACTCGTTCACTTAGGTCCTAGCTGTTAAGGTTTGACTTTTTCGACTCGATCAATAAACAACAAACATTCAGATTTGTGTTACACTCACTCCAACTGCTATAAGAGAGCAAACCATACATACAGCCAACATTTATGAATTTCAGCCTAGTTTTCGGACTTTCTCCTTATAATGCATATACACTACAAACTCTCTAATCGAAATTAAACTCATTAGGTTATTTACTACTTTTAGTTATAAACTTCTTCAGCAAGAGAGAAGGTTGAATAACTTCTTGCAGCAAATAAAAGCGAAACAACATTCCAAAAAAGTCAGCAAAGTTCATGCCAGTAGAGAATCTCCCAGTCGATTTCCTATCAGGATAATCGATACCGTTATGAGGAAAGTCAGCTTTCGCAAGTTAAAGAGGAAAGTAATTATTTTTCCAACGTCGACCATCGAGGCCCCTAGCACGTAAACCGCAGGTACAGCTGCATGACTTGCTTTCTGCAAAGAAAACACCAACACACATAACAGGAATGTTGTCCCATTAAGGTTTATGCAAGTGGCAATTTCCATGGTGTACGTGTTACGACTTACGAGACACAAAAGCAAGTGAAAAACAGACCGCCGAAACGCGCGGGCAACAAACAGCTCGTTTTTAATATAAGTTGCATTGGATAACAAGCTTTTACATAGTTGTGATGAATATGAACACTTCCACAAAGAAAAGATGATCTCACTTCATGGAGATCTTAGAAAGTAAACGAAACAAAAAATTACGAAGCATTTATTAACTACTCCGTATATAATAATTTCCATAAGTTAACAGAAGTCACAACCAATTATTAAGATAAACGGGCAACAACTCGAAATATTATAATAAAGCACTAGTATACATTACATCTATGTATGCTGTGTCCAGGGACGTCTCACGATTTTCAAGAGGGTGTTGCAATTGTTGGCTTAAGTTACACCGTAAGAAAGAAAAATACAGTTTTGAAAATTTTTGTGTCCTTCATGATTTCGCACAAACCATTTAAACATCGATAAGTTCCCTCATATTGATGGGAGCCGCATAGCCATGTGTTCCATAGTATAAGATGTCGACAAACATGCTTGCAACCAGTTCCGTAAGATGTAAAAGATCCCAAAAAACATGGTTTTTCCTGTTCGGACAATAATTCGATGTTGGAATACATGGCGCGTCCGCGTTTAGGTTCCCAAGTCCACAACAAGCCTTTTTTATATCCGTAAATCCTATAATCAAACATACATCGTAAGCTCAAATCATGGTACTCTATTGTTAAAAAGGTTAGATATGTTAGTTAATGAACACTAAAAGTCTTAAATAAATAATACCATAAGTTTGAGCATTCTGAAAGAGGTTCATCATGGCACCATACATATCAAAATAGACATAATTCATGTCTAATAATTCGGACTTCAAATCTTGTAGCATAGTTTTTAGCCCTTCGTTATACCTAGCCGACCAATAATTTGTTTCAGCAATGCATTCACCCGTGCTATTCGTCTTTCTTTGAGCTGGAAAACAACCCATCGCCCCAACTCCTGACACCACCATTTTTCGTGCACCCAATCCATACAACATCTATAAAATTCACATGCAAATTTGCAAAAATCATACAATGAGTCAAATTATTTAATTAACTTGTTTTCAAGGTACAAAATTTTGGTACCTTGAGCAACCCTTTAAAGTTGGACAGCATAAGATCAACATACTGTTGTGGCGTGTACTGTTTAGAGACAGCGGAACCAGCAGTAAAATATGCAGATATATCGTTGTTTCCCATAAAGATTGTGAATATGGATCGTGATAGGTGCTTTTGGGCACCGGATTGGCCGAGTTGTTGGATAAGTTTGTCACGAACCATAGAAAAGTATTCTACTTGTTGTGCTAATGAAATATATTGTACCTATTATTACAATAAAAACAAACAAACATGCACAAACAGTTAGTTTATAAACAGCCGATTGCGAGAGAAAACTTTCTCGTCAGATTACGCATTGGAACCCCTTGCTAGCTGCTGGGCTCCTTAATTATAGAGTATATACCCTCCAGCCCTTTTTTCCGACCATTGGTGACACAGATACTTACATAGTTTACACCGGTTCCATTAAGTATGCCAGATCCACCGGATGCAAAGCTGACTCCTGTAATTGGTGGTGTCCTGCCCATCAACGAAAGATATGGTGGAGATATTGGTAATCTCACCTTTTTTGCTGCCCAAAACACAATGCTAGTAGTCAATTACTACTATTAAACTTCCAATTTACTGCATAATATAATCATATAAACTAACAAACTAAAACAATGAAAAAATGTTCTCTTATCATGTGAACGCAAAGAATGCACTAAAAACTTTAGGCAATTCATCCACGTTTTACTGTATGTTGAGCTTCAGTAAGGTGTACACTGCTCACATTCATAGTCAAATATGATTCACACACCCTAATTCGTGCAATGTCATGCATGACAACTTGTTAATTGTAGCTTAATCGTTGACTTTGTATACAAACCTTGGTAACTTAATAAACTTGTTAAGACAAATTTTTGCTACATATGCTCATTTAGCTAGCTAGTGAACGTACCAATAAAGTCAGCAATATTCTTGCCATTAGAGAATCGCCCAGTAGGTACACCGTTAAGATAATCGATACCATTGTGAGGGAAATTAGCCCTGGCAAGTGAAAGTGGCAAGTAATTATTGTTTCCGACGTCCACAACCGAGGACCCCAACACGTAAACGGCTGGGACAGCAGCTGCATGGCTTATTCTTAACGTAGAAAACACCAAAACAAACGCCAAGAATGTTATCCCATTAAAGTTGATGGAAGTAGAAAATGCCATGATTGTGAGCTTTGGTATTTTTGTTGGTTGAAAAGTGAGGCTTTGATGGGGTTTATAAAGGTTTCAAAAGCCATCACTGGTCATGGGATTCACATATAATAAAATTTCTCATTTAAGTCTTGGTATTGAATTATTCCTAAAATCTTATATTGTACGTAATTGTAATCAAGACCATCAATATGTGTTTCAACGACGACATTAAAACAACTTATTCATTGATGTTAATTGTTTCATCCAAAAGTCATCTCTTTCAGTTTTTTTGTAATGTCAAAGTCTCTTTGCCTTTTTTATAAGGTAATTACTAGTATATTTTATTGAAAACAACTATTAAGACCAATGAATATTAGTTGATAAATATGGTTTAAACTCTAGATCTGTGAGTTAACTTCTTACAGTTTTTAGTATGTTCTAAGTACGACAAATACCTATCAATGATATACTCCTATATCTTTCTATGGGGTTTTTTATAGTCTGACAACTATGACACCAAAAACACACTAGATTGGAACTTACAACACCACAATGAACAAAATATATACCACTTTTACCCTAAAAAATGAAGCAAACTCATTAACACACAAATGAAATTATAGTCACAGTTATGGGTGAATAATTCTATGACATACGGCAGCAGTACACTAAACACCTCTAACTTGCCAGTCGATCGAGTAGCTAGAGAGAACTGATTGTTAGTTACTACCTTACCGAAATTGTGTGTCGGAGTTTACAAACGAAGATTATTATTTTATTTTGGTATGGAGCCGCAATAGTTTTATACATACGTATACAAGTTGTTACGATTTGTTGGACGAATACATAATCCATTCTTTCCCGATATAGAATATCAAAGGGAAACAAGAATAAATAAATATATTATCTTACATTTGCATCTACAGCTTGCAGATATATTGATTGTGATTAAATATAAAACTCAGTTTTCAGCAACAAATTAATAAACAAGCAATCGAAGGGAAACAAGAATAAATCAATATGGCACCAAAATTTATTAATTTATCCAACTAAAATCAGAGCAATAAAGGAATTCAACGCTAAGGTGAGATAGTAATAAAATCAAATACTTATTCATTATATTGATTCATTGTGAGTAGATTATTCATCATTGACATGTATTATAAGCGTACAGCATAACGCGTATATATAACCTGCATTTACATGGTGATTAGAATGATTATGTGATGCTACTCGGGCTTGTAATCAAGACTTTTAATGCAATATAAGATTAATGGGAAAAGTATACGAATTTCTGAAGTAGTGAACAAGAACCTAGCTAGTTTCATATTCAGCATTAGCGCTTAGAAACCTCGGTCCTAGTCTTTAGCCTGTTTTGGCCATAAACATTATCGGGTCGACTTAATTCTTAGTCTCGGACTTTTCCCTGTTTGCTTTGTTTATACTACGCATTGGATCAGAAGTCAGAACCTTTGTTTTGAAACAAATAATTAACCGATAAGTATTTGGAATATCATGAATACTTCCACAAAGGAAAATGATCTTAACTTTTCTTGAGATCTTAACTCTAACAAAGCAAATCAAACAAACAAGTATTCTATATGTAGAATACTTGCCCCTTTCGACAAGTCACAACTAACATTGAGTTAAACGTAGCTTCTTGCAAAAATGACAATTCAAATTCTGATGGTGTATCACAAAATATTAGTACATTAGTAGTTTCTTTCATCTGTCTCATAAACATTTTGATTCAACAAGTTGTTTCACATTCATTGGAACTGCATACTTTTTTGTTCCATTGTGTAACAGGTCTGTGAATATGCTTGCAACCACTTCTGTAGTATGTATAAGATCCCAAAAAACATGGTTTTTCCTGTTCACGCAATAAGTCGATGTTGGAATGCATGGCACGTCCGCGTTTAGCTTCCCAAGTCCGCAACAAGCTTCTTTTATAGCCGTCAACCCTACAAGGAAACTTACATCATAAGCTCAAACAATCATGCTTTGCAAAATTATATTAAAACAATGGTTAGTTTGTAACATAAACGTAGTAAATGGACATTAGAATAAAGAATACCGTATCTTTTAGGATTCTGAAAGAGATTGGTCATAGCACCGTACATATTAAAATATACGTAGTTCAAGTCTTTTGATTCTGATTTCAAGTTTCGTAACATCATCTTAAGACCGTCGTTATACCTAGCCGACCAAAAATTTACTTCAGCATTGCATTCACCATCTTTAATCAGCTTTCTTTTAAGCGGATAACAACCTAACGGCCCAACTCCTGCCACCACCATTCTTCGTGCACCTAATCCGTACAACATCTATATAAAATTCACAAAATCACAAAAATCATTCAACACGGTTCAACTAATGTACCTTAATCACTTGAAAAAGTTGTGAATTACCTTGAGTAACCCTTTAAAGGTGGACACTATGAGATCAACATATTGTTGCTGCGTGTACTGTTTAGGGATTGTAGAACCGTCATTAAAATATGCCAACATATCGTTGGTTCCAAAAGCGAATAGGAATACTGATTTTGATAGGTGCTTTTGAGCACTCGATTGTCCAAGTTGTTGAATTAATTTTTCACGGACCAAAGAGAAGTAGTTTATTTGTTGTACTAATGGAATGACTTGTATCTACAACAACAAATGTAAACAAATCTGTTAGTTAACCAATCATTTTACAAAGATTTATAGCTCAGCTGAGTTTTCTTCTCAAATATTTCAGATTCCCGAATACTTACATAAGTTATACCGGTTTCATTAAGTATGCCAGAGCCACCGGATGCAAAACTTACTCCAGTAATTGGTGGTGTTGCATCACAATTCAACGATAAATATGGCGGAGATGTTGGTAATCCTATATTTTTTGCTGCCCAAACACAGTAACAAATGGTAAATAAAATACATATTCAGAACTCATAAACTGATAATTGGTGTCGAATTTTTTGAGTACTAAAACAGTTCAGGTTTAAAACCTATAAATAATAACAATCAAATAAGTAACAATTTAATCGGTGAAATTACATCATTAAATGGAAGAAATTTGAACTATGGTACAGTTGGCCATATGATCTCTTCTCAGTAGGTATGTACAGTATTTGGCTTATGGTATAGTTGCCTACTTAATTTACATTCATGGTTCACCTAATAAAATAACCCTAACATCTTCTTATATTGCATTCAAAAGAACCAAAGTATATCGGGCAGAATAAAAAGTCATACTTCAAAAGTTCAAAATTTTCACTAACTCGTCAACTTTGAGTACAAATGGCGAGGGGTGCTGGAATGAGGCTTAAAGGTAGCAGTTTTTGAACACGACACAAATGACGAATACACAGCAAATGGGTTCGCATAAATTATAGCTAGGTTCGCTTGCCCAACCCATTTCATAGACAGGTAAATGGCCTCAGGTTAGGCAAAGGTCAGACGGGTTAACTTGTGAACCCGTTTAATATACAACCAGTAATATTTTGGATATGGATTGCGGTTCAGAATTGGATGTGGGGTCATAAATGCTTAAACAAGGATTTGAGTTACAATTTTAACATGGATTCAAGGAAATATGTTATCTATAAGGACAAAGGCTAAGAAAGCAAACCAGTTTACATACAGCCAGCATTAATGAGAAAATTAAAAAGTCTACAAACTCTTCAATTGAAAATTAGGTTATATACTAATTTTAGTTATAAACTTCCTCAGAAAGAAAAAAAGTTTCAATGACTTCTTGTAGCAAATAAAACCGAAACAACGTACCAAAAAAGTCAGCGAAGTTCATGCCATTAGAGAATCTCCCAGTCGATTTCCTATCAGGATAATCGATACCATTATGAGGAAAATTAGCCATAGCAAGTGAAAGTGGTAGATAATTATTGTTTCCAACGTCGACCATCGAGGCCCCTAGCACGTAAAGCGCAGGTACACCTGCATGAGCATGACTTACTTTCAGCAGAGAAAACACCATAACACAAAACAAGAATGTCATCCCATTAACGTTTACGCAAGTGGCAATTTCCATTGTGTGTTTTTGTGCGTATGTTGGTTGAAAAATGATGGTTGTTATAAAGGTGGGAATATTGGCCAGGTGAGTTTTTATACCTTATGTATTTAGGAAGAATACTTCATTGTTTGACCATAAAGAAGATATCATTTAATGGATAAACAATTATTAAATATAAATTAGCTTCCATTTATATTCAAAGTAGAGTAATTAATATTCAAAATGGAGTAATTATCATTTTGTGTAGTATTTTCTCCCTTCTATTTTTATTTTTATTGTCCTTATTAGTATTTTAGTTTTTCTCAAAACATTGTCCAATTTGTTAAAGAAGAAACTAGAATTAATTAATTTTTCAGTTTTACTCATATAATTAATTTTTTATAAGAAAACTATTAATGCAGTAAAAAAATAAATTTGTCTTTCTTAACATAAAAAGTTACATTCAATGAATCCATTATAAATCATAAAAAATTTGTTGGGGAACAATTAAAATGAGACAAAATGAGTATTTTTTTTTTATCTTTAATGGTATTCCAGATATGATACAATGTGTTAATGAGATGAGATCCATATAAAAAATTTACTCAAAAAAGATCAAATGATCAAATTCAAGTTATCCGATCATAATTTGATCTAATGGATAGAATTCATTCACAATCATATATAAATCATAAAATCACACAAATCATCCTTAATTTAGCATTTCACTTTCTCTCTCCAAAAACCACACACATTTTCATTTTATCTCTCTACTACCCACATCCACCCCAACCACCACTCTCGACCACCACCACCAACACCTCTTCGCCGGAGACCAACGCACCACCACCTCCACCACCACCAAATAGATTTGATTTTGACATGTGATTCGAACAAATAGATCTGATTTGACATGTGATTTTGAACAAATAGATCTGATTTTTACAAATGATCAAATCAAACCGAAACCTTTTGTGGGAGTGTTCGGCCGATCGTAAGAAAAAGATAAAAAGAAGGGTAAAAAGTTATGAGGGATATCAATAATCTTATGGGTATTTATAGGTATATTAAACTTGAAGCCTAAGATTAAATAAACGCAAATTAGGAAAGAAAATTTCTCCTTTTTGCCCCCTTATTCCCACCGATCGGACACCCCTTCTAAAAGGGTGTTTCATATCTTTCTTTTCTCTTCTAGTTTAATCCACGTTAATCGTTAGTTCTTAACTATTAAACTTAACGACCGTTAAATATTTAAAACTCGTTTTAATTAATATATCACTACAAGAATCGTCTTGTTTAGGGTCGAAATTTTCGACCCTACACATCAAAGAATTTCGACCCTAAACTTTAGGGTCGGAATATTCGTTCTTAACCTGGTGACCCAAAACTTTCGACCCTAAAAAATTAGGGTCGAAAAACGGGCACCACAACTTTTCAGTCAAATTGTTAACCAAAATTTAGGGTCGAAATACCTTTGTATTTTAGGGTCGAAAATTTCGACCCTAAATATTATCCACGTGTAAATAAAAACACATTGGGAAAATGATTTTATTAGTTTTAATGTATTAAATTAGGGTCGAAAGTGTCTTTGATGTTTAGGGTTAAAATTTTCGACCCTAAATATTTACTCATTTTATATTAATTTTGATACCAAAACAAGTTTTGCAGGACTTTAATTTGGGGTGCTTTTAGGGTCGAAAATTTCGACCGTAAATATTAGGGTCAAAATTTTCGACCCTAAAGTTATACTTAGGGTCGAAAATTTCGACCCTAAATGTTGCCTGGGCCAATAAAACAGCATTAAGCAGCTTGTTTCAAGATTTTTCGGGAAAAAATCTATATTTCAACAAATCCACAATACTACAAATCACTAAACGGTACAATACTAATAATCTACAATATGATAAATAGCCAAAACGTTAAAATACATTTCACCAAATCCTTGTTTCACAAATGTAACAAGTCTAAAATTATTACACATCACAATAAATCCATGTTTCACAATTTAACAAGTCTAAAGTTATTACACATAATAAAAAGTCTAAAAGCAATAACAACTCCTAATCTGAATAGTCCCCCTCATCAGCATCCGAGTTAATTAGCTCATTATCGTACACGTTGTTGGCATTCTCAAGATCTTGAGCCAACTCTTCGATGGTCCGAGTATCATTTTGATGAGGATTTAGGCTGGCGGTATAGTTGGGACTTTCCCGAGAGTTAGAACTCGAGGGGCCAGTGGTGTTGACAACGGGTCGATGACAGTTGTGGAAACTGTTATTTTGGGTAAGTGGAACTTGCAACTGATTAGAGAATGGAGGTTGGAGTGGGTTGAGTGGAGCATTATACGGAAATCTGGGAGGGGCCTGAGGCATACCACAGAACTGGGGCATAACAGGGAACTGAGGCATACCAGGGAACTGAGACATGTAAGGCATAGAAGAGAATTGGGGTGGCGGTACAAAGGGGTTATTAGGTCCGGTATACCCTCGACCCATGTCATGTGAAGTATAATGAGAAATTAAATGACTTAGGCGGGTGTTGTTTACCTCAGCATTTTGTTGCGCCACACTAGCATACATATGGGCCAAATTAGCCCGTTGCTGCGCCTCCTCGGTTTGCTTCCTCAACAGCTCTTTTTCTTGCTCATGAATCCTAAATAGCTCCAAGAGCTGTTCTCAAGTCACTCCCTCATTATAAGCACTACTTCCGCGTCCATATGAGGTACCACCACCCGGCAACTTCCTGCCCCTGCCGACGATATTTTGAGTGTTGCGGCTCGGATTTACTAGATCAATTATTTCTTGATCAGTTTTAAACTGCTCAGCACCGAAATTAATCGCATCTTTTATGGCCATTATTCTCGACTATGAAAAAGAAAGAGAAAAAAAGAAGTTAAACACAAATAAAAATATGTTATTAAAGCATGTATAAATTAAATTACTTACAAATCTGTCTTGATTTTCCTCGGACATAGTGCCATTCTTGTTTGTGCGTGCCCTCTTCCAAGTTTTTATAAGGTCCTCGTAAGCCCCATGTGCGACTTTCTGTACAATATCAAATAAATTAATAACAAGATACAAATAAACAATATAAAACCTTTAAATGATCACAAAAACTATAACGATTCTTACAAAATTCGTTCTTTCCTTGAGCGAATGATTTTTTCCCTTGATGTGTAGAAACTTTGTTTTTCGAGCGGTTAACTGTATTAACTTCACTTTTCTTCACCCGATTCGGGTGGGACCACCACCGGCACAAATCAAGCCACTCCCTTGCTGATCTGTTGCCCCACGTAGAACTCGATGGGGGCACTACAAGCTCCGCCTCCTCGGGCGACTCATGGACAAAATAATAGTCAGCCTTCAGCTTGTTCTTATTTTTGCGCCAAAGTAGCCTCAACTTACAGTTAATTCCAGTTTTTACCCTTTCTCCTACTACATATGTTTTCCCGCCATAAGTGACACTTTCACGACTATCCAACCAACCCGTCAGGTTGAAATAGGTCTACATGTAAACATATGCATTTAAATAAACAAACAATTTTCAACCAAAACAGTTAATAAGACTAGATGTAACGCAAACAATTAATACCTCAAGTGTAGGAAAGATATGGGCTTTGAGGTGCAATGGCATCTCTTCCCACTCGCAAGCAAGTGGAAGTGGTCGGACTGTTTCCCCCATCAGAGAGCTCAACATCGCAGCATAAATGCCTAACGGATGGAAGCTATGAAGATCATAAATATCAAATGTAACTGGCAGAGGTCCTCCATGCGCCCTAACCGCCTTCCTTAGGTTCGTATTAACCGTAACCATATGTGGTATCAGGTCACCTGCAAAGATTAGTTATTGAAGTTATTGATTCGTGAAAATTCAAGCAAAAAAAATCAACAATAAGAGTTGACATAAAATAAAAATAAATCACAATTTCTTACTTTCGCAATTGCCAGGTACGGACCTTGTAGGTCGTCTAGGTGGAGTACCACCAGCATCCCCACCGTGTGATCTACCACTAATGTATTGATTTTGCTAGTTGAAAGTTCGTGTTCTCGGTATCTCTTCGAATTGATAACTGGTTAATTGTGCAAGATTAGTTGTTCTTGGTGAATCAAATAAAGGGATGTCGTTGTCTAAAACTAATAAAAGGTAAAGACTTGAAACAGATAAAAATAAAGTAAAGACGGTAAAAGGAAATAATGATGAAAGATAAAAATTTGACGGGAAAAGTAAATGACGAGAAATTAAAAGCAATAAAGGTAAATGACGCAAACTTAAACTTAAACTAAAAAGAAGACAAGTAAAAATGCAAATAAAGAAAAAGGCGGGAAAAATAAAGTTTAAAACTAAAAATCATAAAACTACAAAAAAAAACTAAAAACACTTCATTCGGAATAAAGCCTTCATCCGGAATAAACATGTTCATCCGGAATAATTGCTTATCCGGAATAAACAGCTCATCCGGAATAAGGCTTGATGCGGAATAAAAAAGGAAAAATGATTGATTCGGAATAAACAGCTTGATCCGGAATAGTTGAACATTCCGAATGAAACACTTGATCCGTAATAATAAATATTCCGAACGAAGAACCTTGATCCGGAATAAAGTATATTCCGAACGAAGGAGCTTGATCCGGAATAAATAATATTCCGAACGAAGGACCTTGATCCGGAATAAATGTTATTCCGAACGAAGAGCTTGATCCGGAATATTTATATATTCCGAATGAAGGGCCTTGATCCGGAATAAACGATTATTCCGAACGAAGGACAAAAGAAGCAGTTGATCCGGAATATGGCGAAAGAAACAGTAAACATGAACAGAAGAACAAGGGATGAAGAGAAGGCACGAATTTAGATCAAAACTAACCAAGATTAACCAAAAGATTAAACCAAAACAACCACAAATGATCTACTAACAATAATCAATCAAAACAAATCATCAAAACTAACAAATAAAGCCAAATCAATCAAAACCCACTTGATCAAAACCATAAAAACTCAAGAACATGAACAATGAAGATGAAGAACAAATCAAACAAGAAAGGTAGAAGGAGATTAACAATAAAGTAAAGATTAACAACAATTAAAAGTAAACTTACTTGGAATTAAAAGGAATTTAAAGGTGCAATACATGAAATTAAGGTGCAAGAAATTAAATGTGCTGGGAAATGAAAATGGTGGAAGAGTGGGTTGTCAAGCCACCAACCACTATGAAATGGAGACTATCTAATCTATTTATAGGGAGATTAGGGAGGAGCTTAGGAAGCTTCCTCCCTCTTTCCTCTTTTCCTTAATTGCACACTTAAGTCCTTCTCTTCTTAATCTTTTGTTAATCTTGGACTTAATGACTTTGTCTCGGGATTTCTTTGAACTCGTCTTGACATTTCTTCATAAATAAGACTTGAGTTCTTCGGCTTTTAGTAAACTTCCATCTTTTGACTTTTTCTTCGATAAATATTCAGAATTGGTCTTGGCCTTCCGTTCTTTTTGCACTCCTTACTTCTTGACTTCGTCTTTCGTCTTTTACTTCGATAAAAGCCCGTGAATGCCCGTGTTTTCTCCACTTTTCACCTTTTCGTCCTAAATCACAACAAAAACACAAACCACGCATAATTCCGACATAAATGACATAAAATACACGTTTTGGCTCGGTTATTATTGTAATTAAGTGGTAAAAAGGATGGGTGTTTACACACCTATCAAATCCCCTACACTTGACCATTGCAATGTCCTCATGCAATGCATTAGTTACAAAGCAAGATTACATTTTTCATCAAAATCAATCCACCTTGGCCTTTATTAAAGAGATAAAAAACTATAAACATTCAAAGTAAAGAAATAAAAAACATACCTTGGGTTTTGGAAATGTCATGAATGATCATCATCCTCAAGTTTTCACTTTCTCCAAACCAAGCTTAAAAACGAGATCATTTGATACTAAGATTTTGCATGGGGGTTCAGTATTAATTCTCGGAATCTTCTCGAATTGATCACAGCTCAAAGTGGAATGATTGTTCTTCGTGACAAATAGAGGGTTTGGTTTTCCATTATACTAAAAGGTAAATGCGTGAAGTAACTAAAAGTAAACTAGAAGCAGTTAATCAATAAAAATAAAACTTGAATTAAAATTTAAATAAAACAGTAACAGTAAATACTCTTAAAAATGCTTGATTCGGAATGTAGCCTTTATTCGGAATAAATCAGACAAAACTCCTTCATGCGGAATATCTTACTCATGCGGAATATCTTGCTCATGCGGAATAATAGGCTCATGCGGAATAAATGGTTGATGCGGAATAAACTGTTCATGCGGAATAAACTGTTCATGCGGAATAAAGTGTTCATGCGGAATAATGTGTTCATGCGGAATAATGTATTCATGCGGAATATAAGCTCATGCGGAATAATAAACACATGCGGAATAAACTGCTCATGCGGAATAATGAGTTGATGCGGAATATAAGGATCATGAGGAATAATAAGTTGATCCGGAATAATAGGTTATTCTGGATGAAAGGATTGACTCGGAATAATGGTTATTCTGAATAAACAAGGTTGATCCGTAATATTAGATATTCCGGATGAATGAACTTGACACGGAATAAAAAATGCTGATCCGGAATAATACTTTGATTTGGAATCTGGGGAAACGAAGAACAGTAACGAAACAGGGAATACGATTTTAATCAAAATAAGCCAAATTTAACCAAAAGATTTAAACTAAACTAAACACTAATCATTTACTAACCATAAACATCAAATCCCAACAATAAAAACACAAATCCAATAACTTTTGAAGATCAAATCAACCAAATAAGAACTTTAAGCTTTAAATAAAAAAGATGAAGATGAACAAGATTAATGGAAGGATTAAATTGATAGATTAATGTAGAGTAAACAAAAGGAAAGATTAAACACTTACAAAATCAAAGATTCAACAAGAATGAAAAATCACCAACACCTTAATGGTGTTGGCTTCCTACGAAAGAGAAAGAAAGAAACTGGGAAAATGAAAACTAGCTCAAAAAGTGCGAGGGGGTTTCCTATTTATAGGCTAGTGGTTGGTTGGTGAAGTGGGCTTTCTACCTTTCTTCTTGTCTTCTCGTCTTTTCAGAAAAGTCGACGTTTTCGATTCTGATTCGGGATTTGTCGACGATTAAATTCAACTCGTCTTTTAATTTCTTCGTTTAATAGACTTGAGTTCCTTCGACATATGTAAATCTTCCATCTTTGGTCCTTTTCTTCGATAAATCTTCAAATAGGCCCATTGACTTCAAATCTTTTGCATCTCTTGGACAATAGACTTCGTCTTGAGTCTTTTTCTTCGATAAACCCCGTGCAATCCCATGTTTTCTCCAATATCCATCCGGTTGGCTCTGAAAACACAATAAACACAAAAACCACGCATAATTCCAAACAAATGATATTAAATACGCGTTTTGGTCTCGTTTTAGCAAGAAATAAGTGGTAAAAGGATGGGTGTTTTCACACCTATCAAATCCCCTACACTTAACCATTGCCATGCCCTCATGCAATGCTTAGCGATAAAGCAAATTTACACTTTTCTCATAATCAATCAACCTTTGCCTTGTTAAAATACTACTAAACAAAAATTAAAGTACTAAGAGAAATTGAAACTTTAAAGGAAACAAAAGGATAGAGAACCATTTTCACTTGAAAATAGCTATATGGAAATAACTTGCAAAGAGATCAAGGACTTAGATTAGGGCTTCGGTGCTGCGAAGATTTATCACCCTCAAGTTTCACGTTCCCCAAACTAAGCTTAAAAACGAGATCATTGTTATTATAAGTTAGCAAATCAAACACTTACACACATGGCTTAATTATATGCTTAAACTCCCTTATTCCTAGGTGTATCTCTTATATTTTATTTTTGTCTTAGAATGATCATGAAGATGCATTTTTGGACTTATTGCGATAGTTTATTTAGGCTGAAAGCAAAGTAGGACGATTTGATTAATAGTTAGCTAAAGGACAAAATCTCTTAAAACTGCTTCTCGGGATATCACAAAGTTCATATCTTGGCATAACTAGCTTCACGATTTGAGACCTTTCTCAGGCCGATATTTGGCATGTACTTCATACTTCATATCTTGAGAGACGTTCTTGAGATAATGGTCTTCTCTTTGTTAATTGGAGTATTTTTTAGGGATACTCCACTTTGTTGACCACGACTTCATCATTATTTCTTCAATCGTTACTTGGGATTTTGAGATACAACGATCCGCCTCCTTTTTGGACTTGGATCTATTTATCCTCATACCTTGTTAGGGTCTTTTCGGATAGACTTCTCCATGATCTTTATGGGAGTTGATTGATTTTCGTCGTTAGTCTTGATCCTTCATATTGATTTTGGGAATAATGCTTTTCACATCACCTTGGATCTTTAGCAATAAGATTGAATCCTCATGCCTTGTTAGGGCCTTTTCGGACTCGCCAATCTTCGCGCCCCGCTTCACAAGTTATCTCTTGGCTATGAACTCTTATCATTACCGAGCAACTTTTAAACGATCTTGGGCTAGAAGCTAAGTAACTTTTCAAATCGTACGACCTTACTTATTGCAGATAAATTATTAGCAAGTGATGGGAGAATAGGCAAATAATCACACCAAGTGTGCTTGTGCAAGAATACCGACTTATAATTGACTCTATCATTTCTCGTACTCCACAATTTAAAATCTCAAGTAATGAGACTCGTGGATGCTTAGCCTAATAAACCAGTTAAGGTGTACATGGTTAAGGATACTAGCTAGAATAAACTTGGATAAGTCTATTCGGGTTGAGTCAAAATAATCGCAACGGGCCTAATATGTCAAAGATTTCCAAACTAGCTACACCACTTTATTAATATTTTTAACTTTATTTCTGGATATATACATATGAAAGCAACGATAAAAATTTAAAAATTACGACTAAATGGCCAAAGTTAATAAAAAATTTGAAAAATGCTGAAAAAGATGATTTTCCGGTTAAATGAAGGCATTTTCATGGAAAAGTCCACTTAAAACTTCGATAGAAGTCCCCCCTACACTTAATATAAACATTGTCCTCAATGTTTAAGCATGTGGGAAAAGTCTCCCCTACACTTATGACATTGTGCACGTTGGTTAAATCAAGTTAAGGAAGAGACGACTAAAGTGATCAATTTCAAATGTGAGTATGAAGAAAATTGAATCACGATAGTTGAGAGATAGAACCGGATTTCGGATAACACGGGAATACGGTTCTTCAAAGATTCCAAGAGTGCATTCATCCCTGTAATCACATCACCACACAAACACAAACAACCTATAGAGGTCCCCCTACACTTAGGAGGTTAAAACGGAAAGGGATAGATACTCGGGTTGCCTCCCGAGGAGCGCTTGTTTTTTATAACCGAGTCACGAGCCTGACTTGACCCAAAATTAGTTCATGGGAAACGTGGTGAGGGATGGAATCATCTCATGAGAGAAGTCCTCACCAAAGTACAACTTCACTAGTTGGCCATTCACCTTAAAATTAGGTCCATTAGGTTGAGCGAGCTCGAGAGTACCATATGGAAAAATTTGGGCAATGGTGAATGGGTCGGACCAACGAGATTTCAGCTTGCCCGAAAAGATTTTCAACCGGAGTTGAAGAGTAAAACTTTGTCTCCAACTTGGAACTCTCGGTTTTTAATCTTAGAGTCATGAATGAGCTTAGTCCTTTCCTTATAGATCAAAGAATTTTCATAAACCTCATTCCGGAGTTCATTCAGCTCATTGAGTTGGATCTTACGTAGGTCACCGGCTTTGTTGATATCGAAGTTAGCCCACTTCAAGGCCCAGTAAGCCTTGTGCTCCAACTCAATGGGGAGGTGACATGCTTTCCCGTACACGAGACGATATGGTGTACAACCAATCGGAGTCTTGTATGCGGTACGAAAAGCCCACAGAGCATCATCAAGTTTATCGGCCCATGAGGCACGATGCTCTCCCACGGTTCGTTCAAGAATTCGCTTTAATCCTCAGTTAGAGATTTCAGCCTGGCCATTAGTTTGTGGGTGGTATGCGGTGGAAAGACGATGATTTACACCATACTTAGCCATGACTCTTGCAAATTGATCATTGCAAAAATGAGTCCCACGATCACTAATAATGGCACGAGGCACACCGAATCTAGCGAACAGCAATTTCAAAAAGTTACAAACCACCCTTGCGTCATTAGTGGGTAGAGCTTTGGCTTCAACCCATTTTGAAACATAGTCAACGGCTACAAGGATGTATTTGTTTCCTTTAGAGGAAGGGAATGGCCCCATAAAGTCGATACCCCAAACATCAAAGATTTCACATTCTTGTATGAAATTTTGAGGCATCTCATCTTTATGTGTGATCTTGCCTTGTTTTTGGCAAGCATCACAATGTTTAACCATCTCGTGAGCATCACGATAAATGGTGGGCCAATAAAATCCCGAGTTAAACACTTTTTTGGCGGTGTAGTTGGGACCAAAGTGACCACCGGTGGGTCCTTTGTAGAATGTCTAAAGCTGCCGGTCCATCAACACATCGGCGAATAATCAAATCAGCACATTGTTTGAAGAGATACGGGTCATCCCAAAAGTAAGTCTTAATGTCTTTGAAGAATTTTTCTTTTGTTGAGATGTTAACCCGTCGATGAGAATTCCATCCGCCAAGTAGTTTGCAATGTCCGCAAACCACGGGGCTTCATCATTACTCGAGTTGATAGACATTAAGGTCTCCAGGGGAAAAGAGTCATTGATCTATTTGTTCGGATGATCCCCTTGGAAAGGATCCTCAAGTCTGCTGAGATGATCCGCGGCTAGGTTTTCAGCTCCCTTCTTATCACGAATTTCAATTTTAAATTCTTGAAGTAGCAAAACCCAGCGAAGAAGTCTTGGTTTGGAATCTTGTTTAGTTAACAAGTACTTCAACGCGGAATGATCGGTTTACACGATGGTGGTAGAAAGCACAAGATAGGGGCGGAACTTTTCAAAGGCATAGACAACAGCTAAAAGCTCTTTTTCGGTTGTCGTGTAATGCAATTGAGCCCCCGTCATTGTCTTGCTAGCATAGTGGATTGGTTGGAAGTGTTTATTCACTCTTTGTCCCAAAACCGCTCCAATAGCATAGTCGCTAGCATCGCACATCAACTCAAAGGGAAGCTCCCAATTAGGGGTAACCAAGACCGGTGCCTTAGTTAGCTTATCCTTAAGAAGGTTGAAGGCTTCAATACACTCTTTGGAAAAGATAAAAGGAGTATCTTTTTCCAAGAGGTGGGTCATCGGGCGAGCGATTTTCGAAAAATCTTTGATGAATCGACGGTAGAAGCCCGCATGACCCAGGAAACTTCTCACACCCTTCACGGTTGAAGGTGGAGGCAATTTAGCAATAACATCGACTTTAGCACGGTCCACTTCAAGACCGGCTTTGGAAATTTTGTGTCCTAGCACGATGCCCTCTTTTACCATGAAATGGCATTTTTCCCAATTAAGAACAAGGCGAGTGTCTTCACACCGCTTAAGCATACGTTCTAAATTGGCAAGGCAAGCAGAGAAAGAATCGCCATAAACCGATAAATCATCCATGAATACTTCCATAGTTTCTTCAACCATGTCATGGAAGATAGCCATCATACACCTTTGGAACGTCCCAGGAGCATTGCATAAACCATAGGCATACGTTTGTAAGCAAATGTTCCATAAGGTCAAGTGAATGTGGTCTTTTCTTGGTCTTTGGGATCGATGGGAATTTGAAAATACCCGGAGAAACCGTCTAAGAAGCAGTAATAGTCATTACCAGCTAAACGCTCGAGCATTTGATCCATGAAAGGAAGAGGAAAATGATCTTTTCTCGTGGCATCATTGAGCTTGCGATAGTCGATACAAACTCTCTACCCAGTAATGAGACGAGTGGGAATCAACTCGTTGTGTTCATTGGGAACAACGGTTATTCCACCCTTCTTGGGCACACAATGGACGGGACTTACCCATGGCGAATCCGAAATAGGGTAAATTAAGCCGGCATCTAGAAGTTTGATAACCTCTTGTTTGATGACGTCATGAATACGAGGATTAACCCTTCTTTGGCTTTGGATTGCGGGTTTAAAGTCATCTTCCATGAGAATCTTATGAGTACAAAGGTTTGGATCAATTCCGCGGATGTCAGAAATTTTCCAAGCAATTGCCTTCTTATGATCTTTAAGCACGACGATGAGGCGAGATTTCTCTTCTTCTTTCAAGTCCTTTGCGATGATGACGGGCGACTTCTTCTTTTCTTCAAGGAACACGTACTCGAGATGGGGCGGCAACTCCTTAAGTTCTAAATCCGGAGGATTTTCGATGGGAGGCGGATTCAAAGTCGGTTCATCGATAGCAATAGCCTTGGGAGATGGTGGAGAAATATGGTCCTCTTTGAGAAGTTTCTCAATGAGACGAATGTCTTCATCACAATCGGTGGGAGAATCGTCATATTCTAAGTTCACATCTCCCATGGTGGCTTCCAAATCTTTCCAAAGGAAATCACTTTCTCCAAATAGAGTTAGTGATGAATCGATAGAGGAAACGGTCTCAACATTGGGAGGAGAGGTAGGAATACTTTTACAAGCATCTTCGAAGTGGTCTTCACAAGCCTCATCAAGAACGTCGATACAATTAACACTCTCGTATGAATAAGGCTGTTTAGAAAGCTTTCCCATGTTGAAGACGATTTTATCGTCACCCACTCTCATGATAAACTCACCCGCTTCAACATCGATGAGAGTCGACCGGTCCTCAAGAATGGACGTCCAACGATTAATGGCACACGAGGGTCCATATCGTAGTCGACCACGACAAAATCGGCAGGAAAAGTGAATTTGTCGACTCTTACAAAAACGTCTTCGGCTATCCCCACTGGATAAGCAACCGTACGGTTAGCTAATTCCAAAGTCATTTTGGTGGGGACTAGCTCAGGGAGAGATAATTGCTTCCAAACACTTAAAGGCATTAAGTTAATACTGGCACCTAGATCGGCTAGGGCCATGCAATTCTCTACTCCCGGGAAGTTGCAAGGGATTAAGAAGAGACCCGGATCACCACGTTTAGTTGGCAATTTCCTTAAGAGCACTACAGAGCAATTCTCATTAAGTTGGGTGTTAGCAATATCAAGAAGCTTCTCCTTGTCGCTAAGAAGATCTTTGAACATTTTCGCGTATTTAGGCATGTGAGCGAGAGCCTCAGCGAAAGAGATGTTGAAATTCAATTGTTTAAACATTTTGAGAAAGTTCGAAACCTGAATATCATCCTTGCTTTTGAGCTTCTCTTTCCTCAACCTTGAGGGATAAGGTATATCGAAAGAAGAGGAAGGCTTTGGGATCGAAGGATCACTCACATCCTTGGGTGGAGGAGGGGTAGGAGTAAGAGGTGGAGAAATTGGGGAAGTAGAAGGTTGAGGAATAGGAGCATGTGACTCATTTTCCTTAGTCACAATCACCGGTGGAGGTATAGGAAACTCGGGTTCCTTGGTACCTTTGCCATTGCGAGTGGTGATTGCTTTCATCTCCCCTCTTGGATTCGCAACGATGTTACTCGGAAGAGTACCCGAAGAAGAGGATTGATTACCTTGGAAGAAACCAGCCATCATGTTCCTTAAGTCATTAGTTTGACTTGCCAAAGTGTTTCATATATCAGCTCGAAGATCGTTCCCTTGTTTCACCATGTCTGCTTTCAAGTTGAGCACTTCCCGTTGGAGATTTTCCACGATCACATCATTAGTCCTAATGTAGGTTCCAATATCTTGGTGTAATGCGGTGGGTTGGTTGGGAGGAGCATTGTAGGCGGGTGGTTGATAAGCAGGTTGTTGGTAAACTTGGTTGTTTCTTTGAGGTGGATATGGTTGTTTGTGAGGTGGTTGGTATGGTGCACGAGGTTGTTGTTAAGGAGGGCGATTGAGGTTTTGTTGTTGGTTTGGGTTGTTAGTTGGAAAACCGGGCGGGGAAAGAAAGTTGTTTGAGCGGTAGCTAAGCAAGTTGCGGTCACCTTGAGGACGAGCTTGATAAGCGGCCGGAGGATAGGTACCGTATGCTGCATTAACATTCTCAGAAGGGTAGTCTTGGGTGGTGGTACAAGTAGTGTAAGAGTGAGGACCCCCGCATATTTCACATGGTTGGCTAACAGCATTGACTTGAGCGTCTTGAGCGTTTTTAGCGTTGATGCTGTTGGTATTGTTAGCGGTGTGGGTAACAAGCGATTCAAGAAGCGTAGTAATTTTGTCAAGTCGCTTGTCATTGTCACTAGTACTAGCACTAGCGGCATTGGTACGAACACTCTTGGTTTGCACACGAGACTTATTTTCAATAATATCCCAAGCGGCATTAGAAGTTTTAACCAAAATATTACCCCCCGAGGCACTATTTAGTGAATCTTGGTCATTCATGCTTAAACCATTATAAAAAGTATTAATTTGGTGCACTTTGGTAAAACCATGTTGTGGGCACTTTCTTAAAAGGTCTTTAAAACGGTCCCAAGATTCACTAAAAGTCTCATCGTACTTTTGTTCAAAATTAACGATTTCATTTCGCAAAGCGGTAGTACGAGAGGGTGGGAAAAAGTAGTTGATAAATTTGGTCTCCAAATCCATCCACGTAAGAATACTTTGTGGCGGTTCCTTTGCAAGCCAATGCCGGGCTTGTCCCTCTAAGGAGAAAGGAAAAAGTTGTAAACGGATTACCTCTTGTGGAACACCATTGAATTTGACCGTATTCGTGAGTTGCAGGAATCTTTTGATGTGGTCATGAGGATCATCAATGGTACGCCCCAAGAATGGTTGAGCAGAGATCATCTGGATAAAGCCGGATTTGAGCTCAAAGTTGTTGGCTGCAATCGCGGGTGTGACAATTGGATCATTGTTGCCCTCTATATGTGCTTGCAAAAGTTCAATCATCGGGCGATTGTCCGGTAGAGGTTCATTGTTGTTGTTATTATTGTTGTTTTGAGGTGGATTATTGTTGTTGTTGTGTACACCGGCCATGTTTAAGTCTTCGAGAGGCTCGGGCTCTTGATAAGACGTTGATCGTGTACGCATGCACCTGCAAAAGAACTAACAAAGCAAAAACAAAGCAGAAATATTTTTGGTTTTTATGTTTTTTAATTTTTAGGATTTTTGAAATTTTTTATGAAAAAGTAACGTTCACGGTGAACGGATCCCAAAATCCAAGTTCTCACAAAAAACTGTTAATCTTTACGAGAAGAGCCGGCAGCGGCGCCATTTGATACTAAGATTTTGCATGGGGTTCAGTATTAATTCTCGGAATCTTCTCGAATTGATCACAGCTCAAAGTGGAATGATTGTTCTTGGTGACAAATAGAGGGTTTGGTTTTCTATTCTACTAAAAGGTAAATGCGTGAAGTAACTAAAAGTAAACTACAAGCAGTTAATCAATAAAAATAAAACTTGAATTAAAATTTAAATAAAACAGTAACAGTAAATACCCTTAAAAATGCTTGATTCGGAATGTAGCCTTTATTCGGAATAAATCAGACAAAACTCCTTCATGCGGAATATCTTACTCATGCGGAATATCTTGCTCATGCGGAATAATAGGCTCATGCGGAACAAATGGTTGATGCGGAATAATCTGTTCATGCAGAATAAACTGTTCATGCGGAATAAAGTGTTCATGCGGAATAATGTGTTCATGCGGAATAATGTATTCATGCGGAATATAAGCTCATGCGGAATAATAAACTCATGCGGAATAAACTGCTCATGCGGAATAATGAGTTGATGCGGAATATAAGGATCATGCGGAATAATAAGTTGATCCGGAATAATAGGTTATTCCGGATGAAAGGATTGACTCGGAATAATGGTTATTCTGAATAAACAAGGTTGATCCGGAATATTAGATATTCCGGATGAATGAACTTGACACGGAATAAAAAATGCTGATCCGGAATAATACTTTGATTCGGAATCTGGGGAAACGAAGAACAGTAACGAAACAGAGAATACGATTTTAATCAAAATAAGCCAAATTTAACCAAAAGATTTAAACCAAACTAAACACTAATCATTTACTAACCATAAACATCAAATCCCAACAATAAAAACACAAACCCAATAACTTTTGAAGATCAAATCAACCAAATAATAACTTTAAGCTTTAAATCAAAAAGATGAAGATGAACAAGATTAATGGAAGGATTAAATTGATAGATTAATGTAGAGTAAACAAAAAGAAAGATTAAACACTTACAAAATCAAAGATTCAACAAGAATGAAAAATCACCAACACCTTAATGGTGTTGGCTTCCTACGAAAGAAAAAGAAAGAAACTGGGAAAATGAAAACTAGCTCAAAAAGTGTGAGGGGGTTTCCTATTTATAGGCTAGTGGTTGTTTGGTGAAGTGGGCTTTCTCCCTTTCTTCTTGTCTTCTCGTCTTTTCAGAAAAGTCGACGTTTTTTTATTCTGATTCGGGATTTGTCGACGATTAAATTCAACTCGTCTTTTAATTTCTTCGTTTAATAGACTTGAGTTCCTTCGACATATGTAAATCTTCCATCTTTGGTCCTTTTCTTCGATAAATCTTCAAATAGGCCCATTGACTTCAAATCTTTTGCATCTCTTGGACAATAGACTTCGTCTTGAGTCTTTTTCTTCGATAAACCCCGTGCAATCCCATGTTTTCTCCAATATCCCTCGGGTTGGCTCTGAAAACACAATAAACACAAAAACCACGCATAGTTCAAAACAAATGATATTAAATACGCGTTTTGGTCTCGTTTTAGCAAGAAATACGTGGTAAAAGGATGGGTGTTTTCACACCTATCAGCCACCTACACACGCCATATGTAATATAACAAGTACATGAACACACAATTTCGTGGACCAGTTAATGCTAATGTAGAAACTAGAAGGGGGGGGGGGTTGAATAGTTTCTCTTCTATTGGTGACCAAATTAAAATTACTTTCAATTTGGCTTATATCAAAACTATCTTTTACTTGATGCTAAGTTGCATAATGATTAGGTTCAATTGAAATGCACTAGCAAGGATAATAAGCAAGTATAATGATAATGAAATAAGTAAAGAGTAAGGAAGGAGACAACCTAGTGGGAAGACACCAAGATTTATAGTGGTTCGACAACGAGGCTCTATCCTCGTTTCTACTCCACTCCTCGAGTACACCTACTCGAGATTTCCACTATATCCACAAGCTCCCTTCTCGGCGGAGAAAACCTTACATCGTTGCTTACATTATTTTTCGACACTAAGCTAAATGTCGAGACCTAATCTTTAGCTAGGACCAATCTACACGACGTTGCCTACTTCACAATTTAACGACACAAGGCTAGATGTCGAGTTCTAATCGAAAGCTAGAACCAATCTTCACGACTCTTCACTTTGAAGCTAAGTGAGAACTTCACACAACACAACTACTAATCACTTTAAAGTTTAGTGAGAACTCACAAGACACAACCACATCACTTTATAGTTTTGTGAAAACTCCTAATCAAATCTATTACAACTCAACTAGACTTATCCAAGTACACACATGTAGCTTGGATTTACACAACACAAATCCAAGCAAACACATATGCAATGGATGTACACAACAAATCCAAGTATCCAATAAAAACTTGGATGAACACAACTAGTCCAAGTATTCATAAATACATTGGATTGACCTAAAACAAAAAGGGTATCATGATGAATATGACTAGCTCATAGATTCATCTTTATCACTACACTAGTGAGTGAGTGATCTCTCATTGGACAAGGTAAAGGAGGGGATCAAGAGGATAATCATATGTAAACATCCTTAACAATTTAAGTGATCATTTACTAATGATTATTCTATAGAAAATAGAAAGAGGGCTGAGAAAAACGTCCAAGAGGCTTGCTGGAAAATGAGATTTGACCCACTATTTAAAGGAGACAAAGTTACAACGGATCTATAACGAATACTGTGCGTGGTACCTTATCTCACCCCGCGGTACCATATCGCTAAGGTACCGCGTAGGTACTTAAGGTACCGCCACTAGACTCTGGTCCATTTTTTGTCTTATAGTGGGGTGGGAATATCTGAGGTATTTGAACCCTTTAAAGGATATTCTAACAGCATTTGGAATATGCCATTTTCAAATTTTCATTTTCCATTTTAATAAAACATTTTCTAAAAAAGAAAGTTTATTAAAAAGTCTTTTGTCTTATTAACAAAAGTGAGTTTTAAGGATAATCATTTTGATGATCACTAAGTATGATTAAGAAAGGTTAGTGATATGATTATTACCTTGATGATAGTGTTAGTTAAATAATTCATTTTGTGTTTTACACTAAATGTGTTGTATGCTTTGTTGTGATCAAAACTAAGAAAGATTAGTTAACACTAATAATGTTTTAGGCATCACTTGCATTAACAATCTCCCCCTTTTTGATTACGACAAACGATAAACTCATTTACGTAGAAACACAAATTATGGAATTATTAACTAATTTATCACTATCATTTCTCCCCCTTTGTCGTAGCAAAAAGGTTAGCATAAGTCTTTGAAGAACATCGAACTTTGCTAGTATCTCCCCCTTGGTGGTTGCTCCCCCTTGCTTGGGGCACCAAGTTTGTGAGCTAAGGTGACATGCTACACAAAGGTTAGTAGAAAGGAAAGAAACACCAATGTATATATGATCACTACCTACTAAGTAACTTGAGAGGGAGAAAGAGAAGAATTCTCAAATTAGAAGCAAGTATTTTGCTAAGTATGTCCAAAGAGGTAATTGAAAAAATCAAACTTCAATCCAATGTAGATGATAAGCTTGTCAATGGGTTAAAGCTTTAGAATTGATGGAATCACCCATAAGCAAATGTAAAAAATTAACCAAGATCAACTCAAAATAGAACTAATGAAATAGCACACAAATAACACAAAGGTTACATAAAAAAAATACAACAAAGAAGATAGTCATACACATAGTATGAGTATCTAAAAGCAATAAATATGGAAAATAAACCACTAAGCCTAAGCTAATCTAATAGTGATATTTTCCAAGATTGCTAAAAATAAAATAAAACTAAAGAGACGACGATGCATCATTCGAATTTTTGTCCACCGGAACGAAAACTTGAATAGGAGGTCGAGTGAGGAGGAATTCAAGAAAATTTAACTTCTCATACACATGAGCAAGTTCAATTTGTTGAAATCGGCAACAATCACACGAGGATCCATGATGCAACACAAAATCGTTTGATGGGGGTATGACATCAAACTTAGGGTTTGGTGGTGGTGGGGTAAAGGGTTTGGGAATGTTTTCACAATGCCTTGTGAGGTTTGGGAAGGTTGAAAGGTCATTGAGTTGGGGGGTATTAAAGGATTGTGGTGGTGGTGGAACATTTTCTTTTGCTCCGGTGATGGGGTTTATGGTGTAAGTCTCATTCCAATACTTGATTGGAGAGAAGGTAGGGTTTTTGGGTGGTTTGGACGAAGATGGTTCATTCTTCTTAACCCAAACGGGTCGAACCGAGATTTTCGGTTTGTTTGAAAGCTTGGATGAGGAAGCTTTGGGTGAGAGGGGTTGTGACAAAGAAATGTCAAGGTTAGGAATGTAGGAGTTAGGCATTGTGAGAGTGTGAGAATGATATCTCAAGGTTATGTGAGAATGAATTCTCAAGGTTGGGAAGGTGTGAGAATGAAATCTCAAGGTTGGGGTATAAGTAAAATGTAATCAAGGTAAGAATTTGAATACAAAATGTGTAGTGTCAAGGAATGTTTAGTCAATTTGAGTAAACAAGGAATCTTGACGTGGAATAGGGTTTTAAAAGTTTTGACCAAAAAATTGTCAAAATCCACTTTCTGGCCGCGGTACCTTATATGGGCTGGCGGTTCCATATCACTAAGGAACCGCGGGTCTTTAAGGAACCGCGTCCAGTGGACTTTAAACCATGTTTTTCATGGGCTTTGGGAAAAACTAAGACTTTTTCAAAAAATTGCAAATCTTAGAATTTTACCTCTATTAGAACCAAAATATGCTAGGGTTGCATAAAGCAACACATTCACAAAGAATGTCTTGACAAAGGGTGACAAAATAATTTAGATATCATTTTGAACCAATTTTAGTCAAGTTTAGGGGTTGTGATAGATTTAGGTTCAATTTTAATTTCAAATTAAAGTTGATTAGTGTGCACAAAAGGATAGAATCACACAAAGCTAAATCCATAAGTCAACAACATGAAACATTCATTAAGGAAACAAGTACAAAGACAAATAAAACTAACTAATACATAGCTAGCTTATCATTAAATCTAGATAAGTAGTTTTCTTTGGCTTGTTGTTGAAAACTCTTATTATGAAAACTCCATCATTCATCTCCTAGGAGGAGGCATGGAGAACAAGGTAAGCAAGAAGTCTTGCAAACCCCTATGTAGTCCATACATATCCATCCTTAGGTTATGGATGTTGTAGTGGTTGTAGAGACAACATGGACATCTAGGACCATGAGTTTGTTGAAATCCAAAGTAAGGATCACCCAAGAGGAGGGAAAGTGGGACACCCAAAATTGGGATGTTTGAGTTGGGTGGAGGTGGATGAGGGAAGTTCTCCGAGGGTGATATGGGTGAAAGTGGAGGCATGTTTCCCAAAGGGGAAATGGGTGAGTGTGGAGGTAAATCTTCCAAGGTTGGTGAAATGGGTGAGTTGTGAGGGGTAAATGGTGAAGTCACCAAAGTGTCATCAAAGTCATTCCCAAAAGGAATGCTTTGGATTGGTTGAGGTTGTGTGGTCACTTCCAAGGGTGCACTTGGAGTGAAGGGTGAAGAAAGCTCATTCATTCTTGAGTTGAATGAAGTGGAGGTAGAACCAATGGAGTGGTTAGTACCATGGGTGGATGAAGTCTTGCATGGTGCAAGAGGTGGGGAAGGTGATGAAGAAATGAGGATAGGAGCATTCTCATTCTTAGGTGTGTGGAAAGGTGAGGAGTTAGGCTTAGCTACCTCAACCCTTATTTTGAGTGTTTTCCTTGGGGTGGAGGTCTTGGAAGTGTTTGAGGTTTTGGTACACACCATGGTTGATTAGGGTGGTTTAAGGTTTAGGGAAGTATGTTTGATGTGTGAAGAACATGGCAAACAAGGTGGGTTTAAATGGGTGAGGGGATGATCTAAACTAGTAATGGGTTAAAATCATTTTAGGTGAATAATGAATTTAGGTAACCTAGTTTAGGAAATGTGCAGTTTATTACTGAAAATCATGCAAGGTTTACACAAAATTAAGAAAACATTGTAAAGCAAAGATGTTGTCGTGCACAGTGACCGGCGGTTCCTTATCTAGGACCGGCGGTACCTTATCGATAAGAAACCGCGGGTCGATATGGAACCGCGACCAGAAGGTTTTCAAAAATTTCCCATCCCAGCTTTTGATAAACTTATATTTTTCCCAAAAGTTTCACAAGCCAAAGTTAACTACAGATCATAATCTAATAGGCTAACTATCATAAGGCATGCACAAATCTATGTAAAACACAAACATTATAGCATAAGCAACATTTAGGATCAAAGAAAATAATAATCCAAGCATAAGTAAATACATAGCCAAATGAAGAGAAGAAAGACATGAAATCATCCTGGAAGAGTGTTGCAAGTTATCATGAGCAAAATATCTAATTCTTTGATTCACTTCTGAGGCGTTCTCGAAGAAGATGATTGAGATAAAATTGATAATCGGAATCAATTTCATGGAATGAAGAAGTTGAGATAGAAGAAGTTATGAAGTTGAAGAAATTGGAAGGAGGATTGCTAAGAGACTCTTCTTGAGAGGTGTTTTCGACTTGACTCGAGTTCACATTGATCTCGGGTGAAATGTTCCCTTGAATGGGAGACATGACACGATCAACGGAGTGATAAGGTGAAGAGAGAAGAGATGGAAAGTCAATGAGGACTCTTCTAAGAAGACGAGAGAGAAGCATTCCGTAGGGAAGACTTGACTCAGACTCAAGAAGAACAGATCTAATTCTTCTAGCTATGAAAAATGCGAGATTGTAAGGAGTTGTTGTAGCAACACAATACAACATATGTGCAAGACAGGCAGGTATTAAGTCCCGATTCCCATCTAGACACATTGCATTTTCCCTAATGATTTCGGTCCAAGGAATCATGAAATCATTAAGATCGCTAGTAAGTAATTCCCAAAGGGAGAGATTTCGAACAAATCTTTGAGATTTACCAAGAATAGGATGTTCACGAGGTTTAGAGATGACATGAATGATGTTCGAAGATGATGGAAGCATAGTCACATAATGAGCATCAATAGGGGTCGATTCTAAAGAGTTAATACTCCAAGCATCGGTGAATCGACATTGACCATTAGATGGCACTCCAAGAATATCACCAAATTCTTCAAGAGTGTAAATAAAGATTTTCCCCATAATGGAAAATCGTATAGACAAACCATTATTGATGCTTATCAATGTGAATGAGCTAAAGAACTCCATAAGAAACGAAGGAAATATTGTCTCATCAATATCAAGAAGACAGTCAAACCCAATAGACTTAAACATGGAACGAATAAACTTATTTGCAAAAAAGGAACAAACGATGCGTCCTTCATGAAAACAACAATGTTCAAGAGACTTAGACGAGTTTTTGTGAGAGTGAATCAAATGAGGGTAAGAGGGCATGTATGCTCGTGTTCGTTCGTGATCTTTTTGATATCTTGAAGACATGACAAGTACCTAAACACGAAAAACAATCTTTCCAATCACTCATATGAGAATCAAAAGGAAAACGAAAAATGAAAATGTGTTATATCAATTTCTTGATAAACATAGGATTGAATCCATATCATTTTCATGTTCACAATGTGTCTATTCCATCATTAACCAAGAACACATGATCTATGTTAGATCAACAATGGATTAGAACATTGGTTTTTCAAAACAAGGTTTTTAGGTAAGCATTAACAATGTCATTACCTACTTGTTCATGGGTTCATCTCAAATCCATCATTCAACCAAAATCATTTAGCCTAAATTCGGATTTGTTCTACAAGTGGGTTTTAGTGAAATCTTAATGAATATCAACCTAAGGAATCATAGTAAGATTACCATGTCAACCCACATTCCTATTAAGGTTTTAATTCAATTTCAATTTTAAAAATCCCTAATTATGAAAGGATGAACCCTAGAACAAAATAGATGAAATTGAAAGAAAATACTTACAATTAATTGATGTTAGATGAATGATGAGTGAAACCCACAACTTGGAATCAATTAATTTGAGTGATTGAAGGTTTTGGAAGCTTTAACAATGGTGGAAAAGGTAAAACCCGTCGGCTGTGTGTTTTTGGGAGAGAGAGAGTTTGGTTTGAAAAAGAATAAAAAACTCAAACTGGCGCTCTGACAAAAGTTACTGCCCGCGGTACCTTATCGATAAGGAACCGCGGGTTTGAGCCGCGGAGATAAGGAACCGCCTACAGAGGCAGTTTTTTATCTCTGAAAAACGCCAAATTTTGAAAATCCAGTTTTTCTAAAATACTTAAAATTAAATCATGAGCCTTTTAGAATATCATTGGATCATCATAACACTAAGAAATATGCCTTAATGAAGGTTTACGAGTTAAATCAAGATCGAAAAGAACCGAAACGGACAAACGACTACTCGTAGCAAAACGACTAAGTGGAGAGAAGTCAAGAGAAGTGAATCAAGACTAGGATCAATGCTCAAGGGATTAATGACAATCTTCAAGTAGTTGTAACGAAGAGCTTGTGTCATATATAGTGGTTTAAGACGTGCCTTTCCGGCGAAACGATAAACGGCTTTGGTAATGAATAAGCACAAAGCAATTATTCAAGTATAGACTAAGATCACTTTCAATAATAGTCTTAGTCTAAACTAAAATATGAGCAAGGTATTAATTCACTTTCTCTCCCACAAAGGGCATACTAACCGTAAGGGTGCAAACCATGGAAATCATGCTTGATACTTTAAGCTTCTACTAACTCACTATACATCACCATAGTGAGTCAAGTATCCAAGCAATGAAGGTTTGAGAGGATAAAAGAAAAGAAACACAAACCACAAATAAATGTCAAGGAAAGAATGCCGAGAACAGGCACATAGTCAAGTAATGATCAAAAGAATGATCAAAGGGCGTGTGGAAGAACGAAAGCGTACCTTGGCCACAAAGAGCAATCCATGAAGGAATAAGTGCTATGCCCAATCAATGACTATGATGAGTACTAAGTCTTTAAGGACTAGTATCATTCCCAATCATCTTGGTATCATCATTCAAAGATGTTAAAGATCAATGAAGATGATTCTTCTAAAAATGCAAGTAACTCAATCCATAACCAATTAATTGATTGATCTTCATGAGTACCTACACAAAACAAGATGCAAACTAGTAGATACATTTCAAGAGTATATCTAAAATGCATAAAGGCTACTAATCTTAAGTGGGATGCAATATTATCAATTAAAAGACCTGTTTTCAAAGAAAACATAGTTTTGACCAAAGAGAAACTTTAGTACAACTAGACCTTCTAATTTGAGGAGACAATGGATCGATCCAAGTTTCAAAGTACAATATACTTCAAAGATCTTGAGTGACCATCGCTCTGATACCAATTGTAGAAACTAGAAGGGGGGGTTGAATAGTTTCTCTTCTATTGGTGACCAAATTAAAATTACTTTCAATTTGGTTTATATCAAAACTATCTTTTACTTGATGCTAAGTTGCATAATGATTAGGTTCAATTGAAATGCACTAGCAAGGATAATAAAGAAGTATAATGATAATGAAATAAGTAAAGAGTAAGGAAGGAGACAACCTAGTGGGAAGACACCAAGATTTATAGTGGTTCGACAACGAGGCTCTATCCTCGTTTCTACTCCACTCCTCGAGTACACCTACTCGAGATTTCCACTATATCCACAAGCTCCCTTCTCGGCGGAGAAAACCTTACATCGTTGCTTACATTATTTTTCGACACTAAGCTAAATGTCGAGACCTAATATTTAGCTAGGACCAATCTACACGACGTTGCCTACTTCACAATTTAACGACACAAGGCTAGATGTCGAGTTCTAATCGAAAGCTAGAACCAATCTTCACTCTTCACTTTGAAGCTAAGTGAGAACTTCACACAACACAACTACTAATCACTTTAAAGTTTAGTGAGAACTCACAAGACACAACCACATCACTTTATAGTTTAGTGAGAACTCCTAATCAAATCTATTACAACTCAACTAGACTTATCCAAGTACACACATGTAGCTTGGATTTACACAACACAAATCCAAGCAAACACATATGCAATGGATGTACACAACAAATCCAAGTATCCACAAATAACTTGGATGAACACAACTAGTCCAAGTATTCATAAATACATTGGATTGACCTAAAACAAAAAGGGTATCATGATGAATATGACTAGCTCATAGATTCATCTTTATCACTACACTAGTGAGTGAGTGATCTTCTCATTGGACAAGGTAAAGGAGGGGATCAAGAGGATAATCATATGTAAACATCCTTAACAATTTAAGTGATCATTTACTAATGATTATGCTATAGAAAATAGAAAGAGGGCTGAGAAAAACGTCCAAGAGGCTTGCTGGAAAATGAGATTTGACCCACTATTTAAAGGAGACACAGTTACAACGGATCTATAACGGCTACTGTGCGCGGTACCTTATCTCACCCCGCGGTACCATATCGCTAAGGTACCGCGTAGGTACTTAAGGTACCGCCACTAGACTCCGCTCCGTTTTTTATCTTTTAGTGGGGTGGGAATATCTGAGGTATTTGAACCCTTCAAAGGATATTCTAAAAGCATTTGGAATATGCCATTTTCAAATTTTCATTTTCCATTTTAATAAAACATTTTCTAAAAAAGAAAGTTTATTAAAAAGTCTTTTGTCTTATTAACAAAAGTGAGTTTTAAGGATAATCATTTTGATGATCACTAAGTATGATTAAGAAAGGTTAGTGATATGATTATTACCTTGATGATAGTGTTAGTTAAATAATTCATTTTGTGTTTTACACTAAATGTGTTGTATGGTTTGTTGTGATCAAAACTAAGAAAGATTAGTTAACACTAATAATGTTTTTAGGCATCACTTGCATTAACAGCTAATACACAAATTCATAAAAATTTACACATTTAAACATATAATAACAATTCCATTAAAAAAATTACACATCTAAAGATTAAATCATTGTTTCATTCAAATTACAACTTAAGATCAATTATCACAATCTGAATCATCGCTAGATAAAACTTCTTCAACCACATTATTAGGGTTCACTTCATCATCATCAGACATTTCAGCATCATCATCATCAAGGGCATGTGCAACGTCATCATCTTCATTATTGATTAGATCATCATCGTCTTCATTAACCTGTGTGGCGGACACTTCTGCCGATTCGTCATTCAAACTCAAATTTGTATCCTCCAAACAAGTCAAACCAACATTCAGCGTAAAATGTGATGAACTGCTACCATGTATAACATCTTGATCGGACTCTTCAACATCACCATGATAAACATGTTCGACCACCTTCCAACCCTTTGGTTTTCTAGCAAGGTCTTTAAGGTAAAATACTTGTGATACTTGTGTCGCAAGGATGTATTGGTTATTTTTGTGAAATTCCTTATTAGTCAAAATATGATGTATGCCCTACTCAATGTAAGAACGTCTATTGTGTTTCGTACAATTTGGGGGGTTAATGGTGTCAAACCATTTACATCGAAACAACACAACTTTGCGGTTGCCGATATAAGTGAGCTCTAGAATTTCTTCGAGTTGACCATAATACATCTCTCCATCAAGCCCGGCTGTTGAAACACCGCTGCATTGAGTGGTGTGAATTTTATCGCGTCCATGTATCACAAACCTCACACCGTTAACTATGCAAGCGGGGTATGTACATGCACTAGTATGTCAACATGCCATAGAGAATAACTCTTCATTACAGTCGCTTGTCTTTTTTTTTCACGAATCTACGAAAGAGATACAAACATATTTAGATATATGAGCAATAACTCTAAGGTAATATATCTAATGTATTTACCTTGTGACTAAACCAGGTGGGAAGCCTCGTTTCCACGTTATCAGTCGATTCTCTGCAAAAGTTCATGATATTAGGATAAGTCATCCCGAAAGAAGATTTTTTTAAAATATAGATAAGGAAGAAACATACTCTTTGTAAGCCAAGATGTCTGATTCGATTTTAGGACTGTTGTTAAGTATATACCATACAAATGCCTGCGTAACATCTAAACTGATGGGTAGAGTCAAAGATGCTCATATGAGTTTAGATGTTACCATGTCCTCCTCCATCAAATTTCTAGAACAAATCTACTTAAAAAACAAGCAAAGCTGGATTATAGGATATGCAATGTTTTTGGGCAAGTATTGTTGTACTCCGTAAGGAAGTAACCGTTGCATCATTATATAACAGTCAGGAGATTTCATGCCTGTTATATTGTCATAATTAGCGGTGACTTTTTCTTAAAGTTGGATCCAAGCCCATCAGGTAGTCTAACTCCTTTGATGAATTTACAAAAAAGTTCCCTGTTAGCTTTGTTGAAAGAGTAATTTGGATGAGGCTTCTCAAACTTCCCGTTTCCTTCTAGAACTAACCACAACTCGGGTCGAACCCCCAATTTTTTCAAGTCTTGCCTTGCCTTTGCCGTGTCTTTGGATTTGTCGTTTTGTAACAAGATATTCAGTATTGCCTCAAGCACGTTCTTTTCGATGTGCATGACATCCAAATTGTGTTTTAGTATAAGAAAAGGCCAATACTCAAGCTCCCAAAAGATAGAACGATTAGTCCAATTCAATTCAACATTTCTATTAGGAGGTGGGTTATTTTGATATGAAAGTGGTGCTTTTATTAACCATCAATGATTTTCCAGCTCGGGGTAGTCTTTTTGGGTGGGTTGGGCAAGGCTAATACGCATGCCCCACTTGTAACAAGGACACTCCATCGATGGCTATCAAGAACAAAATCGTTTATGTTCGTCATAGAAGATGGTTAAGAACAAATCATTATCTAAGGAGTAAAACTAGACAATTCCATGGTAAAGCCGAACGGGAGCCTAAACCGGGAAAGTTTACCGAAATGGAAATCCAGTTACAAATTAATAAACTCTTGAAACGTAGGTCGGGGAAGCATCCAGATATTAAGAAAAAGTACCCGTAGCAGCATCTTTCGTCCTGACTCCTTTCCATAAATCTTTGATTTCTTTAATCAAAGGCGCCAAGAAAACATCAATATCTTTTCTAGGTGATTTAGGTCCGGGAATTAACATCGTCAACATTAAAGAAGTTTCTTTCATACACATCCACGGTGGTGTGTTGTATGCTGTCAATATGACCGGCCACATGTTGTAATTTTTACTCATAATGCCATAAGGATTAAAACCATCAACAGCCAACCCTAATCGAACGTTTCTAGGGTCACTAGAGAAATCAGGTAGCATCATGTCAAAATGTTTCCATGCTTTACCGTCACACGGGTGATTCAACTTGCCATCCTTAGACTGTCCAGTAGCATGCCAAGTCATCCACTTTGCTATGTGTTTTGTGTTGAACATGCGTTGAAGTCTAGGTTTTAGCGGAAAGTAACGCACCACCTAGTTTGCAACCAACTTCCCCTTTGCTTTCTTTGGGTCTTTATATCTACTCTCTCCGCAGACTGGACAATTATCCCTCTTTTTGTTATCCTCTGATCCCCAATATAAAAAACAATCGTTTATACAAGCATGAACCGATTCGTATCCTAACCCAATCTTTCTGTATGTCTTCTTGATTTCATAGTATGAGGATGGGAAATTAAAACCTTGACTACGGGTACAAAACTTCTGGAGACAAGCTAGAATCTGGTTAAACCCGACATCGTTAATTTTATGTAAAACCTTGATGTGTGCAATCTCTGTTGTAAATTCCAATGTAATCAAATTGTTAAGCGTGTGAAACTTTTGGGTGGACCTACTAAGTAACTCTTCAAACTCGTTATTAGGACCCGTTGTTTGATCAGGTGGATTTTGAGTCGGTGGAGTTTCGACATTAGTTACAGAAATATCTTCTAAGAACGTATTCATGTCAAGGTGTTCAGGTGAATGTGATACTGGTGTAGGAAGCGGAAGAATCGGTTCACCGTGATATTTCCAAGTGGTATAATATTCGTCCCACCCGTGTTCGGATAAGTGTACCTCAAGAGTGTGGAGGTCAACCAATCTCTCACAGTTACAACAACGTTTACATGGGCAACGGATCATTTGTGTGATGGGGTGCACAAATGTCTTACAATGCTAGATGAATCGAAAAAGACCATATAAAAAGTCATCGGAATTACGATTGGATATAGTTGTCCAACTCTTATCAATTGTCATAACTGCGTTGCTAATAAACATTATTCAAATAAATGATTTAATTAAACACCTTAAAACAAATAATCAGGATTGTTTTTTCACTTACTAGTGCACTATGGAGGGCAATCCTAACCCACTCTTTGAATGTTTCGTCTCATATATGAATGTGTATAACTGATTTACTATTCGAGAAAATTTCGACAGCATTTCCCCTCTACTCCCCAAATATGTGTTTAAAGACATATTCGTAGGAGTAAAGGAGAAACGCTGTCGAAATCATCTCAAATAGTAAACCAGTTATACGCATTCATATCCTAAATGAGACAAAACATTCAAAAAGCAGCCCCAAAACTGGGGACTTTCCGAAATTAATTTCTAATCAATTAATTTCGGACGGGTTTTCTAAGGTTGATTAATTTCGGACGGGGCTTTTCCAAAATTAATCGACTAGAATCCTAAAACAATCCTAAAGGGTGCAATTCAATATACATTTAAATCAAACTAATAACTAAAACATATAAAAAATCATTAGAAAATTTATAACACTTACCTTCGATGTTGTTGCTGCCTAATTGTCGTGTCGCCGCCTAATTTTCTTGTTGTCGGCTCGCTGCCGCCGACTGCCACCACCAGAAACCGTCACCGCTGCCATAAATAAAAAAGTTAGTTAAAAATAACTAATTGATTATTATCATATCATTAACTTTAACAATTAAATCAAAAAAATCAAACCTTTATTAAACTATAAGAATCATCATATAGATGGTTGAAAGAAAAAGAATTAAACTTTTAGAGATGGGAGATGAAGATGACGGTGAATAGTGGTGGTGGTGGCTGTCGAAATTGGTGGTGGTGGTAGAATGTGATGGTGGTTGAATTTGATGAATTTGATGAATTTGATGAAAATTGGTGATGGGTAATGGAGATGGGTGATGAAAATGGTGGTGTGGGTGATTGGAATAGGGTGGTAATGGCCGGCATGTGGTGGTAATGGACGAATTTGGTGATGGTTTTGGTAAAGTTAATTTTGGATGAAGATGAATAAGATGAGATGAAGGCCATCTGTTTGTTTTGTAGATAAAATTTAGGGTCGAAATTTTCGACCCTAAATTACTTAAAGATTTAGGGTCGAAATTTTTGACCCTAAATTTCGACCCTAAATATTAACCTCGAATTTTTTATTTTTGGTATGAAATTTTAAAATTTTCGTGAAATTTTTTGAAAATTAAACTCTTGGTGCCAAATTTAGGGTCGAAATTTCGACCCCAAATTTCGAAACTAGAATAATTTTAATTTTAAAATGTTTTAAAAAATTAATAAATAGAGTTTATAAATTACTAAATTATTTATATAAAATATTAACAAATTATTTCATTTATATAAAATATTAATAAGTATCACTAATATATTTTATTTATGTAAATTTATTTTCTAAATTACAATAATTACGTTTTAAAATAGTTATTTTATAAATTAGTAAATTATTTTATTTATAAATTCGTAATAGAATATTAAAAAATTAGTAATAGATTTGAGTCAATGATACGAGTCAATAGGGTATCGTATTACATGATATGAGTCAATAGGGTATCGTATTATATGATACGAGTCAATAGGGTATCGTATTACATGATACGAGTCAATAGGATATCGTATTACATGATACGAGTCAATGTGGTATCGTATTACATGATATGAGTCAATAGGGTATCGTATTACATGATATGAGTCAATAGGGTATCGTATTACATGATATGAGTCAATAGGGTATCGTATTACATGATACGAGTCAATGTGGTATCGTATTATATGATATGAGTCAATAGGGTATCGTATTACATGATACGAGTCAATAGGGTATCATATTACATGATATGAGTCAATAGGGTATCGTGTTACATGATATGAGTCAATAGGGTGTCGTATTACATGATATGAGTCAATAGGGTATCGTATTACATGATAGGAGTCAATAGGGTATCGTATTACATGATACGAGTCAATAGGGTATTGTATTACATGATACGAGTCAATAGGGTATCGTATTACATGATACGAGTCAATAGGGGATCGTATTACATGATACGAGTCAATAGGGTATTGTATTACATGATACGAGTCAATAGGGTATCGTATTACATGATACGAGTCAATGTGGTATTGTATTACATGATATGAGTCAATAGGGTATCGTATTACATGATATGAGTCAATGGTATCGTATTACATGATATGAGTCAATAGGGTATCGTATTACATGATACGAGTCAATGTGGTTACGTATTACATGATATGAGTCAATAGGTTATCGTATTACATGATACGAGTCAATAGGGTATCGTATTACATGATATGAGTCAATAGGGTATCGTATTACATGATATGAGTCAATAGGGTATCATATTACATGATATGAGTCAATAGGGTATCGTATTACATGATAGGAGTCAATAGGGTATCGTATTACATGATACGAGTCAATAGGGTATCGTATTACATGATACGAGTCAATAGGGTATCGTATTACATGATAGGAGTCAATAGGGCATCGTATTACATGATACGAGTCAATAGGGTATCGTATTACATGATACGAGTCAATAGGGTATCGTATTACATGATACGAGTCAATAGGGTATCGTGTTACATGATACGAGTCAATGTGGTATCGTATTACATGATATGAGTCAATAGGGTATCGTATTACATGATATGAGTCAATAGGGTATCGTATTACATGATATGAGTCAATAGGGTATCGTATTACATGATATGAGTCAATAGGGTATCGTATTACATGATACGAGTCAATAGGGTATCGTATTACATGATACGAGTCAATAGGGTATCGTATTACATGATATGAGTCAATAGGGTATCGTATTACATGATATGAGTCAATAGGGTATCATATTAACATATAAAAATATAATGTTTTAAAATGATTTTTATTTATTAGAAATGTATTTTATATTACATAAATAAATTAAATTAAGACTACGTTTTTAGGGTCAAAATTTTCGACCCTAAAATCATGGACCCCACCACCTTTTTGACTAGCCATTTTAGGTTGAAAAGTTGTGGCCCCCACCATGTATTTAGGGTCGAAATTTTCGACCCTAAATATACACCGACCCTAAATACCAATTTTGTTGTAGTTTATATATATAATACATTTATTAATAAATTAACTCTTTACATATTATGTGTAATCCCGTAAGCTCGAGTTCGATCCTAACACACGAGTATTAAAATTTAAGTCCATAAACTTACACCTCTAATTAACTTGCAAGTCAACCCAGTAGCTCGAGAGAACTGATTGTTTGTTACTACCTTACCGAAATTGTGTGTCGGAGTTTATAAAAGAAGATTATGATCTTATTCTTGTATGGAGACGCAATATTTTTATACAGCCAAAAGTTCAATAAAGTCTCAATGGACTCATCAACACCATCCAATCTACTTTCATCCTACGGTTTAAGATTAATTTTCTTTAACAAAAAACTCTCTCATCTCTCTTTAACTCGTAACACAAAAAACACAACACTATCAACCACCACTGCCTATTACCGCCGCCCACCACCGCCACCAACCACCACCACTTACTACCACCAGCAACCACGACGAGATCCACGCTATCCCGATCAAATCCACACCACCGAACCCTAATTTTTTGCGCTAAGTTTCATTATTGATGGATATACGAGACGAAATGGATCTCGATGATTGTAAGTTGTTTTGATTATGCTTATTTTATGTTTTCTTTTCATTTTGATTATGCTAAGACAACTTCATAACTAATTTAGGTAAAACACATGTTATGATTGTTGATGCACACCATATGTTTGATGAAATGACACAATGATAATCTTAACAAGTTCTAATTTATAAATGAGCTTTTTTTATTGAAGTTTGATCGAATTTTGTAGTTTATAAGCTGATTACAGAAGTGGGACTCATGATTACATAACTTGAACTATGACTCGTATATGAGTCGTTGTGACTCATATATGAGTCGCTATGACTCATATATGAGTCACTGTGACTCATATATGAGTCGTTGTGACTCATATATGAGTCG
The DNA here is from genome assembly GCA_025667525.1 of Glebionis coronaria. NCBI lineage: Eukaryota > Viridiplantae > Streptophyta > Magnoliopsida > Asterales > Asteraceae > Glebionis > Glebionis coronaria. The sequence goes on along the minus strand of CM046876.1, from coordinate 96,777,140 downwards.
CTGTGACTCATATATGAGTCGCTGTGACTCATATGTAAGTTCATATATGAGTCGCTGTGACTCATATATAAGTTCATAATTTTTAATCAAATTACATGTGTCGAGAATTACAAATTTGGGTAGTCTTTATAGAACCTAAGACAACAATTGCCTATATTTTACATCTCTAAGATATTAGGATTCTTGTAGTCACCAGCTACACAACTTGCAAGTAAATTTGAATTTATATATTATTGAGCAAAAGCTTCATATGTTTTCTGATTCAGGTTCTTGCTGTGAATGCAAAAAATTTAGTAGCCAAGTTACGTGCGTATCACCATACTGCACAAACTACCAAGAGCAGGATATCAAAGAGTATAAACAACAACCTTCATGTATGAGTCACCCTGACTCATGTATGAATCACACTGACTCATGTATGAGTCAGACTGACTCATGTATGAGTCACACTAACTCATGTATGAGTCATGTGTTAAAAAAGGTAGGTAGTTTCTAAAACTTCCAAGCATGTCCCAATGTCCATATTGGCTTTTGTTGTCACTGATACAAAAGAAGTAGCCGAGATAACATCAACCGAAAAACCAGCCGCGGAGAAAGAAGTAACCGAGAAAGCAGCTGCAAAGAAACCATCTGCCAAGAAGAAACAAGCAGAGCCTGTAGAAGAAAAGTGTTATATTGTAATAGAACTAATAGTAGTACTTAATTCTGTTGATAGTTTTTTAGTGTTTGAGAATGATACTTATGATTTTAAGTAGTATGTTTTAAAAATCATAGTAGTATGTTTTCGGGTGTCTGAGAATCATAAGTGCCTTTGACTCATACTTGAGTCATGTGACTCATACATGAGTCAGGTGACTCATACATGAGTCATGTGACTCCTACATGAGTCAGTATGACTCATACATGAGTCATAATGACAGAATATGTATTATAATGACTTAGAATATGTAATAACTGTAAAAAAACACTTTTACGTATTAAGTGTAGAAATGAAAACAATCAAATTTACAAGTGTTTATAAACACTTGCAAAATTATATAACTCATGCATGAGTCATAATGACTCAGAATATGTTTTAACTGTTAAAAACACTTTTACATATTTATAAGACTGTTAAGTGTAGAATGACAACAACCAAATGTACAAGTGTTTATAAACACTTGCAAATTTATATGACTAATGCATGAGTCAGGCGACTCCTGCATGATTCAGGTGACTCATGCATGAGTCAGGCGACTCATGATATTCAATGCATAGTATTCAAATCACATATTCAAGACATGTTTTCAACACTTCAATAAAAGAAATCATGAATTTAAATCAAATATTCAAGACATGTTTTCACTTATATATATAAAAGAAAAACAGAAAATTAAATCAGATATTAAACATATGTTTTCAACACTTGAAGTAGTTGTTGTATTTGATTCTCCTACTTTTCTGCATCTTTACTCAACCAAAACAAGCACTCGTCTATGTGGAAGTTAGCCTCATTTGTTAGTCTCTGAATTGTTTCGTTCTTCTCTCCGTATCTGCTTGTGTTTCTTCTTAATGAAAGCGGTATCAAATCCCGGCATTGACAACTACATTTTCATTAACATCAGCATCAGCAATTACATCTTCATTAACATCGCCATCAATCTGACTCATATATGAGTCACAGTGACTTACACATGAGTCACTCTGACTCATATATGAGTCACCATGATTTTGTTACAAATGAAGCTATATTATTACCCGCATTACAAAAAAGACTTACATATGTATAGTTTCATATATGAGTCATCGTGACTCATATATGAGTCACATCGACTCATATACGAGTCATAATCCATGTTCAGTAATTATAAGTCTTACTTTTGTAATCAGTTTATCATCTACAAAAATCGGCCATACTTCAATAAAAATGTTCATTCATAAATTAGAACTTGTTAAATCACATGTGACTTTCATTGTGTCATTTCATAAACACATGGTGTGCATAATATATCATAACATATGATTTACCTATATTATTACCTGGAAATGGTGGATATGTTGTGAAAGTCGCCGGAGAAGTGTATTTGTTGTGGAAGTCACCGGAAAATAGTGACTTCTTATAGAGGCTGTCGGAAAAAGGTGATTTGTTGTTAACGTCGTCGGAATAGGGTGGGTTGGTGTGGAGTTCGCCGGAAAAGACAGGGGTTGTTGTGGTGGTCTCGGAAGAAGGTGGGCTTCTTGTGGTGGTTGGAGGAAGAATGTGGGGTTGTTGTGATGGTCGTCGGAAAAAAGGTTGTTGGGGTTGTTGTGGTGGTCGCCGGTGAGGTTTTTTAGGATCCCGATCTTTTTTTTTTTGTGAAAAATAAGAGATCTTATGTGGGAAGTTTGTTTAATCTAAACCGTTAGATCATTATGAGATGGATGCTTTATATTGGTCCAGAGATGTAAGGATCTCTTCCCTTTTTATACATACTTATCAAAGTTGTTACTATATCCATTACAGAATATGAAAGGGAAACAAGAATAAATAAATATATTATCTTATTTTTGCATCTACAGCTTGCATATATATTATATTGATTGTGATTAAATATAAAACTCGGTTTTCAGCAAGAAATTAATAAACAAGCAATCGAAGAGAAACAAGAATATTATACATCATTGACATGTATTATAAGCATACAGCATAATGCGTATATGTAACTTGCAATTACATGGTGATTAAAAATTAGAATGATTATGTGATGCTACTCGGGCTTGTAATCAGGACTTACAATGTCTAAGATTAATGGGAAAAGTATACAAAGTTCTGAAGTAGTGAACAAGAACCTAGCTAGTTTCATATTCGGCATTAGCGCTTAGAAACCTCGGTTCTAGTCTTTAGCCTGTTTTGGCCATAAACATTATCGGGTCGACTTAATTCTTAGTCTTGGAGTTTTCCCTGTTTGCTTCGTTTATACTACGCATTGGATCAGAAGTCAGAACCTTAGTTTTAAAACAAATAATTAACCCATATGTATCTGGAATATCATGAATACTTCCACAAAGGAAAATGATCTTAACTTTTCTTGAGATCTTAATTCTAACAAAGCATATCAAACAAACAAGTATCCTATATGTAGAATACTTGCCCCTTTCGACAAGTCACAACTAACATTGAGTTAAACGTAGCTTCTTGCAAAAATGACAATTCAAATTCTGATGGTGTATCACAAAATATTACATTAGTAGTTTCTTTCATCTGTCTCATAAACATTTTGATTCAACAAGTTGTTTCACATTCATTGGAACTGCATACTTTTTTGTTCCATTGTGTAACAGGTCTGCAAATATGCTTGCAACCACTTCTGTAGTATGTATAAGATCCCAAAAAACATGGTTTTTCCTGTTCACACAATAAGTCGATGTTGGAACACATGGCACGTCCGCGTTTAGCTTCCCAAGTCCGCAACAAGCTTCTTTTATAGCCGCCAACCCTACAAGGAAACTTACATCATAAGCTCAAACAATCATGCTTTGCAAAATTATATTAAAACAATGGTTAGTTTGTAACCAAAACGTAGTAATTGGACATTAGAATAGAGAATACCGTATCTTTTAGGATTCTGAAAGAGATTGGTCATAGCACCGTACATATCAAAATATACATAGTTCATGTCTTTTGATTCTGATTTCAAGTCTCGTAGCATCATCTTAAGACCGTCGTTATACCTAGCCGACCAAAAATCTACTTCAGCATTGCATTCACCATCTTTAATCAGCTTTCTTTGAAACGGATAACAACCTAACGGCCCAACTCCTGCCACCACCATTTTTCGTGCACCTAATCCATACAACATCTATATACAATTCACAAAATCACAGAAATCATTCAACACAGTTCAACTAATGTACCTTAATCACTTGAAAAAATTGTGAATTACCTTGAGCAACCCTTTAAAGGTGGAAATTATGAGATCAACATATTGTTGCTGCGTGTACTGTTTAGGGATTGTAGAACCGTTAATAAAATATGCCAACATATCGTTGGTTCCAAAAGCGAATAGGAATATTGATTTTGATAGGTGCTTTTGAGCACTCGATTGTCCAAGTTGTTGAATTAATTTTTCACGGACCAAAGAGAAGTAGTTTATTTGTTGTGCTAATGGAATGACTTGTATCTACAACAACAAATATAAAAAAATTTGTTAGTTAATCAGTCATTTTACAAAGATTCTTCGCTCAGTTGAGTTTTGTTCTTAAATATTTCAGATTCCTGAATACTTACATAAGTTATACCGGTTTCATTAAGTATGCCAGAGCCACCGGATGCAAAACTTACTCCGGTGATTGGTGGTGTTGCATCACGATTCAACGATAGATATGGCGGAGATGTTGGTAATCCTATATTTTTTGCTGCCCAAACACAGTAACAAATGGTAAATAAAATACATATTGAGAACCCATAAAACTCATAATTCTTGTCAAAATTTTTTAGTACTAAAACGTAGTTCAGGTTTAAAACCTATAAATAATAACAATCAAATAAGTAACAATTTAATAGGTGAAATAACATCATTAAATGGAGGAAATTTGAACTCTGGTAAAGTTAGCCGTATGATATCTTTTCAGTAGTTATGTATTTGGCTTATGGTAGTTGTCTAGTTATTCTACATTCATGATTCACCTTATAAACAAGCTCTAACATCTTCTTCTTATATTGCATTTAAATGATCCACATTATATCAGACGGACCAAAAAGTCATACTACAAAAGTTCAAAATCTTCTCTAACTCGTCAAGTTTGAGTACAAATGGTGAGGGTGCTGGAATGAGGATTAAGGGTTCAGTTTTTTAACACGACACAAATGACGAATACACAGCGAATGGGTTCGGATAAATAACACACATAGCAAGGTTCACTTGCGCAACCCATTTCAAAAACAGATAAATAGGCTCGGGTTAGGTAGGGGTCAGACGAGTTAACTTGTGAACCCGTTTAGTATACAAGCATTTAAAAACTAGCTAAAATCTGGATATGTATTGCGGTTCAGATTCGAATGGGGTGTCAAGCAAGGATTTGAGTTATAATTTTAACATGCATTCAAGGAAATATATGTGTAGCCTTCTATATGCTACTTTCGTTTTGGGACTTAAACTTAGAACTTTGTGAGAAGTTTTCTAAGGAGAGTCTCCGGGTTTTTCCTAAGGTAGGGTAGGATCTGTCTACTTACTAGTATAATAACTTCTCATACCTCAGTTGGGAGACATTAGGTATGCTGTTGTTGTTGTTGTCTTGTTGACATGTCCTATATACGTTCACTTGAGAGTTTAAGTGGTGTGTAGGTCCTAGCAGTCAAGGTTTGAGTTTTTTCACACGATTATATTAACAAACAACACAGATTTGAGTCACACTCATACACCAACCCATCAACTCAAACATATTAATACAAACACAACCAAATTACGCCTTATATCAGGCAGTAAATTTATAAAAAAAAAATAGAAAATCCTATAGTTCTAGAAGGACAAAAGCTAAGAAAGCAAACCAGTCTACACAGACGACAGCATTTATGAACTTCAGTCTAGTTTTCGAAGTTTCTCCTTATAATGTATACACTACAAACTCTCAAATCGAAATTAAACTTTTTAAGTTTAACATTAGGTTATTTACTACTTTTAGTTATAAAACCGAAAGCAAAAAAGTTTGAATGACTTCTTGTAGCAGATAAAACCGAAACAACGTACCAAAAAAGTCAGCAAAGTTCATGCCATTAGAGAATCTCCCAGTCGGTTCCCTATCAGGATAATCGATACCATTATGAGGAAAGTTTGCTTTCGCAAGTGAAAGCGGCAAGTAATTATTGTTTCCAACGTCGACCATCGAGGCCCCTAGCACGTAAACCGCAGGTACACCTGCATGAGCATGACTTACTTTCAACAAAGAAAACACCAAAACACACAACAACAGTGTCGTCCCATTAACGTTTCTGCAAGTGGCAATATCCATGGTGTGTTTATGTCTGTATGTTGGTTGGAAATGATGGTGGTTATATAGGTGTAAATATTCACCGCTGATGGGTCTGCAATATATTTACTGCATTAAATTCCATTTTAAATGAATTTTAGATGATTACATTTATCGATATGTTTTGTTGTTACTGATATTAAATGAAAACTTATAAAAAGTTCTTTGCCCAAAAACTTATACAAAGAGGTTGGCGGTAGTTTTTGTTGCGGCTGGATATAAAACTTTTACAATATTAATAATTTGTTGATAAGTTTTGTTGCGGCTGGATGTCAAATTTATACAAATGTAGCAAGTTAAAATTTTGTCCTAATAGCTATAAATTAACGAGAAGCAAAGTCTATTTTTCGTTCACCAAGAATTGATTATTTGTACGACTCCACGTTTAGAGTATTATCTAACACATAGATTATAGCACTAAAATGCTATGGCATCACAAAATATGGGGTAGCAATGAGTTATAAAAAGTGATACCATAATCTTTTTTTTAACTCATAAATAAAATATATACTTAAATAAAAACGCATTTTATTCATAACAACAAAACATTACACGAAATAAAAAGAACTTTATAAAAAAACATTACACGAAATTATTAAAAACATTACACGCAAATTAAAAACTAACTAGGCAGCAAGGAGGTGCCACGTCATGGTACAAGAAACAATGAAATATTATTGAAATAAAATTGACGTAATAAAAATTAATACATTAAATCATAAAGAATAAGATTTTTTAAACAAAGGTCCCAGATTTTTATATGCGGAAATCTATAATTTAATTATGGTTTTTTAACTTATAATTACAAAGAATACATGATAAACTTCTGACAGTTTTTAGATAAACCAAAGTTTAAGTACACACGGAAATCTCCAAGCTGCGATAATATCATGCGGGCTCCCATCCAAGCAAAGCTAAGTATTAATACCTGAGATTAAACATGTAAAATCGTCAACATAAAGTTGAGTGATATTCATAGGTTTAGCAGTAAAAATGTGGAACACAAGCATTCATTTGAGAAAATGGTTATGATCATTAACCATAGTCCGAAACCAATATTATTGCTGTTTAGTTCATGAACCGAAGCTTAACTCAAAGTAAGTTCCTCTAGGGAGTATTCAGCCTAAATACTCAAGTATAAACAAATGTAAGTGCGTCAAGGTAATCGGGACGGGGATTGTCAATCCCGATGGATCCACCCACAATATTGGCGCTCAGCGCAAAGCATACAGGACAATTAACGGTTCATGATCAAGAGAGGAAACTTAAGGCGATTAACTATAAGCAATAATATCAATGAAAACTGTTGGAAAGCATATAAGTCTGAATAGCATACAAGTTCTGGATAGCATACAGTTTTTAAATGGATGTGTTACACCATGTAAAATCTCACCCCGCGTTTAGAAACAATGTACAAGTAGTAAAAGGGGCTATGAACTCACCTTAGCTACGAGGTGAATCAATATGGAACTTGAGGGCTGAGTAGTAACAACAAGAAATCAAGAAACTTTAAGTCATCCAAGACCTACGATAACGGGGCGCGAAAACTTATAAGATACAAAAATAACGTTTAGAAAACGCTTTGGTTACTATTAGTACATGAACCATCTTATAACTCGCAAGGCATTGCAACCTATTGACTCGAATAAATTTTAACTTAAAAACACTACTTACCCACTTTATGATCATTTTTATAAACATCAACAATGCTCATCAAACCCATAAGTAGCAAACACTTGTACACTTTGAGTCGAAAATTAACGTTAACAAATTGGCTACACTAAATTTTCAGAAACATGCTGTAAAGATTGTATCATATCTAGAGTTCTGTAATAGCTATAAAATCAAACTTTATGACCCTGGAAAGATAAAATTATTACCTTTTTAAATATTTAAGAAACACTATCAAAGATATTACCAATCAACGGGAAATGCAGTTTTAGTGCAGACTACTCAGATTTGACTTTTTCGACAAAAAATTGCATAAAACCATTTTGACCATCATTTACATTCCGTAAAAGATTTTAACTTGAAACCAATTGGAAATGTTCACATTTGACCTATCTTACTGTAATAAGTCATAAAAATACCCACTTTGTCTTTTTATGCTTTGACCCCAAACATAAATTTGGCGCACATGTCGGTATTGACTAGTTTTGATAAAAAAACCATATTTTACTCATCCGAAAACTTCCAAAAACCACCCAACTCATAAATTGTACTACACAACCAAGGCTATCCAAAAATCAAGAAATTTGCAGGTCTTATTTGCAGAAAAATTTCGTGAATGGCTTTAACAATCTGCTATCATTCTTAACCTCATTTTGACACTAAAATTTACTTCTAACATCACCTAGACACTTGCACACCCTAAGCAATGCCTCTACAAGTACACAAGACATATCATGATCATAATAACACCTTGACATCAGTAGCATATGGTCTAAATACAAAAACTCCAATTTCATAATCAAGGTATTTAATTAAATAAAAATCAAAGCAATACAATAGTGGCAAGAGTACCTTAGTACAAGTGTGACGGATATGAGAACCGGGATGTAGATGGCAATGGGAAATACTCCAAGGGCTACCCGCGACCTACAAGAGTGATCACGACCCTTAAGTATGCGTTTTATAAAAATATAAGGCAATTGTATTAAAATATTTTGTAAAAATGTAGTATGTATATAACTTGCACAACCAACCGATTTTAAGTGTGTTCATGACCTTCATGACACATAACCTGTATAAAAATGCATAACATAATAGCCTAAGGTCTCAAATCAAGTAACCCAAGTGATTTGCACCTTAAAACGCCAACAATTTATTTAACCGTAGGCGTAAAGTCGCATTTGTTTGGTATATCTGTTTTGTAAAGGGCGTAGCTCCCAATCCATAAGTCCAACAACTATGGGATTTTAACCACTTGAACGGGTCTCTCATGAGGTTTCCAGAATGTCCAACCATTCGATCTAAGAGTTTACGGAAGTTTTTAAAAGTTCAAAACACTAACAGCCACCCCGTAAGCACTTAATGGTCAAACTGCACTAGTCAAAGTTGGGACAAAATAACCCGTTAACCTATAAGGTTTAAGGGCCCGAGACTTCCACCATTGGAAAGCCTCAAGACTCTAATTTCGGCCCATACCAACCACGAGTAAATAGCTACTACCAATTAACCAGAAAATTATGTTCTTTGAAGGTTACAAAATCAGAATTTAGGTTTTCAAACTCGGGTTTACCGTTTTAGCCATAAAAACCATTTGGTGATAGCTATCGATGCGAGGTCAGCGGCGTTTGTTAGATTATAATGTATACTAACCCAAATTGTCTTAAAAGGTCAATTATATGGCCCATGACCTGTAGCAAATAGCTATACAAATCTATTGAGTCAGATTGGGTTCACAACCATAAATCGACCATAACTCACTCATCCGGAGGAGTTGATCGCCCATCCAACTCGTTACTAACATCTAAAAGGGTCAATGAATCCATCTAAGTTATAAAATCACAGCCTACAGTGGGAAACTATGTGAGTTTTGGACCGGCTAACCTGCTGTCCGAATTTAGGCACTAATTTAGCTCATCATAACAACTAAAATTCTACTCAAATCTACCAAAATCATCATAACATGATCATTACTAAATCAAGGCTTACTCAAAATACTAAATGCATGGTACAATTCAATTTGACTAATAGCCAAGATTACAACTAGGGTTCTAAACACATAATTAACAATGCCTAAACCCTAAAAACACAATACAAAACTATTAGAATGATCAAATTCCAAATATCTCCAATTCTTATGATTCTTGATTTCTACAAAATCAATTGCATGTGGGATTTTAAGGGTGGGTTTTGATGAGAATTAATGTAGGAATGAATTTTGGTTGTTTAAGTGATGATTTTTGGAAAAAAAATTGAATGAAGATGATGGTGGTGGTGTTGGTTTCGTCGGAGCCAAAGAGAACTTTTGATGTAGTAACTGTGGTTTTTTTATACGTATAATTGGTTAAGGGGATGTTTGTTTATTAGTTTTGCTAGAGACAAATATAAAAAGGGTGTTTGACAACAGATTTTGTAGTAGCTAGTTAAAAAGATAAAGGGGTGTTTGGTTTGTATCGACAGGAAGAAATTAAAAGAAAAGATGGGATGGGGCTTTTTGGCCCATTACCCAAATTCCGTAGCAAAAATCTTAGCCCAACTAAATTTTAGTCCTAGCCCGACACGACTCTTAAAAAGCTAATCATTCCGACTCGGTGCAAGTTATAATACGAAAACAAAATATTTATCGAAACATGTATTTTGACTTCATAAAGTCGAAATATTTAGCCATCGGTTCTCGTTCCGTCGATTCGGGTAAACTTTTTATAAAACGCGCGCGGATGCTTTTAAATAAAAAAAATTTATATAAACAAATACGGAAAAATAAAATAATATTTTTATAATTCCGAATAAAGTATTATCAGTGCTAAGAAAAATACTTAATTTATAATTTATTTAAATTTATCAAGATCTCAGGATTTTCGTATGAAGAATACAAGAAAACGTAACATGTTGGAAAATTCAAGAAACATGAATAAAATAATAAAATAATACCGGGGAAATACGAGTTCTCACATTCGACCCCCCTAAAGGAACTCTGGTCCCCCAGAGTTCAACTGGAGACGGAAAAAGATGCGAACAAATGGGGATACCTAGTTTAGAACCGATTCTTCGCTTTCCCAGGTGATTTCTTCACCACAGCGAACCTTAACAATTAGAATCGAACTACGCTTCAGTTCCTTAACTTCTTTTCGAAATTATCTCAAACTCGGATTGAAATAATAACCATTCAGTATGAAGAAATATAAAAAGTTAGAATGAACAGGGGAATTGCTTAAATGGAGAAGTTGCGCTAAAACGAGTTAAGATTGATAATCGACACGGAATCGTAATTCGCGCAAACTGTAAAGCATGGCAATCTTAGAACGTAATAATCTACTTACTAGGGAAATAGAGGGGAAATATGAATTTCATAAAGACATTTAAAATACGAGTTACCACAATTATCCGTCTTGGATTTGGTATTAATTTAAAATTCGGCTTAGGTACTTTCTTGATTAAAAGAAAATTTTACAAAGTTTGGTGATTTGTAATCAAATATATATATATATATATATATATATATATATATATATATATATATATATATATATATATATATATATATATATATATATATATATATATATATATATATATATATATATATATATATATATATATATATATATATATATATATATATAGTGAGTAAACAGTCGCTAAGTCCTCTCTTCTCTCTTTTTTTTGGATCAGAATTTCAAAACAAAGAGTAAAACAGTTCAAAATAATTATTAAAACTTGGGTTCATTGTCACGATTGGAGAAAATCAAATTTCCAAATTATTTGGAGTCATTGATAGAAATATAAATTAAACCGATAATTTCATTAACGTGAGTGTAAAGTATGATATATCAAATAGTTTAAAAGATAAAACATGCCATATTTTTAAACACTAGTTATAAATCTACCAAAGAGGATGTATAGATCCGACATTAAACTTGAAACGGGTATTTTGGTAGTTTAACCACTTGATAAAATGTGTAAACGTTCTTAAGAATTTATAATAATTTTAGAAATCCAAGAAAGTGTTTAATGCATCGAATAGTAAACATGTGACATGTTCGGATTTTCAAAAGGTGACAAAATAGTAAACGAGTATGAAACGAATAATAATCAACAATGTATGCAAGCAATAACACGAGTGAATAAAACGAAACTTGTACCAAATTCTTAACGAACATGATAGAATAGATGCATCGATGATAAGGACAATGAGAAACAAAGGATCTAGCAAGGGATTAAATCACAAGAGCGGTTGGTGTCACCAACAACGGTTTATTACGTTCTCGGTGGTCGATACACGATCAAAAGAGAAGAGCCACACAACAATTTTTGAATCAAAGAAAATTCTTAAGAAGTCACTTGAGGGTAATTCTAGCAAAATGAACAACATTAGCAATGAGAGAGCGAAGTCAACACATGGTTCACACGAACGAATTTCGAGATGATAGAGTCTAACACACATCATGACAAATACACGAAATCATCGTTCACTTCCAGTCATAAATCACTATTCGTGTTCGGAGATGTTTCGAATGTCTACCAAAATATATAGAGAAGGTTGGTCGATGTAGAAGCATAACAACGTTGTAACTTTCAAGTCTGGTATCAATGGTAAGAAAATTAGACGAGTGGTAACGAGAATTATATCACAGGGGAAGATGAGGTAACAAGTAGAACAAAGATCGTTGAGTAAAGAAATATGTGCTTGTAGGCATGTAATTCGTTCAAGAAGAGATAAAGAAACATATGCATATATCATGAACGGGTGCTACTCGCAAAATATATAAAAAAATTCAAAACTTCGTTTTATCTAGCTTTTTAAGAAACATAAGTAAAAAGTTGGTTCTTAGAATTTTTTTAGGTGACTACTATTCGACCTCGCATGGCTGGTGATCAAGCCATGCATAATTTAGGACTAGCAATGCGATGCACAGTTTCGTCAAACCAGTATTACATGTCATGTATTTAATATATATATATATATATATATATATATATATATATATATATATATATATATATATATATATATATATATATATATATATATATATATATATATATATATATATATATATATATATATATATATATATATATATATATATATATATATATATATATATATATATATATATATATATATATATATATATATATATATATATATATATATGATACCAAAAATAGAAATCGGAATAATTTATGAAACTTTTCGCAAGTAAGTAATTCACTTGATATTTAAATCAACACCTTTAATGTTACATGAATTCTTTTATAAGATCAAGGTAAAATAATTTGTGAAAATACCTCGTAAAACAATATTACTTAACGTTATAAAGTAACATTCAAGTATTTTAAAAAGTCAAAGTAGAACGATTTGTAAAATGATTTGCAAACAATACGAGTTTGAGTTTATATGATGACATTATGATATCTTATAAAATAGCGAGTATTAACACGAGAGTAACAAAGAGTAATTGATAAGAAAATCTGCAAAATGGTTACAAGATGATAAGGTTTCAAAAGGTTTAATCGGTATCGTCAGGAGACACGTGTCAAAAATGATAACGAAAGATATGAAAATGAGAACTTCAAATCTTGACCCAAATCAATGGTGCGATAAGAAGAAAAGAAAGATAAAATGAAATGACAATGAGTCATGTATAAAAGAAAGTATAAAAAATCCATATGCGTGCACATAGTAAAATATACGGCATAAATATGCTTTTAAGAAAGGAGAATATAAGTTTTCGAATAATACAACTAACCCGAGAAGTTATATATTTGGAAAGTTTCTATATAAGGAAAGTTTTCGATCAAAAGTTTAGGAATTTAACAGGTTAATAGTGACGCGTAAAAATGCACAACATTTTCAACAAAACTCATTCATTAAATGTGTTATCCAAACACTCCATATCAAAGTTCACGATATATATATGTATAACTCGTACCCAAAGTTACTATTTTAAATGTCTTCAAACGTAACTAATGTTTGTTAGTTGTAAAATATCATTTGTTAAAGTTTTACAAGCTCAAACGAACTCAAAAACGCCTAAAAACCATATTTTAAAATTCTATTAGCTTTGACTTTTTTTTAGTCAAGTTAGACTTTTAGGTCTAACCCGATCAATTAACCCGTTTATACTAGTTTTCTTACTTGGTTACCTACGCGGTAAAGGTAAAACAGCGTTTTAAACAACTTTTTTAGTTTTACTCGAGACTTGAAACGGATCATAAATAGGCGAAAACGCCTTCGCATCAGATCTATCAACAAAATGATATTTTTAGAAAACGCAGATTTTATTAGATAAAAAACCCATAAATATTCAGTTTCGACACTAGTTTCTTCGCTGTAGACGTAAAACGACATTTCAGACAACTTTCGTGTTTCGGCCGAAGGCCGAAACGGACCAGAAATGACGATTCTACCCCCTGCAGTTCTTCATCAGCGATAATTTCCACATACGCAGAAAATAAGTTCTTAAATTTTACAAATTTCAAATGAGCGTAACTTGCTCGTTCTTAAGAGTTACGGGTCGAAATTTTATGTCTAAACGAATGTCTCAACAAGTATAAACATATTTTTAAGTCTGAACTTTATAAAAATATTTTCTCGACACCGTTAACTTACCTGTAGATTTTCTGCAGAAAGTATATTTTTCGACACCTTGAAATTTAATCAAACTGCATAACGACCCGGAATTTATGTACACACGTGACTTGTGAATCCATAAAGACGAAAGAGAATAGATTATATAATTAAGCATATAAAGAAAAACATAGTATAAATTTGGTTTATGAATACCAACCATAATCTAAGAAATCAAAACGGCGCATGACATCCGTGTCTTCGATTGCAAGATGCAAGGTAGGAAGGTCTCTTGGCGGCGCGATTTTCCAAAAACACAAAGCATACCAAGAAAGAAATGGAACATTAAGGAGTCACACTCCCGGGCGAGGAGGTTAAATAAAAGGGAAGGATACAAGTTTATAGAAGTAAAATCGTATTCCAAACAAGCACCACGTTATATCATAGGATATGAATTACAAGATGACGATGGTGTTTCCAAGATACAAACGAACGTTGTAAATCGAAGTCGAAACGTAGAATGGTCAACGAAATAATATTTAATCGATATACGAGTGCCTTGTAAGATGGTGACGTAAAAGTCACTCAAGGTTACGAAAACTCACGATATTATTCAGCACGGATTTTAAAGAATGCTTTGAGATGTGCGACTCACACGATGTCCTTTAGTATTTTTCGAAGACACGTTGAGCTACACAATGGTCTACAGACTAATTTTCATGGCATCCAATCACAGATGGTCGAAAAACAATTTGGATATCTAAATAGATATCTTAAAGAGGTTTAACAGTGGAACTAACGCACAGGGTAGTAAAATGGAAGATCAGAATTTTCATTGAAAGCAACACTTCTTAATCCCGAAGAATGGTATTACAAGAATACGCACAACTTGTAACAGTGAGTCGAGAAAAGCAAGCGGTTCAAAACGAAGTATCATGCATAGATGAAATAGAAATAGTACTCACAAAAGTGAGTATTAAAAGTCGGCGGCATACGCGCCCGAATACAAGTATGTAATGCCATAACAATTTAAAATTATGGTAACAAGATCAATTCATAAGAATAAGAATTCAAGAAATACAGTAAGGGCAAATGTAATCACAGTAATATCCAATGATAATTCATTAAGCACAAAGGCTGTGAAAAGAGATAGTAATTATCTTCGTTACGGTAATGTAATATTTCAAAATGTAATCAGGAAATGAAATACTACAACAATAATTAAAAGTAAATAATAAGGATTAGAGAGTTACCCGCGCAGATATCAAACAGCAATGGCAGATTCTGTGTCTGACACTTAGAAACATGAAATATTTGAACTTTTCGGTTATAGACTAAGTTTTGAAAAATGACTTAGTTCCCTATAACCATCGCTCTGATACCAATCTGTGAGACCCACAAAATCATGTATGGAACAACTAGGCAGCAAGGGGGTGCCACGTCATGGTACAAGAAACAATGAAATATTATTGAAATAAAGTTGACGTAATAAAAAATTATACATTAAATCATAAAGAATCAGAGTTTTCAAACAAAGGTCCCAGATTTTTATATGCGGAAATCTATAATTTAATTATGTTTTTTTAACTTATAGTTACAAAGAATACATGATAAACTTCTGACAGTTTTTAGATAACCAAAGTTTAAGTACACACAGAAATCTCCAAGCTGCGATAATATCCTGCGGGCTCCCATCCAAGCAAAGCTAAGTATTAACACCTGAGATTAAACATGTAAAATCGTCAACATAAAGTTGAGTGATATTCATAGGTTTAGCAGTAAAGATGTGGAACACAAGCATTCATTTGTAAAACAAGTAAATATAGAAAATGGTTATGATCATTAACCATAGTTCGAAACCAATATTATTGTTGTTTAGTTCATGAACCTAAGCTTAACTCAAAGTAAGTTCCTCTAAGGAGTATTCAGCCTAAATACTCAAGTATAAACAAATGTAAGTGCGTCAAGGTAATCGGGACGGGGTTGTCAATCCCGATGGATCCACCCACAACGTTCGCGCTTAGCGCAAAGCATACGGGACAATTAACGGTTCATGATCAAGAGAGGAAACTTAAGGCTATTAACTATAAGCAATAATATCAATGAAAACTGTTGGAAAGCATACAAGTCTGAATAGCATACAAGTTCTGGATAGCATACAGTTTTTAAATGGATGTGTTCCACCATGTAAAATCTCACCCCGCGTTTAGAAATAATGTACAAGTAGTAAAAGGGGGTATGAACTCACCTTAGCTAGGAGGTGAATCAATATGGAACTTGAGGGTTGAGTAGTAACAACAAGATGTAAGAAATATTATATTATTATAATATATCTTGTAATATTCCATATTAAGTGACATGATAATCTTCTCTTAATGTTTGATTATTTGTTTCCCGTTATAAATAATTAGCATTGATGGACATGCTAATATAAAGTCACTATATAAACTAGTCCTCTCCCTGCCTAAAAAATACATACAGAAAAAATACACCGTAGAATTATTTTGGCTCTCCATCAAGCTCTCTACAATAAAGTGGGTTAAGGGAGAGAAACTAGTTTATGCTTTAAGGTGTTCTTGAAATCATGTCAACACCATCTATGGCTTCCGGTATGTTATCTCTATCATCTTTTCTATGTGGTTATTATCTTATTCTAAGATCTTGTGGCATAATGATTTAATGTGTTTATCATTGATGTTTAATAATGTTCTTACATGTGGTATCTAGAGCCATTTGAATAAGATAATAGTCCATAAATTTTGATCTTAACCCATCTGCTTATTGCAAACTAAACTTTGAAGGCCATAAAACATGATTTGTTTTTATCCGTATGTTGTTATGATTATGTATGTGTTTTTTTAACACTATTTGAAAGTAATAAACACTGGTTATGTATATTGTGATAGTGTAAATCAAACCTTAGCACACTGTTACATTACTACTGATGCGTACATAGTATGTTTTGGTTATCATGCGGCTGAATATAATATAATAAGATATCATGGTTCTATTACTATACAATTTTCCTTTACTTGTTTTCATATTATGAAAATGACGTCTAATTTTTCCGCATTAAAGAAAAGTATATTATGACCGCATGTTTCGTAAAACCTTGACTGATCTTGTTTTTTGTTTTTAAGAATCTTGGTTTACGTTTACTGCAAGTAATTTTGGTTGGCATGCATAAAATAATATTTGATGAAAGATACAAGTAAATAATAAGATTATATCATTGTCATATTGAAAATTGTTTATTCAACCTTATAAAATGTTATAAACAGATCCATTGTTTTTTTGGTTCAAACAAATTTGATGGTAGTTGACGTGTTTTAAATATAAAATGGAATGCTAAATTGAATTTGAATTGATGGTATTCGTAAATTTATACATGATACGTTTATATATTTTATCCTCAGTTGATGCTTTTTAAGGTGATCATTTATTTATTTTTTGATGATTTGATGTTACATAGTTACGTGTATTATTTGTAACATGTTAAAACTATTTTTTTTACGATTAAGCCATCTGTTTATTTATTATATGACATCAAATGAGATTAACTTGTTAATTAAGTGGTTAAGTTAATTTTAAATTTGTAGTCGTATAATCCATCTTTTAAAGAAAATTCATTATATGACATTAAGATAAATTAAATGGTTAGTCACCAAAGTGGCCAAGTTGATTTCTATTTTAGTCATACGAATTTATTTTGTGTAAAGAATGTTATTGTATGTTTTATTAGTTGGTAGAGATTATGAATTTTACCCAAAGGAAAAATTGTTCTTCTATAACTAATAAAATTAAAATTATGAAAATTGATACATTTTGTCATGTGTGTGTAGTTATCCAAAGATGCTTTATACATTTGACAAAGTATATTTTATTTTCTTGCCTAGTTTTATAGCATTCTAATAAAGATGATATATTGTTGTGTTTACCCAAAGGAAACCAATTATATATATTTCAATTATTTATCTCATTTTTTTTTAACTAGTAAGCATATACATTTTGCAGCAATTAACCTTCACTCTCAAGCTTCTTCTGTTACCTTGTTCACCGGTGTGAATTTCTTTGAATGGAGCGAACAAGTCACTTTCCATTTAGGTGCTTTGGATCTTGACTTGGCGCTAATGGAGGATAAGCCTGCTGACCTTACTGATAAAAGTACAGAGGCTCAAAAATCGTACCATAAGGCATGGACAAGGTCTAACAGACTTTTCTTGAACTTTATGCGGATGTCAATTGCCAACAACATTAAGTCTTCTCTTACTGACATTGAAAATCAGAATGCTAAAGATTTTCTTACGTTAGTGGAAAAGAAATTTCGTTCTGCTGACAAAGCACTAGTAGGGACACTTATGGCTGAACTCACTACCATGAAATTTGATGGTACAAAGAGTATGCAGCAACATGTCCTTGACATGACTAATAACGCGGCAAGACTTAAGGCACTGGGTATGAATGTGGATGACTCTATCTTGGTGCAATTCATTATGAATTCACTTCCTTCTTAATATGGACCGTTTCACATCAATTATAACACATTAAAGGATAAGTGGAATATTGATGAACTGTCCAGTAAGCTTATTCAAGAGGAGTCAATACTAAAGAAACAAAGAGTTCATTCTGTTAACTTGGTGAATCAAGGAGTTGACAAGAAGCTCAAATCAACACCCAAGAACTTTAAGAAGAAACAACATGGTACAACCTCAAAGTTTGCTAATGCTGAAAAGAAGGAACAAAAGGACGACAAATGCAAATTTTGCAAGAAAGAGGGACATTTCCAAAAGGATTGTCTTAAGCGTAAGGCTTGGTTCGAAAAGAAAGGTATACATTATGTTTTTGTATGCTTTGAATCAAACTTGTCTGAAGTTCCTTCTAATACTTGCTGGTTTGATTCTGGTGCTACTACTCACGTTTCTAATATTATGCAGGGATTCCTTACAATCCAAACCACAAGCCCAACTAATAACTTTCTCTTTATGGGGAACCGAATGAAGGCTCCGATTGAAGGCGTAGGGACTTATAGACTGAAGTTAGATACTGGGTTTCACTTGGATCTAATGAATACTCTCTATGTACCTTCAATTTCTAGAAATTTAATTTCTAATCCGAGACTTGATGTTAGTGGTTATACTTTTGGTGGTGGAAATGGTCGTTTTAATTTATATAAGAATAAATCCTTTATTGGTTATGGTATTCTTATTGAAAATTTATATAAATTAAAGCTTGATGATGATTTTTCTGAATCTCTATTTACTGTTGAACATAATGTTGGAATGAAACGTAGTATGGTGAATGAAAATTCTGCATTATTGTGGCATAGACGTTTGGGTCATATATCCAAAGAAAGATTACAAAGATTGGTGAAGAACGAGATTCTACCAAATCTAGACTTCACTGATTTTGGCTTATGTGTTGAATGCATTAAGGGTAAGCAAACCAAACATAGCAAGAAAGGTGCCACTAGAAGTAGCAATCTCCTTGAAATTATACACACCGATATTTGTGGACCATTTGATACTCCATCCTTCACTGGAGAAAAATATTTTATCACTTTCATAGATGATTTTTCACGTTATGGATATGTCTATTTGCTGCATGAAAAATCTCAATCTATAAATGCCCTCGAGGTATTTGTAACTGAGGTTGAAAGGCAACTAGATAGAAAAGTGAAAATCGTAAGATCTGATAGAGGTGGTGAATATTACGGAAAGTATGATGAATCTGGACAGTGTCCTAGTCCCTTTGCAAAGTTCCTCGAAAGTCGTGGCATATGTGCTCAATATACTATGCCAGGCACACCAGAACAAAATGGTGTGGCAGAAAGGCGAAATAGAACATTAATAGAGATGGTTAGGAACATGATAAGTAAAACCTCTTTACCCAAAAGTTTGTGGATATATGCACTTAAAACCGCAGTGTATCTGTTAAATATGGTTCCTAGTAAGTCAGTTCCAAAAACTCCTTTTGAGTTATGGACTGAAAGGAAACCTAGTCTGAGACACCTGCATGTTTGGGGTTGTCCAGCAGAAGCACGGGTTTATAATCCACAAGAAAAGAAATTGGATTCTCGAACCGTTAGCGGTTACTTCATTGGTTACCCAGAGAAGTCCAAAGGGTATAGGTTTTATTGTCCCAACCATAGTTCTAGAATTGTTGAAACAGGTAATGCCAAATTTCTGGAAAATGGTGAAGTTAGTGGGAGTGTTGAAAATCAAGTTGTGGATATTAATGAAATAAGGGATGATGATCCATCTCCCATGGATGTTTATGAATCCACACTTGCACCAGATGTTGTTCCTGTATCTCAAAATCAAGAACAACATTTAAATAATGAAGAAACACCTCATGAAGAAAATAACTTACCAACTCAAACAAGTGAACCAATTGGAATAGCATTAAACAAACCTACAAGGGTTAGAAAATCGGCTATTTCTGATGATTATATTGCTTACTTGCAAGAGACAGATTTTGATATTGGTATTGATAATGATCCTGTATCATTTTCACAGGCCATAAAAAGTGATAAGTCTAAATTATGGATTGACGCTATGAAAGAAGAGTTAAAATCAATGGCTCAAAACAAAGTCTGGGATCTTGTAAACTTGCCAGAAGGTTCTAAACGAGTTAGGTGTAAATGGGTCTATAAGACCAAACGCGACTCTAAAGGCAATGTTGAAAGATATAAAGCTAAACTTGTAGCCAAAGGTTGTACTCAGAAAAGCGGCGTTGATTACCATGAGACTTTTTCACCCGTCTCAAAGAAGGATTCGTTGAGAATAATATTGGCATTATTGGCTCATTTTGACTTAGAGCTACATCAAATGGATGTGAAAACCGCTTTTTTGAATGGAAATCTTGAGGAGGAAGTTTATATGGAACAACCTGAAGGGTTTTCCATTGATGGTAAAGAAAATATGGTGTGTAAATTAAAGAAATCAATATATGGACTTAAACAAGCTTCTAGACAATGGTATATTAAGTTCAATGATACCATTACATCTTTCGGTTTTGAAGAAATCATCGTCGATCGATGCATATACCGCAAGATCAGTGGGAGCAAGTTTATATTTTTGGTACTATATGTTGTTGATATCTTGCTTGCGATTAATGACTTTGGTTTATT
Organism: Glebionis coronaria; assembly: GCA_025667525.1. NCBI lineage: Eukaryota > Viridiplantae > Streptophyta > Magnoliopsida > Asterales > Asteraceae > Glebionis > Glebionis coronaria. The sequence goes on along the minus strand of CM046876.1, from coordinate 96,755,784 downwards.
GCACAAGACTAAAGAATATCTTTCTAAGAATTTTGAAATGAAAGATATGGGTGAGGCATCCTATGTGATTGGAATTTCTATATTCCGTGATAGATCTCAAGGTACATTAGGATTGTCTCAAAAAGCCTATATCGATAAAATTCTTGAGAGATTCAATATGAGTAGATGCTCGGATGGTATAGTCCCTATTCAAAAAGGAGATACGTTTAGTCTTAAACAATGTCCAAAGAATGATGTGGAACGAAACGAAATGGAAAACATTCCATATGCTTCAGTTGTGGGCAGTTTGATGTATCTACAAACTTGCACTAGACCCGACATCAGTTTTGCGATCGGGATACTGTGTAGATATCAAAGTAATCCTGGTATTCATCACTGGAAAGCTGCAAAGAAAGTATTGAGATATCTTCAAGGAACAAAGGATTATATGCTTACTTATAAAATGTCTAATCACTTGGAAGTGATTGGATATGCTGATTCTGATTATGCTGGATGCAAAGATAGTGGAAAGTCAACGTTTGGCTATGTGTTCCAACTGGATGAAGGAGCTATTTCCTAGAAAAGTGCCAAACAATCTATCATTGCTGCATCTACCATGGAAGCAGAATTTGTAGCTTGTTATGAGGCTACCATTCATGCATTATGACTGCGGAATTTTATTTCAGGGCTTGGGGTTGTCGACACTATAAGCAAGCCGCTGAAAATGTATTGTGATAATACCGCAGCAATTTTCTTCTCTAAGAATGATAAGTACTCCAAAGGTGCAAAACATATGGATATTAAGTTCTTCATCGTCAAAGAGGAAATTCAGAAACAAAGAGTGTATCTAGAACATATTAGTACGGATCTAATGATTGCAGATCCTCTTACCAAGGGTTTACCACCAAAGTCATTTATGCAACATGTTCCTCGGTTGGGTCTTGGTTGTATTGATAACTAATTATGATGTTCTAAACACTTTTGAGCTCAATAAATTGTTTCTGATTTTATTTCTTATTATTTATGTTATTATGCATGCATTTGTGTTTTAATAAGAAATATTTATGAATTATCATAACAATTATGTGGACTGCATGATTGTTTATATATAACTTATGAATCTAACATGATGAACTCATAATGTTGTGATGTATGGAAGAGAGTATACGAGTATACTGTATATGACCGCCATAATCCTCGCTATATAGTTAGTTGTGTCAAGATACTTATGATGTTTAACGGTTTCAAGATTAATTTGCTAGCCTTATGTTATACCATTAAGAAGTATCATGTCAAGTGGGAGAATGTAAGAAATATTATATTATTATAATATATCTTGTAATATTCCATATTAAGTGACATGATAATCTTCTCTTAATGTTTGATTATTTGTTTCCCGTTATAAATAATTAGCATTGATGGACATGCTAATATAAAGTCACTATATAAACTAGTCCTCTCCCTGCCTAAAAAATACATACAGAAAAAAATACACCGTAGAATTATTTTGGCTCTCCATCAAGCTCTCTACAATAAAGTGGGTTAAGGGAGAGAAACTAGTTTATGCTTTAAGGTGTTCTTGAAATCATGTCAACACCATCTATGGCTTCCGGTATGTTATCTCTATCATCTTTTCTATGTGGTTATTATCTTATTCTAAGATCTTGTGGCATAATGATTTAATGTGTTTATCATTGATGTTTAATAATGTTCTTACACAAGAAATCAAGAAACTTTAAGTCATCCAATACCTACGATGACGGGGCGCGAAAACTTATAAGATACAAAAATAACGTTTAGAAAACGCTTTGGTTACTATTAGTACATAAACCATCTTATAACTCGCAAGGCATTTCAACCTATTGACTCAAATCAATTTTAACTTAAAAACACTACTTACCCACTGTATGATCATTTTTATAAATATTAACAATGCTCATCAAACCCATAAGTAGCAAACACTTGTACACTTTGAGTCGAAAATTAACGTTAACAAATTGGCTGCACTAAATTTTCAGAAACATGCTGTAAAGATTGTATCAGATCTAGAGTTATATAATAGATATAAACTCAAACTTTATGACCCTGGAAAGATAAAATTATTACCTTTTCAAATTTTTAAGAAACACTATCAAAGCTATTACCAATCAAAGGGAAATGCAGTTTTAGTGCAGACTACTCAGATTTGACTTTTTCGACAAAAATTTGCATAAAACCATTTTGACCATCATTTACATTCCGTAAAAGATTTTAACTTGAAACCAATTGGTAATGTTCACATTTGACCTATCTTACTGTAATAAGTCATAAAAATATCACTTTGAATTTTTATGCTTTGACCTTAAACACAAATTTGGCGCACATGTCGGTATTGACTAGTTTTGATAAAAAGACCATATTTTACTCATCCGAAAACTTCCAAAAACCACCCAACTCATTAATTGTACTACACAACCAAGGCTATCCAAAAATCAAGAAATTTGTAGGTCTTATTTGCAGAAAAATTTCGTGAATGGCTGTAACAATCTGTTATCATTTTTAACCTCATTTTGACACTAAAATGTACTTCTAACATCACCTAGACACTTGCACACCCTAAGCAATGCCTCTACAAGTACACAAGACATATCATGATCATAATAACACCTTGACATCAGTAGCATATGGTCTAAATACAAAAACTCCAATTTCATAATCAAGGTATTTAATTAAATAGAAATCAAAGCAATACAATAGTGACAAGAGTACCTTAGTACAAGCGTGACGGATATGAGAACCGGGCTGTAGATGGCAATGGGAAATACACCAAGGGCTATCCGTGACCTACAAGAGTGATCACGACCCTTAAGTATGCATTTTATAAAAATATAAAACAATTGTATCAAAATATTTTGTAAAAATGTAATATGTATATAACTTGCACAACTAACCGAGTTTAAGTGTGGTCATGACCTTCATGACACATAACCTGTATAAAAATGCATAACATAATAGCTTAAGGTCTCAAATCAAGTAACCCAAGTGATTTTCACCTAAAAACGCCAACAATTTATTTAACCGTAGGCGTAAAGTCACATTTTTTTGGTATAGCTGTTTTGTAAAGGGCGTAGCTCCCAATCCATAAGTCCAACAACTATGGGATTTCAACCACTTGAACGGGTCTCTCATGAGGTTTGCATAATGTCCAACCATTCGATCTAACAGTTTACGAAACTTTTTAAAAGTCTAAAACACAAACAGCCACCCCGTAAGCACTTAATGGTCAAACTGCACTAGTCAAACTTGGGACAAAATAACCCGTTAACATATAAGGTTTAAGGGCCTGAGATTTCCACCATTGGAAAGCCTCAAGACTCTACTTTCGGCCCATACCAACCACGAATAAATAGCTACTACCAATTAACGAGAAAATTATGTTCTTCGAAGGTTACAAAATTAGAATTTAGGTTTTGAAACTCGGGTTTACCGTTTTAGCCATAAAAACCATTTGGTGATAGCTATTGACGCGAGGTCAGCGGCGTTTGTTAGGTTATAATGTATGCTAACCCAAATTGTCATAAAAGGTCAATTATATGGCCCATGGCCTGTAGCAAATAGCTATACAAATCTGTTGGGTCAGATTGGGTTCACAACCGTAAATCGACCATAACTCACTCATCCAGAGGATTTGATCGCCCATCCAACTTGCTACTAACATGTAAAAGGGTCAATGAATGCATATAAGCTATAAAATCACAGCCTACAGTGGGAAAATATGTGAGTTTTGGACCGGCTAACCTGCTGTCCGAATTTAGGCACTAATTTAGCTCATCATAACAACTAAAATTATACTCAAATCTACCCAAAATCATCATAACATGATCAATACTAAATCAAGGCTTACTAAAAATACTAAATGCATGGTACACTTCAATTTGACTAATATCTAAGATTACAACTAGGGTTCTATTAACATAATTAACAATGCCTAAACCCTAATAACATAATACAAACCTATTAAAATGATCAAGTACCAAATATCTCCAATTCTTATGATTCTTGATTTCTACAAAATCAATTGCATGTGGGATTTTAAGGGTGGGTTTTGATGAGAATTAATGTAGGAATGAATTTTGGTTGTTTAAATGATGATTTTTGGAAAAAAATTGAATGAAGATGATGGTGGTGGTGTTGGTTTCGTCGGAGCAGAGAACCAAAGAGGGAGAAATATGTTTTTTTTTCTACTGGTAACTTTTGATGTAGTAACTATGGTTTTTTTTATAAGTATAATTGGTTAAGGGGATGTTTGTTTATTAGTTTTGCTAGAGACAAATATAAAAAAGGGTGTTTGGCAACAAATTTTGTAGTAGCTAGTTAAAAAGATAAAAGGGTGTTTGGTTTGTATCGATGGGAAGAAAAGAAAAGATGGGATGGGGCTTTTTGGCCCATTACCCAAATTCCTTAGCAAAAATCTTAGCCCAACTAAATTTTATTCCTAGCCCGACACGACTCTTAAAAAGCTAATCGTTACGACTCGGTGCAAGTTATAATACGAAAACAAAATATTTATCGAAACATGTATTTTGACTTCATAAAGTCGAAATATTTAGCCATCGGTTCTCGTTCCGTCGATTCGGGTAAGCTTTTTATAAAATGTGCGCGGATGCTTTTAAATCAAAAATTTTGATTTAAACAAATACGGAAAAATAAAATAATATTTTTATAATTCCGAATAAAGTATTATCAATGCTAAGAAAAATACTTAATTTATAATTTATTTAAATTTATCAAGATCTCAGGATTTTCGTATGAAGAATACAAGAAAACGTAACATGTAGGAAAATTCAAGAAACATGAATAAAATAATAAAATAATATCGGGGAAATACGAGTTCTCACAGTTTACAAATTATGAATCGCCATATAGGTTGTTTAGATGCGCCACAAGGTAATCTTGAAGCTCATGGTGCACACCTCGATCTCATGTTTCTTTAGATTTCCTCTCATGAATTTCACATCGTTCAATCCAAGTTCGAACCATGTTCGCTTATAGATTAACGAATACATCCTTCAAATTCAGTGAATACGTTTCATCAGCTAATATCATGTTATGCAATATTATGCAACAATACATGATTCTTCCAGACCAGATTATTTCATACGCATGTGTCGGTTGTCGTATGATGCTCCAAGGACCTTGTAATATATCGAAAGCTCGTTCAATATCTTTTCGAGCCCCTTCGTGAACCCTTTTAAACCTCAATGTTTCTTCATCACTGGCAATCGAAAAGGTTTTGACAAACGTAGCTCATTCACGATAAATTCCGTCGGCTAAGTAATAACCTTTCCGGTATTCGTGACCGTTTACCTCAAACGGACGTGGTGGAGCGGTATCTGCAAGTTCTTCATCAAATAACGGGGAACCATGTAACACATTAAGATCATTATTAGCCCCTAGAACCCCAAAATATGCATGTCAAAACCGTAATTTTTGATTTGCAACAGCTTCTAACATAATAGTAGAGTGTTTGTGATCTCTTCTTTTCAATTGAGCCTGCACAGCCTTTGGAAAAATTTTCCAATCCCAATGCATACAATCAATACTCCCGAGCATTCGTGGGAGTCCATGTTTCTCTTCGTTCAATGCATATATGTTCCCAATATCTTCTACTGTTGGTTTACTTAAATACTATGTCGCGTATAACATATATATGCATTTACTAAATTTAATTAAACATTCGTGACTGGTTCATTCCGCCAAATGTAAGTACTCGTCAAACGCATCGGGTGACGACCCGTATGTCAATTGACATATGGTGGAAGTTACGTTTAGAATAGGATGAATATTTTCACGATCGTAGTATCATGACCCGGTTTAGAAAATGCAAAGTATTCGGGAATGGGATCGGCTTCATAACTTAAAATTTTGTCATAAATTTCTTTTAATAGCTTAGAACTCATACAATACCTTCGCCGGAACTACTCTTCCAGGTATTTAGGAGGCGTTTCATCGTCACCAAAATAGTCTTCGAGTAAACGTTGACTTGCCACTTCTCTTTGACGAGGTATGTATCTACGCGAATGCTTCGTACCTGCATCCAATCTCGATCCCGATCCTTCAGTTTGTTCGTTACACAAAGCCACGTATTTTTCGTAATGTTGGTACCTTTGAACATATCTTTCTGCATCGCCTTGAAAGTAAACAGCATAAAGATTGTAGGTATTTGGAGTGTTTGGATCCATAATTTTTTTTGAACGACAATTATAAATTTTTTGTGAAAGAGATAGTAAAATGAAAGTGATATATAAAAATGGGATGCTATAGAGGCTTTTATAGAAATTCAAGGGATATATAAATTTGAAAAAGTGGGTATTTTTGAAAAATATAGCTGTTACATCATATCTCCAACGGCTAGTTTAATTTTTAAACAAAAAAAGGAAAAACGCGAGAAAATCTTGGTTGGGGAGTACGGCGCGAGCCTCCTTGGCGCCAAGCCTGGTGCAGTGTGCCAAACAATTTTCCCGCAAAAGGGTACGGCGTCACCCAACAGCCAACCGTACCCTTGGCTCTCAGTGATAATCCTTTTTGGAAGTTCAAACACGCTACAAGAATCGGAGCATTTGGCGACACTTTAGGGTGTGTTTGGTTTATGGCGTTACAAGTGATGTAAAACCCGCATGCTTTTACCATGCATAGTACCCTTAGGATCGTACGTACTAGTTAAAAACTTTCCTAATATAGCATGATTACGATTACGTATTAGGAGTTTACGTATTACGTACGTGTTAGAACACGATAAGTATTTTATATGCACGATCACGTAATAATTATTTAGCAATAATTAATCACGAACATGCGATCACGAAATCACGAGCGTAATTAAAACACGAGCAATTATTAATTACGTATATATATTTATTACGAGCGTAATTAAATATATTAGATTATGGTATTTACGTAACGAGAACATTTAAAACACGAACATAATTAAACACAAACGAGTAACTAAATAACGAGACACGAAAAGAGGTACGGGAACCCCATGGGGGGTCCCTACCCGCGGCCAAACAAGGGTAATGGGCCAAGCCCATTACCAAATTTTACCAAAAGGGGGTTAATTAGTTTTTACTACTCAAAATCACTTTATAGAAGATTTCAAGAAAAACCTAAAATCCTCCCTTTCTCCTCCTCTTTGTGCCGCCACCTATAGATCACCATACAAGGTGATTCTTTGATCTTGGATCTTGAAGATTTGTTGTTTGTTCTTCATTCCCTTGATCCACGAATACGGTAAAACCTTTTTAAACCTTTTCTTTTAATTTAATCTTTTTATTAAATATGAACATGTGATGTTTTTATAAAAACACATTAATTAATCATAGATCTAACATGTTTTGATGATTAATTAAATCAAAGGGTCGATTTAAGGGGTGTTTTGTTTTGGCCTCAGGCTGCAACCGACTCCAAGGGGGTTTCGGTTTGCTTAGCCGACCACCACCAAGACCATATGGTCTTGGTTGGTGCGTGTGGGTCCCACGGCAGCAAGGGGTACCCCGAGTTGGTTCGGGGTACGGTGTCGATTCATGCCCGTTTCATGTTTTTAAGCTTAGATCCGGTCCATGGTTATGTTATGTTTTTTTTATGTTATGAACTTATGTTAATATTAAATTAATAAAAGATGTGATTAATTTAATAACATGACTTAGGTTAATTAATTATTAATAATCATGAAATTATTTTAACCTAAGTATTTATATTATTAAGACTTATAATTAATTAATTATTTTAAAAACCATGGATATAATTAATTAATTAATATGACTTAGGTTATATTATTAATATTTAATAATACATATTTTAACCTAAGTATTTAATATATTTAATTAAAACATGTTATACTTTAATTAAATATTATAACCTATAGTTTAATTAAGTTACATGAAATAATTATTAAACTATACAATATATCATATGACTTAGAAAATAATCATGAAAACACTTAGGCTTATTTACTTAGCTTATTTTACCAGCTTATTTCTAATTATGGGAACTTTCTATTTTTAGAAACTTAATTAAATAAGGCAGTTAATTTATTTATGGAAACCAGCTATTTTTAGAAACTTATTTATTTAAGGCAGCTAATCTATTTATGGAAACTTATTTAATTAAGGTAGCTAATCTTTTTATGGAAACTTTCTATTTTTAGAAACTTATCTATTTTAAGCAGTAAATCTATTTTTGGAAACTTTCTATTTTTGGAAACTTTCTAATTTTGGAAACTTTCTATTTTTGGAAACTTTCTATTTTTGGAAACTTTCTATTTTTGGAAACTTTCTATTTTTGGAAACTTTCTATTTTTGGAAACTTTCTATTTTTGGAAACTTTCTATTTTAGGAAACCTGCTATTTTTGGAAAGTTACTTATTATTACACAGTAAGTATAATAACACATGAAATATCAGAAATACTTAATCAAAATGAACAGAATATAAGATTTAACACAGTTTAAGGCTTTAAACAGTAAAACATAGTAAGAACATATAAAATAAGCTAAGACATGACATAAAACCAGCTATGTATTTAGTAAGCAGATACTTATTCCATGTACGTATTTATGTAGCACTGGTGTTTCGGAAGTAGGATTCTCGCAGTACATCGTTCTCGTTCACTGGACATAAGGTACGGATTCCCGTCCTTTCAGTATGGACATTCTTTCCTTATTAGGATTTCCCCGTATGCAGCCAACTGTTTACCCGTAGTATAAGTATAAGTTTTATTGCTTATGTTTAAATATGATTACCTATAGCCATATACATGCATGACCAGTTTCACCTAGTTATTGAGGTACCATTACCATAACATTAGAGGCACTGATGTTATGACTTCACCACGGCGGAGTGATTGCTCGTGGCGTCCCTTCAGCTTTTGGCCATTTATATTATATTTATCATGTGAGGCGTATGGGTGCATCCTAGTTACACGTTTTTATTCAGGATTACATGGTGAATGTGGTGTGTGCCTTGCATCCTTCACAAGGAGCTGATCCCTCCTACCCATAAAACCAGTATATTAAATTAGAGGCAGCCCCTCTAATTTGCATGATGAGGTCACCCCTCCAATTATTCATGCACGGTGGATTTTCATGACCTATATTGGCTAACGGTAAAATATGACAAACAGTTTTTATAAGATAAACATAATACTTTCAAACTATAAAACCAGTTTTACTAAGACTTAACCAGGTTACTCGGGACTTAGTTTTCTTCCGCTGTTATATGTTATATGCTTATCCTATTCATGCTTTATTGTACATCCGTGCACTGAGCGTATTGGTCAGCCGTTTTCCTTTTCTATGTTCCCAAAACGGCAGGTACTCAGGGACTCTCGTAGACACTAAGAGTACGTGCATATGGACTGGAAGCTGTCTAGCCTTCTTTACATTATGCATTTCCTTTCTTTATGATACTTATGCTTTGGACATTGTTTAGTCCTTTTCCTTTACTATACTATGTTTGTGTGTGATGAGCTTTACTTTTGGACTACCGATGTTTGATTCCGGTATTTTCCTTTATATGGTCAAGTAATGTTTAGACATTTTACCTTGTATGCTTTGATGACACGCCATAATTACTGTGATATTTTCATTTCCAAAATAGGGTGTTACAAGTGAGGTCCAAGGGCTCCAAAACTAATAAGGCTAATGGTAGGAAATATAATATGTTCAAAATCTGGCTAATTTATTCGTTTCATTCTTTCTTTAGCATCAAATACATTCACAAGTTATTCTTACCATGCAACTTTTATTATATTTATTTTGCATAATTTTATAATAATAAATAGTAACTTTAATTTTATGTTTACTTATGTAATAAATATGGTTAATATACACAAATGTTCTTTAAGTTAGGCAAAAAAATTCGATTTAGTTACTAAAGTTTAAAACCTAACAGACAGGTTACCGAACTATTGTTTACCGGATATTTAGGTTACCACTTACCTATTCACCCATTGTTACCGTAACCACTTACACGTGGCAGATAAGATGATATTTTTCTTTTACCAAAATTTTATATAAAAAACACGTGGCATACCAATCAGTCAACATTTTTTTTTCTGAATAGAATCAATCAACATTTAACAAAATTGTTTAAGTGGCTTCTTTCTTTCTTGTAACTGAAAAATACATAAAACAAGTTCATCATTCATCAATGGTTAAACCCCATTACATTTACCTTTTTTTATTCTTTCTTTTAAACGTATATAAACTCAAAACAAAAATTCAACCACAGATTCCCATTCAAATAAAAGATATAAACTCCTAGTTAACTCCACCGGTGGATTGAGATCTAGAGATTTTGGATCTAACGTCTGGTGCCAAAACGAGAGAGAAAGCGTGATAGTTCTTTCATCTCATCATTGTGAGTGTCTCTCATCGTGGGTCAAGTCATTCATCATTAAATGGTAAAGATATTGCTTTACTGCTGAAAGAGGTTCACATTCTAATGAAGCTATGAAAAATTCCTTCGGATGCTAATGATACAATAGGATTAGTGGAGATAAAGAGTAATTTGGACCGAGTAAAATCATCTTTTGTGGTCAAAACGAAATCTATACAAGGCACAAGTAAAAAAATCATGTGATGTACAGAAGAAATCTTCCAAGATGGACAATAGCCAGGCGTGCATCTAGTGTAAAGAATATATATAATGATTTTTGGTCTTCGAACAAAGTTATAAAAAAGCATTTGTTGGCAAAGAGTGATAAGGGGGTTATCAAGGAGATAATATTTAATACTAAATACGATCCATGGAATCTGCAAGGCATCATCAATCGAACTTGACAAAAACTAAGGACTGGTGGTCCAAAACGACAAGTTATTCAATTAAACTTACCAGTTAAAAAGTCCCATTCAAACAGGGTACATGTTGGTCATCAGAAGATGGCGAGTTTCGCTGTTTTTGGAAAGAAGGTTGAATGATTAAAGGGGCGGGACCCACTAACGTCCCATGTGGCAAGTCAAACAAGTTCACAACCGGTAGCCCTTCAAAAGAGTAACGGGAGTGTAACTTTTATAAATATGCAGTAACCCAAAAAATAAACTCGTGTACTTTAGTAACCTATCTGTTAGGTTTTAAACTTTAGTAACCAAATCGAATTTTTTTGTCAAACTTTAGTAACATTTATGTATATTAACCCTAATAAATAATATTTAAACCAAACCTAAATTCAAAACCAATCAAAATCGCAATCCTAAATCCTCACTTTATAAACTCGCGTGTAAAGTAAACCCCACTTTAAGCCAAACGGACCCCTAATATCCAAATATTGTTAATAAATATGTTTTGAAGAGTGATTTTTATTTATACCACTACATCAAAGATATTTTGTATAAACTTTTATGAATCAAGATAAATCAAAGAATCAAACTAACACTTTTATTTCTAAATACAACCAACCACCCTTTTATTTAAAAGTTCTTATCCATATTACAAGTTACAAAAGAAATTTTAAAAGTAATTTAGACTTGGGTTACAAACCCTAAATGATTAAGAGAACGATTTAAAGATGTATAAACTTCTTGAAAGAGATAATCCAAAACTTATGTCCAACTAATGAGCAAATATGAGCTACATATAGCATAACCCGAAAGCTCCTATGAAGCATCAACACTTGTCCACCTAAACCTCTTGCACTTTCTAAACTTACTAGAAAAGAAATAAACTTGCACACAAAATAAAAACATATAAAAACAATTTTGATATATTTACAAAATACACCCTGAATCATATTTAGTTTATAAAATAAAAATTCTCAATACACCCTAAACTAAATCTGGAACATGTTGCAACCTCAACTTCTGACACAACTTCTTATGTTTTGTTGAACATAAACCTTTGGTTAAAACATTTGTAACATTATCTTGAGAAATAACTTTACAAGTTTTAAAAATTCCTTCACCAATATTTTCCTTGAAGAAATATAAATCGATTTCAAATTGATTTTTAAGAAGATTATAAAAAAGGACATTATCAGGAAAAAAACTTCATCTTTGCCTTTAAGCATAGACACCCACACAGCCATACTAAAGTCATCAATAATAGTAAGGATGTATTCAAAACATTCCTTACTTTTCACTATATAAGGCCCTTATACATTTAAATGAACAAGCTGCCAAACAATATCCGTCTTATGATTACTAATAGGAAAATGTTTCATAGTTTGTTTTGTCTTATGACACATATCACAAGGATTAGACGTAAAAGCTCTAATATCAATTTTATCCTTTAAACTTGTAAAAACTCTAAAACTTGTAAAACTCGATCAACAAGGTGTCCTAGCCTATTATGACATAAATAATTTACAAAACACGGGTTTTAAAATTACTATTAGCATGTCTCTTACCATTGTCTAAGAAGTATAACCCGCTAATCATATTATCAGCCCCCCACCAAGGACTTTTGAGTTGAGTCCTGAATAACACATTCCAGCTCATTAAAAGAACACTAAGATTATTACTGGCGGCAAGCTTATTTAAAGATAAGAGACTAACATGATACCCCGGGACTACCAACACATCAAAATAACCAATTTTTCAACAAGTTGAAAACTTCCGATTTGATTAACTTTTGTAACAGCCCCATTTGGATGTGCAACAATTATGTTAAGATGTAAACATCAACTACATTGAATAAAAAACATTGCAAATTAAGTCATGTGTTATAACACACCCAAATTACCACGCAGCGGAATACCACTTTGGGGCGCTACTCATAGCACATCGCACACAATCATAGACAACGACCTCAAAAGAGACGTTAAAATAATATACAACATTGTCTAAAAAGTTTCCCATCCCAATATATAAAATCAGAGTAGCGTTTAGTCCCAAAAACTGTTACTAATATATCACATTCATCAAAGACTTAAAAAGTCATTTATTCATTCTAAGGATGGAAAAATAATATAAAACTTTAGACAAGTAAACACCAACTCCCTCCTCGCATGCTCTGCTGCTATCCATCTTGATTACCTGAAATACATGCTTAAAATCATCAACACAACGGTTGAGCGAGTCTATAGCTTTTGCAAATCATCATTTGAACACAAGAATTTTAATCATCTCAAGCTTGTCACACAGACAAGTCATATATATACCGATAAATGCCTTAAGCTCATGCAACTAAACGTTAACCAACACGTCAAACCGAGTTACTTACGGTGCCTCTACAACAGGTAATATTGTCATATACCAACGACCTCTTATACATAATATCCCTTTCAGGTGATCACAAGGATACATACCCTAGGATAAGGCTGTCAAACCAAATAGATCTATCATATGTATTAGCGTTTACCTCTCAAGGTAATTAACAGTTCATGAAATTCAGGGACTTCATAAGACAATGGTACCTAGGCATTTATCATCATATTCGGGTCCAGCATACCAAAAATAACTTGTGTTCATTTTATAAAACATCATGTATTCCCTGTCACGGGTAAAAATCATTTACAAGATAGTATAAAGCGAGGCTATAGACTCACCTTGGATAATACACGAAGCTAGTAGTAGTAGTGATCGCCGAAGTGAAGATGCCTCCTAAATATACACGTCAAAAGCCGCCACCTAACAAATAAGGTGCGCGCTTAGCAACATACTTAAGTATCTCAAACATACTTAATATAATAAAATAAATGACTCAAAATAGTACGTACATAGACATGACCAATCAATACAAGTGGTTCCCATCTCAATATGCCAAATCAACACGGTTCAAGTACCCAAAACGGGTCTCCAATCTCAGAATGTACACTCACACATAAGACTTATATCCTTTTAGAACTTTGAGAAGCTAATAGATTAGGCTCTCGCCTCAAACTATGACGCGAGGTTAAGTACCTCCCTTTAATACTCAGCCGGTACCTACCAAAACTACACGATGATTTCTCATACTTAAACAACTCTGTTTTCGACAAAACTTGGTGACAAACTCACTTAAAATCTGTACAAGACTCAGTTTAAATTTAATTAAATGATTTACATTTTAGAACCCCCTGCTCGATACATCTCTAGACTTTAAAAACCGGCGTTTTGCACACTTGCCTCGTAAAACCATTTTGACTTCGTTAAACATTCCCATTTGCAAAATCGTCACTTGACTTTAAGATTTGACCCAATATCGACAACAATTTCGTATTGTGTCGATACGCATCTCCCAGTACAAGAATATTCAAACTAGTGTAACTTCATCTTCGTTATGAGTTAGAAGCTCTATCTTATATCAAAACGAGCGTCTCGACTACTACTACAACAATATCCTATCATCCCAACTTATACTCAAACCTAAATTGGCAGAATGCCTTCAAACTCAGTGATGTAAAATACAATTTTAAAAATCATATTAAATCAACTTTTTGACCCCTTTCAACCACTTTGTTATCATTCCTAATACCCTAATATCACCTATAACGAATCCTAACACTTTCTTTTATCAAACATCAAGAATCAAAGATCAAAAATTAAACTTTTAATATCAAAACATGAAGATTTTAACAAGATCATCACAAGAATGATTCAAAAACAATTTCACCAACTCAAATTCATAAAAAAAAAACTTCATGCATGTGTATAAAAATGGTACCAACATGATCAAAAGATGATTTCTAGAGTGGGACTTATCTTGGTTTTTCTTGATTCAAACTAGAAAAAATTTAGATGATGATTTTATGTCACACCCCCAAATTTCACTACAGCGGAAGACTGGATTTGGGTTGCGACTTCATGGCGTGAAGAGGACTTGATGCGAGAGAATGACCTCTACATGCCAAAACAACAATGCAGACTCCACATAATCCACATAGTGGCATACCTGAGAAAAATATTGCTAAAGTGTCAACACAAAGTTGGTGAGTTCCTAGGTTTGAGTTTAAGAAAACAAAAAAATCATTTCAATGAACCACAAGATTCGTATCCACCTGTGACAATATAACACATACAAAGTCACACAGTTTATCTTTACTATTATCTAAGCTCATGACACCAATGCGTTAACGAGTCTAACAGACTTCGTGTGTGTGCCCATGCAGGTGACTAACCCCAGTCACCCGTCGTCTTCAAATGAAATTGTATTTACTTGAACGCACCCATTCAAAGTAAATAGGAGTGTCAACTCCGATAGATCTATCCATAACATTCGCGCTCACTTCGCTGTAACCCAACTAGGTGACTAACGGTTCATGATTCATGGGCAGTTATCATTTGGGGAGATTAACTAGTAAAGAATAGTTCACTTGTGTTCACGCGTTTAGAAATCAAGCAATGTTCTCACCCCAAAAGATGATAAAACAATTTTAAAGATAGAGGAGCTAGTAACTCACAGTTTGATAAAATAATTTATGATCGGGGATAGAGAACTCACAGTTTGAATAAACAGTTTAAGAAATAGCTAGAAAATTCACAGTCTGATAAAATTATATAAGATAGGGGCTAGAGAACTCACCTTGTAGACAGAAGTAGTTGCAGAAATAAAGTACAACTTTAGTGATAACCTAAACAAGATAATACATAATAACCATATGCTAGATGATTATGACATGCATGTATGAACCCGTTCTTAGTTGGTACTTAGGCTGGAATAATAGCGACTAAAGTTTTATAAATGTTTTGGTTATTAATAGATTTAATTTCTTTTAGTTCTTTATGGTTAGGTTTCATTCTTTTAAACTACGATTTCATAAATAACTAATATTTTATATATTCATGTTATGAATTATAAAATCATTTATAGGTTGCTATGTATTCAAGTAAAATGTAGTTATTCGGGGTTTGAAGATAATATATTGCGATATAAGTTTTATATAATTCCTACGATACTAGTATTTTATAATTAAAAATCATTTTCTTAATTATTTTGAGAGCTACTATAGTGTGTCACTTTCATTATACTAACATGATTCATGTTATATATAAATTTAAAATTTTATTGTGCTTACAACGTTTATAACAGTTTTAGCGTAATTAGGTTTAAGTATAATCAGATTTTCTACGATAACATCATTATTACGTGTATTCATTCATAATTAAGTTTACATAGTCGGAATTTCACTAGGTGTTTTACATACATGTTACTAGTAGAAATTCTACGTAAAACGATAATTTTTAACATTTACCAAAATATAAGAAGTGTCCAACAACCCTATTTTGAGAGTCCGTAACTTTTGTATACTTTGGAATTTTGACGCAAACGAAGTTTCTGTAGATAGCCCACCTGGTAGGCTACGAGGATGTTCTTTATGAGCTAGTCGTTATTTGGACTTTAAGTGTGTCAAATTTGGATTACAAAAATGTAGTTCCAGCCAGTTTAACACTAGACAGGATGGTTTTTCAAAAACTTTAACGACGTGTATCTTACTGCTCGTTAACTCTTAGGTAAAACGGATTACTGTTTTAGAAACTAGGCCAGGTGAATATTAATATTGCCCTTCAGAAAAATTTACCCATTCGGCCTCTAAGAGGCTCGAAATCACGTCCAAACATGACTCGCCCGACCAAACAGTTTCCAGACTTAGAATATTTCACAGCTTTGACAGATTTTAATGTTTTTATTTAAATTTTCATTTTAAGTTTCCCGGTTCGTTATAACTTCGTTTTAAGTGATTCAAGAGGCTATGAAATCGTAATAAGGTATAGTATTTTACAGTATGACAGAAATTCATGGGGAGGTGTCTACCTTGGGAAACGTGTAAAGTTTTAATCTACCAAATAAGGCTTTTTAACGACTTTTATTGCTTACGAAATATTTCTAAACTCTAAGCACCAATAAGTTGAGGCTTAAAATGAATAAAAAAAATTCTTTAACACTAGGTAACACATTACTTACAATTTATTGGTGGTTTGAACAAGATTAAGCCCTAGGATGCCCTAATTTGGTCTCGGCTAGGTTTCAACTTCCACGACCCGAACACGATCACTAAAGCAACTTGGGGACTCGTATAATGATCACTTGGAAGACCAGGGAGGATACCAAATATTTCTGGAAATTATTTGAATACGAGGTACTCGAAAACCAAGAACTCAATTCTAGGGTTTTATAGAAAACCCTAATTCGTTTCTACTAAGGTCTCGTTCTTTGGGCACTTAGACGCACAAAATTTGAGAGCTGTTTAAAGGTTGTTTAAGGTAGGTATTTAGGAGTATTTAGGAGTATTTAGGAGTACCAATGATGGTGGTGATGGCGGTTTATGGTGGTGTTGTGGTGGTGCTATGTCATGGCAGCAACAAAGAGGAAAGAAGAGTATTGCTTTCATTTTTCTTGTGTTTTTGTAATGGAAGAAGCTTAATGTTGATACCCATTTATACACTAGTTAGAACTTTACCTTATCAATTAGAAATCAAGAGTTTGTTGCTGCCATGGAAGAAAAATTGATAAAACAGTATGTAGATTATAAGAAATCGATTTTTGGAGGATTTTTAGGGGTTATGACCATTGGTGGGGTTATGAAGGAAGCATGGGTCGTTCAACATTATACCAGGGACAAATAATTCAAGTTTTGGAAAGAAAATATTTTATAGATAAGTCTTATAACTATTTCCTAGTTATCTAAATTGATTTTCCTATTTTATAGCTTTGTACAACTGGCCTAAATATTTCTAGGGCCTAAAGCCACGAAATTTATATCAACTAATGATAATTATGGGCTAACCTGGGTTTAGGAACAATTAGTTGGTTTTATTTAGGGTTTACGGGCCTTTAAAATTACGTACGGGCTTTTAAAATTATATACGAGTCTATTTCTAGTCATTTAATAATTTAATTAAGCTCATATGATTAAATATTAAGTTTAAAAATAGATTTTAATAGTTTGAAGTTGATAAAATTAAGTTAAACGTTTTTGTGATCGTTTAGACGTATAAACTGTATTTTATAATTAAATAATAAATAAAATACGATTACCTCAGTAAATTATCTGAAACATTTAAAATAAATTAAAAGTGATAAATATATGATTTATATACTTTTTATATTCCATCATATATTGTTTTAAAGAAATCGTGAGTTGAAAATGTTTGTATAACTTTCTAGTAATAATTAACGGTGATTTCGATAATTTATGTTAACTATTAAAATAAACTATTATTGACGTTTATATGACCTATAAACATAAAATAATTCATTTAACCTAAAACATATAAAACAGTAAGTTTTTAGTTGCATGGCCTCCAGTTAGAGTAAATCACGGTTTTAGAGAACATAGTAATTATTTTCCACTTTGTAGTAATTAAACACGTAACATATAAATTTCTATATAACCAAAATAATCATATAGTCCGTCGTATGTATTATTAGTGATAATATCATTTGTTAGTTTTTAGATATCTTCCTGTTTATGATTTACAGTGTTTTATTGGAAAAAAATTGTAGCGATAATTATCTTATTCTTTGGATCAATAATGAGTTCAAATTTACGGGTTGTCACATTCACCCCGCCTTAGAGGATTTCGTCCCGAAATCAAGGCGTCATATACGTTCAAATAATTTTCGAGAAGAAGACGAAAGTGATGAGCGGTATTATAGACCTTTTAGATCTTATGCTTTCTCCCATACGTTTAGTGTATGGAAGAAAAAAAAATGATTACTTTTATTTTGAGTGAGTATTATTCATTTTGTATTTCTAATAACTACTACGAGCACACTCTTGTCCCATCTAAATTATACATAGGTGATCAGGCTATGTATATTCCAGATACAACATATAGCATCCTCCTTTTCGTCACCTCTTATTTGTATCATATTTTCGCTATATCCTACCATTAACTAACAGTTAACTAGATAGAGCATGGCATGTTGTGTACTATTGTAATACTAGATTACAACCCACTAGGTTACGTCATCCCACACACATGGGTGATCATGCATTGTCACATAAACATGTTTTTAACAGTAAAACTTAGTAGTCTAGAAATGAACATAGCATATAAAATAATTTATCATATAGTAAAGATTTAATACTAGATGGTTGGTATGTTATTTTATCATGCAATTTTGAGCCGATTATAGTCTAGAGTTACTAATGCAACCTAGTTCTCTATCATCGAGGATCTGATACCATTCTGTCACACCCCCAAATTTCACTGCAGCGGAAGACTGGATTTGGGTTGCGACTTCATGGCGTGAAGAGGACTTGATGCGAGAGAATGACCTCTACATGCCAAAACAACAATGCAGACTCCATATAATCCACATAGTGGCATACCTGAGAAAAACATTGCTAAAGTGTCAACACAAAGTTGGTGAGTTCCTAGGTTTGAGTTTAAGAAAACAAAAAATTCATTTCAATGAACCACAAGATTCGTATCCACCTGTGACAATATAACACATACAAAGTCACACAGTTTATCTTTACTACTATCTAAGCTCATGACACCGATGCGTTAACGAGTTTAACAGACTTCGTGTGTGTGCCCATGCAGGTGACTAACCCCAGTCACCCGTCGTCTTCAAATGAAATTGTATTTACTTGAACACACCCATTCAAAGTAAATAGGAGTGTCAACTCCGATAGATCTATCCATAACATTCGCGCTCACTTCGCTGTAACCCAGCTAGGTGACTAACGGTTCATGATTCGTGGGCAGTTATCATTTGGGGAGATTAACTAGTAAAGAATAGTTCACTTGTGTTCACGCGTTTAGAAATCAAGCAATGTTCTCACCCCAAAAGATGATAAAACAATTTTAAAGATAGAGGAGCTAGTAACTCACAGTTTGATAAAATAATTTATGATCGGGGCTAGAGAACTCACAGTTTGAATAAACAGTTTAAGAAATGGCTAGAAAATTCATAGTTTGATAAAATAATATAAGATAGGGGCTAGAAAACTCACCTTGTAGACAGAAGTAGTTGCAGAAATAAAGTAGAACTTTAGTGATAACCTAAACAAGATAATACATATTAACTATATGCTAGATGATTATGACATGCATGTATGAACCCGTTCTTAGTTGGTGCTTAGGCTGGAATAATAGCGACTAAAGTTTTATAAATGTTTTGGTTATTAATAGGTTTAAGTTCTTTTAGTTCTTTATGGTTAGGTTTTATTCTTTTAAACTACGATTTCATAAATAACTAATATTTTATATATTCATGTTATGAATTATAAAATCATTTATAGGTTGCTATGTATTCAAGTAAAATGTAGTTATTCGGGTTTTGAGGATAATATATTACGATATAAGTTTTATTTAATTCTTTCAATACTAGTATTTTATAATTAAAAATCATTTTCTTCATTATTTTGAGAGCAACTATAGTGTGTCACTTTCATTATACTAACATGATTCATGTTATATATAAATTTATCATTTTATTGTGCTTACAACATTTATAATAGTTTTAGCGTAATTAGGTTTTAGTATAATCAGATTTTCTACGATAACATCATTATTACGTGTATTCATTCATAATTAAGTTTACATAGTCGAAATTTAACTAGGTGTTTTACATACATGTTACTAGTTGAAATTTTACGTAAAATGATAATTTTTAACATTTTCCAAAATATAAAAAGTGTCCAACAACCCTATTTTGAGAGTCCGTAACTTTTGTATACTTTGGAATTTGGACGCAAACGAAGTTTCTGTAGATAGCCCACCTGGTAGGCTACGAGAATGTTCTTTATGAGCTAGTCGTGATTTGGACTTTAAGTGGGTCAAATTTGGATTACAAAAATGTAGTTCGAGCCAGTTTAACACTAGACAGGATGGTTTTTCAAAAACTTTAACGACGTGTATCTTACTGCTCGTTAACTCTTAGGTAAAACTGATTACTGTTTTAGAAACTAGGCCAGGTGAATATTAATATTGCCCTTGAGAAAAATTTACCCATTCAGCCTCTAAGAGGCTCGAAATCACGTCCAAACATGACTCGCCCGACCAAACAGTTTCCAGACTTACAATATTTCACAGCTTTGACAAATTTTAATGTTTTTATTTAAATTTTCATTTTAAGTTTCCCGGTTCGTTATAACTCCGTTTTAAGTGATTCAAGAGGCTATGAAATCGTAATAAGGTATAGTATTTTACTGCATGACAGAAATTCATGGGGAGGTGTCTACCTTGGGAAACGTGTAAAGTTTTAATCTACCGAATAAGGCTTTTGAACGACTTTTATTGCTTACGAAATATTTCTAAACTCTAAGCACCAATAAGTTGAGGCTTAACATGAATAAATTTTTTTTTTAACACTAGGTAACACATTACTTACAATTTATTGGTTGTTTGAACAAGATTAAACCCTAGGATGCCCTAATTTGGTCTCGGCTAGGTTTCAACTTCCACGACCCGAACACGGTCACTAAAGCAACTTAGGGACTCGTCTAATGATCACTTGGAAGACCAGGGAGGATACCATATAGTTCTGGAAATTATTTGAACACGAGGTACTCGAAAACCAAGAACTCAATTATAGGGTTTTATAGAAAACCTTAATTCGTTTCTACTAAGGTCTCATTCTTTGGGCACTTAGACGCACAAAATTTGAGAGTTGTTTAAAGGTTGTTTAAAGTAGGTATTTAGGAGTATTTAGGAGTACCAATGATGGTGGTTATGGCGGTTTATGGTGGTGTTGTGGTGGTGCTATGTCATGGCAGCAACAAAGAAGAAAGAAGAGTATTGCTTTCATTTTTCTTGTGTTTTTGTAATGGAAGAAGCTTAATGTTGATACCCATTTATACACTAGTTAGAACTTTACCTTATCAATTAGAAATCAAGAGTTTGTGGCTGCCATGGAAGAAAAATAGATAAAACAGTATGTAAATTATAAGAAATCGATTTTTGGAGGATTTTTAGGGGATATGACCGTTGGTGGGGTTATGAAGGAAGCATGGGTCGTCAACATTATACCAGGGACAAATAATTCATGTTTTGGTAAGAAAATATTTTATAGATAAGTCTTATAACTATTTCCTAGTTACCTAAATTGATTTTCCTATTTTATAGCTTTGTACAACTGGCCTACATATTTCCAGGGTCTAAAGCCACGAAATTTATATCAACTAATGATAATTATGGGCTAACCTGGGTTTAGGAACAATTAGTTGGGTTTATTTAGGGTTTACGGGCCTTTAAAATTACGTACGGGCTTTTAAAATTATATACGAGTCTATTTCTAGTCATTTAATAATTTAATTAAGCTCATATGATTAAATATTAAGTTTACAAATAGATTTTAATAGTTTGAAGTTGATAAAATTAATTTAAACGTTTTTGTGATCGTTTAGACGTAAAAACTGTATTTTATAATTAAATAATAAATAAAATACGATTACCTCAGTAAATTATCTGAAACATTGAAAATAAATTAAAAGTGATAAATATATGATTTATAGACTTTTTATATTCCATCATATATTGTTTTAAACAAACCGTGAGTTGAAAATGTTTGTTTAACTTTCTAGTAATAATTAACGGTGATTTCAATAATTTACGTTAACTATTAAAATAAACTATTATTGACGTTTATATGACCTATAAACTTAAAATAATTCATTTAACCTAAAACATATAAAACACATAAGTTTTTAGTTGGATGGCCTCCAGTTAGAGTAAATCACGGTTTTAGAGAACATAATAATTTTTTTCCACTTTGTAGTAATTAAACACGTAACATATAAATTTCTATATAACCAAATAATCATATAGTCCGTCGTATGTATTATTAGTGATAATATCATTTGTTAGTTTTTAGATATCTTCCTGTTTATGATTTACAGTGTTTTATTGAAAAAAAAATTGTAACGATAGTTATCTTATTCTTTGGATCAATAATGAGTTCAAATTTACGGGTTGTCACATTCACCCCGCCTTAGAGGATTTCGTCCCGAAATCAAGGCGTCATATACGTTCAAATAATTGTCGAGAAGAAGACGAAAGTGATGAGCGGTATTATAGACCTTTTAGAATTTATGCTTTCTCCCATACGTTTAGTGTATGGCAGAAAAAAATGATTACTTTTATTTTGAGTGAGTATTATTCATTTTGTACTTCTGGTAACTACTACGAGCACACTCTTGTCCCATATAAATTATACATAGGTGATCAGGATATGTATATTCTAGATACAACATATAGCATCCTCCTTTTCGTCACCTCTTATTTGTATCATATTTTCGCTATATCCTACCATTAACTAACAGTTAACTAGATAGAGCATGGCATGTTGTGTACTATTGTAATACTAGATTACAACCCACTAGGTTACGTCATCCCACACACATGGGTGATCATGCATTGTCACATAAACATGTTTTTAACAGTAAAACTTAGTAGTCTA
Source organism: Glebionis coronaria (assembly GCA_025667525.1). Lineage (NCBI taxonomy): Eukaryota > Viridiplantae > Streptophyta > Magnoliopsida > Asterales > Asteraceae > Glebionis > Glebionis coronaria. The sequence continues at coordinate 96,732,500 of CM046876.1, read as the reverse complement.
GAAATGAACATAGCATATAAAATAATTTATCATATAGTAAAGATTTAATACTAGATGGTTGGTATGTTATTTTATCATGCAATTTAGAGCCGATTATAGTCTATAGTTACTAATGCAACCTAGTTCTCTATAATCAAGGCTCTGATACCATTCTGTCACACCCCCAAATTTCACTGCAGCGGAAGACTGGATTTGGGTTGCGACTTCATGGCGTGAAGAGGACTTGATGCGAGAGAATGACCTCTACATGCCAAAACAACAATGCAGACTCCACATAATCCACATATTGGCATACCTGAGAAAAACATTGCTAAAGTGTCAACACAAAGTTGGTGAGTTCCTAGGTTTGAGTTTAAAAAAACAAAAAAATCATTTCAATGAACCACAAGATTCGTATCCACATGTGACAATATAACACATACAAAGTCACACAGTTTATCTTTACTACTATCTAAGCTCATGACACCGATGCGTTAACGAGTCTAACAGACTTCGTGTGTGTGCCCATGCAGGTGACTAACCCCAGTCACACGTCGTCTTCAAATGAAATTGTATTTACTTGAACGCACCCATTCAAAGTAAATAGGAGTGTCAACTCCGATAGATCTATCCATAACATTCGCGCTCACTTCGTTGTAACCCAACTAGGTGACTAACGGTTCATGATTCGTGGGCAGTTATCATTTGGGGAGATTAACTAGTAAAGAATAGTTCATTTGTGTTCACGCGTTTAGAAATCAAGCAATGTTCTCACCCCAAAAGATGATAAAACAATTTTAAAGATAGAGGAGCTAGTAACTCACAGTTTGATAAAATAATTTATGATCGGGGCTAGAGAACTCACAGTTTGAATAAACAGTTTAAGAAATGGCTAGAAAATTCACAGTTTGATAAAATAATATAAGATAGGGGCTAGAGAACTCACCTTGTAAACAGAAGTAGTTGCAGAAATAAAGTAGAACTTTAGTGATAACCTAAACAAGATAATACATATTAACTATATGCTAGATGATTATGACATGCATGTATGAACCCGTTGACTAAAGTTTTATAAATGTTTTGGTTATTAATAGGTTTAAGTTCTTTTAGTTCTTTACGGTTAGGTTTCATTCTTTTAAACTACGATTTCATAAATAACTAATATTTTATATATTCATGTTATGAATTATAAAATCATTTATAGGTTGCTATGTATTCAAGTAAAATGTAGTTATTCGGGTTTTGAAGATAATATATTACGATATAAGTTTTATTTAATTCCTACAATACTAGTATTTTATAATTAAAAATCATTTTCTTCATTATTTTGAGAGCTACTATAGTGTGTCACTTTCATTATACTAACATGATTCATGTTATATATAAATTTAACATTTTATTGTGCTTAGAACATTTATAACAGTTTTAGCGTAATTAGGTTTTAGTATAATCAGATTTTCTACGATAACATCATTATTACGTGTATTCATTCATAACTAAGTTTACATAGGCGGAATTTAACTAGGTGTTTTACATACATGTTACTAGTTGAAAATTTACGTAAAACGATAATTCTTAACATTTTCCAAAATATAAAAAGTGTCCAACAACCCTATTTTGAGAGTCCGTAACTTTTGTATACTTTGGAATTTTGACGCAAACGAAGTTTCTGTAGATAGCCCACTTGGTAGGCTACGAGAATGTTCTTTATGAGCTAGTCGTGATTTGGACTTAAGTGGGTCAAATTTGGATTACAAAAATGTAGTTCCAGCCAGTTTAACACTAGACATGATGGTTTTTCAAAAACTTTAACGACGTGTATCTTACTGCTCGTTAACTCTTAGGTAAAACGGATTACTGTTTTAGAAACTAGGCCAGGTGAATATTAATATTTCCCTTGAGAAAAATTTACCCATTCGGCCTCTAAGAGGCTCGAAATCACGTCCAAACATGACTCGCCCGACCAAACAGTTTCCAGACTTAGAATATTTCACAGCTTTGACCGATTTTAATGTTTTTATTTAAATTTTCATTTTAAGTTTCTCGGTTCGTTATAACTCCGTTTTAAGTGATACAAGAGGCTATGAAATCGTAATAAGGTATATTATTTTACTGTATGAGAGAAATTCATGGTGAGGTGTCTACCTTGGGAAACGTGTAAAGTTTTAATCTACCGAATAAGGCTTTTTAACGACTTTTATTGCTTACGAAATATTTCTAAACTCTAAGCACCAATAAGTTGAGGCTTAACATGAATAAAAAAATTGTTTAACACTAGGTAACACATTACTTACAATTTATTGGTGGTTTGAACAAGATTAAGCCCTAGGATGCCCTAATTTGGTCTAGGCTAGGTTTCAACTTCCACAACCCGAACACGATCATTAAAGCAACTTAGGGACTCGTCTAATGATCACTTGGAAGACCAGGGAGGATACGAAATAGTTCTAGAAATTATTTGAACACAAGGTACTCGAAAACCAAGAACTCAATTCTAGGGTTTTATAGAAAACCCTAATTCGTTTCTACTAAGGTCTCGTTCTTTGGGCACTTAGATGCACAAAATTTGAGAGTTGTTTAAAGGTTGTTTAAGGTAGGTATTTAGGAGTATTTAGGAGTTCCAATGATGGTGGTGATGGCGGTTTATGGTGTTGTTGTGGTGGTGCTATGTCATGGCAGCAACAAACACTAGTACAAAAAATGGTATCCGTCACACTAAAAAAGAGTGACCGTAGGCATATAGTCACACGCGGTTTATTAGGATTTGTGACCAAAGGTCCCGCGACCGTAGCTACCTTTTGGTCACAAGCTCGTCTTAGTAACCTTAGCTATAAAAAATGAGTGACCACTACTCGAAAATGTGTGACAAACTAGGTACAATATTTTGTGTTTTAGTGAATATGTGTAACGGTAAACACTCTACAGTTACACGAGTTTTGTTTAAGAGTGACTATTGTTTATAAGTTTGTCACATGAATATACGATATGTGTGACATTTACTATGTGATTAGTGTATTTTGTGTGACTATATGCATCCAATAGTCACATAAATTGTATGTTTGTGTGACCTTTTATGATATGTAGTCACACAAATCATGCTAATGGTATTGAGTTTGTCACATACAATTAACCAAAGAGTTACCAATAGTAGAAATAAGTGTGACTGTATGCTTTGTCAAGTCAAGCCAATTATATTTTGTGTGACTATATACATCCAATAGTCACATGAATTGTTTGTTTGTGTGACCTTTTATAACATGTAGTCACACAAATCATGCTAATGGCACTAAGTTTGTCACATACAATTAACCAAAGAGTTACCAATAGTAGAAATAAGTGTGACTGTATGCTTTGTCAAGTCAAGCAAATTGTATTTTGTGTGACTATATGCATCCAATAGTCACATGAATTGTATGTTTGTGTGACCTTTTATAACATGTAGTCACACAAATCATGCTAATGGCACTAAGTTTGTCACATACAATTAACCAAATAGTTACCAATAGTAGAAATAAGTGTGACTATATGCTTTGTCAAGTCAAGAAAATTGTATTTTGTGTGACTATATGCATCCAATAGTCGCATGAATTGTATGTTTGTGTGACCTTTTATAACATGTATCACACAAATCATGCTAATGCTACTGAGTTTGTCACATACAATTAACCAAAGAGTTACCAATAGTAGAAATAAGTGTGACTGTATGGTTTGTCAAGTCAAGCCAATTGTATTTTGTGTGACTATATGCATCCAATAGTCACATGAATTGTATGTTTGCGTGACCTTTTATAACATGTAGTCACACAAATCATGCTAATGGCACTAAGTTTGTCACATACAATTAACCAAAGAGTTACCAGTAGTAGAAATAAGTGTGATTGTATGCTTTGTCAAGTCAAGCAAATTGTATTTTGTGTGACTATATGCATCCAATAGTCACATAGAATTGTATGTTTGTGTGACCTTTTATGACATGTAGTCACACAAATCATGCTAATGGCACTAAGTTTGTCACATACAATTAACCAAAGAGTTACCAATAGTAGTAATAAGTGTGACTGCATGCTTTGTCAAGTCAAGCAAATTGTATTTTGTGTGACTATATGCATCCAATAGTCACATAAATTGTATGTTTGTGTGACCTTTTATGACATGTAGTCACACATTGTAATGTGAATAAGTGTGACTATGTTTCATCTTCTAGTAACCTTTCAGAATTCATAAAAACAAAGAACAAAATTCTGGAAATCAAATTTCAATTGCATTAATATATAAAATTGAATGTACATAAGAAAATCAACAAATGTAATGTCGTATTATTCTCAAGTAACATACTTTTCACATAGAATCACATTTATAAAGACTTTGAATCACCGTATTGTAAAGTCTTTTGAGCCTTGTTATTCCTAGCTTGTTTCTACACATGAGGAATAGTCGTAAATTTACTTCCTGCTGGAACGTTCATCAAGCGCTTAGATCCTATCTTTGGTGCACTTTCAACAACAGCTTTTATGGTATTTGGTGGTGTTGTTTCCTGTAGGGAAAAAAATGTCGTGTATTAAACATTGAACTAAATATGAAAAGCTATGTATATGTATACGTAAGATGATAAATCAAGTGTATGTACCTCTTGTAAAAAAAACCTTTTCCTTTGGCCATGCCACAAAACTACCTTTTACATCCTTAACAGTTTGTAAACCATTATTTCCGTCATCAGGTATGAATGCTACATCCACTAGGGATTCATCAACTGAAACTTTGTAGCAATTTTTTGGTAGTGGTTGGTTATGAATCATTACATTGTCTCCATCCTTAGCCTTGTGTACCCTACCGATACCAATGATAATTGTCCTAGATATGTTCCACAGTTTGCACTGAAATGTCTGAAGAAAATATGTTTACATGCGTTAATGAGAAATAAATTAAACAAGTAATTATATGAAAAAAGATGAAATAATTACATCTGGTAGTGATGGTGGAGACTGATTTACTTTGGATTTAGAAGGTGTACGCTTCTTTCGTAATGATGAAATAGGTACGTCTTGTTTTGTCGAGGGAGACAGATTTTGTTGTGAACCGGAAGTTGGAGAAATATCTAACTGAGATTGGGAATTTTGAAGTGGAGACTTATTTTCTAACAATCTAGTCTTTTTTTTTGCTCCCCTAGTTCTACCAGGTCCCTGCATATATACATAAGACAGTAAATAAGTCCTGTATAGTACAATTTAGAAACCAAACATGCTTTTTTATAACTTACCTGGTTCGCAGTTGCAGTTGCAGCTGTAGTTGCAGTGTCCAAATCCTTGTTCAAAGTTGAAGTTGACTTTAACACACCCTTCTGAAGACCACTACCACTGATCGACGTCCTTTGTTCTTCAATAGGTTTTGTAGTTAATGTATTATTTTCTAGTTGTAATACCTGCAATATATATGTATGTTAATTGTTAATGGTATTACAGACTAAAAATCATCAAATCAAAATTAGAAAACTAGTCTTACATTTGACTGAATTGGCATTAACTATGCTATATTAACCCCTTGTGAAGACATAACTTTCAACATTTTTTCAATAGTTTCCTGTGTTTGTGACATTTTGGTGGTTAATTCAGCGAATGTATCCTCTTTTTCTTTACGAGCCTGTCTCTCCTTCTCAAGTTCATTTTCAAGCAACGCAATCCTTACATCAGTTCCTTGTTTCCTTCTAGGTAGATCAAAGAACTTCCTGCACGTAACTCTGCCTCCCACTCCTCGTGCATACCCTCCCTTTTCCTTTCCTAATACATGTGATAATGAATCTGAGCCACTATCAACCGTCAAGGTTCCATCTCTGATCTGTTCCTCTGCTTCCAGCTTCACACAAAAAATGGTAAATAATTTATTATACGAATATAAACATTATATAAAATTTTTTGCAATAACACTTACAATATTAGTGCCAACTTTGATTGTTTCATCCTTTGTCTCTTTTCCTTCTTGTCTAACCCTTCCAATAAACCACAATACACCACAGGGGGGTTCTTGATCTGGTGTAATTTCTTTTCTTATGATCTTTCAGACATCAAATACATACAGATGAAAAGTTAAACCAACATGGACAATAGTGTTAGGATATTAAACCAATATAACCTTACCATTTGCTCTTTTATATATACATAACCACCACGTCCCATTGTATGCTGATAAAGAGACTTGGAACGCGCCAATTTATTAGCAGCTGATTTCACCTAACAAAAGAGATTACTGGATGAGAAGTTGCTAGTACGTGACAGACTGTGTTTGTCATACGGAGTTTCCAAACAATACATACATACGGTGTTTATAAATGTAAAATGAAATATAAATTAACAACCTTAAATTCTTCTGTCGCCGTGTGGTTTACAAAAGCAACCCAGTGTTCGGCATTGACGATTGCTCTATAATTATTTGGAACTACATTTAGTTTTTCAGGATTATCTAGGTTGGGAACTATGTGCTTAGCTGTCAATTTAGTTCTAAAATTTCTTAGCAGTTCACCTAGCTTATTCATTACCAACTTTTTGTAGGACACATCTAATTCAAAGTATTGCTGCACATATTAACATAATGTTAAAGTAAATGTAGGAATAAGACTAATAGTTGGGTAAAGATTTTTGTATGTGTACCGTGGTTTCAGTCCAAAGTTTTTCTCTTGCTTCCGCCTTCACATATTTCCACGATAGAATCTTCAATCCTATCTGCTCCTGAACCTTGTCTCCGTGATAAACAATGTTCTCTTTGGCCCTGATATTCTATTCAGTGCATCAAAGTTTACATTTATCTTCATGACACCTGGTTTTCCATATTTTATCCGAAACTTGGATAACCTAGTTATACCCCTCTTATTAACAACCTTCTGTTTATTGATGTCTTCATCCTCTTCTGATTGATCACCATAATCCCCTGATTCATAATCTCCTTGATTATCGTGATTTACATCATGATTATTAACCAAATAATCATCATCATTAACATTATGATCTTGATCATCGTTTTCAGTGTCCATGATTATTGACCACAAACCGATGTGTACAAGAACAATAAGTGGAAATGGTATGAAACTAGTGATGGCAGTAATTCAGATGGAAATGGAGTTAGAAAATTATGGTATATTTTGTGATTTTGGAGAAAAATCAGGATTTGAGATGGAGATGGAATTAGAATATTATGGTAACTGCATATGCATTAACTTAGCATGGACATTCAAAATTTTCGTGAAAATTTTGGCTCCAAATACAAAAATTACACAACCAAATTTTTTGAACTCCAATTTGCCTCCAAATTAAACATTAAACTTTTCCCTTTGAATTTCCTGGTAAAATTAAAGTTTGAACAAAATGTTATACTATTTTTCACATTTTAACATTCAACCAAAAACCCTTAGTTTACACTGCATAAAAACTTGAATTCATATATTATAAGAAAATGGATATAACATATAATGAATTGTACATGGCCTTAAAATACTTATATTAAGTAATTAACAAACTCGTATTGTTGATTACAGATATAACTGATAATTGTTTCATAATGATAGTAATGCATACAAATCTATTAAATTGTTGCAACCTGTAGGTTGAAAATGCAACAGGTTCCCAGCAATAACAGACCAACAAAACATAAAAAATTTGTTCATATTACACATGGAGAACTGACATCATCCAACCTTCCAACATTCCTTTTGCCTTTGTTGTTGCTCCCCTCTGCAGCATTCCTTGACCGAACCTTCTTACATTATGTATGCCTACAAATGGTGGAGGGCGAATACATGGAGTACTTGAAGAACTTGTGGTCAAACTCCGAATTGGACTTATATTGATAACTTCTGCAAACATGTACATATTAATGTTAGTTATATGTCGACGAAGGTAGTGTTTGGTAGTATGTGTAGCATGGTTGTGGTTGCCCTAACAACATTTGGATTTGGTTATGCATATGTTTGTGTAGGGGACCTTATCCAACTGATTACAAAAGACCTAAAACAATATAATACCAAAAAACCTGTAACTATAATATACCATGGGACCATATCCAGACACATGTGGAAAAACCATAACCAAGATTGAAACATAGACCATATAAACACGTTAATTAAAAATGACATAGATTAAGAAGGGCTAGTCCTATAAATCGAATCACTTTAATGAAAAATGAAATAGGTCCACATACATGCATTAGAAATTAGTTTAAACCCTAATATCATAACAAACTTACACTATTCGTATGAACCCTAATATTTAAATAGAACAATACTGATTGTTGTATTACCTTTTTTCCTGATTTGTCATGTCGTTAATGATTGTGTAGATTGGCGACTATTGTGTATGAGGTTTTTATTTTTTTTATTGTGTATTGGATGAAGATTTAGGGTTTGTTCTTCCTGTGTGTGATTCTGAAGATGGTGGCGGTTACAAGCTAGATGGTTGCTGGATATTATTTGTGTTTAATGAAAATGTACATATTATTTAAAATTACTTACTAATAAAATTATAGTAACTAACATTTAATTATAAAAAGTTAATAATAAATAAATAATAGTAAATAAATAAAAAAACATATACGTTGTATTTTTATTAAAATCATTTTTGTCAAAATTAACTAATTTTAAAAAGGTTATAATTTTAAACATAACATAAAAATATTACTTTAATTAATTTTAAACATAAAATTTTAGTTAAATAACTTAAATATGAATAAGGTCGATTTTGAATGGTCGGTTTAATAAGGTTAGGGTGACAAAATTATAGTTAGTAATGTGTTAGGGTTTATGGTTTAGGGTTGGGGTTTATGGTTTAAGGTATAGGGTTGAGGGTTAAGGTTTAGAATTTATGATTTAGGGTTTATGGTTTATGGTTAATGAAGTGGTTTATGTTTAATTAGGGTTTAAGTTTTAGGATTTATGGTTTAATTAGATAGTGTGGTTTATTAAGGTTTAATTAGGATTTATGGTTTAATTAGCTAGGGTTTGTGGTTTAAGGATTAATTATGATTTAAGGTTTATATGGTTTAGGGCTTATAGGGTCTAGGGTTTAAGGTTCATTGGTTTATGGTTTAAGGTTTAATTAGGTTTAGGATTTATGGTTTAATTAGCTAGGGTTTGTGGTTTAAGGATTAATTATGATTTAAGGTTTATAGGGTTTAGGGCTTATAGGGTTTAGGGTTTAAGGTTCATTGGTTTATGGTTTAAGGTTTAAGGTTTAGGATTTATGGTTTAATTAGCTAGTGTTTGTGGTTTTAAGGGTTAAATAGGATTTAAGGTTAAATGGTTTAAGGTGTATGATATAGTGTTTAGGGTGCATTGGTTTAAGTTTTAGGGTTTAGGGTTTAAGGTTCATTGGTTTATGGTTTAAGGGTCAAATAGGATTTAAGGTTTATAGGTTTAAGGTGTATGATATAGTGTTTAGAGTGCATTAGTTTAAGATTTAGGGTTTAAGGTTCATTGGTTTATGGTTTAAGGTTTAAGGTTTAGGATTTATGGTTTAATTAGCTAGGGTTTGTGGTTTTAAGGGTTAAATAGGATTTAAGGTTTATATGGTTTAAGGTGTATGATATAGTGTTTAATTAGGGTGCATTACTTTAAAGGTTAGGCTTAATTAGGGTTTAAGGTTTACTGGTTTATAGTTTAAGGTTTATGATTTATGGTTTAATTAGCTAGGGTTTGTGGTTTAAGGATTAATTATGATTTAAGGTTTATAGGGTTTAGGGCTTATAGGGTTTAGGGTTTAAGGTTCATTGGTTTATGGTTTAAGGTTTAGGATTTATGGTTTAATTAGCTAGGGTTTGTGGTTTTAAGGGTTAAATAGGGTTTAAGGTTAAATGGTTTAAGGTGTATGATATAGTGTTTAGGGTGCATTGGTTTAAGGTTTAGGGATTAGGGTTTAGGGTTTAATGTTCATTGGTTTATGGTTTAAGGGTTAAATATGATTTAAGGTTTATAGGTTTAAGGTGTATGATATAGTGTTTAGAGTGCATTGGTTTATGGTTTAGGGTTTAAGGTTCATTGTTTTATGGTTTAAGGTTTAAGGTTTAGGATTTATGGTTTAATTAGCTAGGGTTTGTGGTTTTAAGGGTTAAATAGGATTTAAAGTTAAATGGTTTAAGGTTTATGATATAGTGTTTAATTAGGGTGCATTACTTTAAAGGTTTAGGATTAATTAGGGTTTAAGGTTTACTGGTTTATGTTTTAAGGTTTATGATTTATGGTTTAATTAGCTAGGGTTTGTGGTTTAAAGTTTAAATAGGATTTAAGGTTTATAGGTTTAAGGTGTACTGTATGATATAGTGTTTAGGGTGCATTACTTTAAGGTTTAGGGCTTGATTAGGGTTTAAGGTTTATTGGTTTATGTTTTAAGGTTTATGATTTATGGTTTAGTTAGCTATGGTTTATGGTTTAAGGGTTAAATAGGATTTAAGGTTTATATGTACCGGTTTATGATTTAGTGTTTAGGGTTCATTGGTTGAAGGTTTAGTGTTTATTGAGGTTTAATGTTTAGGGTTTAATGTTTAAGGATTAGGGATTATGGTATGTAGGATTATGAATTATGGTTTAATTAAGGTTTATGCTTTAAGGGTTATATGGTTTAGGGTAAAATTGTTTAACGTTTAGGTTTTAAATTAAGTAAGATAACAAATTACTCATCATTTATGTTACGTTCAGACGTGGTCTTGGTGAAATAAGTCATAAAACCTTTTAAGCACCTACCTTTTAAAAGCGGTATAAAACGTTTGCATATATTATATATTACTTATTTAAAACATAATTAATGTATTTTCATTAATATAATTTTTATCAAGTTTTTTATACTTCGTCTTTCATAATAATTGTCGTTTGTTGACTTTTTTTTGTCTTAATATTGATACTATCACTTTTAACATATTTGTTTATGTTATATGGTTACCTGATAATACGACTCCACCGCATTGGCCCATCTAAAAATAATAATTCCTTAAATATATTTCATGCATTATACTAAATTTTTTAATAGATATAAACCACAAAATGTAAGCTTATGACACATAAGCCCATCTAGACTTATGTTTAATAAATCATAAATAACATATTTTTAAAAGGGTATAAGTCATAAATACACAAATTCTTATGATGGTTAGATTTTATTTTGTTGAATCTTCAAACTTTTAAAACCTTTTATTTTGTTGAATATTCATTTTCGGGTCAAATTTTTGGGTCAAATAACCTACATTTTCAGATAATAAATAACCTACATTTTCGGGTCAAATTTTAAAACCTTTTATTTTGTTGAATCTTCAAACTTTTATTGAGTGAAATTTAAAACATGCCTCCAAAATTTTATTTTGTTGAAAATTGAAAATTTGCCTCCAAAATGTTATTTAGTGAACATTGAAAATAACTCCCAAAAATTTTAAACTCATCACATAATTTTTTTCAATCCCTCATTCTCCAGCCATCAACAAGTATTCTGTCCGGCCATCTACACCAGTTTTAATTTCATTACTTTATAAATCAGGTAATGTTTTTATTAGGATTATAATCTGTAGTGTTCATATGCATTTGTTTAGATAATTAGTATATATGTTATTGGATTTTGGGGTTTTATATTATGCGTTATTGATTCATGCTATGTGCCTTAAACCTTTAAGAATGTTTTATCTTGGATATGATATATTGGTTTTTTTTAATTTGTAGGATATATACGGTACGATTTATCTTCAACACTATGATGGACAAGTCTTGGATACGAAGTAATAGGACTAAAAAAGAATATTTTGACGGAGTAGAAGCGTTTATTGAATATGCCAAAAAAAAGCGCAAGAGGAGATTAACCGCCACCCAGAAAGTCATAATGGACCACTTACAATTCTATGTCCCTGTAACAACTGCTTAAACCACATAGAGGGTACAGTAGAATCTGTAGGATTCCATTTATTCAGACATGGGTTTAATACAAATTACACAAATTGGATAAAACATGGAGAAAAGGACGAGCAATCATCAAATGCCCAAATATTAGTTGATGATACAACAGAGTATGTTGACAACACGGATGTCGACACGGATGCTGGTTCGGAAATTCCAACAGATGGCCCAGCAACAGTAGAGATGGTTAACGCTACAAAAGATGATTTTGATGAGGATGACATTGCCATGTTTCAACAACTAGTAGTAGACGCGGAGAAGCCACTTTATAAAGGATGTCCCGACTTCACAAAGTTGTCTACAATAGTTCAACTTCTCAACTTGAAGGGTAAGCATGGAGCTTGTGATAAGTTATTTACTGAATTACTTGGTTTGATTATTAGATGCTACTTACTGGTAACGAACTAGTTGAAAGAACTTATCAGGACAAAAAAATGATGCGACTGATGGGATCAGGATACAAAAAGATACATGTATGTATCAACAACTGCATGATTTACTGGAAAACTAACTCAAAATTGACTGCTTGCTCAACATGTGGGACAACAAGATGGAAGGTCGACAATAAGACAAAGGAAGTTTACGAAAACATTCCAGCCAAAGTGATGTGGTACTTCTCAATTATACCAAGACTGAAACGATTGTTTAAGATACCAAGTATTGCAGAAAACATGAGATGGCACGCAACAAGGAGGAAAACAGATGGTGTTTTACGTCACCCTGCAGATTCACAGGCATGGCGTACCATAGATGAAAAATTCCCTCAATTTGCAGAAGATCCAAGAAATATACGGATGGGAATATCGGCTGATGGGGTTGACTTCAACTCAGGTAATAGGCATCACAGTGTATGGCCAGTTTTATGTGTCATATACAACCTTCCTCCATGGTTGTGTATGAAACGAAAGTTTATCATGCTTTCGACCCTTATATCGGGATACCCGGGGAATGATATTAATGTTTTCTTAGAACCGTTAGTTGATGATCTGTATACCTTATTTGAACATGGTGTTGATACATATGATGCGTCAACGAAACAGAACTTCAAGCTTCATTCCGTTGTGTTATGGACGATAAATGATTACCCAGCACTGGGTACATTATGCGGTTGCCCATATAGTGGATTCAATGGTTGCGTGGTATGTGGGAAAGATAAACATTGTGTAACACTTTCGGCCTCAGCCAAGCAAAGTTGTACTGGTCACAGACGATATCTACCATACACCCATCCATTCAGAAAGCAAAGGAAATCGTTTAATGGACAACGAGAACTTGCCCTTGCTCTAGTACCAAAGACAGGGGAAGAAATATACGACGAAGTTCGACATATTCAAAATAAGTGGGGAAAAGTAAAGAAAACTAACAATAACGCATCAGGAAACCAGGAAGATACAAGAGGCAGAGGTGGGAAAATTCAAAATAACAAAAGAAAAGCAACAAAGGAAGACGAGGGTAGTTCAAGCCAACCTACTGAATCGTATTGGAAGAAATTCAACATTTGGTATCGAAGGCTAAGGTATTGGAGGCATAATCCTGTTCAACATTGTATTAACTATATGCATGTAGAAAAAATTGTGGGGAGAGTTTTGTTGGAACTTTGCTAAATGTTCCTGGTAAGACGAAAGATGGATTGAAGACACGATTGGATCTGGCAGTGATGAGACTGCTTTTATACATAGTCTCATCGTCCAAAAAGGGCTTAAAATGCATTAAATATCATCAAAATACCCATATATATGCTTGTGTATTTTAGGTACGGATATTGAGAAAATGACAAAAGATCACAAGAATCATGCAAAAACGAACACGAGAAACGAAGCCGCACAATGAACCAAGCCCTAATGAAGACTTTCCCAAGAAAAACCCTTGAAGATTTGAAGAATTATGAAGAAGGGTCCTCCAATATGGAAGAATTGACACTTTATACCCTTGTATCTTCATAATTACAAGTTTGGTCCCTAAAGTTTGTCAAAATTACAAAAAGGGCCCTCCACTTTGAAGAATTGACAAGTTTAGCCCCTCAACAAAGCTAAATTGTCAACCATTACCCTCCACAAAGTCAAATATATCATGAAGTCCTTAAAAGTACAAGAAATTACAAGTTTGGTCCTTTGAAAATCCAAAAATTACCAAAAGGACCCTTGACTTTCAACAATTGGCAAAAATGCTCCCTCATAAATGAAGACTTGGCAAATTCAGTCCTCCAAAATGCCAATCATACAAGTAAAGACCATAATCCATCAACAATATGCCAAATCAGTCCTTCAAAAATCACAAAATGGCAAGAATTACCCCTGAATTCACTTAGTAAAACATTTTGGGGGCAAAAGTGTGAAAATGAAAAGTTGTTAAAGAAGGAAATGAGTGTTGATAGCAAGTTTGATTGAAAAGACAAGAGAAGAAGAGAAGGAGGGTTATTCTTGGCCAGACAAGATACTTACCTTAACCAACCAGAAGTTGCCACCTCACCCCACTCACCACTTCCACCAATCACCTTTCACCCTTCCTCCACATCAGATCCCACTCACCCCATTTATTAACTAATCTTAACTGATTAGTTTTAATTGGCGCCTAACACTTGGTTTAAAAACAAAAACAGATCAAACCCATGTTCTTGGCATTCATAATCCAAATTGGGTTTTTCTAAACTGCTTGAAATTAAGCCACCAAAGTGTCCAAATTTATGATTAAGGTCAACATAAACACATCCAAATCCTTAAACCCTATGCCACATCATAACCCATGTCACATGTTAAACCCTTGTCCCACGTTTGGAGAAGAAGACAAACAAGCCAAAGAGATCCAACGTCCTACAAACTTGCTAACTTTCTAAGCTTCACAAGAGCCATTGGATGCAATTCCAACAACTATACACTCCACAAACGTCCAAGATAAAGTCACATGAGCTCAAGATTTCAAATTTCCACAAGGGTATTTCTGGAAGTCCAATGCTCAGGGTTTCACATTTTCAGCTTTCTAGGACCATGTACACCCTCTATATAAAGGGTCTAGCACATTACATTTATTCATGCTTTTGGTTTTTCCTTGTTCAAACACTTGTAAATCCTCTTTTCAGTTTAATGAAATTGTGTTAAGTGTGTTGAATAAAGACCAAGTGCCACTTATGTTTATGTTTGTTTATGTTATTTGTTCACTGAATTTGAATCTCAAAACATGTTTTTAAGGAGAGTGCAAAAGTTTGCATTTTTCCTTCAAGCTTGATATTTTGTTAAGTTCTTGTTCAAACCTTGGAATTCTTGGGTTATAGGGCTGATCATAGCATCCTAATTGTGATATTAAGGTGTGGTGAGGCTTATAGCTTGGGGATAATCAAGTGTGGGGTAACAAGGTTGCATCAATCAAGGCTTTTTAAGTTTCTGTTTTGATAATCTTGCTTCTAACCTTGTTGAATCTTAGCAGGGTTGTTATTGGAAGCTTGTGCTTGTTCTAGCTATCACATAAGCTCATAAATTCGTGGGTGTGGATGTACATCCATGAGGTTTGTCTTGAAACCTTGAAAATCTGATAAAAATTGGATTTTTTTGTGGATTTGTGCTATACTTTTGTTCTTGTTTATTTCTTGGATTAAATCTGCTTAGTCTTGCATGATAATGTTGTTTATATGCTAGATTAATCAATGGGTTAACTGAATCACACTTTTTCTTGTTTGAAATTGGATTTGAAAAGATAAAGGGGTGTTTGGGTCTACCTGTTTAAGTTGAAATCTTGGTATTGTGTTGTTAGAAGTGTGTATTTGTGGTTGTTATCTGATACATGCTTGGTTGAGAGTGTTTTGCTGCAAGTTTTTGGACTTAAACCACCAAATCAAACAATTTGCTATAACTTGATGAGTTTAACTGTTTTTGACCTAAGATTTTGGTGAAATCTAGTATTTGTGCATGCTTAGGGTTAAGAGTTGTTAAAACATCATTATTATAACTTATTTGGTAGATTTTGAGGTTTGAATCTGGCTTATTGGTCAAATACATCAGCAAAGTGTAAAACTGCATGTTCTTGTGTTCATCAGTAACTTAAGGTGCTTGAATCTTGCTTAATTCTGTGAATCATTGCATGAAACCTGTTTAGACTTGTTCATTTGAGTTGATAATAGCTTGTGTATGCATTTGGTTGAGTTTGGCTGGCTGAATATTGCTCTAAGTGCTTATTGAACCTGTTCTGCTTAGTTGTTCATGTATGTGCTAGATCTGGTGCTTTATTGATTAAACTGTATCAATTGGGTGATTGTGTTTGTGATTTATTGATTGTAATTGACTCCTTATGATCCAAAGATCATTTGGGTGCCTTTGTGTAATCTGAATCTCAAAAAAGTTCACTAAAGACAAAAGGTCAAACAAGTCAAGCAGTGGAAAAAGTTTCCACTGCTCAACACCCAAAACTAGCCCCTGCTAGTGTTAATTTGTCATCAGCTTATCAATAAGCTATTATAGCTTATCCAGACTTGCAACAACTTATTTTTTGTGATAGATCTTCATTATTTGACCCATTTGATTAGACTGGAGCTTATTGGACTTTGACTTTGACTTTTTGCTAGAAAACCAACTTATTTGACTTTTAAATAAGTGCTTATTTGCTTTTTCCAGCTTATTGAGTCAGCTTATTTGAAAACTCTTTGTTTATTTTGCTTAATTAAGTCATTTAAAAGCTTTAGAAACTTGAATCAGCTTTTGGGGTGGCCTAGAACTCAAAAACGACTATTTTGTCGTTTTCTGTAGATTGCTTATTGCATTTTCAGGCTTATTCCTTGGGCTTATTTGAAATTTCTTTTTACAGATGTCTTATTTAGGACAAAAGAAGCTTGTGTGTCTAATTTCAGCTTATGGCATTAGCTTATAGCTTAATGAGCCAAAAAGCCCATTAAGAATAAGTTGTTTGGTATAAGCTAGCTTATTTCACACTTTCAGCTTTTGGGCCTTTGGAAAAAGTTGTTTAAAATTAAATTTTGAGTCAAATAGTGCTTTTTGGGCTTATTTTGGACACTTTTTTATATTGGGCCCAATAGTGATCTGTTTTTGGGTTTAGCCCATTTTCTAGGCCCATTAAGGGTATTTAGGTAATTTCACTTTCATTTCTGAGTTATTTAGGTTAAATTAAGCTAGTTTGCAACTTTTTAGAATTTTTTATGATTTTTGGATTTTATAATAATATTTTAATATTATTTTATTGTTAAAAATTAAAAGTCTGATTTTCTAAGTTTTTATATTTTTCCTAGATTGTAGACACTTAATTAGGAATTTTGCAACTTTCCAAATATTTTTAGACTCTTTTAATTATTTTTTGAATTATTTTAGGTTTTAATTGATTTTAATAGTTTTTAATTGTTTAAAAATAGTTTTTAGTGGTTTTAAAATTTTGAAAAATACTTTTTAGCTTAATTAGGGTATTTTTGAGGTTTACGAACTTTAAAATCTTGTTTTGGACTTTTTAATAGTTAATATTGATTTTTAGGGCTTTAATTAGCATTAAAAAGTCATTATTTAATTAATTAAAAGGTTTTGGCAAGTTTGGATTTTTTGTAAACTCTTAGAATGTTTTTTGTGGATTTTTAGTGATTTTTGGTAATTTTTAGGGTAAAATTTTAATTTTGGTGCTTTTTACGGTTTTACGTGTACACCTTTTTGGTCTTAGTTTAATCCGACATCGTAACCGTCATTCTCTTCTTATCCCTTTTCTATTTTTCTTTCTCACAAATATAATCACAAAGATAATCATTTCATTACACACATACTAAGCCTCCTTGAGAACGATCCCCATTTTAGGGTCATTTGTACACGGTTTTCCTAAATCGTCGTGCTTAACGCTTACCACTATTTTGCCTTCCTTTTCCTAAAGGGGTAAAAAACTCTACATCATTTTGTCGCCGCTGCCGGGGAGGCGTGTTGTGTTTTGATTTGGAATATACTAACCAAAATAGTATTTGTATTAGTAGCACTCTACTAATACGTATTATCGGTTACTATTACTATATTGTATACGTAGAACAATAAATTCACAAGTACTCCAAATACGTGAGAAATCACAACCTTGACTTGGGAGGTCATTACCCAATCATTGTATTCGAATCTCAAACCAAAGAAAAAGGCAAAAATAGATAAATACTTTCGTGAGGCTCAATTTTGAAAAATACAAACTATAAGGTGGGTATAAGGCGGATATTATAAAATATATCCTAAGGAAAAAGGCTCTTAAGTGCTTCGGGCCGCCTCGTTTCCCCGCTTGCTTGTGAGTATTTGATTTTGAGAGCTAATCGAGGGTTTTGCCGCCCAAAGTATTACTAAGTATCATATATATTTTCTTGGTTTCATTGATTAAACCCTCTTGAACGTTTTGGTGTTCCACCAACGTTCTAAAGTCATCGAAGGCGTTCACTTCACGTGATCGTTTTCATTCCTTGAGGCTTCTTTAATCAAGAGATTTGATTAAGGAGGAGATTTGTAGATTTGTGTCTACTTAATACATTCACCAAAATCCAAAAAGGTTAATACAATCAAAAACCACAAAAAATTTGAAAAAATACAAAACACCAAAAAGAATCTTCTTTGCTCGTCCCCTCGTTGTACGTGACGTTTATGCTAACTCGTAATCAAGCAAGACGTGCACGTAAGAGAAAGAACAAAACTCCCACTCCCAATCTTTCTAGTGAGGAGTCTCCTATTGACGAACCCATTGTAAGAGAAGCACCAACCATGGCGAATCGAACTATGATGGAGTTACTTCAAGCACCCACCGAGGGTTATGGAGAGGCTATTGTGATTCCCGCTATCCTTGCGGAGAATTTTGAGGTGAAAACGGGTTTGTTGTCGATGATCCAAAACAACAAATTCCGTGGTGATGAGAAAGACAATCCACACAACCATATCCGCCAATTCAATCGTCTTACCGCCACTTGCAAGTTTAAGGATGTCTCGAATGACTCGATTAAGATGATGCTTTTTCCGTATTCCTTAGCGGGGCCCGCTAAAATTTGGTTAGAAAAAGAGCCACCCAATTCTATATTGACGTGGAAGGATCTCGTGTCTAAGTTTGTGAACCAATTTTTTTCGCCCTCTAAGACTACGCACTTGAAAAAAGAGATTTCAAAATTTTCACAAGAGTTTAATTAAAGTTTTTCAACGGCTTGGAATAGGTTTAAGGAGATGTTACATGAATGTCCTCATCACGGTTTTTCCGATTTGCATCAAATTGACACGTTTTACAATGGACTAATGATCATGAAAGGGATTATTTAAATGCCGTCGCGGGTGGTAATTTTTTGTGTAAAACGGTTGAGGAAGCTTTGGTGATAATTGAGAATAGATCTAAGGTGTATAGTCCTCGTAGCACGTCTAGTGTTCGTAAGGCTTCGTCTTCGGCTTCACCTTCTTTGTCTACTACCATCGATGCTTGCCAAATTGAGGCGAACTTGGAAAACAAGATTTTTGATAAGCTAAAAGGACTTTTGATTGAGTTTAAAGTTGGTGAACCAAGTGCTCCCGCTACGGCTAAAGCGGTTGAGGTTTCGTGCATGTATTGTCGTGGAGGTCATGATTTCTCCGAGTGCATTACCAACGGTGGTAACACTTCGAGTGCCTACGCGGCCACGGGAAATTACAACCAAAACGGTCAAGTTACCCGCTCTAATCAATTGACTCCACCGGGTTTTGGTTCAAATCAAAATGCTAACAACAACTACCGCAACAATCAAGTTGGTTTCAAAAACAATTTCAACGAAGGAAACTATGGTAATCAAGGGGATAATAATCAAGTTTCAAACAAAAATCAAAATGATTTTCAAAACAACAACAAAGGTTTGCAAACTTTGAAAGATCTTCCAAATGAATTTGTTGAATACGCTAATGTGAATGATGCTAGGTTTGACAATATTCAAAGAGAAATCATTAGCCTAAGATTCGAGTTTAAGAACGACTTGAAGAAAGAGTTGAAAAATGAGTTAGCTAATGAACTTAAGATCCATACCAACAAGATGGAAGGAACCATAACTAGGTTGCAACAAAACCAACAAAAGATGGAACAAGGGCAACATGAGAAAAAACAAGAAATGGTTAAAGCCGAGAAGAGGCAATCCAAGTTTGAAGATAAAATCTCATCTATGTTTGAGGCAATTATGTGTAAACCGTATTCGAGTAGTCTTCCTAGCAACACCGTATCAAACCCTAAGGGTGAGATGAAAGTGATTACCACACGTAGTGGTAAGACACTTAAGGAACAAACTCCTCAACCAATTGCTCCTACGGAGGAAGCAATTGAGGAAGAACCCGAGGTGGTGGTCCAAAAGGAGCATGTCCCTATCCCACGAAGTACCGCTCATGCCACACCTACGGTTGACCCTTTACCAACATTGGAACCCGAGATTCCAAAGGCTATGCCTATGCCTCAACCCACACCACCTTTGCCCTATCCATCGAGACTTAGGAAGGAGAAACGTTAAGAGCGCGACACTTACCAATTTGATCTTTTTATGAAAATGTTTCGTGATTTGCACTTTAATGTGAGTTTCGCCGATGCTTTGGTCATGATGCCTCGATTTGCCGCTAACTTTAAGAGTATGTTGAACAACAAGCAAAAATTGCACCAATTGTCTAGTTGTTCGTCGGTTTATCTTAATCGCATACCTCAAAAAGTCGGTGATCCCGGTAAATTTTTGATCCCTTGTGCAATCCAAGATATGAAAGAATGCTTCGCCTTGGCCGATCTTGGTTCTAGCATTAACTTGATGCCACTTGCAATCTTCAAGTCGCTTAATCTTCCTAATCTTACTCCTTCACTAATGTCTATCGAGTTGGCCGACCATTCCACGATTCCCGCATGTGGATTGGCGGAAGACATTTTTTTGAAAGTGGGAAAGTTCTACTATCCCGTAGACTTTATCGTTGTTGATATCCCCACGGATCCTCAATTTCCTCTTATTTTAGGTCGTTCGTTTTTAGATACGTCTATGGCTTTGATCGATGTTCATGCTAGAAAGATCACCTTACGTTTCAACGACGAGGAACTTGTTATAAACGCAACTCAAAACTCTCAAATTTCTCATGTTTATTCCGTTGCAACCATAAACCTCGTTGATATGATCGACGTGGTTTGCGAGGAATTTTCACAAGAAGTTCTAGGTTTTGGTGATGAAGAAACTAGTGGCAATCCCACTATGTTAGATCCAATTCTTGATAATTCGACACCAACCTTCACTCCATTTTGAAGGTGGTGGTTTTACGTTGGAAGAATTCGATGTTCCACGTACTTGCAACGAAGACCTCGACAACGATGAGGACTTCTTGATTATCAAGGATTTTCTTAACGATTTCCCATTTCCTCCACCCTAGGAGGTTATGAGTATCGAGCCCAAATATTCACTTGAGGAACCACCTATCCTCGAGTTGAAGGATTTACCTTCTCATCTCGAATATGTCTATTTGGAGGAGGGCGACAAGTTGCCGGTTATTATTGCGAAGGAACTTTCAGATGATGAAATAACCGCACTTTTCGATGTTCGAAAGGATCACAAAGGGGCAATTGCGTGGAAGTTATCCGATATTAAGGGGATAGATCCTAAATTTTGTACCCACAAAATATTAATGGAGGAGGATTACAAGCCCGCAATCCAATGTCAAAGGAGGGTGAACCCCAAAATTCACAACGTCATCAAAAAGGAAGTCCTTAAACTCCTTGACGCGGGAATGATTTACCCTATTTCCGATAGCCCTTGGGTGAGTCCTATCCATTGTGTCCCTAAAAAGGGTGGAATGACCGTTGTGCCAAACGATGCCAACGAGTTAATTCCCACTAGACTCGTGACCGGATGGAGAGTGTGCATTGACTATCGTAAGTTGAATGAAGCCACTCGAAAAAAACCATTTTCCCTTGCCCTTCATGGACCAAATGTTAGAGCGTCTTGCGGGAAACGATTTCTATTGCTTTTTAGATGGTTTTTCCGGTTACTTCCAAATCCCTATCGATCCTCGTGATCAAGAAAAAACTACGTTTACGTGTCCATATGGAACGTTTGCCTATCGTAGAATGTCATTCGGACTTTGCAATCCACCGAGAACCTTTCAAAGGTGCATGATGGCTATTTTTCATGACATGATCGAGAAGACGATGGAAGTCTTCATGGATGACTTTTCCGTGTTTGGTAGTTCGTTCACTTCGTGTTTGTCGAATCTTGAGAGAATGTTGAAACGTTGTGAGGAAACCAACCTTGTGCTCAATTGGGAAAAGTGTCATTTTATGGTTAAGAGTGGAATCGTCTTAGGGCACAAGGTCTCGAAAGCGGGGATCGAGGTAGATCAAGCTAAGGTAGACGTCATCGCCAAATTACCTCATCCCAAAACCGTTAAGGGAGTTAGGAGTTTCCTAGGCCACGCGGGTTTTTATCGTCGATTCATCAAGGATTTTTCAAAGATTTTTCGACCCATTACACATCTTCTTGAAAAAGAGGCACGTTTTGTCTTTGACGAAGATTGTGTACGAGCCTTTGAAATCCTTAAGAGGAAACTTACCGAAGCTCCAATTCTTGTTGCTCCCAATTGGAACCTCCCCTTTGAGCTCATGTGTGATGCTAGTGATTACGCTATTGGGGTCGTATTGGGGCAACGTCATGAAAAGCACTTCTTTCCTATTCACTATGCTAGCAAGACGATGACCGAGGCTCAACTTAAATACACTACAACGGAGAAGGAGTTCCTTTCCGTGGTGTATGCATTTGAGAAATTCCGACCTTATCTCGTCTTGACGAAATGCATAGTGTATACGGATCATTCGGCTATCAAGTATCTCATGGCTAAACAAGATGCAAAGCCGAGATTACTTCGTTGGATTCTCCTCCTTCAAGAATTTGATCACAAATTTGTTGACAAAAAAGGAGCCGAGAATCTAGCGGCCGATCATATTTCTCGTTTGGAAGATCCTCACCAAAGTGTTTACGAGCCTAAGGAAATCACTGAAACATTTCCGCTCGAGACACTTGGTGTAGTGAATTCCAAGCTTGATTCTTCCACCCTACGGTTTGCGGATTTTGCAAATTACCATGCGGGTAACTTCATCATCAAGGGTATGACAACTCAAGAAAAACGAAAATTCTTTCGTGACGTCAAGTTCTACTTTTGGAACGACCCTTACTTGTTTCGAACTTGTGCGGATCAAATCATCCGACGCTGTGTATTTGGCACCGAAGCTTCTGATATCCTTAGAGCTTGCCATGAGGGACCCACGGGTGGTCACCACGGTGCTAATCTCACGGCTAAGAAGGTGTTTGATGCCGGCTTCTTTTGGCCTACTATTTGCCGAGATGCACAAGATCTTGTGAAGTCTTGTGAGTCATGCCAACGACAAGGAAAAGCCTCACAAAAATATGAAATGCCACAAAATATCATCCAAGTGTGTGAGATCTTTGACGTTTGGGGCATAGACTTTATGGGGCCGTTCCCATCATCTCGTGGTAATAAGTACATCCTCGTTGCGGTTGACTACCTATCTAAGTGGGTGGAAGCTAAGGCTTTGCCCACCAATGATGCTCGTGTGGTAGTCAAGTTTTTGAAAAGCTTGTTTTCTCGGTTTGGAACCCCTCGTGCGATCATAAGCGATCATGGAACCCATTTTTGTAACGACCAATTCGAAAGGGTCCTAAGGAAATATGGGGTTACACATCGGCTTTCTACGGCTTATCACCCACAAACGAGTGGGCAAGTCGAGGTTTCAAACCGAGTGTTGAAGAGGATCTTGGAGAGATCCGTTGGGGAAAACCGACAATCTTGGTCGGATAAATTGGACGATGCTTTATGGGCCTTTAGGACCGCTCATAAGACGCCCATTGGGTGTACTCCCTATAAGCTTGTGTATGGGAAAAATTGTCATTTGCCAATCGAATTGGAACACAAGGCTTATTGGGCCCTAAAGCATTGTAATGATGATATGGAGACCGCGGGAAAACACCAGAAAATGCAATTAAGTAAATTGGATGAATTGAGGGACATTGCTTATGAAAATTCATTGATTTATAAAGAAAAAACTAAAAAGTTGCATGATTCTAAAATTAAAAACCGGGTTTTTAACATTGGGGATCAAGTTTTGCTTTTTAATTCTCGCTTGAAAATCTTTTCCGGTAAGTTGAAATCCCGTTGGTCCGGTCCATTCACCGTGACTCAAGTTTTTCATATGGGACCATCAAGCTAGCTCAAAATGATGGCCCCAATTTCAAGGTGAATGGACATAGGTTGAAGCACTACTTTGGCGGGGAAGTTCCATCCTTGAACTACCTCGACCAAGTCACCTTCCCTAATGATAATTAGTATTGAGGGGATCGAGTCGAGCTCATGACTCGGTAACCAAAAACGAGGTTCCTCATGGGGGAGTCCCATGCTTATCCTATGTACATATTATCGCTTTCTAATGTAGTAACGTGTGGGGATTTGTGCCCTTCCAACCTTTGTACCGTGGTTGTTTGTGAATTGTGGTTTTTAGATGATCATGATCTTCACGATTGGAGCCTCTCGTGTTCGTTTTATGGGCGCACTCGATCGTTTGCTTCGAAGACTTTCTCAATATCCATGATATATCCTTTTGATGTTCTAACTTTAGGTTTATAGCACACTTCATAAACGGCTTTAAATTTAATGGTTACACCCTTTCCATGCTAGATTAGGCATTCGACTACGTCTCTAGTATGGGGGTGTTTGCACCCCTAGACTTGAAACATTGAGGACAATGTTTAACTACAGTATGGGGGGTGAATAGATACTTGCCTTGCCAAACCTTCACGCTTTCCAAAGTTTATCTTTTTGTTTATCATTTTGTTGCAAAATAAGGATAAAAATGGCCAAATTTTAAAAATTTCTCATGTTTTATAAGTGTCTGAAGACACAAATGTAGGTTTTCCGATGGCGAGAATAAGAGTAATTTTTTACTCGACCGTGCGTGTTGAGCACTTAGCTTTGGTTCCTTAACTTCACATTAGGCTAAGTCTCTTAAATGAGGACGAGAAATGATAGGGTTAATTATAAGTTACTATGCTAAACGTAGAGTACTCGTATTCTTTCAAAAACTCATGTGTTCTCGTTGTTTGCTTATTCTCCCTTCGCATGTAAATATTTTTTGCTTAATAAATATTGACTTAGCGGTTTATTTGGGATTGGTGGGTTTCTAGTCTTTTCTAGTAGCTTCTGTGTAATTAAATTGGGAAGACATTAAGGTATCGCCAGCGTCACGGTTTTGAAGTATTGGCACCCAAATAATCAAAAGCTTCACCCAATAATAAGATTTCAAGTGCTCACCTAAATCAAGCAAACAATTTGAAGCCCCACAAGGCCGAAAAATCTATGCAAAATTGAAAGTGAATCAAGCCTTAATCTTTGAAGCTTTAAAGATCCAAAATTCGTCTTAGCGTGAGGATATACGTCTTTGGCTAATAAAAACTACCGATGAGGTGGATAATAAAAGGCAAGGCAAGACCGAAGTGATAATAAAAGCTTCATGGCGAATTTGAATGAAAGATGGAGGTAAACCAAAGATAATAAGGCCCTTCCGTTAGGGGGCGTATAAAAGTCTTGGTTAACTCTCATGTTTAAAACCGTTATAAAACCGTGTTTATCGGTTCTTCTTGAAACACCCCATTTTGGAAATGGAATCTTACGCATAATCATGACGTGTCATCAAAGCATACAAGGATAAATGTCTAAGCATTATTTGACCATAAAAGGGAAATACCGGAATCAAACATCGGTAACCCCAAAGTAGAGCTCATCACACACAAACATAAATACTGAAAAAGGAAAGGACGAAACAATGTCCATTGCAAGCTGTATTAAAGTAAAGGAAATGCATAAAGTAAAGAAAGACAGTAAAGCTTCCAGTCCATATGCACGTACGTTTGAGATCTACGAGCGTCCCTGAGTACCTGCCGTTTTGGGAACATGAAAAGGGGAAACGGCTGAGCAAGACACTCAGTGCACGGATGTACAATATAGCATGAAATAGGATAAGCATGTAACATATAACAGCGGAAGACTAAGTTCTGAGTAGACTGGTTAAGTATTGAGAAAACTGGTTTTATAGTTTGAAAAGCCTTATGTTTATCTTATGAAAAACTGTTTTAACATATATATACCATAGCCCATATAGGTCACGAAAAGTTCACGTGCATGAATACTTGGAGGGGTGACCTCATCATGCTGATTAGAGGGGATGCCTCTAATTAATATACTGGTCTGGGTAGGAGGGATCAACTCCTTGTGAAGGGTGCAAGGCACACACCACATTCACCATGAAATACTGAATAAAACATGTAACTAGGATGCACCCATACGCCCCACATGATATAATAATATGGCCAAAACTGAAAGGGACGCCAGGAGCAATCACTCCGCCGTGGAGAAGTCATAACATTGGTGCCTCCAATGTTATGGTTATGGTACCTCCATAACTAGGTGAAACTGGTCATGCTTGTATAATGCTATAGATTATGCTAATTAAACATAAGCAGTTCAAAACAATAAAACAAATACTGGGGAAAACAGTTGGCTGCATACGGGGAAATCCTAATAAGGAAAGAATGTCCATAATGAAAGGACGGGAATCCGTACCTCAAGTCCAGTGAATGAACGGAAGAAAGACTCCTACTTCTGGATCACTAACGCTACATGAATACACACGTGTATAAGTATCGAATCACTGATTACGTACTGGGTTTTATGTCTTATCTTAGCTTACTTTGTATGTTTTAGGTCATGGTTTACTGTTTAAGCCCTATCTGTGTTTACCTTGTACTCTGATTAATCTGATAAAGTATTACTGGTAATTCATGTATTATTTTACTTACTGTGTAATAATAAGTAACTTTCCAAAAAGCAGGTTTCCAAAAATAGAAAGTTTCCAAAAATAGAAAGTTTCCAAAAATAGAAAGTTTCCAAAGATAGAAAGTTACCAAAAATAGAAAGTTTCCAAAAATAGAAAGTTTCCAAAAATAGAAAGTTTCCTAAAATAGAATTTACTGCTTAAAATAAATTAGTTTCTAAAAATAGAAAGTTTCCAAAAATAGATCAGCTGCCTTAATTAAATAAGTTTCCATATATAGAAGGTTTTTTCCATGATTAGATTAGCTGCCTGAAATAGATAGATTTCCATATATAGAAGGTTTCCATTAATAGATTAGTTGCCTTATTTAATTAAGTTTCTATAAATAGAAGTTTCCATAATTAGAATTAAGCTGGTTACATAAGCTAACATATAAGTCTAAGTGTTTATAAGCTTTCTTAAGTCATATGATATAATGTATAGTTTAATTATTATTTCATGTATTTTAATTAAACTATAGGTTAAGCATTTTAATTAAAGTATAACATGTTTTAATTAAAATGGAATAAAATACTTAGGTTAAAATGTGTATTATTATGTATTAATAACATAACCTAAGTCATGTCTAAATTAATTAATTATAAGCATGTTTTAAATAATTAATTAATTATAACTTATAAGATAAAAATACTTAGGTTAAATTAATATCATGCTAAATTAATAATTAAAAATAACCTAAGTCATGGTTTAATTAATATCTCATGTTATTAATTAATTTATATCCTAAGTTCATAATTCATAAAATTAACATGTAGCATAAATCATGTTTTAACCAACGAACCATGAATCAGGCATGAACTCGACACCGTACCCCGAGCCAACTCGGGGTACTTGTGTCCCCTTGCTGCCGTGGGTCCCACATGCACCAACCAAGACCAAAATGGTCTTGGTGGTGGTGGCTAAAAGCAAACCGAACCCCCCTCGGGTTGGTTATACTAGGCGGCCAAAAACAAACACCCTCATACAACAACCTTTGATTTTAATTAACCCCAAAACATGTTAGATCTATGTTTAATTATCATGTTTTAATAAGAATAACAATAACATGTTCATGAAAATAATCAAAGATCTAAAAAGAATTAAAAAGAAAGGTTTAGAATGATATACCAATACTTAGCTTGGAAGAGGATGAACAAACACGGTTTATAGCAATGGTTTTCAAGATCAAAATCAATCAACAACCACCTATGGTGGTCCTTAAGGTGGCGGCACAAAGAGACCAAGAGGAGGAGAAAAAAACCTTTTTAGGTTAAATGCTTATTTTCTTGAAATGTAAAAAAAAAAATGAAATGAATATTTACCATAACCCCCCCCCCCCCCTTCATGTAAAAGTCAATGGGCTAAGCCGTGGGTATGGGGCCCCACATGGGGTACCCGTACCTTTTCTCGTGTCCCGATGTTTCGTGTTCGTTCGTGGTTAAACGTGTTCGTGTTTAAAGTGTTTCTGTTTATTTTATCATGTAGTTTATCTTATTATTTACACTCGTAATTAAGTACTTACGTAATTATTTTAGTTCGTGTTTTAAAATGGTGATCATGATTTAATTACGTTTACGTGAAATATCTATTAACTGTTTATCATGAGTTGTACGTAATCGATACTTATCATGTCATACACGTATGCACTTGCTTGATTATTAGCACATGAATGTGATCAATACTAAATAGGGTAAGTTTTAATCTAGGACGTACGATCTTAAGGGAACTATTCATGGTAAAAACATGCGGGTTTTACAATTCTTCCCCCCTAAAAAGAATAATTCGTCCCCGAATTATAGATAAAGTAAACTGGGAAGAAGTAACATACCCGAACTCAAAATATGAAGTGAGGGTAAGAAGCCCGGATGGACTCCTCCGTTTCCCAAGTGGCTTCTCGCTCGGTATGGTCCCTCCAAAGAATTTTGACGAATGGAATCGTCTTCCTTCTCATGACTCGTTCTTGCCTGTCAAGAACTCGTTCGGGTTCCTCTATAAAAGTGAGATCTTCACGTATCTGTTCCAGTGGATAATGAACCATGTGAAGGGGATGATACTTGTACCCTCTGAGTAAAGACACATGAAACACGTTATGCACGTGCGAAAGCTGGGGAGGTAACGCCAATCGGTAAGATACTTCACCGATTCGTTCAATGATATCAAACGGTCCGATGAAACGAGGACTGAGTTTCCCTTTGATCCCGAAGCGTTTAACACCACGCGCCGGCGAAACCTTGAGGAAGACGTGGTCTCCCACATTAAAATGTATGTCCCTACGATGCTTATCAGCCTAACTCTTCTGACGTGACCGTGCTTCCTGCAGCTTCTGCTTAGCTACTTCGATCTTCTCATTGGTCATTTCTATAATTTCTGGTCCTTCGAGTGTTCGCTCTCCCACTTGATCCCAGCAGATTGGAGCGCGACAGTTCCTGCCATACAACATTTCGAAAGGAGCACATTTGATACTTGCGTGCCAGCTGTTGTTGTATGCAAACTCGACCAAACAGATGTAATCGTCCCAATCACCTGTCCATTCCAACGCACACGACCTTAACATATCTTCCAATGTCTGAATCGTTCGCTCCGACTGTCCGTCCGTTTGAGGATGAAAGGCCGTACTCAGCTTAAGTTGTGTACCCCAAGCGTTTTGCAGACCTTTCTAGAATCACGACGTGAAACGAGGATCTCTGTCTGAGACGATGCTGGAGGGAGTACCGTGGAGTCTCATGATCTCCCTTCTGTAAGTATCTGCGAGTTTACTTACCGGATCTTCCTTGCGTATCGGTAAGAAATGAGCTGATTTGGTGAGTCGATCGACGATGACCCAAATGGCATCGTGCTTCTTCTTGGTAGGCGGAAGACCGGTAACAAAATCCATGGTGATTTTGTCCCACTTCCACTCTGGAATATCCAACGGTTGAAGGAGACCGCCCGATCGCTGATGCTCAATCTTAACCTGTTGGCAGGTAAGACATTTGGAGACATAAGTGGCCACATCCTGTTTCATACCACTCCACCAAAAGTACTGTCTGATGTCATGGTACATTTTTGTCGACCCAGGATGTATAGAAAATGGGGAGCTGTGAGCTTCAGCTAACAATGCTTCCCGCAGTTCTTGATTGTCAGGAACACAAAGTCTCGTGCCCTGCCAAATGATATCGTCTGCGTCTATTCTGAATTCTGTCTGCTTCTCCAAATTCTGAATTATCGCCTATATTTCTCCATCATCCTTCTGAGCTTCCTTGATCCTAGACAGTAACTCGGGTTCTACTCTAAGATTCGCCCAATATCCGTGCTGCCCACGTACCATGATTTCGATGTCTAGCCGCTCCAAGTCTCTTATGTTTTGTTCCTTGATTTCAATGCCGTTGATCATTCCGGACTTTCTGCTGAGTGCATCTGCTACTACATTAGCCTTTCCGGGATGATACTGTAGGTTAATATCATAATCCTTCAATAGTTCCAACCATCTCCTTTGTCTCATGTTCAATTCACGTTGAGTGAAGATATACTTCAAGCTCTTGTGATCTGTGAAAATGTCGCATGATTCTCCGTATAAGTAGTGCCTCCATATGTTCAATGCGAACACCACTGCAACAACTTCCAGGTCATGCGTAGGGTAGTTTTCTTCATAGGGCTTAAGCTGCCGTGAAGCATACGCGATCACTTTCCCATGTTGCATGACAACACAGCCCAGTCCCTTCCCCGATGCATCGCTGTAGATCTGAAATCCACCTGTACCAGATGGGAGAGTAAGAATAGGTGCAGATACTAACTTCTTCTTTAGGTCTTCGAAGCTCTTCTCTCGTTCTTCCGTCCAGACGAATTTCTCTCCTTTTCGCATCAGTTTGGTGAGAGGTAGTGCCAAACGGGAAAAGTTCTCCACGAATCTGTGATAATATCCAACTAAGCCCAAGAAACTGCGGACTTCTGTCGCTGACGTTGGTCTTGGCCATTTAGTGATAGCCTCAACCTTCGCTGGGTCCATAGTGATCCCTTCTGCTGATACAATGTGACCTAAGAATGCCACTTTGTTTAACCAGAACTCACACTTGGAGAATTTCGCATACAGCTGCTTCTGACGAAGAATCTGTAGTACCGTACGGAGATGGTCTTCGTGTTCCTCCGTGGACTTTGAGAAAATCATGATGTCATCGATGAATACAATGACAAACTTATCAAGGAATTCATGGAAGATTCTGTTCATCAGGTCCATGAATACTGCTGGAGCATTAGTCAGGCCGAATGGCATGACTACAAACTCATAATGGCCATAGCGGGTACGAAAAGCAGTCTTGGCAATATCCTGCTCTTTAACCCTTAGCTGATGGTAGCCTGTCCTTAGATCGATCTTTGAGAAGTGTTTGGCTCCTTGAAGTTGGTCAAACAGATCATCTATACGTGGCAGTGGATATCTATTGCGGATGGTAATCTTATTAAGTTCACGGTAGTCTATGCAAAGTCGCATGCTGCCGTCCTTCTTCTTGACGAACAAGACCGGTGCGCCCCATGGAGATGCGCTTGGTCTAATGAATCCTCGCTCAAGTAGTTCATGCAGTTGGTCCTTCAGTTCTTTTAGCTCTATGGGAGCCATACGATACGGAGCCTTAGAGATTGGTTCAGCTCCTGGAACCAAGTCGATGTTGAACTCCACTTCTCGTGCAGGTGGTATGCCAGGAAGTTCAGCTGGGAAAACGTCTTGAAATTCCGAAACTACTGGTTGATCCTGAATCGATGGGGATTCAGCATCCATGTCGTGAACCGTAGCTAGATAACCCTCACAGCCATGTTACAGTAATGCACGTGCTTGCAAGGTAGATATGACTTGTACAGACCGTCCGGGTATGAACCCGTTATGAATGTACTCTGGTGCATTAATGTCGCCGAAGATCACCCGATATGAGTGGCAGTCTATGGTAGCATGGTGCTTGGATAGCCAGTC